>JAVGWX010000019.1:27670018-28282518 GCA_036924085.1 Ariolimax columbianus
ACAATACGGTCGTCTTCACCGGCAGCTACACCCGATTTGACTGCGCTTCTCCAGTCAGATCTACTTTGCGCAAGACATTCCCAGGTGTCGATGTCTATCTGGCAACTTTTCATTGAGTCCTTCAGACCGTCTTTAAAACGTTTCTTTCGGCGCCCTCTCTCGCGCCATCCCTCTCTCAGCTCACCGTAGAGAAGCATCTTCGGGAGCCGCTCGTCTGACATACGGACGAGATGCCCGCCCCATCCTAGTCGTGCTTTTTCTAACAGTGCATGGATGCTAGAAAAATGCATAATGCTAACTAAATAAATATCAATTTCACAAAATTGTAAAATAGCATATATATTTCAATATATTTAAACCGTGAGGATGTGAACTGCCAGGAAAGAAAATGCTACCCTCAAACTCAAGTGAAATATACTCATCAAGATCTCATCTCACATCGCCGCCAGTTTCCCCGGAAATAGAGTGTTTCACGGCAGTCTGGCATTCGAGGAAGGTGTAATTCCGGGCTGTAATTTTATACTTAAAACCATTTTTATAACTTCGGTGATGGTCAATTTTCCTTATCGCTCACTAAAATGTAAATTTAAACAAAATTCGATATTTTCATCTGAGTCTGTATATTTTTGATGTTTTTAACATCATCATCATGTTGCAAATCTTTCGCAGAAAGTCACTCCCGTCACAGCCCATCTTAAAGAAATGCAATCTCTTGCCAAGTCTGCCACCTGCTCCAGAATCATGTCCAATCACTCCTTGACATCTTGGTTGCCATCGCTTTCTTGATCTGCCTCACTCTTGCCCTACACCATACCTTCCATTCACGTTCTCTCAAGACCGCCGTGTCTTTTGATGAGGCCAAACTGATTAAATTCTCTGTTCATGGTGGAATTTATGAACTAGCTCTCATCTATGCCCAACTCCTGTCGAATGTCTGCATTCTTCTTTTTCTTTTTTTTTCTTTTTTTGTGTGTAGGTCCACTGCATTCTGAGAACCTTTCTATAACATGTCGACCTGAAGGACTCAATTCTCTTCCTCGAGGTTTGGGTAACTGCCCATGTTTCACAGCCGTATGCTGTCACATGGAAAACTCTGGTTCTCAAAATTGTCACTTTTGTTGGTTTGCTGGTATTCTCCCATAGTTTTCCTCAGGTTATGTTGCCTCTGCATTGCCATAATAATAATAATAAAATATTTGTTAATACAGAATGTAATTTTTCTGCTACCGCCCACCTGAAAGCTAAACTCACAAAGGTTAAAGAGCACTTCTGTAATCAGATAGTGATGAGAACACTTAGAAGCATCGTATTGCAATACCTCAAGGAGGACCCAGGCCCACTTTCTCAGGTACGGCCTCAGAATGCAAGAAGAGCCACTGTAACCCCCAACTAAAAACACGTCGTCAACTCAACTTAGTACGAGTAGCTTCGAACATCAACAGCGACCCATATGATAGGTACATTACGGGTTGAGATGAATGGGAAAAAATTCATACGCCAAGTGGGAAAACCTAGGGCTGCATCGAATATTCGTTCTGTATTCACTTCAACGCTTAATAATGTATTTAACAATCTACAATCGAATACCATTATCACAACATATGTTCGACACTTCAGGCAACACATTGTCAGACAACAGATGTCCCTTTGATTTAGAATGTTGGAATATTGGTTTCTTCTCTTTATTTAGAATGGTATGCAGCAACGAGAATCGATCTTGGTTATATTATAGAATGGGACGGCGTGGCCTAGTGGTTAAGTGGCACGGCTCACAACCAGAAGGTGCTGGGTTCGATCCCCATCACAGCACCGGCCGTTACCCCGGGGAAGCAAACCCTTACATAAAATGCAGGAGGAAGCAGACCCTTACATAAAATGCATGCTGAAGTCAGATGCACTGGGCCGACAGGCGCAAAATAAAAACCACAGTGTAATGCACATACGCCTTGGGGAATAGAGAAATAAGGCGAACGCCAAAACAAAAAAAAAATATTATAGAATAACTCCTACCAAAAATGTAACCAAAGGACATCCGGTATTGGGATGTAACTGAAACATTATCCTTGATGTTCAGAAGTGGAGGAATTTGACATTACCAGAACCAATGACTGGGAAAGCAGTAGCACTTTGAACCGTCACTTAACTTAATTGAACGTCTTCGTGCTGGTTTAGAAGACTCTACAGAATCTGTATACAACCAGTTTCTCGGAGGGTGGTTTTTGCCGATGTGCGAGTCCATCTTAATAGACTCAAACACTAGAGCTAAGTAGACCGCCAGCCAGTTAGGCGCCATTTATACATGCTCTTAACAAACCACCTGGGGAGAGGTACAAATAATGTGAGGAGTTTTTTTTCATTTTAATTTTGTCCGGTCAGCGGCCGATAAGTCAACTCTTTTCGATTTCCAACTGAAAAGGAATATTTAACGTGATCGACACTGAACACAGGAGTCCAATCTCACTACCGAGAGATCAGGTGAATTTTTACCAGATGATCCACGTGAACAAAATTCCGGTCTCCACCGTGATTGGAACGCGAGACCTCCAGCACCCGAGGCGGGCACCTTACCTCGAGACCACGAATTTGTTGTTCTTTCCTTACTAATTAACAACAATGTTGATGATTTTTCACGGTGTGTGGTTTTCCACACAGTCAAAAATCTTGATTTAGTTATATCCTTGATTTAGCTTGTATAGTCTATTTAGTATGTATAACCTTGATTTAGTCTCTATAATCTTGATTTTGTATAACCTTGATTTAGTCTGTATAGCCTTGATTTAGTCTGTATAACCTTGATTTTGTATAACCTTGATTTAGTCTGTATGGCCTTGATTTAGCTTATATAGCCTTGATTTAGTCTGTATAGTATTGATTTAGTCTGTATAGTCTTGATTTAGTCTGTATAGTCTTGATTTAGTCTGTATAGTCTTGATTTAGTCTGTATAGTCTTGATTTAGTCTGTATAGCCTTGATTTAGTCTGACCCTGCCTAACATGTCTGATCAGTATGTTTTGCCTGACCGCGACTAACATGTCTGATCAGTATATTTTGCCTGACCCTGACTAACATGTCTGATCAGTATATTTTGCCTGACCCTGACTAACATGTCTGATCAGTATATTTTGCCTGACCCTGACTAACATGTCTGATCAGTATGTTTTGCCTGACTAGATGTTAGGACTTTCAAATGTCACTTCTATTCATATCTAGTGTGGCCGTAATTAGTGCATTAGTGAAGCCAGGATGTCAGCTGTTTCGTTTCCCTGGACAACAGCACGAACAGGTCAGTAGACTCACATTAGCCCAGCCCCCTGCAGGTCTGAGGTCTCTATCCATCTATGTCTTAGCCAGTCTCTCTGCTTTCCGAAGTAACGAAAATGTAAGTGGGCTTAATAAATGCAACATAGTACCAACAGCATTTGCTTACTATTCGTATTAACAAAATAACACAGCGACAATGTATAACGAGCCAAAATCGATTATCGAGACCAAGCTCATAAATTGAAGCGATCAGCCAACCTGGCGATATAGAAAATGACATTTAACGCCAACTCTTCATCCAAGAGTGATCAGTAGATCATCTTCTAGCTATGCACAGCAAGGTTAGGGCATCGACTCCATCTCCGCTGATCTGCCCATATAGTTCGGTCTCTCTCCGCAGAACGATATGCCGCTAGCCGAGAGCATCGCTCGTCCGTTAACTCCATCGATTAACCTAGGAATCTCCGGCAAATACTGCCATTATTAACCGACGGCGGCAGTTGGAATTCGAACCCCAATCGTCCGAACAGGAAGCAAATGGATTGACCACTTGGCCACGGAGAGCCCCCAATGCACAGGAAACAACCTTTGAGACGCCAACTTTACAATACATTCAAGATTGGCACTACGGATAGCTGTACATGTGGCAGCAGAACAACTGCTGCAGTCCTGTCGTCATGCACTAGTGAGAGAAGTAGTACGTGGCAACAAATAATGATCTCCCGCCGAAAGAATACACGGAGGTGCACGGAGCCTCCATCTGACTGCTCGTCCGTTAGAGCAATGGAAGTAGTCGGAAGGAAGAAGAAGCAGAAGAAGTAAAAGAAGAGAAAGAAGAAGTAAAGGAAGAAGGAGAAGAAAAAGAAGTAAAAGAAGCAGAAGTAAAAGAGAAAGATGAAGTAAAAGAGGAAGAAAAAGAAGAATAAGAAGAACTAGAAGAAGATTAAGTAAAAGAAGACGAAGAAGAAGTAAAAGAAGAAGAAGAAGAAGAAAAAGATGAAGAAGAAAAAGAAGAAGAAGAAGAAGTAAAAGAAGATGATGATGAGGATGAAAGTTTCAGAGAATGTGCGTGATGGAAACAATATTATTTGAAACGATGTTGTTGTTTACTCTTGTGTGGCATTCAGTGGCGGGTTGCGTGCTGACGAAGGTGTACATTAGTTTCTCCAGTCTGTTGTACTATGCTGGGCTTCATCTGCGTGTCGCTATAATACTATTATTATTCCGGTGAAGACCTCAAAGCAGTCTCTTTCGTGAACCTCACCGGACTAGAAGCATAGCATCAGTTGATCGAAGAAGAAGACTAGTATTACTACTGCGAGGAATGAATTCTATTTCTTTGACAACCCCCCACAACCTCGCTAGTCAGACTGTCATGAAACAGCCTGTCTTCAGTGAGAATTGCGTGGAAGTCTTCTTCTTCTTCTTCTTCGTACGCTGTCAGACGTCAACTTGAATTTGTTCGAAGAAAGCAGCCAACTGTTATCCTGAGGCTGTCGACACTGCCATAGAGCTTGTCTAGTGTTGGCACTGGTGATGGCCACTTGCGTGGAAGTGAGGTGGGGTCTTTGGTCAGTATATTTTACCCGACACTGACTAACATTAGTTTAACTTGCTCGACCAGACGTTAGCCTCCTTACCTGTGAAGCTATAACAACGCTGATAATCACCATATGTATATAAAGCCTCACTCAGAGAATGAGGTTTTCATTATCTCCTTCCTCTCTCTTCTTACCTAACTCTTGTTTCATTTGACTCTGTCCGGGGACGGCGTGGCCTAGTGGTTAAGTGGTAGGGCTCACAACCCGAAGGTGCTGGGTTCGATCCCCATCACAGCACCGGCCGTTACCCCGGGGAAGCAAACCCTTAGAAAATGCAGGAGAAAGCAGACCCTTACATAAAATGCATGCTGAAGTCGGATGCACTGGGCCGACAGGAGCAAAATAAAAACCACAGTGCAACGCCTTGGGGATTAGAGAAATAAGGCGAACGCCAAAAAAAAAATTGGCTCTGTCCAACAATCACACGCTTGCACAACTTTCACGAGCGCCCTCAGGGTGAGGCCCTTCCATTGCACTTTGGTTGGGCTGGCTTCTGAGAGCGCACAAACCTAGCATAGGTGCATACAGACGCACATATACATCCAAGTACTGGTTTATGCGTCTTAATATCGCCCAATTGACTACGGTCTGTCATTTATCCAGTACTAACACAGTCCAGTCCTGTGACGACGGGCGAGCGGCGAAGCGGAGAGCGTAAGCCCGCTGACAAGCAAAACTACAGTCAAACTACCGCGGGACTCCTGGCTGAGCAATAAAGCGGATGAGATACTGGGGTTTGCTGACAATCATGATCACCGTCTCGCAAAGTGAACGTCCAATGCTTTCCCTGCCTGCGAGTATGCAGATCCCAAAATCGTCAGCCATCTCCGCACCCGTCCACAACCCCCCGGAATTACAGAATACTCGACTGGAAGGACTGGCTAGATGAAAAAAAGAAAAGGGCCTCACCATTCGTGATGGACGAACAACATATAAAGCCACAATTGTTCAGTTTCCGTCCACAGACAACGATAGGCACGGCTCATGATAGTGCACGTAAATCAATGGTTAAACACTCTCAAGTGAAACCATGCTTTCCCCCCATAAACGCAACACGTTTTTAGTTGTATATATTCCTAAGCCCTGCTAATAAGTTATATTTAGCGATGATCTTTTGCTGATAACATCTATGTTGTGATTTAAATGGCATCTAAACGCGTACTAGTTTTTGTTACGATCCAGGCTGGTATGTGATACACACTGGAATAAAAAAATTGAAAAAAGTCCATGGCATATGCTGCTGACGGGGATAAAGTACTAGATAATTCACTGTACTAGGCCTCAGCAAGGATTATGTATAACATACAAGGAGGCGTATACAGAATAACATAAACATGATGGTAAATCAGTAAGTATGTCTTTTAAACTTGTATGGAGATCAAGATGCTGAGCAGCGCATGAGCTGCAGTGGTCAGCGACCCATAGATGACTGCTAGCGTCAGGGCCAGCAAACTAGAGCTGCCAAGACACTTCTACACCTCCACGCGGTGATCCTGGATAACAGGCTGCAACAAGCAGACTGGCTAAGGAGAAGTGATCGAAGAGGGAATGCTAACGCGGTACTAAAAAAATGCTTGCTGAAGTCAGGTGTGTTGGACCGAATGGTGCAAATATCGCCGTCAAGCTTTAAACGACGACACAACATATTCCGTTCTCTGAACAACATTCTGCTACTTAAGCCCTTTCAGGGTTTGGTAGCGGGAGATTGAGAACGAAGGAACGAAGCCAAGCCAAACTGGTATGGGACTGCTGAAAATTGAAATTGGTGGTTTCTAAAGGTGGGGACAAGATCCAGCTCGATTATCACTTTGGGTAGCACACTCTAGATGTCGCATGCACGTGCCCAGCTCATATACAAAATGACCGCCTGTTACAAAGTACCTTTGTCGTACTCCTGTTGACCAGCTAATAGTTAGTGTCGCTTTCTGGCAGTCCTGTCTGTCAGCACGTCAATTTCCGCATCTCTGGAGCCTCCACCAACTTCTTGGGACACCACATCAGTCAGGCTGTCATGAAACAACCTGATTTAGAGAGAACGTCTTGGAATTCCGATGGGGTCTTCATCAGTCTGTTTCACCTGACTCTGACTAACAAAGTCTGATCAGCCCGTTTCACCTGACCCTGACTAACAAAGTCTGATCAGCCCGTTTCACCTGACCCTGACTAACAAAGTCTGATAAGTCCGTTTCATGTGACCCTGACTAACATAATCTGATCAGCCCGTTTCACCTGACCCTGACTAACATAATCTGATCAGCCCGTTTCACCTGACCCTGACTAACATAATCTGATCAGTCCGTTTCACCTGACCCTGACTAACATAATCTGATTAGACCGTTTCCCCTGACCCTGACTAACAAAGTCTGATAAGTCCGTTTCCCCTGACCCTGACTAACATAATCTGATCAGTCCGTTTCCCCTGACCCTGACTAACATAATCTGATTGGACCGTTTCCCCTGACCCTGACTAACATAATCTGATCTGTGTGTTTTTGTCCACTTTTCATATACCTCTTTACCCCCTCCCCCTCTCTAATCCTCCCACGTAAACGTCATTTATGGATTGCATTATCCCCAAAGAAAAAGAAGAACAACAACAACAACAAGGAAGAAGAAAACGAAGAAGAAAAAGAGGAGGAAGAAGAACAAGTAAAACAAAATCCAGAAGAACAACAACAACAACCACAACAGACGAGATGGAGAGATGACCTGCAGCACGCCTCTGGACCGGCATGGTACTCCAAGACAAAGGACATGCACAGATTCCAGCAGCTTTTCGCTACCTGGCAACCTTGCCTGATTGAACACCTGGATTCAAGTGAGTCAAGTATTCAAGCAAGATAAGTGAAAAACATAAAAGAAAATTGGTAAATAAGAGAAACGCCAAAAATTAATTATGGTTAGCAATGTCGGCTTATGTGAGGAAAAGCGGGGATTATGGAGATTAAGAGGAATTTGAAATGTCAAATGTTTCTCTCCATAAACTGTAAAGGAAAGAGAAATCCTGTTACAAATGAGAAGTGCTATTGTCGTTCGGCGCTTACTAGTATGCATGCGAGGAGATTTTCCCGGCAATCGAACTGTAGAGTATGAAAGACATTACAGCAGTTTACCAATTAAAGGATCTACCGTTTCCCGCACCCATCATCTGCCTCATATTGTCCACACCCACCCTACGTCTACCGTCGCTCAAACAATCTCTATAATAAAAAGTAAAATTGTGTCTTGAACATGCAACATTTACATTGAAGATACAAACATTTACATTGAAGATACAACATTTACATTGAAGATACAAACATTTACATTGAAGATACAACATTTACATTGAAGATACAACATTTACATTGAAGATACAAACATTTACATTGAAGACACAAACATTTACATTGAAGATACAACATTTACATTGAAGATACAACATTTACATTGAAGACACAAACATTTACATTGAAGATACAACATTTACATTGAAGATGCAAACATTTACATTGAAGATGCAAACATTTACATTGAAGATGCAAACATTTATATTGAAGATACAACATTTACATTGAAGATACAACATTTACATTGAAGATACAAACATTTACATTGAAGATACAAACATTTACATTAAAGATGCAAACATTTACATTGAAGATACAAACATTTACATTAAAGATGCAAACATTTACATTATAGATGCAAACATTTACATTAAAGATACAACATTTACATTGAAGATGCAAACATTTACATTGAAGATACAAACATTGCTCTACATTTGTCACATATGTAATCGATAAATCATGTACACAAATCTACGGTATACTCTCTACACGTGTTCCTCATATTATGTACGTGATTTCTGATCCCTCTATCTTTTCTGAAGCCTGATTGCACTATATGGGTGGATTTCGCATTCAAATTGTAATGCTATCCTCTTCAATACAATCCGCAAGAGGATCTTGCTAGCGTGGTTTATTTAGCGCAATAGTTCGGAAATTCGTGCACAGATTGAAGTTGTTTTCCTTTAGTTTAGTTAAGTGCAAGAATCAACATAATTGCACACGGTTTAACCCATAAGTGCTCTGTTCTTCGTCATTTGTTTGGAGAATCCCAGCACAATATATGAACTCCATAGCACCGGGTCCCGTAATTGATTGGGCACATTTTTAATATAATTTTGAATTTTGCCTGGGCAGCGGCCGTTAAGCCTACTCTTTTCGATTTCCAACTGCCGAGGGATTTTTAACATGCTCGATACAGTACACGGGCGTCCGATCTCTACTACACAGAGATCCGGGGCAATGCCAGAAAGTTCACGTGAAAAAATCTCGGTCTCCGCCGCGATTTGAACCAGCGACACCCAGCACCAGAGACCGACGTCTTACCTCGAGACCACTCAGCCCCCAATCTTACTTTGGGAGAGGAATAAAGATTGATATATGTCATGCTTTTGGCCACTCGGCGCTTTGCTAGACCCTCTTACATAGTACATAAAAAATGCGAGCACCGACACCCCTCCTGCGTGTGTTAGTTGCGCTGGCGTGCCATCGCTCCACCTGTAACTTTTATTTTTTTAAGGCTTTTTATTGCCGAGCGTACTTCGTCCAATGTGGATTCAGGTTCTCTCTCTTCGTTCGTTATTATTGTAACTGAGAGTGTTTTTTTTATATGTCTTCGTAAATGGTTGGACAGTAATCCCTCTATCTTTTCAAAATATAGTTGTTTTCTGTTAAGATGGCGTCCTCCTTCTCATTGATAACACGTGGTACTGGTCAGAACTCTCTTGTCAGCGATCTTATATCCTTAAAGACATCTCTCTCCCTGTCTTGTCGTTGTTGCTGATCAATGTTTTTACATGTTCTATTATGTACCTTGCCTTGTCTTTTCTAATTTCTCTTCTGACTGCTCTTGTGTAGTTTCTATATGTTGTGCTGGTTCTCTCGAGTCCTGTTTGTTTTACTTTTCTCCTATGTTCTATGAGCTTTAGTATTTCTTCCTATATGTAGCTCTGCTTCTTGTGCGTCACTCTGGTAATCATGTTTTGCGCAAACGAGATTAAAATGTCCCTTGTATGTGTGGTCAACTCGTCCGATGTCATCTGCTCCTGGACTACCATCAACGCATCATACGTATTTCTTACTTCGATGCCACGAGAGGTGTTCAAATGAAACCGGATTTGACTGCACTAAATGATCATATGTACGATGCGCATGATTACGTCACTTCTGATGTAAACAGCATATGCCAACCGTCAAGTTTGCAAAATTGCATTAAGCTCCGATTCATAGTTTCCTCAGCTTATCGTAGAAAATATGGCGGATGTGATACGGAATCTCTCCAGAGTTGATCAGCGAGCAGTGATTCGGTTCCTAACAGCTGAAGGATGTCAACCAGTTGACATTCATCGCAGAATGCAGGCAGTATATGGTGATAAAAGTGTGTTGAAGACAACAGTGAGGAACTGGACAACGAAGTTCAAAGAAGGACGTGAGCTAACGCAACAATATGCGCCTGACCTGGTCTCTGAAGATCGTTCGTCAAATCACGTCCTCCTTTTTTTCTTTTTTCGTTCGCCTTATTTCTCTATTCCCCGAGGTGGTGTGCGTTGCACTCTGTTTCTATTTCGCGCCTGTCATCCCGGTGCATCTGACTGGCGGCATGTATTTTATTTAAGGGTCTGCTTCCTCCTGCATTTTCTAATGGTTTGCTTCCCCTGGCTAACTGCTGGTTCTGTGATGTGGACTGAACCCAGCACCTTCGGATTGTGAGCCATGTCCCTTAACCACTAGTCCACGTCTTCCCCTATATCGCTTTTACATAGAAACGTATTTTTCGCCTACCTTCGCTCGCCCTTTTCAGTCTTATCTTGAAAACCACTGCAACCAGTAGCTCGTCGTCCGTATCGTAGTCCGCTCCTGCGAGCTTTTGTATTGACAGCACATTTAACCTCCATCTTTGTTGTACTAGGATGTAGTCTTTCTAGTTCGTGCTGTTACCATCATGGGTACCAGCCTCGTGTATTTTGCAGTCGTGTCCACTATATACCGACAAAAGAAATAGCATTTGGCAACAGCCAGTGTCCTTCCACGAGAAGCTGAAGGGAAGTGCACAGAGCCTGGAGTCGACTGCTGCCTTCGTTTGAGTCGTTGAAGTTGAGGTCTGAAGACGAACGAGGAAGAAGAAGAAGCGTATAGTCTTTTCGGATGTTGTTTGACAATGAAGAGGTTATTTTCTATAAATAATTCAATTAGCCTGTCTCCTCTCTCATTGCTGTGTCCCAAACCAAAAGGTCACACTTCTCTCCTGCATCGTACTTTCCTTGCCAACTTTCGCGTTGAAATCTCCAGTGATAATCAAGATGTCTCTCCTTTCTGAGTGTTGTAGTGCTTCCTATAAGGTATTGTAAACATTTCTAATTTCGCAATCATCTGATGCTGATGTTATTGGACTTTGGTTGCGCTAGCTGCTGATGGCGCACAAACCTAGCATAGGTACATACAGACACACACATGCATCCTAGCACTGTTTTATGCGTCCTGATATCGCCCAATGGTCTGGGGTGGAATGGGCCCGCCTCCGCCAGTAGAAACTAGTGAGGCAAACATCTAAGCAAACAAACAAAAAAAACAATTGTTATGTTTATTTTCTTTCTCTCTAGCCAAATCATAATGATGCGTTTGTTAACTGTGTTATTACCAAGCAATGAAGGTGCCGTCGTCTTTGACAGTGAATAATGTGTTCTCCCGAATTTCTCACACAATGCCCTTTACCGGGCCGCCTGTGTTCTGAGACTCCCAGAACACAAACCCTAGTTCCCTCCATCTCTTTTCTATTCATGAGTAATTTCCCCTGGTGCCCAAATTGCCTATTCTTAATTGAAATGTCAGTCCTATTTCTGAGTTCTCCACCGAAATGCAGTCTCGGGCTTTTGGCCATCATCTCTATTATTTGTCCTGTCTATGAAAAAGTCTTCTTCCGTTTATCTCGATGATCTGCCTAGCGTGATTACCTCACCCTCAGATCTTTGAGTGTATGCACTTTCGTCTGTCATGGGTTTCTTGGCCATTTTCTTTCCATTCAGTATTTTGCCGTTGCTTTCATAACGTTGTTCTGACTGCTCACCAGTATTGGTCCCTGGTGCGACCTTAGCCCGATGCCAGGCATATCCAGCTGCTGCTTTCAGTGTCGTTGTCGACTAGATCGGATGTCCGCCATTTCCACCAGCAGCTGTGTACACTAGACAAAAGTGATATCTCCTTTTTTTCTTTTCACACACGTAGTTTAGGCTGCCATATATATATATGTGTGTGTGTGTGTGTGTGTGTGTGTGTGTGTGTGTGTGTGTGTGTGTGTGTGTGTGTGTGTGTGTGTGTGTGTGTGTGTGTGTGGCAGCGCATGAGTTGCAGTGGTCAGCGACCCATAGCTCACTGCTAGCGTCAGGGCCAGCGAACCAGAGCTGCCAAGACCCTTCTACACCTCCACACGGTGATACTGGATAACAGGAAGCAGCAGGGCAGACTGGCTAAGGGAAGGGATCGAAGAAGGATGGCTAACCCGGTACTCAAAAAATGCTTGCTGAAGTCGGATGTCTTGGACCGAAATGTGCAAATATCGCAGTAAAGCTGTAAACTACGACACAACGCATTCCGTTCTCTAGACTGCATTCTGCTACTTAAGCCCTTTCAGGGTTTGGTAGCGGGAGATTGAGAACGAACGAAGCCAATCCAAGCCATATATATTTGTTGTTGCGATACCCACAATGAGTAGGTTACAAGTGGCTTGTCATAAGTGTTTACCCTGACCATGAAGGAGTAGGAGGAGAAAGTTTAAATTTGGCACAGTGCTTATTCCTTCTCAATCCAGCCACCACTTGAATTTATCTTTTTCTGCCCTCTCTGCGTGACCTTGAGAAGACCTTCAGAATAAAGTAACCTATTTTTCGAACTAAACCAGTTATCACAAGCCAGTATGACATTTTCGTCACTGTCAAAATGATTTCCTTTCAGCTGTTTCTTTAAGTTTTGGGAAAAGAAAAAAGTCTGATAGAGCTAAATCCGGAGAATAAGCCAATGACAATTGCAGAAATATCTAGGTCAGAAAAACAAAATGAAAGTACAGTTTTTATAATTTTACACATCAGACTGAAAATGAGAAAAGTGTGTGCCTGCTGGGTCCCGCGTCTGCTGACATGTGAGCAGAAACAAACGAGGGTTGATTGCTAAAAATGTGTCGGTCAAAAAGCATGATGCGACCATGCTGACAGAAGATGAGACTTGGATTCACCATTATGACCCAGAATCCAAAATTCCCAGCATGCAGTGGACAACCCCGCGCTCACCAACACATGTCAAGCCAAGAGCACACAAATCTGCAAGAAAAGTGATGCTGACTGTTTTTGGGACGTCAAACGTTTCATATTGATTCATATATGACAAAGATGTCATACTGGCTTGTGATAACTGGTTTTGTTCGAAAAATATGTTACTTTATTCTAAAAGTCTGTTCAAGGTCTCGCAGAGATGGCAGCAATGTATACATTCAGCGTGGTGACTTCATTGATAAGGAATAAACACTGTTCCAAATTTCAACTTTCTCTTCCTACTCCTTCATGGTCAGGGTAAAGACTTGACAAGCCCCCTTGTATATATATATATATATATATATATACGTTCATGGAAAAACGGTAACGAACGTAGCTACATGAATAAGCCACACCCTTCATCATTTGATGAATGCATTCCGGACAGCAGCGACGATGATCCCTTCGGAGAATTGTCATTGGCCTATCCACGGTGTGGAATAATTTAAATATTCAAATTGTTGGCTGTTTGCAGCACAAGTCTTGCTTTATGGAAGGGCGCGTTGTCTTGAAGCTAAGGCAGAATTTGAGTGTGCGATATCCCTCGTTTGCTGGTCTTTCTTAGTTTGGTAAGGAGATCTGCATAATATTGCACATTAACTGTGTTGCTATGAGGCAGGTAATCTTTCAATATGACACCTTTGACATTCCAAAAAAAACAGTCAGCATCACTTTTCTTGCAGATTTCTGTGCTCTTGGCTTGACATGTGTTGGTGAACCCTGAGTTTTCTACTGCATGATGGGAATTTTGGATTCTGTGTCATAATGGTGAACCCAAGTCTCATCTTCTGTCACCATGGTCGGCAAAAAAATTTTCGACCGACACATTTTGTGCAACTGGCCACAACAATCAACCCTCGTTTGTTTCTGTTCACATGTCAGCAGACGCGGGACCCAGCGGGCACACACTTTTCTCATTTTCAGTCGGTTGTGCTTTGCTTGGCTTCATCTGCGTGTCACTCACTACTGCGGAGATCTCGTCGATCCCTCACCTCGTGCCATGAAAACAGTCGGTTTCCAGGAAGGACTACTAGGAAGCCGAGGCGAGGATCTTGGCCAATATATTTTGCCTGACCCAAACATGTTTTATCAGTTTATTTTGCCTGACCAGACGTTAGTCTTCCTCTCTATATATATATATCACTGCATTGGGAAGCGGAATAACAAATAATAGGACAAATGCGACTTTCATGTCATTAAATGCAACTAAGGAAAGTTGTGCTTACGACTGGCAACCTTGTTTATTTTTTGTGTAAACCACTGCCATTAATACCAGCCTCTGAAAAAGCTAGGATACAGGCTTCTTGTCAAAGGGCCAGTTGTGTTGCAGTGGTAGACCTACTCTTTAGTTGGAACAGACAATGTGAATAATAACTTAGTAACATAGAGGAAAGCTCTTTCCAACGCTTCACTTTATTAACGCCTTCTCTTTGAGACAGTCCAATATACGCAATACAATACCTGAGATAGAAGCGACGGACGCTTGTTTCACGGCGCATCTGAAGAGGTCAGGAATAAAAATGCAAAAAAATAACAACCGAGGCAAAGTCAAACCCCCCCCCCCCCCTCTTTCTCCCACTGCAGCTGACCCCTTTAAAAATAAGCCCGTTGCTAGGCATTCTATCCACATTTCGCTACAATATAAAGTATAGGTTTTAACAGCAGTTGTAAATGTGTTCTCTGACATAATCAATAAAGAAAATAAATCATCATGACAAGAGCTCCGTACATCCAGGATTAGCCGTCCGCAAACATGGCTATTTCAAGAGACACGAAACAAACGGCAAAACGCATTAGAGATATGTGGTTCTATACTTTGAAGGGATCATCGCCGCTGCTGTCCGGAATGCATTCATCAAATGATGAAGGGTGTGGCTTTTTCATGTAGCTACGTTCGTTACCGTATTTCCATGAACGTACTGATGGATGGGCATTATATGTACATATATACAAGGGGCTTGTCATAAGTCTTTGCCTGACCATGAAGGAGTAGGAAGAGAAAGTTGAAATTTGGAACAGTGTTTATTCCTTCTCAATGTAGCCACCACCCAGAATGTATACATTGCTGCCATCTCTGCGAGACCTTGAAAAGACGTTCAGAATAAAGTAACATATTTTTCGAACAAAACCAGTTATCACAAGCCAGTATGACATCTTTGTCATATATGAATCAATATGAAACGTTTGACGTCCCAAAAACAGTCAGCATCACTTTTCTTGCAGATTTGTGTGCTCTTGGCTTGACATGTGTTGGTGAGCGCGGGGTTTTCCACTGCATGCTGGATATTTTGGATTCTGGGTGATAATGGTGAATCCAAGTCTCATCTTCTGTCAGCATGGTCGCATCATGCTTTTTGACCGACACATTTTTAGCAATCAACCCTCGTTTGTTTCTGCTCACATGTCAGCAGACGCGAGACCCAGCGGACACACACTTTTCTCATGTTCAGTCTGATGTGTAAAATTATAAAAACTGTACTTTCATTCTGTTTTGCTGATCTAGATATTTCTGCAATTGTCCTTGGCCTATCCTGGTCAATGATTTTCTTCACTCTTGCAGCACTTTCATCGCTGCACTCTGAGGATGGTCTTCCTGATCTTGGAAGATCAGAAACATGGGAACGGCCGCACTTAAACTGCCTACATCAGTTTTTCACAGCATACGACAGACATAATTCCTGAAAAACTGGTCCCGTCTTCCTGTGTATTTCTGTAGGTGTTTTTCCCTGCAACATCAAGAATTTCATCACAGCTCTGGCCTCTGATTTCTCCATTATTCTGACAAACCGTTAGAGTAGCAGATCCGGTCAATAAGGTGTGTTGCGCCATGCACCATACCGGGTAAACCCATAGATGATGGAAATTCATACTTCTCAAGGCCAGTGCAAATTGAATGAGCTACATATGTGACAAATTTCAACTTTCTCCTCCTACTCCTTCACAGCCAGGGTAAAGACTTATGACATGCCCATTGTGTGCGTGTGTAAATATATATATATATAATATAATATAATATAATAATATAATATAATATAATATAATATAATATAATATAATATAATATAATATAATATAATATAATATAATATATGTACATTTATAGCCGATAATAACACTTATTATTTCTCTTTTATTAATCTCCCGCTACCAAGCCCTGAACGTTCTCAATCTCCCGCTACCAAGCCCTGAACGTTCTCAATCTCCCGCTACCAAGCCCTGAACGTTCTCAATCTCCCGCTACCAAGCCCTGAACGTTCTCAATCTCCCGCTACCAAGCTATGAACGTTCTCAATCTCCCGCTACCAAGCCCTGAACGTTCTCAATCTCCCGCTACCAAGCCCAGAACGTTCTCAATCTCCCCCTACCAAGCCCTGAACGTTCTCAATCTCCCGCTACCAAGCCCTGAACGTTCTCAATCTCCCGCTACCAAGCCCTGAACGTTCTCAATCTCCCGCTACCAAGCCCTGAACGTTCTCAATCTCCCGCTACCAAGCCCTGAACGTTCTCAATCTCCCGCTACCAACCCCTGAACGTTCTCAATCTCCCGCTACCAAGCCCTAAACGTTCTCAATCTCCCGCTACCAAGCCCTGAACGTTCTCAATCTCCCGCTACCAAGCCGTGAACGTTCTCAATCTCCCGCTACCAAGCCCTGAACGTTCTCAATCTCCCGCTACCAAGCCCTGAACGTTCTCAATCTCCCCCTAACAAGCCCTGAACGTTCTCAATCTCCCCCTACCAAGCCCTGAACGTTCTCAATCTCCCCCTACCAAGCCCTGAACGTTCTCAATCTCCCGCTACCAAGCCCTGAACGTTCTCAATCTCCCCCTACCAAGCCCTGAACGTTCTCAATCTCCCCCTACCAAGCCCTGAAAAGGACTTCGCAAGTAGCAGGAAGTAGTCCGGTGAACGAAATGCGTTGTGTTGTAGTTTTCAGTTTGACTGTGAAATTTGCACTTTTCGGTCCAACACATCCAACTTCAGCTGGCCTTTCTTGGATATCGGGTTAGTCTTCCCTCTTCGATCCCTTCTCCTTAGCCAGTCTGCTCTGTTGCAACTTGTTATCCAGAACCACCTGGATTTGCTGGCCCTGACGCTAGCAGTTAGCTATGGGTCGCTGACCCCTCTAGCTATAGCAATGCTCAGCATCTTGATCACAAAAATACATATAGTTAATGACCCCGTGACTGCAGATGTGCAAAAACAAAACGATACCTGTGTTACGGCCCCAAAACCTTCATCATGGATTTTTTTTAAGGGAACGAAAACAACAAATCACAACAACAAAATCAAGACATGTTAAATAAGCAGTTTTGTTCTTGTTTTGTTTTTTTTGGTTGAGATTTGTTAGTTGTTTTCGGTGGCTTGTTTGTTTGTCCTTGGCGAAGGTTCTGTGGCTGTAATATAGGTATCGTTTTTGTTCTTAGTCTGCTCCGCTCACTGGGCCATTTCCTATGTGTTTGTATCGACTTTTAACCTTCAGCAATCTATTTATTTTTATGTAAACCTTCAGCGATGATTCTCATTGAGTTGACCATAAGCTGATTACTGTGGTTAACTAAATAAACAAATACGTATGTCTATCTGGGATCAAGATGCTGAGCAGCGCATGAGCTGCAGTGGTCAGCGACCCATAGCTGACTGCTAGCGTCAGGGCCAGCGAACCAGAGCTGCCAAGACCCTTCTACATCTCCACGCGGTGATCCTGGATAACAGGCTGCAGCAGGGCAGACTGGCTAAGGAGGAGAAGGAATCAAAGAGGGAATGCTAACCCGGTACTCAAAAAATGCTTGCTGAAGTCGGATGTGTTGAACCGAAAGGTGCAAATATCGCAGCCAAGCTGTAAACTACGACACAACGCATTCCGTTCTCTGGACTACATTCTGCTACTTACCCTTTCAGGGTTTGGTAGTGGAAGATTGAGAACGAACGAAGAACAAGAAGAAGAAGTATGTCTATCTGTCGCAGAAAAGTCAGACAACAGACACTGCTGTCTGGAATGATGTGTCCTCTTTTCTCGTTGGCCGTGGATTTTTTAAAATTATGTCTACACATGTCACGCCACTCTCCTCTGTTAGTCAGTCCAGAGACTGGTGCTGAAGTCGTCGGATCATGTCACGCCACTGTCCTCTGTTAGTCAGTCCAGAGACTGGTGCTGACGTCGTTGGATCATGTCACGCCACTGTCCTCTGTTAGTCAGTCCAGCGACTGGTGTTGAAGTCGTCTGATAATGTCTCGCGACTGCCCTCTATTAGTAAGTCTGGAAACTTTTGTTGAAGTCTTCTGATCATGTCACGCCTCCGTTTCCATCATATCCCTTCAGCTCGGTATAAGTCTGCAGGCCTACATTCTTGCAAGC
This sequence comes from Ariolimax columbianus, assembly GCA_036924085.1. Lineage (NCBI taxonomy): Eukaryota > Metazoa > Mollusca > Gastropoda > Stylommatophora > Arionidae > Ariolimax > Ariolimax columbianus. The sequence continues at coordinate 27,688,588 of JAVGWX010000019.1, forward strand.
CCTTGTTTCTTGGGCATCCCCTTCCTCTTCTCCCCTGAAGTTTGCCTTCTAGTTACTTCAATAAGAGACCTCCGTGTCTTATGGTATGACCAACCAAAGACAATCTACCTTTCTGTATACTAATCCTTCATCGTCTATGTGACCCTATATATGTAATTACTTGTTCACTTAACCTATTTTTTTAGGTCCAGCTCACTCTTCGTATCCTTCAATAGCCCCCACAAAAGCTTCCAATGTTTGTTCATCCTGTTTGTTTAGTGTCCATGTTTCAGAACAGTACAATGCGACGGGCCAGATATGTGTACATATTATTCTTTTCCTATGCTAAATATTGATCTTATTTGTAGCTATAGCTTTTTGTATGTACATGGTTCGATCTAGCGTGTGTATTAAATCCCTTCCTGTTTCTATATACATAAAACAATAACCTGGGAATATGGCTTATGTAATCGACTTAACTGCACCTCTCCACACCCCCCCCCCCCCTGAAAACCTAATCATGTTGAGAAAAAATCATTGCTATTATAATCCACCACTGCACGAGTTCGGTTTCAGACTTCCCGTAAGGGAAAAAGAAAAAGTTAGGATCTATGCCCAATATTGAAGCGAAAAGACGACTGATTGAAATTAACTGGGAAAAGGGTTCCTTCAGAATGGGCAGTGACTGTTGTAGTATATCGCTCATATTGGAGTGATAACGTGAACGAATGAATGAGCTAATTAATTAATGGAATTATATTAGCATATTTCATAACCTAGTTGGATTACGTAGGACACACATTAAGGAAACAAGTTGATTACATTAAGTAAACCAGTTGATAACATTAAGTGAACCAGTTGATAACATTAAGGAAACAAGTTGATAACATTAAGTAAACCAGTTGATAACATTAAGTGAACCAGTTGATAACATTAAGTAAACCAGTTGATAACATTAAGTGAACCAGTTGATAACATTAAGGGAACAAGTTGATAACATTAAGTAAACCAGTTGATAACATTAAGTGAACCAGTTGATAACATTAAGGAAACAAGTTGGTAACATTAAGTAAACCAGTTGATAACATTAAGTGAACCAGTTGATAACACTAGGGAAACCAATTGATAACATTAAGTAAACCAGTTGATAACATTAAGGAAGACAATTGATAACATTAAGGAAGACAGTTGATAACATTAAGTAAACCAGTTGAAAACATTAAGGAAACCAGTTGATAACATAAAAAGCAGTCACTGTTCTGGAATCCCCAAGGTAAGAGAAGTAGGCGCAGACCAAAACACACATGCAGAAGAGAGCTTGAGACAAACATAAAGAAAACAAGGAAGACGTTGGACAGATCTAGAACGGAAAACCCAGAACAGGTTGGATTGGTCTGTCCTATTTGAAGACTTATGCTCCACGTGGAACTCAAAGGATCAGATGAATGGTGATGATGCTGGATCTGGTAGTGGGTGTGTTAAATGTATGCACGTATTAATCGTTAAGATACCAGAACGCCCTCTTCTTCTTCAGCTCCAGAGCCGCCGCCACTTGGAGGCGCAAAAAGGTCTTGGTCACCTCTGGTTGGCTGTCAGCTCATTCACTGTGCTGCATCTTAGGCCGTTGAGCGTCTGATAAGCGTGGTGGCAGCGAGCTATCTTTTCAGGTCAGGTCATCCAGTAACCGTTGAGGTCGTTGGTGCACATATGAAGACATCCTCACAACCCCACGCCACCCTTCTCTGTTTGCGGCCGCTGTCTGTGCCTCTTCTAGTCGGGGATTGGTCCATTCTTTCATGTTGTCCTCCCAACAATTTTTGGGACGGCCTCTTCGTCGTCTGCCATGCACTTTTCCGTGGAGGATCGTATTTGCAAGACCATTTGATCTCGATATCTGACCGTACCAAGCGAGTTTCCTTCTTTTGACAGTTGCCAAGAGGTCTTCAAAAGGCCCTATTGCTGTTGTAATTATATCTCGTATGTCCTCATTTGTAACTCAATCTTTGTACGTGACGTTTAAAAGTCTTCGGAAACATCTCATATCCAAGGCCTGTATCCTTCGCTGAAGGTCAGCTGTAACTGTCCATGTCTCACAAGCATAGAGGAATATTGACAGGACCAGTGTACGCATTAATATGATTTTCGTGCATAGTGCTAACCGTTCATCTTGCCAGATTTTGTTACGCCATGCAAGCGCCGCTATTGTCTATGCTATTCTGGCCAACACCGTCTTCTCACGGCAAAGATACTAAATCCAACCCCCGTTATCGGTCTTCTGCAGTTTACCACCTGTAAATGGGTACCTGATTTGCTGTTAGCAAAGAAAAAGTAGCGAGTAAGGGAACTGACCACCCTACCTCATGAGCAAATGGTGGCCTAGAATTATGAGGTTTCTAATTCCTCATTTATACAGCAACAACTTTACAAATAGTCAAACAGCTCATAAGAACAGCAAACAAAGAAACAGATGAAAAGATGTGTGAAGAGAAAAATTGGGAGGAATGTCTATAGACCTATGGCAAGCTACAATCCAAATAAATTAATCAACTCACAATGAAGGATCAGAGCACCATTTTACGACTGACAACCCACACGCCGCAGTTAACAAGCCAATGAACAAAATCTAACCGCAACACAGAGTGTGTGTAAAAAAAAAAAAAAAGCCAAAGGCTTCCGCCCATCGCAGACGATGATGGTATAATTTATTTGCTAGCGATATTTTTAGTAAGGATTACCGGCGTTACTTTTGATCCTCTCTCTCTCTTGTCTCCAGCCGCCCGATCCCAATGGCAAGTCAAGGACAAGACGACTAGGAGGCGACTACAAGATGCAGGGGAATCCGCATCAAGCACCCGTGAAAAAGACAGCGGAGTCCAGAGTCGAATCTACACCACCTGATCACGAGGCCGACGGCTTAACCACTTCGCCACGGAATCCTCAGCTGTGTGACACCATATTAAACTGTTGATCATCATCTCTTTGAGTGATCTGTGCTCAGCCATGTTAGCTAAAATCGCGTTCCTCCGGTGCCAGATAAATGTAATTCGCTGTATGACATTAACCAACAACTTCATTGACTGAAGATGAGCACACAGGATGAGCTGACAGCACCCAGCGACTCTTCGTTGGCTGCTTGCAAGCAAAAGGCTCAGCGAGCCAGAGCTGGCAAAGACCATATTCCGCCTTTGGAAACAAGTTGCGCTTGTGTAGTATGGATGAGAGAAAAGCGGTAGCAGTGGGAAGATTATCCGACGCTAAAAAAACCCAGCTGAAATCTGATATGTCGGGTCAAAAGGCGCAGTTAAACTACGACACAGCGTCACAATGTCCTTTTCAGGACGGAAGCCAAAGAAGAAACAACAACTAAAAAATACGTGCAGAAACCATTACGTGGCATTGGGTCGAAGGGCGTGATCCCGGATGCTGCTGGATCTATAACAACAAGTCATCCCTGACAATAGTATCTGCTATTGGGCTTGCTACCATAGGGGCAGATCTTGTCAGTAGCCACTCGTGTTTAAGTTTTTTACCTTTGACAGACGCTCTGTAGTAATGGTTTGAAGATTCGCTACTTCCATCCCAGAGTGTAAAGAAGAACGTGGATCCGGATCCCCTTTGATATAGTTTGATGCTTAGCTTCCCTGCAGTGATGATTCCCACCTCGTTTGACAGGCTGCTGTAACAGAAAATGTTTCCATTCCAAATCGTGGACGTGAAAGTGGCGGTCTTGGTCAGTATATGTGTACCTGACCCCGATGCGACGACTTAACGTCCAAATTGTAAAAGTTAATGTCTCATGGCAGTCATTGCTAATTTTCATATTAACGGGTTAGTCATGTGTCCATTTATAGCTTTGTGTACTGGAACGTGTCGCTGCAATTTTTCTGTGAGAGACATCTTATCTGAACAATATGTCGCGCAATAGGAAATACGTCATAACAAGACTGTAAGCTGGATCTGTTGGAGTCAACCAGGCAGACCAGATCCTGATGATAGGTAGCCAAAAGCCATCTTATAGTTCTGCAAATCGATCTGCTCGGCTTCTAGACAGTTCAGACGTATGGTTTCCTACGTTTGATCTTCAGATATATATATATATATATATATATATATATATATATATATATATATATATATATATATATATATATATATAAGATGTGTTCATGCTCGGCACCACATTCCAGTTGTGCTGAGGTAGGCTAGCTCTTTCCTGGAAGAGTGAAAAGTGAAATTTAGTAGCCTGCTCATTAAGTGAGCCAACCTCACCTCCTCGGGGTACCGCTGGGCATCTAGAACCGTGAGGCTCTAGGCTAACGAGGCAATGGCTAGCCTGGGGGAACAGGCTCCTCCAGGTTAAATGCAGATGTTGGCCCACCGCAGCTTGGAGAGGAGATGGGCGCCGCCAGGAGATTACAAGAATCATACGTGAAGACAAAAGCGAAACCAGCGTGGGATTTTGGGAGTGTCTTCAAGTGTGCCCCAACGACCTGATGGGTTACGGGATTGAATTATAATATTTCGTATACTGAATTGAATACACGCATCAAGCTTAAAATAGGAAGTCCCATAATGTTTAAAATAAACATTATATTTATTTATTTTTTATTTATTTTTTTTGCGTTTGCCTTATTTTCTCTAATTTTCAAGGCGGTGTGTGTTGCACTGTGTTTATATTTTGCGCCTGTCGGCCCAGTGCATCCGACTTCAGCATGCATTTTATGTAAGGGTCTGCTTCCTCCTGCATTTTCTAAGGGTTTGCTTCCCCGGGGTAACGGCGGGTGCTGTGATGGGGATTGAACCTAGCACCTTCGGATTGTGAGCCGTGCCACTTAACCACTAGGCCACGCCGTCCCCAAAACATCGATATAATTTTGCAATGGAATGAGATTGGTTGTGAAGACGATGTTTAACTAGTTCAACTTTAAAAGAGAAACGGAATGTTGCCAAGCCTATGGATTGCCAGTGCCTGTGGGGACCTAGTCTGTGATACAGACGTGGTTCCATTGCCCCAGCCGAGGCCTAGTGAGGTTTTTCTTCATCAAAGTGACAACTTAATACAAGTTTATAAATTAATCAACAGAAAAGATAATTTAACTTAACTGAACGTTTTTAGAATGGTTTATAAGACTACAGAGTCTGTAAATAACCAGGTTTTTAGAATGGTTTATAAGACTGCAGAGTATGTAAATAACCAAGTGTTTAGAATGGTTTATAAGACTGCAGAGTCTGTAAATAACCAGTTTCCTTTACATTTCCTTGCTCTAAAAGCTATGCGCATCTAATCTATTCTTAAATGCATTAATTGTCCCTGCCTCCACTACTTCATGTGGCAACGCATTACAAACATTCACCACTCTCTGACTAAACAAATATTTCCTAATATCTAATCTGGACCTTTCTTTAGTTAATTTGTAGCTGTGCCCTCTTGTTCTTGTAGGTGGTTGTATTTTGACAAACTTATTATAGTCTAAATTATCTGTTCCTCTGATCATCTTATAAACCTGTATTAAGTCACCTCGAATTCTTCTCTTTTCTAGACACTGGGGGCCGGTTTTTCTGAGTCTTTCCTCATAACTGTAATTCTGAAATCCAACTATCAGCTTTGTCGCTCTTCTTTTTTTTTTTTTGTCCTTTCCAACAATAAGGGCTCCACACCTGTACCAAATTTTGTGAAAGTTAAACAGGCTACAAGGACAATATGGCATAGATTCAAATTGTTTAAAGACAGGTCCAGATTAGATTTCAGGACATATTTTTTTTAGGCCAGAGAGTGGTGAATGCTTGGAATGCATTGTCAGAGGATGTAGTAGAGGCTGGGTCAGTTAATACATTCAAACATAGATTGTATGCACAAATGTATTGTTAGTATTGGTGGAGTGGAATAAACTGGTTGTATAGAGACTCTGAAGAGTCTTCTAAACTAGAAAAATGAAGTTAAGTTAAGCAACCATTGTGGTGTTAGCCTGTTACACCAGACAACCTTCAGCCTCTTGCCTAGATAACCGTTAGCCTGTTACTCCAGACAGCCTCTTGCCTAGATAACCGTTAGCCTGTTACTCCAGACAACCTTCAGCCTCTTGCCTAGATAACCGTTAGCCTGTTACTCCAGACAACCGGGGCACGGCGTGGCCTAGTGGTTAAGTGGCACGGCTCACGACCCGAAGGTGCTGGGTTCGATCCCCATCACAGCACCGGCCGTTACCCCGGGGAAGAAAACCCTTAGAAAATGCAGGAGGAAGCAGACCCTTACATAAAATGCATGCTGAAGTCGGATGCACTGGGCCGACAGGCGCAAAATAAAAACCACAGTGTAACGCACACACGCCTTGGGGAATAGATAAATAAGGCGAACGCAAAAAAAAACCAAAAAAAACCAACAAACAAACTCCAGACAACCTTCAGCCTCTTGCCTAGATAACCGTTAGCCTGTTACTCCAGACAACCTTCAGCCTCTTGCCTAGATAACCGTTAGCCTGTTATTCCAGACAACCTTCAGCCTTTTGCCTAGATAACCGTTAGCCTGTTACTCCAGACAACCTTCAGCCTCTTGCCTAGATAACCGTTAGCCTGTTACTCCAGACAACCTTCAGCCTCTTGTCTAGATAACCGTTAGCCCCTTGGTCTAAATAACTTTTAGCCTGTTGATCTAGATAACATTTAGCCTCTTGGTTTAGATAACATTTAGCCTCTTGGTTTAGATAACATTTAGCCTCTTGGTTTAGATAACAGTTAGTCTCTTGGTCTAGATAACAGTTAGTCTCTTGATCTAGATAACCGTTAGCCACTTGGTCTAGATAACCGTTAGTCTTGATCTAGATAACCGTTAGCCACTTGGTTTAGATAGCCGTTAGTCTCTTGGTCTAGATAACCGTTAGCCACTTGATCTAGATAACCGTTAGTCTCTTGGTCTAGATAACCGTTAGTCTTGGTCTAGATAACCGTTAGTCTCTTGATCTAGATAACCGTTAGTCTTGATCTAGATAACCGTTAGTCTCTTGGTCTAGATAACCGTTAGCCGCTTGGTCTAGATAACGTTAGTCTCTTGGTCTAAATAACATTTAGCCTCTTGGTTTAGATAGCCGTTAGCCTCTTGGTTTAGATAGCCGTTAGCCTCCTATACTTGGCTTCATCTGCATGTCGCTCCCTACTACGTGGATCACGTCGATTCCACACCTCGTTAGCCAGGTTGCCATTAAAACAGCCAGTTTCAAGGGAGACTTACATGGAAATGAGGTGAGGGTCTTGACCAGTATATTTTACACGACCCTGCTGACTAACATGTCCGATCACTAAATGTTTTGTCCAACCAGACGTTAATCTCCTTTCACCATTGGAACAGTTTTAACTTAATATCTTGCAGCAAATAAACTACTAAAGTACAAATTGTAATATGCTAGAACTACGCATTCATAGCATATATGAAGTAGGTTTATTAGTTTAAGACACCCCTTAAACCGGTCCAGTCATTTATTTATTTATTTATAATCAAACAGGAAATCCAAAATGACAGTAATGACAATTAATGAGGCAAAACAATTAGGTTTAAATTGAGAAGCTTTCAAAGATAAGATGGAGGATTTGTTACTTTTCATACAAGGCAAACGGGAATTCTAACAGACTCCAGAAGAGTACTTCAAGCTATCTCAGACAGCAAACAAGATAGACTCCAACGTGAAATAAAATATAACTTAGGGTTGCTGTCCTCCTCCCCCCCCCCCCCCCCTCCCCCCAAATACAGACCTTGTGGGTTCCGGTCCACTGTGGGATCTTTGGAAACGAGAAGGCAGACGAGCTCGCAAAAGCCGGAAGTGGCGGCACACAGACTCGCCATCCACAGAGATATAAAGAGGCAAAGACAGACATCAAACTATTTATTAGGACGGAATGGAGAGACATCACACAGAATGCTAACCAGAAAATGAGAGCATAGACAAACTTGTCAGAGATGGGCAGACAAAGATCTTCATATTAAAAACGGAAAATTGCGGACTCAAGGCCCACCCCCACAAAATGGGTCTTTAGAGACATCGCCACGTGCGATTGTGGAGCACCCAATCAAACACCAGAACACATCCTGCAGGACTGCCCCACTTATGCAGACTAAACAGAGGTGTTCTAGCCTGGGGGAGCAACCAAGCAAACACCAAAACACATCCTGCAGGACAGCCCCACTTATGCAGACTAAACAGAGGTGTTCTAGCCTGGGGGAGCAACCAAGCAAACACCAGAACACATCCTGCAGGACAGCCCCACTTATGCAGACTAAACTGAGGTGTTCTAGCCTGGGGGAGCAACCAAGCAAACACCAGAACACATCCTGCAGGACAGCCCCACTTATGCAGACTAAACAGAGGTGTTCTAGCCTGGGGGGGCAACCAAGCAAACACCAGAACACATCCTGCAGGACAGCCCCACTTATGCAGACTAAACTGAGGTGTTCTAGCCTGGGGGAGCAACCAAGCAAACACCAGAACACATCCTGCAGGACTGCCCCACTTATGCAGACTAAACAGAGGTGTTCTAGCCTGGGGGAGCAACCAAGCAAACACCAAAACACATCCTGCAGGACAGCCCCACTTATGCAGACTAAACTGAGGTGTTCTAGCCTGGGGAGCAACCAAGCAAACACCAGAACACATCCTGCAGGACAGCCCCACTTATGCAGACTAAACTGAGGTGTTCTAGCCTGGGGGAGCAACCAAGCAAACACCAGAACACATCCTGCAGGACAGCCCCACTTATGCAGACTAAACAGAGGTGTTCTAGCCTGGGGGAGCAACCAATCAAACACCAGAACACATCCTGCAGGACAGCCCCACTTATGCAGACCTAACAGAGGTGTTCTAGCCTGGGGGAGCAACCAATCAAACACCAGAACACATCCTGCAGGACTGCCCCACTTATGCAGACTAAAGAGAGGCAGTTTGGGCCGGGGAAGAGACCATGCTCGAAAAGCTGTGGGGATCGTCGAAGACCTGAAACGCAGTCTCCTTCGTGAACACCACCGTGTCAGAAGCATTGCATCAGTTCATCGAAGAAGAGTTACGCTTGATAGATCAGTATGTGAGAGAGTTGTCATGTGGGCGTCACTTTCAACTTAAATACCACCCTACCATATTTCATGTCCAAATGTGTCCTCTTTTTTACATAACCCTCCATCCACCCTTTCCTGTGGACGTATATCCAACAATAATAATTATTATTATACTAATAATGTTCGCTTAGGTGTCGGTGGCTCGTTGCGTCGATCGACCACTATCATGACCACGTACTGTAGTATACAAAAAATAACACTCCAAATTGCTATTCTAACTGAACTTATAATGTCATAGAAGAAACCTGTTGCTTTGTGGTTAGCGTGTCGACCGAGATCCCTGCGAACTCATTGAGGGGAGCCGAAAACTCCGCTGCCTTGGAACGGAGGCCACGACGATTAAAGGCATCACTCGGCGTGTAGGCGATGTATCTTTGGCATGATGCTAACCAGACAGGCTCCAATCTCTCTCTCTCTGACGATGTGTCTTGGGCATGATGCTAACCAGACAGGCTCCAATCTCTCTCACACACGATGTGTCTTGGGCATGATGCTAACCAGACAGGCTCCAATCTCTCTCTCTCTCTCTCTCTCTCTCTCTCTCTCTCTCTCACACGATGTGTCTTGGGCATGATGCTAACCAGGAAGGCTCCAATCTCTATCTCTCTCTCTCTCACGATGTGTCTTGGCATGATGCTAACCAGACAGGCTCCAATCTCTCTCTCTCTCTCTCTCTCTCTCTCTCACGGTGTGTCTTGGGCATGATGCTAACCAGGCAGGCTCCAATATATATATATATCTCTCTCTCTCTCTCACGATGTGTCTTGGGCATGATGCTAACCAGGCAGGCTCCAATATCTCTCTCTCTCTCTCTCTCTCTCACTCACACACACGATGTGTCTTGGGCATGATGCTAACCAGGCAGGCTCCAATATCTCTCTCTCTCACACGATGTGTCTTGGGCATGATGCTAACCAGGAAGGCTCCAATCTCTCTCTCTCTCTCTCTCTCTCTCTCTCACGATGTGTCTTGGGCATGATGCTAACCAGACAGGATCCAATCTCTCTCTCTCTCTCTCACGATATGTTTTGGGCATGATGCTAACCAGGCAGGCTCCAATCTCTCTCTCTCTCTTGATGTGTTTTGGGCATGATGCTAACCAGGCAGGCTCCAATCTCTCTCTCTCTCTCTCTCACGATGTGTCTTGGGCATGATGCTAACCAGGCAGGCTCCAATATATATATATATATATATATATATATCTCACACACGATGTGTCTTGGGCATGATGCTAACCAGGCAGGCTCCAATCTCTCTCTCTCACACACACGATGTGTCTTGGGTATGATGCTAACCAGGCAGGCTCCAATCTCTCTCTCTCTCTCTCTCTCTCGGGCGATGTGTCTTGGGTATGATGCTAACCAGGCAGGCTCCAATCTCGCTCTCGCTCTCTCTCTCTCTCTCTCTCTCTCTCTCGGGCGATGTGTCTTGGGCATGATACTAGTCATGGCAGGCTACAATCTCTCTCGGGCGATGTGTTAGTCCATTTTTGGCCCACATGTCATAAGCAAACAGAGCGAAGGGGGCCAATCTCGTAAAAGCTCAGCCGCGTGTACTGTGCCGTGACAACACAACGCGGGGCAGCCGAAATACTATATAAAATACCCGATGGCTTTGCGAGGATAATCGGAGGGGAAGACACTACAACATTAACGAACTAATTAATCTAAATGGAAAACCGCAACAGGTTTACCTGGGCACAAGTATAAGTCGCAAACTGGTATGAACCCCAGTCAAAAGGGCAGTCCGGCGGCATCCATAATGGAAGACTAAACACGACTTTCCCCTAAGACATAACAAATAAGAAACAGCGGAAATAAGTATTACTTTGAAAATCAGCTTCAATTTGCATATTTGCAATTCAGAATTTCAAATAACAAGTCACTTTTATCCTGCGATAGGGATCAAGATGCTGAACAGCGCATGAGCTGCAGTGGTCAGCCACCCATAGCTGACTGCTAGCGTCAGTGCCAGCGAACCATAGCTGCCAAGACCCTTCTACACCTCCACGCTGTGATCCTGGATAACAGGCTGCAACAGGGCAGACTGGCTAAGGTGCAAATATCGCAGTCAAGCAGTAAACTACGACACAACGCATTCCGTTCTCTGGACTACATTCTGCTACTTAAGCCCTTTCAGGGTTTGGTAGCGGGAGATTGAGAACGAACGAATCCAAGATATCCTGCGATAAACTATTCTTCAAGCATTGTGTCTGACTCATTCATTTTTATACCTGCTCCACTGCAGTAAAGTATGTTTTAGAGCAGTGTTCTTCTGCCTCAATAAACATGCGAGATGCTTTTACATTTAAAATTCTTTGGCGAGCTACATACAAGGGGGCTTGTCATAAGTCTTTACCCTGACCAGGAGGAGAAAGTTGAAATTTGGCACAGTGCTTATTCCTTCTCAATGTAGCCACCACCTGAATTTTTACATTTCTGCCATATATGCGTGACCTTGAAAAGACCTTCAGAATAAAGTAACCTATTTTTCGAACTAAACCAGTTATCACAAGCCAGTATGACATCTTCGTCACTGTCAAAATGATTTCCTTTCAGCTGTTTTTTATATTCTGGGAAAAGAAAAAAAGTATGATGTAACTAAATTTGGAGAATAGGGAGGGGGGTGTGTGTGGAAGAATTTCAATATTGTAATCGTTGGCTGTTTGCAGCACAAACCTTGCTTTATGGAAGGGCGCGCTGCCTTGAAGCATATGCAGAATTTTAGTACGCGCTATCCCTCGTTTTCTGGTCAGTCTTTCTTAGTTTGGTAAGGAGATCTGCAAAATATTACCAATTAACCGTGTAGCCATGAGGCAGGTAATCTTTCAATTTGACACCTTTGAAGTCCCAAAAAACAGTCAGCATCACTTTTCTTGTAGATGTATGTGCTCTTGACTTGACACCGTTAGAGTAGCAGATCCGGTCAATAAGGTGTGTTGCGCCAAGCACATTACCGGGTAAACCCGCCGAGGAGGGAAATTCATACTTCTCAAGACCAGTACAAATTGAATGAGCTACCTATGTGCCAAATTTCAACTTTCTCCTCCTACTCCTTCATAGTCAGGGTAAAGACTTATGACAAGCCCCCTTGTACCAACGCATACCATTTTTTATCAGTCCACATTTCGAATTGTACAATGGTATAGCGTTCATAAAGGCAGTAAATTGGAGCATTAATTTCAAAATGAATTATAAGTTCGATTTAGTGCACGAATTGGTCTCGGGGTAAGATGTCCGCCTCGGGTGCTGGATGTCGCCTGTTCTAATCACGTTGGTGACCGGGATGTTTGTCATGTTGATCTTCTGGTAACAATTACCCTGATCACTGGGTAGTGAGCTCGAACCCCCGTGCTCAGTGTCGAGCACATTAAAAATTACTTAGTAGCTGAAAATCGAAAAGAGTAGGCTTAACGGTCGCTGCCGGGACAAAATTCAAATTATTTTTATATAGTTATTATTATAACCCAAGTTATATGTACCTTTCCCCGGGCTAGTTTGTTAAGAGCAGGTATAGATGGCGCCTAACTGGTTGCGGGTTTACTTAGCTCTAGTGTTTGAGTCTATTAAGATAGACTCGCATATCGGTTAAAAACCATCCTCCAAGAAACTGGTTGTAAACAGACTCTGTAGAGTTTTCAAAACCAGTATAAAGAAGTTAATTTCCGTTAATTCGAACTCAAGAACTCAATAACGTTGAGCAAATGTTCCAAAAGAAATATTTCTCACGAGCTACCGGAAATACCATCCCCCAAACGTGTGGGGGTAGTGGGAATAGGAGAAGACAAGGGTGATTGGGGTTAAAATCAACCTATCGGTCCACATCAGCATAATCCTACCCTGCAACATTCAGGCAGGTCACGACACGTCATAATAACGATGACAGACGAGCAATCTAATGCAGCTGGTTGTCCTGGATGATATGAATCTATCGGACCTTGACCCCTAGTTCAAGGTAACGGACACTAAACAAAAGCTGATGTGCATGTGCTGACTCGCGATTTAGCCCAAGGTTAATTTAGCATAGGGCTCCCACTATAACTAATCCCTTTAGGGAAGCCCCTTTTCCTCTTCTTTTTGTGTTGTCCGACTGCTCTTACGGCACCGCAGAGAGGAGGTATGCGTAGACTTTGGTTTGCGCTTGTTTCTTGTTGTTCAATGTCCACAAGGAGTAAGTTTACTCTTTTGTACATCCTGAAAAGGATGTTAAGAGGAGGGTTGCAGTAGCTTTCCTCACATCCCGAGCGCGTTGATGAAGGTGGATCAGGGTCCTCCAGTCGGTTGTGCTATGTTTGGCTTCATCTACGTTGCGCTCACTACTAAGGGGATTACATCGATCCACATCTCGTCATGCAGGCTGCCTTGAAAACAGCCTGTTTCCAGGGAACGCTACATGGAAGAGAGATTGTGGTCTTGGTCGGTGTATTGTTCCTGACCCTGGAGCGACGTCCTGGTCAGTATTTTGTGCCTGACTGAACTAGCGCCTGAGTTCCCCTGCGCTTGGTGGTAGTTTTGTGATATCGATATGCCTTAACTTTGAAAGTGTTTCTTTAACCACTCTATCCATCATCTTCTGGGTATTCTTCGTGCCCATGTGGACCTGGAACCTACATGTGGGATAACCTCGCTGCAGGTTGATCACACTTCATCCTTGTCAAATGTCCAAGCCACATTATTTTATGTGCTTCAATGTGGTCATTAAGTCATATTAATAATAATACTCGGGAAATCTGGATGAACATGTGGGTGACGGGAACAACCGGTCGCAGTGTATTTAGTGAGATGTCACTACCAAAAAGTAACGAAGACATAAATAAGTTACACAGAAGAGGTCAAAGTCTAATCTTTCAGTTCTGAACAGGACACACCAGAGTAGCCACTTGAACGGCATCAATCCCCAGCATCTGCCCTTTTGCAGACATTGCTCTCATCCTGGTGTAACAGTTCGACACCTACTCATTGAATGCAAACGCTTACGGAAACGATTATTACAAGCACTGCCGACCATTACCAATACACTGTATGGAGCAGTGAAACAACTGAAGAAGACCTGCATCTATATAAGAATGGCATTGGGCTGCCAAGAGCAGACTTGCTCTACAGCTATGGGATAACAACAGCAAGTCCTCGTAGTCCCCCCCCCCCCCAATTCTTCACAACGTGTTTTTGTAAGCATTGTCTTTCTTGTTGCACTTCGTTTACGTCGCATCTCACGTGTCTCCGTGTGACGTTTGTGCCTATCTAATTGAGAAATTAGTATCCTAGAATTTGCAATAGCAGTAGTTTTACGTGATAATGTTGCTAGTCTCATGCACAACACTCTCATCGTTATCGTCTACCACATGCTTAAAAGGTAGCCCTAGGAACCGAAGACTAGCGACAGTGGCAAGTAAAATATACTGACCAAGGCTCTGCCTAGCTCCTGTAAACAACCTGCCACAGCTCCCTGGCGAGGCCGAAGATGCAACAGTCAATGATATGACAGCAGCCTGCGACATAGCTACCTGCTTGCGTCGGGGTCAGTCAACCAATAAATGACCAAGACATAAATGCGGCTAAGTGACGGCCCTGGAAACAGAATGAAGCCATGCAGCCTAGTTAAGAGATTAGGGATCGAAAAGGGAAGGCAAACCCGATCCCCCAAAAACCATGTTGAAATCTTGAAACCATTAACAACATCTCTTTGAACCATTAACAACCTTTTTGGAATCCTTAAAGACTTTTCTTGGAACCCTTAATGACCTCTCTTAGTACCTTCAGTGACCTCCCTTGGAACTCTTAACGACCTCTCTTGGCACCTTCAGTGACCTCTCTTGGAACCCTTACCGACCTCTCTTGGAACCTTCAACGACCTCTCTTGGAACCTTCAGTGACCTCTCTTGGAACCTTCAACGACCTCTCTTGGCACCTTCAGTGACCTCTCTTGGAACCCTTACCGACCTCTCTTGGAACCCTTAACGACCTCTCTTGGAACCTTCAGTGACCTCTCTTGGAACCGTTAACGACCTGTCTTAGAACCTTCAGTGACCTTTCTTGGAACCTTCAGTGACCTCTCTTTGAACCCTTAACGACCTCTCTTTGAACCCTTAACGACCTCTCTTGGAACCTTCAGTGATCTCTCTTGGCACCTTCAGTGACCTCTCTTGGAACCCTTAACGACCTCTCTTGGAACCTTCAGTGATCTCTCTTGGCACCTTCAGTAACCTCTCTTTGAACCCTTAACGACCTCTCTTGGCACCTTCAGTGACCTCTCTTGGAATCCTTAACGACCTCTCTTGGAACCTTCAGTGATCTCTCTTGGCACCTTCAGTAACCTCTCTTTGAACCCTTAACGACCTCTCTTGGAACCTTCAGTGATCTCTCTTGGCACCTTCAGTAACCTCTCTTTGAACCCTTAACAACCTCTCTTGGAACCCTTAACGACCTGTCTTGGAACCTTCAGTGACCTCTCTTGGAACCTTCAACGATCTCTCTTGGCACCTTCAGTAACCTCTTTTGGAACCCTTAACAACCTCTCTTTGAACCCTTAACTGACCTCTCTTGGAACCTTCAACGATCTCTCTTGGCACCTTCAGTAACCTCTTTTGGAACCCTTAACAACCTCTCTTTGAACCCTTAACGACCTCTCTTGGAACCTTCAATGACCTCTCTTGGCGCCTTCAGTGACCTCTCTTTGAACCCTTAACAACCTCTCTTTGAACCCTTAACGACCTCTCTTTGAACCTTTAACGACCTCTCATGGAACCTTCAGTGACCTCTCTGAACCCTTAACAACCTCTCTTTGAACCCTTAATAACCTCTCTTTGAACCCTTAACAACCTCTTTTGGAACCCTTAATAACCTCTCTTTGAACCCTTAACAACCTCTCTTGGAACCCTTAACGACCTGTCTTGGAACCTTCAGTGACCTCTCTTGGAACCTTCAACGATCTCTCTTGGCACCTTCAGTGACCTCTCTGAACTCTTAACCTCTCTTGGAACCTTCAATGACCTCTCTTGGCGTCTTCAGTGACCTCTCTTTGAACCCTTAACGACCTCTCTTTGAACCCTTAACGACCTCTCTTGGAACCTTCAATGACCTCTCATGGAACCTTCAGTGACCTCTCTGAACCCTTAACAACCTCTTTTCGAACCCTTAATAACCTCTCTTGGAACCTTCAGTGACCTCTCTTTGAACCCTTAACAACCTCTTTTGGAACCCTTAATAACATCTCTTGGAACCTTCAGTGACCTCTCTTTGAACCCTTAACAACCTCTTTTGGAACCCTTAATAACCTCTCTTTGAACCCTTAACGACCTCTCTTGGTACCTCCAGTGTCCTCTCGTTGAACACCAACTGAGACAGACCTCATCTAGGATGCCAATACGGTTTTGTTTTTCAACAAAAGTAGTACATAGTATGAACGTTCAAAATCAAAGGATAGCAGAAAGAAAACAAAAAAGAAGAAAAAAAACATTCCTTTGAACAATCTAATGTTGTTATTGTGTGTTGGGAATGGCAATAAAATATAGATAAATACCTTTTTAAAGGTAACCAATTAAATATATTTAATTAACACACCAGAAATTTGACTTCTCTAAAACTCCAGAAATTAGACTTAAAAAGATATACCTAACACACAGAAAGTAGACTTTTAAATAGATTTCATAAAAACATCTGACAGATTTTTATTGAATAGATTTTTATTAAACCACAACCTTGTAGGCAATTAAATCGATTTTTCCAACACACCAGACAGACAATTAAATACATTTTACAAAAACGCTGGAAACTAAACTATTAAAAAGATTTCTTTAGAACACCAGATAGTAGACAAATATATTTCCTTATACGCCAGAAAGGGCAGCGCATGAGCTGCAGTGGTCAGCGACCCATAGCTGACTGCTAGCGTCAGGGCCAGCGAACCAGAGCTGCCAAGACCCTTCTACACCTCCACGAGGTGATCCTGGATAACAACAGGCTGCAGCAGGGCAGACTGGCTAAGGAGAAGGGATCGAAGAGGAAATGCTAACCCGGTACTCAAAAAATGCTTGCTGAAGTCGGATGTGATGGACTGAAAGGTGCAAATATCGCAGTCAAGCGGTAAACTACGACAACGCATTCCGTTCTCTGGGCTACATTCTGCTACTTAAGCCCTTTCAGGGTTTGGTAGCGGGAGATTGAGAACGAACTAAGCCAAGCCATACACCAGAAAGTAGAGAGCTAAATAGACTTGCATACAGTACGTGAAAGTAGACCATTATCCTGATTTCTTTAAAACGTCAGTTAGTGTAAAAAAAAGGTCTTCTGAAAATGCTAAAACAGTAGACAATTAAATTGATATTTTATTAAAACACTAGAATGAAGACAAATAGATTGTATTAGAACACTAGAAAATGGACAAATAGATTGTATAATTACACTATAAAGTGGACAAATAATTTGTATTAAAATACTAGAAAGTCAACAATAGATTGTATTAAAACAATAGAAAGTAGAAATCAAATAGATGTTATTAAGATACCAGAAAGTAGACAAATAGATTGTATTAAAACACCAGAGAGCAAACAATTACAGATATTTCATCAAAACAACAGACATGTTGTTATTTCAACGCTAGAAAGTAGTCATTAAATAAATGCTATAGAAACGCTAGAAAAAAGACTTTAAATAGATACTATAGAAACGCTAGAAAGAAGACTTTAAATAGATACTATAGAAACGCTAGAAAGAAGACTTTAAATAGATTTCCTTAAAATGCTAGAAAGTAGACTTTAAATAGATTTCCTTAAAACACTAGAAAGTACACAAGCAGAAAGATTTCATTAAAAAAAAACAGAAAGTTATTATTAAATATTTTCCGCAAAAAACATAAATCATACATTAAACAGATTACATTACTTGAGTGGTGCCCGTGGTAAATAGAACTACTGTAACCTTCCAAGAATGTTGTAAAATGCAACTACAGAGTGTTTTGTATGGTTTTGGCACCTCATAAGGGACCTAGGGGTTATAATAGATCATACAGGAAAGGTGAGTGAGCAAGTTAAGGTAGCAGTGAAAAAGGCAAATGCAATGTTAGGTATGATAAAAAGAAATATTAAACATAGGAGCAAGGAAGTGATCGTCAAACTGTATAAAGCTTTAGTTAGACCTAGATTGGAGTACTGTGTACAGGTGTGGAGTCCTCATCATAGAGGTGACATAAACATGCTAGAAAGAATACAAAAAAGAGCGACAAATGTGATAGTGGGATTCCAGAATTACAGTTATGAGGAACGACTCAGAAAAACCGGTCTACAGTGTCTCGAAGAGAGAAGAAATCGTGGTGACAATACAGGTTTATAAGATGATCAGAGGAATCGATAAATTAGACTATAACAAGTTTTTTTTTTAAACAGCCACCTACAATAACACGAGGGCATAGCTACAAGCTGACTAAAGAGAGGTCCAGGTTAGATATTAGGAAATACTTTTTTTTAGTCAGCGAGTGGTGTCTGCTTGGAATGCATTGCCAGGGGAGGTAGTGGAGGCAGGGACAGTTAATGCATTTAAGAATAAACTGGATGCGCATAGCTTTTAGAGCAAGGTTATGTAAATGTAACTGGTTGTATACAGACTCTGCAGGGTCTTCTAAACGAGTATAAAGACGTTAAGTTAAGTGTATAACAGAAAACCACTCCTATTGAAACCACCCCTTTAAATGCTTGCATTCAAGCTATGCTTCACTTGGAGCGAAAAGGCTAAATAAGAAAAAGCACACCAAATGTTATTAATAATTATTTACATCTTATTTCTTCCTGTAATTCACAACCAGTGTCTCAAGAATTGTTCCTTTTTAGTTGACACTTTTTTTTAACAAATTGATAAGATGCTAAACAGCTATGGACACCTTTTAAAGAATTTTCTGCAACAATAAACTCCCTTTTATAGAGAATTTTACAGAAGTCTTCATCCACATGATATAATGGGGTTTTTTTTATTGTTTTTATGGACCGTTCTGAAATTCGAATTCTACCTTGCCAGAGTTTCTTGTTTCGATCACGAGAATGCTTTCTAAAGTTCTTTGAAGCAAGGAAGAGGAAGGTTAATTAAAAATAAACCACAACAAAAAAACTGAATGTGGCTATTATAAAACCAGGTGGTGACAAATATGTTTAATATCTAGGCGCCATGTAAAAATTGTATGAGCTAGGCACTGTGCTGGGGGCGCCATGTAAATATTGTATGAGCTAGGCTCTGTGCTGGGGGGGCAGGGTAAAAATTGTATATGAGCTAGGCACTGTGCTAGGGGGGGCCATGTAAATATTGTATGAGCTAGGTACTGTGCTGGGGGGGGGGGGGGGTGTCATGTAAAAATTGTATGAGCTAGGCACTGTGCTGGGGGGGGGGGGGGGCATGTAAAAAATTGTATGTGCTAGGCACTGTGCTGGCGGAGGGGGGGGGGGGGGGGGCATGTAAAAATTGTATGAGCTAGGCACTGTGCTGGGGGCGCCATGTAAAAATTGTATGAGCTAGGCACTGTGCTGGGGGCGCCATGTAAAAATTGTATGAGCTAGGCACTGTGCTGCGGGGGCCATGTAAAAATTGTATGAGCTAGGCACTGTACTGGGGGCGCCATGTAAAAATTGTATGAGCTAGGCACTGTGCTAGGGGCGCCATGTTAAAAAATTGTATGAGCTAGGCACTGTGCTGGGGGATGGGGGGGGGGGGGGGCATGTAAAAATTGTATGAGCTAGGCATTGTGCTGGGGGAGGATGTAAAAATTGTATGAGCTAGGCACTGTGCTGGGGGGGGGGGGGGGGGCATGTAAAAATTGTATGAGCTAGGCACTGTGCTGGGGGGGGGGGGGCATGTAAAAATTGTTTGAGCTAGGCACTGTGCTGCGGGGGCCATTTAAAAATTGTATGAGCTAGGCACTGTCCTGGGGGGGGGGGGGGGGGGGATGTAAAAATTGTATGAGCTAGGCACTTTGCAAGGAGGGGGGGGGCATGTAAAAATTGTATGAGCTAGGCACTGTGCTGGGGGGGGGGGAGGGGGGCATGCATGTAAAAATTGTATGAGCTAGGTACGGTGCTGGGGTGGGGGGGGGGCATGTAAAAATTGTATGAGCTAGGCACTGTGCTGGGGGGGGGAGGGGGGGGGCATGTAAAAATTGTATGAGCTAGGCACTGTGCTGGGAGCGGAGGGGGGGGGGGGCATATAAAAATTGTATGAGCTAGGCACTGTGCTGGGGGGGCATGTAAAAATTGTATGAGCTAGGCACTGTACTGGGGGGGGGGGGCATATAAAACTTGTATGAGCTAGGCACTGTGCTGGGGGCGCCATGTAAAAATTGTATGAGCTAGGCACTGTGCTGGGGGGCCATGTAAAAATTGTATGAGCTAGGCACTGTGCTGGGGGGGGGGGGGGGCATGTAAAAATTGTATGAGCTAGGCACTGTGCTGGGGGCGCCATGTAAAAATTGTATGAGCTAGGCACTGTGCTGGGGGCGCCATGTAAAAATTGTATGAGCTAGGCACTGTGCTGGGGGCGCCATGTAAAAATTTTATGAACTAGGCACTGCTGGGGGGGCCATGTAAAAATTGTTTGAGCTAGGCACTGTGCTGGGGGCGCCATGTAAAAATTGTATGAGCTAGGCACTGTGCTGGGGGGCCATGTAAAAATTGTATGAGCTAGGCACTGTGCTGGGGGGGGGGGGCATGTAAAAATTGTATGAGCTAGGCGCTGTGCTGGGGGCGCCATGTAAAAATTGTATGAGCTAGGCACTGTGCTGGGGGCGCCATGTAAAAATTGTATGAGCTAGGCACTGTACTGGGGGCGCCATGTAAAAATTGTATGAGCTAGGCACTGTGCTAGGGGCGCCATGTTAAAAAATTGTATGAGCTAGGCACTGTGCTGGGGGGGGGGGGGGGGGGGGCATGTAAAAATTGTATGAGCTAGGCATTGTGCTGGGGGAGGATGTAAAAATTGTATGAGCTAGGCACTGTGATTGGGGGGGGGCATGTAAAAATTGTATGAGCTAGGCACTGTGCTGGGGGGGCCATGTAAAAATTGTATGAGCTAGGCACTGTGCTGGGGGGGGGGTGGGGGGGGGCATGTAAAAATTGTTTGAGCTAGGCACTGTGCTGCGGGGGCCATTTAAAAATTGTATGAGCTAGGCACTGTCCTGGGGGGGGGGGGGGGGGGGGGGTGTAAAAATTGTATGAGCTAGGCACTTTGCAAGGAGGGGGGGGGGGGGCCATGTAAAAATTGTATGAGCTAGGCACTGTGCTGGGGGGGGGAGGGGGGCATGCATGTAAAAATTGTATGAGCTAGGTACGGTGCTGGGGGGGGGGGGGGCATGTAAAAATTGTATGAGCTAGGCACTGTGCTGGGGGGGGGGGGCATGTAAAAATTGTATGAGCTAGGCACTGTGCTGGGAGCGGAGGGGGGGGGGGCATATAAAAATTGTATGAGCTAGGCACTGTGCTGGGGGGGCATGTAAAAATTGTATGAGCTAGGCACTGTACTGGGGGGGGGGGGGGGCATATAAAACTTGTATGAGCTAGGCACTGTGCTGGGGGCGCCATGTAAAAATTGTATGAGCTAGGCACTGTGCTGGGGGGCCATGTAAAAATTGTATGAGCTAGGCACTGTGCTGGGGGGGGGGGGGGGGGGGCATGTAAAAATTGTATGAGCTAGGCACTGTGCTGGGGGCGCCATGTAAAAATTGTATGAGCTAGGCACTGTGCTGGGGGCGCCATGTAAAAATTGTATGAGCTAGGCACTGTGCTGGGGGCGCCATGTAAAAATTTTATGAACTAGGCACTGCTGGGGGGGCCATGTAAAAATTGTTTGAGCTAGGCACTGTGCTGGGGGCGCCATGTAAAAATTGTATGAGCTAGGCACTGTGCTGGGGGGCCATGTAAAAATTGTATGAGCTAGGCACTGTGCTGGGGGGGGGGGGGGGGCATGTAAAAATTGTATGAGCTAGGCGCTGTGCTGGGGGCGCCATGTAAAAATTGTATGAGCTAGGCACTGTGCTGGGGGCGCCATGTAAAAATTGTATGAGCTAGGCACTGTGCTGGGGGCGCCATGTTAAAATTCTATGAGCTAGGCACTGTGCTGGGGGCGCCATGTAAAAATTGTATGAGCTAGGCACTGTGCTGGGGGGCCATGTAAAAATTGTATGAGCTAGGCACTGTGCTGGGGGGGGGGGGCATGTAAAAATTGTATGAGCTAGGCGCTGTGCTGGGGGCGCCCTGTAAAAATTGTATGAGCTAGGCACTGTGCTGGGGGCGCCATGTAAAAATTGTATGAGCTAGGCACTGTGCTGGGGGCGCCATGTTAAAATTCTATGAGCTAGGCACTGTGCTGGGGGCGCCATGTAAAAATTTTATGAACTAGGCACTGCTGGGGGGGGGCCATGTAAAAATTGTTTGAGCTAGGCACTGTGCTGGAGGGGGCATGTAAAAATTGTATGAGCTAGGCACTGTGCTGGGCGAGCCATGTAAAAATTGTATGAGCTAGGCACTGTGCTAGGGATGGGGGAGGGGGGCTGTAAAAATTGTATGAGCTAGGCACTGTGCTGGGGGGGGGGGGGGGGGGAGTATGTAAAAATTGTATGAGCTAGGCACTGTGCTGGGTGATAAGTTCATTCTGGCAATATTCCAGAGGGAATGGATGAATTGTTCCTGAAAATATTAATTCTAATTGTGAATATTAAAGTTTATTTTTAAAATAATACTGACCTATTTGAATGTCCCTAATTTGTGTTATGACCTAGCTACAATATAACATGACGTTGGCAGTCTAACTCAGTGGAAGGAGAGGAAATTACACAGAAAAATATATTTTGTGCGATCGTGGAAATTGCAAACAGCAAATATGACACTGGTTCTGAAATTTTAGATGCCACTGCAACACGTTAAGTCACAATGGTGCCCAGGATACTTCCTTGTATTTGACCGTAAACATGTTACCTTTTTCTGCTGCTAACGATACTATTAATTCTGGTGTGTCCTTCATTTGTTATTTATGCACAGGAATTTGATTTGCTGATCGAATCATATTATACTTGTTTTATACATGTGCACGTGAGTGAGGTATCTCTTTGCATCCTTTATTTTCTCGGCTCATCTGCAGTTATGGTCCGCCTAGCATTCCCCGCCACCTGGGAGGTTGTCACAATAGGGTAGGGGTGCAATGTCGTCCGCTGGATTGCATCTCTTCTGCGTCCATTGGGATGACTGATAGCAGACAGAGGTAAAGAGCAAGGCAGGAGTGCATTTAACCATGTGCATTTCTGCGGCTTGACCGGGCCGAGCTGAGACGCATGCCCCAGGTCCCATCCATGTCGTAACCTCCCATCACAGCGGTGCTGAGATTTAGGGCGGGATTCTGGCTTAGAGGCGTTCGGCCGTAGTCCCTCAGATGGTAGCTTCGCACCATTGCCAAGCCAAGCCAAGCACGTGGACCAAATGTCAGCGACCTGCGATTTCTCTCGAAGGAGTGCATTTGACCAGGTGACAAGCCTGGTCATGGCACGGAGATGTTGTTGGCTTATGAGCCTAGTATGTGGACAAATGTCTGCGACTCCTCTCGAATTGAACAGGATTAACGTAGCAACGCCCTGTCTTTAGTAGGGTAAGACTGACCTGTCTTCCGAGGGTCTAATACCAGCACCCGTTCACGATTAGACCCAACGAGTCAATAGAGGGTCCAGGGTTCAAATCCCGTATGAGACATAATATTTGTTTTCCTTTTCATTTTTTGCTTAAGATTTTATCAATACATTATATTCTATTGTGGCGTCAATAAATTAATAGTAAGATCGAGAAACAGCTGCGGTTTGTTTATTTTCTAGCTGTAAGTGTCACAGAATTTACATAGTCATCGAGCGAGATCCTTTTTTGTGTCAAATAAAGCGAGGTCATTTTTTGCACAAAACAAAATGTGTTTATGTCTGCCTTCGTAATCTAAACAAACCAACACTACATACTTTCTTTGCAAAACTTTATTTTCAAAAAACATGATAGTCTAGGAGTGTGATCCTAACCTAGGATGCTAGAGGCCCATGGTTCAAATCCTAGATGAGTCTTATTATTGTTTATTCTAATTATCTGTTTTAAATCTGAATTAAACCTTTGTAAATAGTGCAGTTCCATCTGATAGTTTTTAATAAATATCCAGACAAAGCACAACCAATTAAAAAGCTCGCCAGTGTTCCATTTTGTAGTGAGAAGAGAGGACAACCACAGATGTTTGGCTATAATAAATGAATGTCACTCAAAAACTTGTTTGTTGTTTGGTTATATGACAAATCAACATGACAGGCAAATCTCATCTCTGTGGCGAAGTGGTCAAGCCGTTTGCCTCGTGTTCAGACGGTCGGGGTTCGATTTTGAGCTGCAACGGTCGGTCCATGGTGTCAATTTTTTCCGGAGATCCCTGGGTTCATCGCTGGAGCTACGGAGTGCATGCTTTGTGCAATGTTCTCGGCAGATGGGGTACCCATCTGCCGAGAGAGACCGGGCTAAAATGGGGAGAAAATACCGAGGCAATGAAGTCCGAGCCCTCGCTTAAAGTTTGTTTTTTGTTTTGTTTTTTCATCACCAAAGTTATCTATTCAGCATTGAGGATGCCAAAATTATAGCTGTAACACATGAACTACCACGAGACGCCAACAGCATCAGAGACATTTATCAGTACCATTATATGGGTTGCAAAGAAGAACAATGCAGACATGCTGCAGAGCTCAATATAGAACAAAACTGGCTAGTAAACAACATTACATCTAGGAAATTGACATACACCAAACATCACAATGGTCTAGAAAGAATGATACTGGAGGGCATGGTATCTGACAAATTAGGCAGTCAGGCCAAGGAGACTGGGATTGACAAATTAGGCAGTCAGACCAAGGAGACTGGGGTTGACAAATTAGGCAGTCAGACCAAGGAGACTGGGGTTGACAAATTAGGCAGTCAGACCTAGGAGTCTGGGGTTGACAAATTAGGCAGTCAGACCAAGGAGACTGGGGTTGACAAATTAGGCAGTCAGACCAAGGAGACTGAGGTTGACAAATTAGGCAGTCAGACCAAGGAGACTGTGGTTGGCAAATTAGGCAGTCAGACCAAGGAGACTGGGGTTTACAAATTAGGCAGTCAGACCAAGGAGACGGCTTGACAAATTAGCCAGTCAGACCAAGAAGACGGGTTGACAAATTAGGCAGTCAGACCAAGGAGACTGGGGTTGACAAATTAGGCAGTCAGACCAATGAGACTGGGGTTTAAAAATTAGGAAGTCAGACCAAGGAGACGGGTTTACAAATTAGGAAGTCAGACCAAGGAGACGGGTTTACAAATTAGGCAGTCAGACCAAGGAGACGGGTTGACAAATTAGGCAGTCAGACTAAGGAGACTGGGGTTGACAAATTAGGCAGTCAGACCAAGGAGATTGGGGTTGACAAATTAGGCAGTCAGACCAAGGAGACTGGGTTTAAATAATTAGGCAGTCAGACCAAGGAGACTGGGGTTTACAAATTAGGCAGTCAGACCAAGGTGACTGGGGTTTACAAATTAGGCAGCCATACCAAGGAGACTGGGGTTGACAAATTAGGCAGTCAGACCAAGGAGACTGGGGTTGACAAATTAGGCAGTCAGACCAAGGAGACTAGGATTGACAAATTAGGCAGTCAGACCAAGGAGACTCTAGGGTTGACAAATTAGGCAGTCAGACCAAGGAGACTGGGGTTGACAAATTAGGCAGTCAGACCAAGGAGACTAGGGTTGACAAATTAGGCAGTCAGACCAAGGAGACTATAGGGTTGACAAATTAGGCAGTCAGACCAAGGAGACTGGGATTGACAAATTAGGCAGTCAGACCAAGGAGACTGTGGTTGACAAATTAGGCCGTCAGACAAAAGGAGACTCTAGGGTTGACAAATTAGGCAGTCATACCAAGGAGACTGGGGTTGACAAATTAGGCAGTCAGACCAAGGAGACTAGGGTTGACAAATTAGGCAGACCAAGGAGACTGAGGTCGACAAATTAGGCAGTCAGACCAAGGAGACGAGTTGACAAATTAGGCAGTCAGACCAAGGAGACTAGCGTTGACAAGTTAGGCAGTCAGACCAAGGAGACTGGGATTAAAAAATTAGGCAGTCAGACCAAGGAGACGGGTTGACAAATTAGGCACTCAGACCAAGGAGACTGGGGTTGACAAATTAGGCAGTCAGACCAAGGAGACTCTAGGGTTGACAAATTAGGCAGTCAGACCAAGGAGACTGGGATTGACAAATTAGGCAGTCAGACCAAGGAGACTAGGGTTGACAAATTAGGCAGTCAGACCAAGGAGACTGGGGTTGACAAATTAGGCAGTCAGACCAAGGAGACTACGGTTGACAAATTAGGCAGTCAGACTAAGGAGACTGGGGTTGACAAATTAGGCAGTCAGACCTAAGGAGACGCTAGGGTTGACAAATTAGGAAGTCAGACCAATGAGACTCTAGGGTTGACAAATTAGGCAGTCAGACCAAAGAGACGGGGTTGACAAATTAGGCAGTCAGACCAAGGAGACTCCATGGTTGAAATATTAAGCCGCCAGACCAAGGAGACTGGGTTTGACAAATTAGGCAGTCAGACCAAGGAGACTGGGGTTGACAAATTAGGCAGTCAGACCAAGGAGACTGGGGTTGACAAATTAGACAGTTAGACCAAGGAGACTAGGGTTGACAAATTAGACAGTCAGACCAAGGAGACTGAGGTTGACAAATTAGGCAGTCAGACCAAGGAGACTGGGGTTGACAAATTAGGCAGTCAGACCAAGGAGACTGGGGTTTACAAATTAGGCAGTCAGACCAAGGAGACGGCTTGACAAATTAGCCAGTCAGACTAAGGAGACGGGTTGACAAATTAGGCAGTCAGACCAAGGAGACTAGGGTTGACAAATTAGGCAGTCAGACTAAGGAGACTGGGGTTGACAAATTAGGCAGTCAGACCAAGGAGACTAGGGTTGACAAATTAGGCAGTCAGACTAAGGAGACTGGGGTTGACAAATTAGGCAGTCAGACCAATGAGACTCTAGGGTTGACCAATTAGGCAGTCAGACCAAAGAGACGGGGTTGACAAATTAGGCAGTCAGACCAAGGAGACTCCGTGGTTGAAAAATTAAGCCGCCAGACCAAGGAGACTGGGTTTGACAAATTAGGCAGTCAGACCAAGGAGACTGGGGTTGACAAATTAGGCAGTCAGACCAAGGAGACTGGGGTTGACAAATTAGGCAGTTAGACCAAGGAGACTGGGGTTGACAAATTTGACAGTCAGACCAAGGAGACTGAGGTTGACAAATTAGGCAGTCAGACCAAGGAGGCTGGGGTTGACAAATTAGGCAATCAGACCAAGGAGACTGGGGTTTACAAATTAGGCAGTCAGACCAAGGAGACGGCTTGACAAATTAGCCAGTCAGACCAAGGAGACGGGTTGACAAATTAGGCAGTCAGACCAAGAAGACGATTTGACAAATTAGGCAGTCAGACCAAGAAGACGATTTGACAAATTAGGCAGTCAGACCAAGGAGACGGGTTGACAAATTAGGAAGTCAGACCAAGGAGACTGGGGTTGACAAATTAGGCAGTCAGACCAAAGAGACTAGGGTGGACAAATTAGGCAGTCAGACCAAGGAGACTGGGGTTGACAAATTAGGCAGTCAGGCCAAGGAGACTGGGGTTGACAAATTAAGCAGTCAGACATCTGGGGTTGGTCTCTCGCCGCCGCAATTGACTCTCATCCAGTATTCTTACAGCGATCTCAGTCCCGCCAGACGTAGCGATAGCGCGATCTTGCCGAAAACGCTCGCCCGCCTCTCCCCGACCATGTAGCGTGACAAAATTTGTGGTGTCGTACCGATGGTAACAGTGCGTTACTGTGGCCCGTATCGAGAAACTTTGACAGTGGTGCTTTTTCGAAGGCTTATAGCAGACCTCGACAGTTCGTCTCGCTGGTGGTCAGACTCTCGCAAAGAGCTTGTGACCGGCAAATGGAAAGCAGAAATCGTGCCTAAAGGCCCTGTCCTCGCCCGACCAACCCTTGGGAGAAGGGCAGGCCGGCAGGCAAAAATCGTCTCCAGTCCCTGTGAAATTCATCGCCGGGGCCGATGGGATCCGTTCTGCAGAGCGCTGCCATCCCTCCCCGAGCGAGCCCGGTCGGTCGGTCGGCTGGTGTGTGTACGGGCCCCTGTCAGGCGGTCCTAGGCCGAAGGAGTGAGGGACGGAATAACCGTCCGTCCGTCAGTCGGTCCCTGCGGCCGTCCTAGTGAGGCTTTTTACAACACATCCTTCCTCCGCCGCCGACCGGTGTGTGTGTGGTTCGTACGTCTCCGAAAGATATCTGGTTGATCCTGCCAGTAGTCATATGCTTGTCTCAAAGATTACACACTATCTCACGGTGAAACCGCGAATGGCTCATTAAATCAGTCGAGGTTCCTTAGATGACACGATCCTATTTGGATAACTGTGGCAATTCTAGAGCTAATACATGCTTACCAAGCTCCGACCCTCGCGGAAAGAGCGCTTTTATTAGTTCAAAATCAATCGTCGTTTCCCCTCGCAGGGTTGCGGCGTCCCCACTGGTGACACTGGATAATTGTGTGCTGATCGCATGGCCTCATGTGCCTGCGACGCATCTTTCAAATGTCTGCCCTTTCAACATGCCTACCATGTTTATAACGGGGAATCAGGGTTCGATTCCGGAGAGGGAGCATGAGAAACGGCTACCACATTCAAGGATCAAGGAAGGCAGCAGGCGCGCAACTTATCCACTCCCGGCATGGGGAGGTAGTGACGAAAAATAACAATACGGGACTGTTTCGAGGCCCCGTAATTGGAATGAGTACACTTTAGACCCTTTAACGAGGATCTATTGGAGAGCACGTCTGGTGCCAGCAGCCGCGGTAATTCCAGCTCCAATAGCGTATATTAAAGTTGTTGCAATTAAAAAGCTCCTAGTTGGATCTCAGGCGCAGGCGGGCGGTCCGGCTCGCGCCGGTTCACTGCCCGTTGTCTCCTGCCCTACCGTCTGCCGGCTCTCTCCCACGGGTGCTCTTCGCTGAGCGTCCCGGGTGGCCGGCGCGTTTACTTTGAAAAAATTAGAGTGTTCAAAGCAGGCCTCGGCTGCCTGAATAATGGTGCATGGAATAATGGAATAGGACCTCGGTTCTATTTTGTTGGTTTTCGGAACTGGGTGTAATGATTAACAGGGACAAACGGGGGCATTTGTATTGCGGCGTTAGAGGTGAAATTCTTGGATCGCCGCAAGACGAGCTACTGCGAAAGCATTTGTCAAGAATGTTTTCATTAATCAAGAACGAAAGTCAGAGGCGCGAAGACGATCAGATACCGTCGCAGTTCTGACCATAAACGATGTTCACTAGCAATCCGCAGGAGTTGCTTCGATGACTCTGCGGGCAGCTTCCGGGAAACCAAAGTGTTTGGGTTCCGGGGGAAGTATGGTTGCAAAGCTGAAACTTAAAGGAATTGACGGAAGGGCACCACCAGGAGTGGAGCCTGCGCCTTAATTTGACTCAACACTGCCAACACTGAAATGATGGACAGGCCGAGACCCTTTCGTTGGGTCTATAGTATAGAACGGGTGCTGGAATTAGACCCACGAAAGACAGGTCAGTCCTACCCTCTTAATGAAAGAGAGTTGCTACGGTAATCCTGCTTAACCCTAGGGGAATCGCAGGATTCAGACACTTGGTCATTGACTGACTAAGAAGCCCTATTAATGACAGGGCGCTGCTACGGAAATCCTGCTCAACTCGAGAGGAATCGCTAGTCGCAGACATTTGGTCCACGTGCTAGGCTGATAAGCCAACACGGTGAGGCTACCCTTTGAGGGAGTACGACCGAACGCCTCTAAGCCGGAATCCGGCACAAAATCTCAGCACCACTGCGATGGGAGGCTACGATATGGTCGGGACCTGGGGCTCGCGCCCCAGCCCCACACAGTCGAGCCGCAGAAAGAGGTCTCTGCCGTCCGCTGAGCAAAGCGGGCGGGATGCTGCCTGATACTCACCCCATACGGCGATGAGGTGTGAAACCACTTGTAGAGGACTTAGTTCTCGGTTGGGGTGTCGCAAGCAGTAGAGCAGCCACCTCACTGTGAACTGCTGAGACGCAACCCTTGATCATGAGATATGTCCGCACACCAGGGGAACAACATCTCTGTGCAATTACCAGGCTTGTCCACTGGTCAAATGCACTCCTGTCTCGCTCTCTACCTCTGTCTGCTATCAGTCATCCCAATGGACGCAGAAGAGATGCAGGCCAGCGGACATTGCACCTCTGCCCTACTGTGACAATCTCCCAGGTGGCGGGCAATGCTAGGCGTACCATCACTGCAGAGAAGCCGAGAAAATAAAGGGAGCAAAGAGATACCCCACTCACATGCAACGTTTCTTCTCAGGACGTGACGATCCTGGGACACAGGCACACTGGACTGCCTCTCTTCCGAGATAGTACAAACCAGTACATAGTCCATATCATATATCATATCTCATATATCATCACCGCATCCTATAGACACGAGTGGTGAAGACTCGATAGTCCTGTAAGACAACTTCCATAAGAGAGACAACTCTGATCACAAACAATTGCTGCCTTGCAGATAGGCTGGGGACAGCCAAAGGCTAAGGAGGGCATCCCTACAGAAACGCCTGTTGAAATCGGATGCACTGGACCACAGGCTTAACGAGTAACACAGTGCAACGTATATCGCTGTATGATGATAGTACGACCTAATAGAAAAAAGCGTGGCGCTCATCCTGTGGAGTCCCGCCAGGCAGCGAGAGTGCCGGGCCTCACGCCTCGAAGGGGCCCAACCATAGCTACTGGTGGTCACCCACCTATGTGCTGTGGAGTCGAGGCACATGGTGATGGGGCCAAAACTATTGACCAAAAACACAAGACCCTCAGAATACTACAGTGGAATGCGGAGGGGTCATTAACAAAAAGCTTTCCGTAACACACCACTTGCCTGAAGGTAAGATTGACGTGGCATGTATCCAAGAAACGCACCTCAACAGCAACCATAAATTCTCAATCAGAGGATACCAGACCTTCCGTCTGGATAGAGAAGGTCACAAAGGAGGGGTTATGATACTGACACGTAACTGCATACCGAGTAGCGCGGTAGCCGTCAATCACACCGGACAAGCAGAAATTGTAGGAGTTGACATAATGGCTCAAGAGACGAAGATCCGCATCTTAAACCTGTACGGACCACCAAACAAAGACCTGTCGCTCTCGAGTATCGAAGTCAAAGACTCCAACTGCATAGTAGTTGGAGACTTCAACAGCCACTCGGAGAGATGGGGATACTCGGACACAGACAGCAGAGGTGACGAAGTGGAAGATTGGGAGATAGACACAAATGTCTGTCTAATTAATAGGCCTGAGGATAGCCCTAGCTTCTATTCTAGAACATGGCGTACCACCTCTACTCCAGAATTTGCCTTTTCCACGGTGGACATTCACCACAAAATAAACCGCCAGGTGCTAAATCAATTGGCAGGTAGCGACCACAGGCCAATTAGGTTAGAAGTTGATATGGAAGTAGGCCCACAGGAAACAAAACCGCTCCCAAGTTGGAATTACAAATGAGCCGACTGGGACAGATTTGCAAGCCTGACAGACAGACTCTGTGAAACCATCAACACACAGAATAACAAAATAAAGCTCATGGTGGAAAGCCTAAGCAAAGCAATAACGCAAGCTGCCACTGAAACCATCCCAAGAGGGGCAAGGAAAAATTATAAGCCCTATTGGAATGATGAGTTGCAGAAAGCGGAAGAGGAAGTCACAAATGCTAGGAACATGGCAGAGAAAGAACAATCTATGGAGGCAAATATCGCCCTCAAAGCCAGCACGGCGAAATACAAATACATTCTAAACCAAACAACAAGAGAAAGCTGGAAAAACAAAATAGAAAGCCTCAATTTAGACAAAGAAGGGAACAAACTATGGAAGTTAGTCAGAGCCATGAATGACGAAACTCCATCAAACAAACAAATTACAATCAAGCAGGGTGACAACATGCTCACTGTAAAAAAAGCAGCAAACGCCTTTATTGAACATTATGCCAGAGCAAACCACATCGATGTCCCTGCAGATAAGCATACAGACATTAGTGAAGAGCAAAAGGGGCACGACAACATCAATATGGAACCAGAAGAGCATATGATGGCAAAATTAACAATGAATGAAATGGAAGAGGCCATGAGAACGTTAAAGAAAAGGAAATCTCCCGGAAAAGACGGGATAACAAACAAAATGCTGATGGGGCTGGGCCAAACAGCAAAGAGGAAATTACTATCAGTCTTGAACCAAAGCTGGAAAAGGGGTATTGTACCCCAGGCATGGAAAGACGCAGTACTTGTACCAGTACCAAAGAAAGGAAAAGATAAAACAGATCTAAATGGATACAGGCCTATCAGCCTACTGAGCTGTGTAGGGAAACTGATGGAACGTATGATAAACGCCAGACTGATGTGGCATCTGGAAGAAAAACACATACTAATTCTACAGCAAGCAGGA
The DNA here is from genome assembly GCA_036924085.1 of Ariolimax columbianus. Lineage (NCBI taxonomy): Eukaryota > Metazoa > Mollusca > Gastropoda > Stylommatophora > Arionidae > Ariolimax > Ariolimax columbianus. The sequence goes on from JAVGWX010000019.1 coordinate 27,721,220, forward strand.
TTTAGACAGCACAGATCCACTGAGGATCAGGTCACCCTCATAGCCCAGGAAATAGAAGATGCCCACCAGGAGCAAAAACACACATTAGCGGTTTGGGTGGACCTAGAAAAGGCATTTGACAAAGTCTGGAAAGAGGGACTTAAAGTCAAGCTACAAAGAAGTGAAGTTTGTGGGAAAATGTACAAATGGGTTAGCCACTACCTCAAAAACAGAACAGCCAGAGTTCAAGTACAAGGGCAGATGATTATAGACTTTGAAAAAAAACTTGCTCAGAAGATCAAGACTGACAGTAAAAGCTTCTTCTCTTATCCTAGAAATAAACAAAGAACGAAAGACAAAGTAAGCCGTCCCATAGACAGTACAGGGAAAATAATAAGTGAGAATAGGGAGGCAGCTAATCTGCTCAATCAGTACTTTGGCACAGTCTACACAAAAGAGAACTGCTCCAAGATCCCAGAGCCTATAGATATTTTTCAAAGAGACATGGATACAGCGGGATTAAGATCAATCTGTATTACAGAGGAAATGGTTTTTAAAAAATTGGAGGGGTTGAAATTGAATAAATGTCCAGGTCAAGATGGTATTCATCCAAAATTGCTGTATGAAATTAGAGACCAACTAGCAAAACCATTGGCTATATTATGTTCTCAATCACTTACAAAAACTAGTTCCACAGGATTGATCCCCTTTTTCAAAAAAGGCAAAAAATCAGATCCAGCAAATTATAGACAGGTGAGTTTAACGAGTATAGTCTGTAAATTGTTAGAGTCAATAATCAAAGAAAACATGGTAATGCATTTAGACAAATTTAATCTAATTAGAAATAGTCAGCATGGGTTTACTAGAGGGAGATCATGCTTAACAAATCTATTAGAATTCATGGAGGAGGTTACTAAAATCATAGATATAGCGGAGCCAGTGGATGTTATTTATCTAGACTTTGCAAAGGCCTTTGATAGAGTACCTCATCAAAGATTATTTCGAAAGTTAAAATCACACGGAATAGGTGGGGAAGTTGCCAAATGGATTGAAAATTGGTTAACAGGAAGAAGGCAGAGGGTGGGCATAAATAAGGAGTACTCTGAGTGGTGTGAAGTGAAAAGTGGAGTGCCACAGGGCTCGGTTTTGGGACCAATTTTGTTCTTGATATATATAAATGATTTGGACATTGATATGGGATCCATGATTGCAAAATTTACTGATGACACAAAACTATGCAGTAGTGTCTCATCTAAAGCAGAAGTGGATATATTGATGTCGGATTTAGATAAAATTCTAGAATGGTCTGTAAGCTGGCAAATGGAGTTTAATGTAGATAAATGTTAGTCATCCACATGAGTAGATCCAATATGGAACATAATTACAGAATGGGAGAGAACAATATTAGAAAGATAGATAAGGAAAGGGACCTAGGGGTTTTAATAGATCATACAGGGAAGGTGAGTGAGCAAGTTAAGGTAGCAGTGAAAAAGGCAAATGCAATGTTAGTTAGGTATGATAAAAAGAAATATTAAACATAGGAGCAAGGAAGTGATCGTCAAACTGTATAAAGCTTTAGTAAGACCTAGATTAGAGTACTGTGTACAGATGTGGAGTCCTTATCATAGAGGGGATATAAACATGCTGGAAAGAATACAAAAAAGAGCGACAAAGATAATAGTGGGATTCCAGTTATGAGGAACGGCTCAGAAAAACTGGCCTACAGTGTCTCGAAGAGAGAAGAATTCATGGTGACTTAATACAGGCTTATAAGATGATAAGAGGAATGGATAAATTAGACTATAACAAGTTTTTTTAAAATACAGCCACCCACAATAACACGAGGGCATAGCTAGAAGCTGATTAAAGTGAGATCCAGATTAGATATTAGGAAATATTTTTTTAGTCAGAGAGTGGTGTCTGCTTGGAATGCATTGTCATGGGAGGTAGTGGAGGCAGGGACAGTTAATGCATTTAAGAATTGATTGGATGCGCATATCTTTTAGAGCAAGGTGATGTAAATGTAACTGGTTGTATACAGACTCCGCAGGGTCTTCTAAACCAGTATAAAGACGTTAAGTTAAGTATGAGCAAAAAGGTGACACTTGAGCAGGGAGTACCCCAAAGGGAAGTACTGTCACCCACACTCTTCCTGGTGTACATAAATAACATAACAGAGAATACACCAAGAAGAGTCCATAGCTCAATGTTTGCAGACGATCTGGCTATGTGGACCTCTGAAAAGAATCTCACCATAGCAAGTAATCGGATGCAGCAGGCCCTAACATCGCTGGAAGAGTGGGCGAACTCATGGCTGGTAAAAATAAACGAGGAAAAAACCACATGTACGATATTCTCACTATCAAACAAACCCCAAAACACCAAATTAAGTCTTAACGGCAAATACCTGCAGCCAAACGACAACCCAAACTACCTGGGAGTCACATTTGATCGGCGCATGACATTGAAAAGTCAGATCGAGAGAAACCGAATGAGAGCCAGAGAAAGAATGGCAATCATGAGGAAACTTGCTGGCACAAGCTGGGGAGCAGACGAAAGTATACTAAAGAAACTGTACACTGGAAGAGTAGCAAAGATGCACGAAGACCCCATGAACGCACTAACAACACCAAAGCCCATCCCTACTGTACGAAAACCTACCTGGAGGCAGCATCTATTTCCAGAGCTGGTAGAAAATATACCAGGTGTTGGAAACAAAAACTGCCAGACTAAAAAAGAAAGAAAAGATACAACCTTGAGCTACATAACGGAAAACTACCCAAGCATGGACTGGACCCATGCATACACCGACGATTCTGTAACAAACACTACACAGAACGGAGGGGCAGGGGCATTCCTGAGCCTACCAAATGGCAAAAAAATAACACAATCATTGGCAACTGGAAAATACACAAGCAATTTCAGAGCGGAGGCAGAGGCACTGAGGGCGGCAGTGGAAGAAATGGTGACAGGTAAAAGGAATGAAAGCCATATAGTCCTGCTTACAGATGCCCTGGCCGTAGTCACAGCACTAAAAAGCCAGAAAAATACTGAACTTAATGATTTAAGAGCAGTACTCTGTCAACTATGCCAGCAGTCCGCACCAAAAAGAGTAGTGGTACAGTGGATTCCATCCCACTGCAACATCCAAGGCAACGAGGAGGCAGACAGACTGGCAAAAGAAGGTGCAAGACTACCACAACCAGATACTAGTATGACATACGAAGAGTCAAAACGGCTTATTAGAGCTAGATACATGACCAAATGGGAAACCGAACATACTGCCTACACAAAAAACGATGCCTATTACCAGTTGAACAGAAGAGAGCAGGTCGTGGTCTTCAGACTTCGCACTGGCCACAATAGACTGAGGTACAACCTATTCAACAAATTGAAGATAGGTGGCACTGACGAATGCCCGTGTGGTACCGGGAAAATTACCTCTGAGCATCTGCTGCAAAACTGCCCGACATACGAGGATCAGAGAAAGCAGATGTGGCCATCACCAGTGGCAACACTAGACAAGCTCTATGGCAGTGTCGATAGCCTCAGGATGACCGCCGCTTTTTTCGAAAAAATAAAGGTCGATGTCTGACAGCGTAAGAAGAAGAAGAAGGCAGTCAGACCAAGGATAAAGCAGATGTGGCCATCACCAGTGGCAACACTAGACAAGCTCTATGGCAGTGTCGATAGCCTCAGGATGACCACCGCTTTTTTCGAAAAAATAAAGGTCGATGTCTGACAGCGTAAGAAGAAGAAGAAGGCAGTCAGACCAAGGAGACTGGGGTTGACAAATTAGGTAGTCAGACCAAGGAGACGGGTTGACAAATTAGGCAGTCAGACCAAGGAGATGGGTTGACAAATTAGGCAGTCAGACCAAGGAGACGATTGACAAATTAGGCAGCCAAATCAAGGAGACTGGGGTTGACAAATTAGGCAGTCAGACCAAGGAGACTCTAGGGTTGACAGTGACAGAGGCAGGAGAGCTGGCCTGGGATTGAATGTCAAATAGATTGGTTGTCATGTCAACGTCCTGCAAAGGACATGCTACATGATGATGATGATGAATAAGTTAGGTAGCAATAAATCAAAAGAAAAATGTGCCAAAATTTTAGATCCAGTCCAACATTTAAATTGACCATAGGAAGTATAATTTTCACAAAAGCACTTGTTTAATTATAATTAGTACACTCACTTCAATGTGGAAAAAAATTATAAATCAAAAGTTGGTTGCTGTGCAGAATTTGTTCCACATCAGCTGAGAATGTGTAAAATTTCAAAAACATTTTTCCATGTAAGCATCCAGATCTGGACAACATACTTCCCATTTACTTTCTATCCTCAGGAAAACGTTCTATTTATTCGGTTATTCTTGATTGACATCTAGTACACTGTGTCTTTCACATAATTTTTTTTCAAACCAAGATGCAGTCTGCAGGCTTATGGTCAACGTGAACAAAGTGCTGTGAAGACGTCATCAGTTGAAAGAATCTACATTTATTTCACTAGAAATTATCTCATATAATAACCATACACAACAAAACTAGTTGCCGGCTAGAAGTTAGAAAGTTACAACTGCTGAAAACATAGTGTCGGACCAAAGAGATGAAAATATCGTAGTCAAGCTGTAAACTAGTGACACAATGCATTCCGTTCTCCAGACTACATCACTGCAAAGCCCGCTTGGTAGTGGGAGATTGAGAACGAACTGAATATGTTAACCTAATTTTTGGGGGTGGCTGCACAAATGGCACATGGGGTTACATTTTTGATTTAATTTAAAATGCCAACCATATATGTCTGGGGAGGCGTCCAAAATCAAGAAGCAAACATGGATCAAGAAAACACAAATGAATAACCTTCATGCATACCTAATGCACAGGAGAGTTTGAAGAAACCTTATCTTCTTGTTCAAAATGTGCGAGAATTAATGCAGTTTTTCTCCAACCTTTCTGTTTTCATTACACACTTTACATTTTCCTGAACATTCTGGCACAATTATGTCCCCAAATACTCAAATAAAATACAATATAAGTTTTTCCAATGGTTTTAAAAGTAAATTTAATAATAACAGAATGACAGCAACATCAATGACAAAGCTGGCACATGACAGAAAACTGCACCTCCCCACGACATCTAACAACACAAGTGGATAGAAGATGATGATGATGATTAAATAATACAATTTAGAGCTACTTTGGAATACAGAAAACTGCCAGTAATTGAAATTACTGAGCTATAAGATCAGATTTATTTTATTTTAATCTTACTAAGATGCATACTATTGTCATGCTGTTTCAGAAATGCTGAGCTAATGAGTGAAAAAAGACAAGCGTTTCAGGACAATCAAGTGTTTCAAATCAATCACCAGTTTCACTGCCGCAACAGAGATAACATGACATGTACTCCACTAAATTTTATATTTGACTAGAGTAGACACACAGTACATACCTTACTTATAAGCCAGTTTACATTTTTTATAAACACTGAACATGAAGTAAAGTATTTAAACATGTTTAAAACTAAACAGCAGGTGAAATATACATAATACAATGTCAGACAGCAACAAAACAAAGACACTGACAAAATGAAATTATGACTGTGTATATACATTTGTAATATTCTGAAGTGAGACAGTGCATTATCAATTCCATACCCAAAGTGTGATATGAGAACCAAGCACATAGATAAACCATGAAGTTGGACATTAAACACGTGAAACAAACTGTTTAATAGAGGCTATTAACAAATGAAATAACAAAAGTGGAGATAACAATCAATAGAATTAAGTCTTCCCTGAACTTAACTAACGGACAATGAAATTGTTTGATAACCTAGACCAAACAAAAAACCTACAACTTAGTCAAGAATTACTTGCTCTAAATGATTAATTATTGTAAACCAGGCACTGGGAAGGCCAAGGACAGATCAATCAATGAGCAACTCAAGGTTCTGACAGGAGAAGACAAACTACAAAATACTAATGCAGACTTCGTAAAGTTCAAAGCACCAACGCATTTTAGTTGCAGAAGGATGAAGAACATGGGATACTACTAACATCAATAAATATCCTGTCTTTTAAATATAGATTCCGTGAACGTGGTTCAATATACTCGAATGTATCTTAAAGTTAAGAAAGTCAAGGAAGTACTGTACTACTACTACTTTGACTTTCTGAACTTGTACTTAGTCGATTAGATGCCAAAATTTACAATTATTTGGGACATATGCCTATGGCAACTACACATAAAAAGAAACATGATTACCTTCATAAGTCATGCTCAGACTTCACTGTGACTTTTCACTATTTTACAGAATGCTGAGAATGGCACATACACACACAAAAAAAGCATATGACTTACTTTTAGTTTTAGTATTCCATACAATTACTACTGAGTACTTCTCTTATTGTTGACCTACAAAATCTACATATTTCCTCAGGTCTTTTTTAACGCACGTTAGATACAATGATTGGAAGAAGAAGGACTTGCACGCAAGTATATATACATAGATATTAGGTTTCTTTATGGTGTTATTAGTCCACTAAACTTACCTGTGGCGACAGCGGAGTGTGCATCGAGTTCATCGATGACACTGTTGTACAATCCTCATCATTATTCAGTTCAAAATCATCTGTTGTCACTGTTGTCAATGATTCGCTTGACAAACTCGATAAATGTTTTGGACTGCATTCAAATAAACGACGTTTAGAAGTTGGTTGATCTTGCGAAGAATCATTCAAATACTCCTTAGAATACGAGTAAGCCATTATGTTCCAACACTAACGAATCACTTAACTGTAGTTTAGTATACTCAAATACTACGCTCTTCATCAACCGGCCATGTTATTTTCATACGTTGTGATGACACACGGTTTGTGTCCCCTACTGACTGAAGAGTGGTTTTTCCCCCACGAACACATTGTGAGGCTCTGTATAGGTTAAGCTTTTGTATTTCAGATGTATCTGAAATAAACCAGCCATAAGTCTGCATTATACTTGAAATACAATAATTAGCTTTGCATTATTCGAAACTGTTAGCTGAGCGTATGTTAGTCCTAATTAATGATAAAAAATGAAGAATTAACCTACTGTAAAAGAGTGGTTCACTGGAGTTTTTGCGTATGACAAGAACAAGAATAGTACCACTGCCCTAAAGAGAGCATGTTGTAAGAGGTAACTGTGTGGTTTGTTTAGAGCAGCATAGATAGCGCCTAACAGGCTGCGGGTCCACCTTGCTCTAGTGTCTGAGTCTATTAAGATGGATTTGCACATCGGTTAACCACCTTCCGCGGCACTTGTCTCAGCGCAGCGGAGTAATAAGCTGCTCGAGCCTAGCCCGCTAAGCAGAAAATCTTCTTCCCGGCTACATCCAGTTCATACCACAGCTGGAACCAGCACATGGACACCTGCCACTGTAGAAGTAAAGGTTGATTAAGAACTAAGAACTATAAAAGTTAGTCCGACATACCTAAAAGTGTATTGTGGGGTGGAATGTTACATTTTGTAACAATTATTAAAGTTGCTCATTTAAATTATTTCGTGAATTAATTCTCGCCCCACAAAGAATATATCGTAAAAAAACTGGCTGTGTGTCTACCTTGCTCTAATTTACGCTTCCACCTCCACCAGTCTCAAAAATAGGCGATTGTGTATTCCATGGGCTAACAGATGCTGGGATTGACCTGACATGTCCCCAGGGGATTTTCACCTGACGAAAAAATATGAAACAAAAGAAGTCGCACCTCCCTAAGAAATCTAACGATATAAGTGGACTGATAGATAGATAGATAGATAGATAGATAGATAGATAGATAGATAGATAGATAGATAGATAGATAGATAGATAGATAGATAGATAGACAGACAGACAGACAGACAGACAGACAGACAGACAGACAGACAGGCAACAGGCAGGCAGGCAGGCAGGCAGATAGATAGATAGATAGATAGATAGATAGATAGATAGATAGATAGATAGATAGATAGATAGATAGATAGATAGATAGATTGATAGACAGACAGACAGGCGGCAGGCAGACAGGCAGCCAGGCAGGCAGGCAGGTAGGTAGGTAGATAGATAGATAGATAGATATATAGATAGATAGATAGATAGATAGATAGATAGATAGATAGATAGATAGATAGATAGATAGATAGATAGATAGATAGATAGATAGATAGATAGATAGATAGATAGATAGATAGGTATGTAGGTTATATAGTGGGTGGGTGGAGGGGTTGGTGGTTGGTTAGTTAGGTAGGTAGGTAGGTATGTAGGTAGGTAGGTAGGTAGGTAGGTAGGTAGGTAGTGAATTAACTTAACTTACGGTCTTTAAACTGGTTTAGAAGACTCTGCATAGTCTGTATACAACCAGTTTCATTAAAATTACTTTGCTCTAAAAGCTATGCGCATCCAATTTATTATTAAATGCATTAATTGTCCTTGCCTCCACTACCTCCTGTGGCAAAGCATTCCAAGCATTCACCACTCTCTGACTAAAATAGTGTTTCCTAATTTCTAATCCGGACCTCTCTTTAGTTAATTTTTAGGTATGCTCTCTTGTTCTTGTAGGTGGTTGAATTTTCAAAAAAATTGATATACTCTAATTTATCCGTTTCTCGGTTTTTCATCTTATAAAACTGTATTAAGTCACCGCGATATTAAGTCACCTCGAATTCTTCTCTTGTAAACTCATTTTGCCGGAATGAGTTATTGGATCAATATTCTACTAAAGAAACTGTATACTGGAAGAGTGAGACCAGTTCTCGAGTATGGCATTGCGGCATGGACAACAGCAGCAAAGGCGAACTTCGATAAAGTTAACAAACTTCAAAACCAAGCCATGAGAATTATAACAGGTGGCATGAAGTCAACGCCAATTGTAGAACTTGAAAAGATTATAAAACTGCAATCCATGACCGATAGAAGAGACTGCAGAGCCCAGCTGCAGTCAGAGAAACTCCGAAGACTGACTGACCATCCAATGCACCAGAGACTAAACAATTTGGGAAATGGGAAACTAAAGCGGAGAAACTTTGCAGAAATAGCCAAAGCAAAGATGCACGAAGATCCCATAAACGCACTAACAACACCAAAACCCATCAATACTGTACGAAAACCTACCTGGAGGCAGGATATATTTCCAGAAGTGGTAGAAAATATACCAGGTATTGCAAACAAAAACTGCCAGACTGAAAAAGAAAGGAGAGATACTACCCTAAGCTTCATAACGAAAAGCTACCCAAGCATGGACTGGACCCATGCATACACCGACGGTTCTGTAACAAACACTACACAGAACGGAGGGGCAGGAGCATTCCTGAACCTACCAAATGGCAGACAAATAACACTGTCACTCGCTACTGGTAAGTACACAAGCAATTTCAGAGCGGAGGCAGAGGCACTGAGGGCGGCAGTGGAAGAAATGGTGACACACAGTGAAAATGAGAGCCATATAGTCCTGCTGACAGATGCTCTCGCCGTAGTCACAGCGCTAAAAAGCCAGAAAAACACTGAGCTTAATGACTTAAGAGCAGCACTCTGCAAACTGTGCCAGCAGTCCGCACCAAAAAGGGTAGTGGTACAGTGGGTTCCGTCACACTGCAACATCCAAGGCAACGAGGAGGCAGATAGACTGGCAAAAGAAGGTGCAAGATACCACAAACAGATACCAGTATGACGTACGAAGAGTCAAAACGGCTTATCAAAGCCAGATACATGAACAAATGGGAAACCGAACATACTGGTTACACCAAAAACGATGCCTATTACCAGTTGAACCGAAGAGAGCAGGTCGTTGTCTTAAGACTTCGCACTGGCCACAACAGACTGAGGTACCACCTATTCAACAAATTGAAGATAGGGTGTACCGACGAATGCCCGTGCGGTACTGGTAAAATGACCGCTGAACATCTGCTGCAGAACTGCCCGACATACGAGGATCAGAGAGAGCAGATGTGGCCATTACCAGTGGAACTGCAAGACAAGCTCTGTGGCAGTGGCGAGAGCCTCAGGATGACCGCCGCTTTTTTCGAAAAAATAATGGTTACTGTCTGACTGCGTACGAAGAAGAAGAAGAAGAAGAAGGATCAATATTCTGGTTCTAGTGAACTACAAGGACGTTAGAAAGCACATTGGTATAGGCCTAGAATTTGAGAATTTCAAGAGTTGCTGGTTCATGTGCACATGATCAACAGTTGTGCAAACATGTATTAGTGAAGAAGAACATTACGGTAGACACTCTTTTAAATGATGAGTTTCGTTAACGATATTTCGAATAACGATTTATCTTCACATTGGTAATGTATGACTGTATCTTATCAAAACCTGGCTCTGTGATATATTGACACAAAATTTAACTCTACTTTTCATTCATCGTCAGATCAGGTCATACAGTAACATTTGAGATCGTTGGGCACACATGACGACATCCTCACAACCCAACGTCGCCTTTCTCTGTCAGCGGCCGCTGCCTGTGCCTCTTCTGGTCGGAGATTGCTCCTTTCTTTTATGCCCTCCCACCTCTTTTAGGGCGGCCTCTTGGTCGTCTGCCTTGCACCTTTCCATAGAGGATCGTATTTGCAAGACCATTTGATCTCGGTATGTGACCGCACTAAGCAACTTTCCTTATTTTGACAGTTGCCAAGAGGTCTTCAAAAGGCCTAGTACTGTTGTAATTCTATCTCGTATTTTCTCATTTGTAACTCGATCTTTGTACGTCACGTTTAAAAGTCTTCGAAAACATCTCATCTCCAAGGCTTGTAACCTTCGCTCTAGGTCAGCTGTAACTGTACGTTCATCGCAGCATTCTGGATTATACTCGGTCCGCTCTAACCAAGCAGCAACGCTCTTTTATGACGTGCATGCTAATAAGCATCTACACTTCTATATTGATAGCTATTTGAACTTTCTCCCAATCACAGTGACATCATACCTCAAATGAGTGTACCTATATGTGTTTTCTTCTCATATACACATTAATTATGTAAAGAAAAGGGGAAACGGAAAGAACCAAAATAGACATATTTGAAGACTCTTTAACATTTCCGGGCTGGACCGGGCAATTTCAACATCTAAATAGAAGTGAGAAGTGTATACTCAGGACGATAGAGAAGACTAGATACTGAGTAGTTGGTTTCATCCTATCAGATAGAATATCCACAGCAAAAGGCAAAGGCCGCTGTCCATCGTAGATGATGATGGCATAATTAATTTTGCTAGCACTATTTTTAGACAGGATTAACTGCCCTACTTTTTACCCTCACTCTCTCGTCTCGAGCCACCCGACCCGAGTAGCAAGTCAAGGACAAGACGACTTGGGAGCGACTACGAGTTTCAGGGGATTCCGCATCAAGCATCCGTGAAAAAGACTGCGAATTTCGGAGTCAAACCCACACCACCTGATCATGAGGCTTAACCACTTCGCTACGGAATCCCTATAGCACTCATCGGATATAATCCAGTCAACATCCGTGTACTCACTATCAGATTAAAGAGATGAAAAGGAAACATCACAATAACACTAGTCAACGCAACCAACAACAGCAGCAGAGGAAGCGGAGATTGAGTTCTTCGAAAATTTGGAAGATTTCATACTAAAAGTGGGGAAAAAAACCATTATAATAATCATGGGAAATTTCAACGAGAGAATAGGAAGAGAAAGAGCAAAAGACGAAGGAAAAGTGCTGTGTTCTTTCGACGTGGGACATACAATGTATAAATGAAAGAAGAGACAAAATAATTCAGTTATTCCTGGATAATAACCTCTTCATATCAAACGCAGTTGTTAAATAACATCCTAGCTGGCTCTGCATGTAGACGACAGTGGATGGTGAAACGATGACCAAGTAGCCTACATTCAAATACACAAAAGATGGAGATCATGCGTACTGTCTCCGAATATATTACATGATGCTCTTGACGAAGACGGATGTATCGGGCCGAAAGGTGAAAACATCGCAGTCAAGCTGTTGTAGTATACCATGTCGGATTCGACGCGTACAATGGAGCTGTTTTGCTTTTTAAATGTCACGCTCAGTGGAGCTTATGTAAAAGTCATATGATCCACAAAGAGATCGGCTTGACCTTGATCCCAGCCAGCGTCTTCCCCAGATACGTAATTGACAACTTCGCGGAGCAAAGTTATCGACTGTTATAACTAATAGGGGTAGCTAATTATTGATTTGTTGTCCTAGTCTGTGTATTTACAATATATAAACAAGTAGACCAATAAGACGAAACAAAAAGATGATGGATATATGCAGCTTTAATTTTTTTTTGGATCAATATCACAATGACTCGCAGATCATTTCAAGCATCATTCTAATTGGTAATCGACAATTTCGCTCAGCGAAGTTATCGACTTTTATAATTAATAGCGGTAGCTATTTATTGATTTTTGTTGTTGTTGTTGTTGATGTTGTTGTTGTTGTTGTTGTCCTAGTCTGCGTAATTACAATATATAAACAAGTAGATAAATAAGACGAAACAAAAGATGATGGTGGATATATACGGCTTTTATTTTTGGATCAATATCACAATGACTCGCAGGTCATTTCAAGCATCGCTTATGACAATCGTCAACAGCTACAAAAGTATACACATGTATAAATGTAACTTCCACGGACACGTTATTTTTAACTTCGCACCGCGTAGTTAGCGATTTTATAATTTAAAGGGGTAGCTTCGCGGAAGTTATTGTTTACATATTTTCAAAATTGTGTGTGTATTGTTGGTTGTTTTAGGTGTGCGTAGCCTAACTCAGTTTGATGTATCATTGTCAAATATAGGTGTGACGCAATATGTTTAATTCAAACAAGATTGGGTATCTTTTTTCATACACCAGTCAACGGAGTTTTTGTAATGGTGGATACGACAAAACACAGACATCAACAAAAATAACAGAACATTTTCTGTGTGTAATAAAAATGTGTATTAATAACAACAGCAAATTAATATCAAAGGACTTGTTGTTCCTATATAGTAATGGGGATAAGGGAAGCCCTGTCTTACCGATCTAGTTATTTGTATTGTGTCTGTAAGTGTGTGATTTATTATGAGTCTACTCTCTGGTTTGTTATATATTACTTTAAACAAATTTGCAAAATATTCTCCCATGTTGTTTCCTGTTAGTGTTTTGTGCAGGTATTCGTATGAGACCCTGTCAAAGGATTTCTCGTGGGTTATCGATAGTATTGCTGATTGTGTGTCTTTTTTCATGTGTGTATTGGATAGTGTCCCTTAAAAAATGTGCATGTTTACTGATACTTATATTCTGTACACTACATTGCTGGTCTTCATGGACTAGGTGTTTCATAAAGGGTGTTAGTTTGAATGTTAACGCTTTTGTTAGTATTTTGTAGTCTGTATTTAGTAAGGAGATAGGCCTATAATTTAATTATTTACTTAAGTTTTGTCTGTATCAGGTTTAGGTATTAATGTTATGTAGGATTGATTGAAACTGTCTGTTAATTCCCTTTTCTCGGACGCCACTTGTAAGACCCTGAGTAGGAGTGGACTCAACACGTGGAAAAAATGGAGTAGAATTCAGAGGTCAGGCCATCAGGGCCCGGACTCTTGCCTTTATAGAGAGAATTTAGAGCATTGGTAAGATTCTCTAATGTTAACTGTTCACTAAGGGTCCGACTGTCTTGCTCGTTCAAAGCATTTGGTGAAGGTCTCGTAGACACATAAGACGAAACAAAAGATGATGGTGGATATATACGGCTTTTTTTTTTTTTTTTGATCAATATCACAATGACTCGCAGGTCATTTCAAGCATCACTTACGACAATCTGCAACAGCGACAAAAGTATACACATGTATAAATGTAACATTCAAATGTTGATATGAAGAGGTCGATTGACAAATACTTGAACTGTCTTGTGGTCTGTGAACATTGTGGTATTCAGAGGTTTAATTTTCGTTGTCTTTTAACTTTCGTGAATGTAAATTCTGTCTAAATTGGCTGATGTACCGTGAGCACGTGTTGTGTTTGTAAATGTTGTCTACTTGCCCTCGGGGTATTTTGTGTCTGTAAGTGTCTCTGAGGGCGTGCTCGTCTAGGACTTGTAAAGTGTCACTCGCTTTCCTTGTGTGTTGTCCCCTGTGATGCATCTAGTGGGTTTAGATTACATTTGAAATCTCCCCCATTGTTATTTTGTGTCGTTCATATTGTTGGCTTAATGTAGTTTGGAGGTTTTCGTAAAATGTATTTCGTTCTGGTTTTAGTTGAGGGGGCATGTATGTTTACTAGTGTGTGTGTATCTTCTGGGTTGTCTTTGGTTTATTTGTATCATTTGTATTCTACCTTGGTTATCTCTATGTGCGTGCGTTACTTCCCACTTATATGATGTGTGTACCATATGCTGCAACAGTTCTGCGCTAGTCTGAACGATTGTCGATGTTTCTTTCCCAGTCAGCAGAATTAACACAGTTATTAGAATTAAGGTGCCCTTGTATATTTTTCCACACCGCTTGCTCTTTTGCAGTTCAACATAAAGCAGTTTCATAGGTAGACGACGAGTCGACATGCGGACCACATCGCCAGTCCATCTCAGCTGTACAGCGCATATCATGTAACGGTGAGTAGGTAAAAATGTATAATATAAATATATAAGGTATCAATTTTTAAAGTGGGGAATTAGTCGGGGTAATTCATGAATCTACTGAGTGTCTTACTCTTTTGTTTAGTAGTCTTCTTATTGTCTACTTTAGTATTTGTATAACGTAATAAAATACGAAAATAAAAGCATTTCGGCGCAAAGATTTCATATTTGTTTTTCTGTTAGTGCTGTTAGCAAGTTATCCTCTAATACCGTGATAAAGATCAACGTATTGTAACTATGTCTTGCTTACTTAGTGTGATACCGTTACCATATGTGCATATATACAATATATCACAACAATGAAAGCTGTAACAATATTTTAGATTGGTTAAAAATAACTTTACAATTGTTTGTATCTTCTGTTTTAACTTTCGGCGAGCGAAATAGCTCAGAGAGCGTTAGACAAGATCTGAGGGTCCCGTGTTCAATCCCGCGTTTCGACAAATCCGGCGGCTTGTCTTTTTTTGTGCAAGCGCCGCTATTGTCTGTGATATTCTGTCCAACACCGCCCATTTTGAGCCTTCATCACTGACAAGCGACCCAAGATATTTAAAACGGTCAACCACTTCGAGTTCCTGACCGTTAGCTGTTATCCTTCTGTTAAAGCCATTGGAGTTGTTTTTCATTAATTTTGGCTTTCTAGCGTGTATCTTCATACCATAGTCAAGAGCTGTTTCAGCTAGTCTTCTGACACATTCCTGGAGATCTGCTTCTGAACCCGGCAAGCCGTCGATATCATCTGCGAAATGAAGGTTGGTACTCGTTCGGTCCCGTATCTTGACAGTACCAACGTGACCTCCAAGTGCCTCACTCATAATCCCCTCAAGGACTATATTGAAAAGAGTTGGAGTACACCCCTCTCTCACGCCAACTGATGTGCAAGACCAGTATCTGCGCCTCCCATTCACAAGAACTGCACTAGACGCCTTGTTATACAGGTGTTCAAGGCCCGTTATAATATTTCCGTTGATATTATACATCTTCATGGTTGCCCATAGCGCTTTATGTTATACCCTATGAAACGCCTGCTTAAAATCAACAAAACCATGATACAGTGTTTGCTGCTGGTCTAGATATTTCTCGCTTAGCAGCCTTAAATTAAATATATGTTCTGTAGTGCTTCTTCCATGTCTGAACCCTGCTTGCTCTCGGCAATGATGTTCTCTGCTTGGGGTTTCAATCTGTCACGGATTAATCTAAGCATGACCTTGCTAGGGTGGCTGATGAGGCTTATTGTTCTGTCATTTTGGCAAAGCTTTAGGTTTCCAGATATATGTAACGGTATAACTATTGATTTCGTCTATGAGTCCGGCCAGTTTTCTGTCACCCATATTTTGCGGCAGATGTGTGTCAGGCCTTCCACCACTACCTCTGCACCTGTTTGTAAGAGCTCCGCTGGTATATTGTCCACACCGGCCGCCTTCCCTCTTCTCAATGTCTTTACCGCTGCAGTTACCTCTTCCTTCGTTATCAGTTGGTTATCCTCTATATTTGTTGATGTTGGGGGGATTGTTTTTTCAGGTTCACTATCTGTCTACTGCGTTGTATATTTTGTTCGACTGATAGATATTGTTTGTTGGGTATTTCTTGTGTTGCTTGGTTAAATTTGGACCTTATTTGTGCCCCTTGTAGCCTAGGGTTTTCCAGTTTATCTAGTTCTTCTTGTAGTAAATGAATTTGTGGGGCATTTTTATCCGAAAGTTCTGTTAGCCGGATTGCCTTTTCTATGATACGTTTGTTTTTCCTTGTTTGTTTGTGTATTATTTTTAATATCATTTGTGTTGTAACTTTGATTGTTCCTTTTAGTAAATCCCAATATTCCTCTAGATTTTCGGTTGCGGTCGTTTTTGTATTATCTGTTATTAAAATAGTTATGTGTTTAATAAGGTTGTCATTTCATAATAAAGAGTTATTAAATTTTCAGTGTAGACATTCAGTGTGTTTTTTGTTTGTGTGTGTTTCATCGACAACTACTTGTACTGCATTGTGGTATGTGAACGTTGTAGTATTTAGAGGTTTAATTGTCGTTGTCTTGTAACTTTCGTGAATGTAAATTCTGCCTAACCTGGCTGATGTACCATGAGCACGTGTTGTGTCTGTAAATGTTGTCTCCTTGCCCTCGGGGTATTTGTGTCTCTAAGTGTCTCTGAGGTCATGCTTGTCTAGGATGTGTTGTAAAGTGTCATTGCTTTCCTTGTTGTTGTCCCCTGTGATGCATCTAGTGGGTTTAGATTACATTTGAAATCTCCCTCCATGATCATTTTGTGTCGTTTATATTGTTGGCATAATGTGGTTTGGAGGTTTTCGTAAAATGTATTTCGTTCTACTTTTAGTTGGAGGGGCATATATGTTTACTAGTGTGTGTGTATCATCTAGGTTGTCTTTGCTTTTTATTTGTATTATTTGTATTCTACCTTGGTTATCTCTATGCTTAATAAGCTCCCATCATGGGCACGTTAGTGGTGAATGAGAATGACATTTTGAAATTAATCAATGACCGCCTGCTGGATGAAGACACTGCAATAGGATAATCAGCAATCCACAGACTACAAAGTTTTGATATCAAGCGGGCGGTCATTATTAATTTTTTACCTCATGGTAATAATAGCTGACCATCGTTGTCGATGAGGACCGCCGACATCATCCTTGTCAAAGATTTACCTGTTGGGTGTGGGTGCGTATATGGCTGAGCAGACCAATGTGGGCTCGAAAACATCTGCTGTATAACGGGCACACGAGTCTGTAGAAGGTGATGGGGTCAGCTGTATGGGATTTCCGGGTCTCGCGTCTGCTCTGGTCTGGTCTTTTACAACACGATGGTCTTCGCCGGTAGTTTCACCCGCTTTGACTGCGCTTCTCCAGTCAGATCTGTTTTCCGCAAGACATTCCCAGGTGGTGTTATCTATCTGGCAACTTTTCAAGGGGAAAAAGTGAGATGGCTTTAACGGCAGTGTTTGTTTCGTTTTTCGATGTTTGGCTTTGCTTCGTTCGTTCTCAATCTCCCGCTACCAAACACTGAAAGGGCTTAAGTAGCAGAATGTAGTCCAGAGAACGGAATGCGTTGTGTCGTAGTTTACAGCTTGACTGCGATATTTGTACCTTTCGGCCCAACACATCCGACTTCAGCAAGCATTTTTGAGTACCGGTTTAGCATTCTCTCTTCGATCCCTTCTCCTTAGCCAGTCTGCTCTGTTGCAGCCTGTTATCCGGGATCACCACGTGGAGGTGTAGAAGGGTCTTGGCAGCTCTGGTCGCTGGCCCTGACGCTAGCAGTCAGCTATGGTTCGCTGACCACTGCAGCTCATGCGCTGCTCTGCATCTTGATCCCTTTTTCGATGTTTGGTGTTTACTGTTCGGATTATATTTCATGACTCCTTCATCAGGGGGTATCGTGGACTTTATTAAGTGAAATTGATTCTCCTTTGATTGGTTTGTTATACTTCATTTCGCTGCATTTTATGCCTGGTTCAAGCCGTGGGAGACCAGTCTATGCTGTAGTTCAACGTTCCGCTAACTGCACACCAGAACCCAGTCCAGGTTATCACTACTCAAGGACGTTTCTACTTGGACTGAAGCCGACTTCCTCCTGCCCGCTCCTTCCTCCACCGGAGGTTACACAATTCCTCTCCAAACCTCGTATTCTCAGCACAGCAAGGGTCACGCTAACCAAAAAGTTGACACAGTCAGAAGCCCCGTCGGCGGGACACGGAAAGCCTGACACAAACATTAGTTTAATACACTCATCACGACCCCCGTCCCAAGGCAGCGGAGTACTCGGCTCCACCTGAGGAGTCTGTGGGGATTTCGGTCGACACGCTACGCATGAACACAGCCTCAGCAGTTGGACATGATAGTGATCGATCGATGCAACGGGTCTTTGACGCCTTCGCGATTATTTGTATTTTTATTTGTTCGCTCTTTCAAATTTCAAATTTGTGCAATGACATCCACAATACATTTTTTTTTCTTTGCGTTCGCTTTATTTCTCTAATCCCTAAGGCAATGTGTGTTGCCCTGTGGTTTTTATTTTGCGCCTGTCGGCCCAGTGCATCCGACTTCAGCATGCATTTTATGTAATGGTCTGCTTCCTCCTGCATTTTCTAAGGGTTTGCTTCCCCGGAGTAACGGCCGGTGATGTCATGGGGATCGAACCCAGCACCTATCAGTTGTGAGCCGTGCCACTTAACCACTAGGCCACGCCGTCCCCATCCATCCACAATACATGATCTGTAAGCGGTGACCTCAGCACATTTGTCTTCGTAGCACTGTTTAACAAAATACTCTGGCTGCAAATGGATGTTCCGATTTTAAAACAATCAGCTCTGGAAAACAAAACAATTGAAACACTGCTCAAAGCTGTACAGAAAAGACATGGTGTAAAACAGAAAATGAAGATTCTAGTAAGGCAATTTGGATTTCGTAAGAATAACGGAACAAGTAATGTGATATTCTAAATAAAGAAAACTCGTAGAAACATATATACAAAAATCAATGAAAAAATTTATTGGTTCTTCGCAGGCAACAAAAACAGACGTTCGACACAGGGCAGCAGGACAAACTAGTGAAGTGTCTGGAAAAATGAGTATGGATACCAAAACATGCAAGAATATTCGGTAACCTAAAATGGGGGGTGATCTGTCACTTTGAGATCTGGCAGGATTTGCTCACCAAATATAAACAGATATGATACGCGAGGTGTGAGACAGGGATGCTCACCGTTCCCCTTGTATGTTTAATATTTATACAAAACATATTTGTCTCAATATACAGAACAATCTGGAACCTGAGCTAACGAGACGTCGATGCGGGGGCTGGGATGCCTTCTCGTTCATTAACACGTATATAGATGGTTGCCAAGACCAGAATCTATGCGTCTGTCTCTTCAATTCAACTGTGCTTCCTGTGGTGTGATATGGTACTGAATCATGGACACTCAGAAATTCACTGGAGGACATAGATCTCACTTGAGAGACGCGGTGGGAGAAATCACTCTCCGGAACCAATGCATGCAAAATCTCCTCAATTCTGACAAACGACGAATGTCCTTGGTGAATGATGCGGTAATATATGCAGACAAGGCCAAGTATAGATGGCCAGGTCACGTGTTGCGACAAAACGATGGTCAACGGAGCACGGCGTCAGCAATCTGATACCCCCATAGGAAATAGATACCGAGAGAAAGACTTCCAATGCGTTGGTCAGACTCCCTTACGGTCCGCATCAACATCTGATACACCCCTGGAGTAGCGCTTACCCCCCCCCCCCCCCCATCCTTACTGGATTTATGTGGCCCAAGACAGAGACCATTGGAAACGAATTTGGGGCCCGCAGCTACGCTGAGGAACGTGTCATCAAGATCAACATCAAGACATTTTAACATATTTGTCTTCTTCAGAGTTCGTCCTGAAAATAACGTTTTGTGAGGCTGTGTCGTGGGTTACAGTGGGGGTTGTGATATATGTCCCTTTCTGCTCTTACAGCTTACCATTCTTGGGACCTGGTTTACCTTCTTTTATCTCTCCCTATTCTCTCAGCACATGTGTAGTCTATTTCCAAAGCCGCTACTTGTTGGTGGAATAAGGTCTTGTTCAGCTCAGATTCCATGACCTTAACACAAGCAACCTGTTACAAATCGATGGGTAGTGTCAGTTCATTCTCCCCTCCGTATTTGGCTCGAAACATACTTTATGTCAAGGCCCATCATCGATGGAATGACATAAAAATACCTGAGATATGTGGATGACACAGTTCTGCCCCCTGAAAGTGAACACGTCAAGTAGTCAAATAATCCGCCTAGGCCACCAGGGTCCGTCACACTGGGCGTCCGTGACTACGGTTGTTGGCGGAGTCCCGACCAGCACACAGGCAGATGGAGTGGAGGCGATGTGTCTCAGTAGATGTTGTGAGGAAGGCCTTGGGTTCGACTCCACTACAGGTGCAGTATTTTTTCCGCACCTTTTTTTCACGTGTTTCGGGATTTTTATCAGAGGCAGGTCACGTGGTTGAAGAAAAAAGAAGCGTCGCCGCTTCAACGTTGAGATAATGCAGAGACTTCCGTGCTGGTGACTTCGTCTATCCAGCAGACTCCAAGGATACGACGCAGACTGTGCACATAGAAGATCCTGAACCGATTCCGACCTCTATGTAAAACCGTCCAGGTCTCGGTGCCGCACAAAGTGATCGGAATGACACAGGATCCATACAGGCTCAGTCAGGCCCCAGAAAAGAGCCTTTGCCGGGATCAGACTCTGTGATAATAGGTCGATCCTACGATTCATCTTCGGGCCACTGCGTGCATCAGAAGTCATTCTACTGCCACGGTAGAGGAAGTACTTCGTGGAACTCACGTGATTGCCGTTGGCTCGAAGGCAAACCACCGCCAAGAACCAGAATCTCGGTCTCCGCCAAGGACATGCGCAGTCCCAAATGTGAACAAGAACTACTTTCATCGGCGAACAATTAAAGTCAAGATTGTGGACTAGACATTAACAGAGAGAAAACAGAAACTGCGGTCAGGAAAATAGACAATAAAAGTGTTTTTTTCTCTTTTAGAGTAAAGAAGGTTAAAGTTATAAAACAGGAAGAGAATATGGAGTGTCTAATACTGTTTTCACAGTAGAAGAGGGACTTAATCTTTTTTAATGGGAAGTAAATCAACATTTCGTTGGTCGATGGACAATTCTTAACTACCTTCGACTCTGAGTAAGCTGCAATAAGTTAGTTGCCCGTCTCAAGGACGGATGAAGCGACATTATAAGATGGGGGTGTTTTTCAGAAGGTTTCTTAGGAGATCACCATAATCGTCTCCAACGTAAAAATGTGAAAATAATGGACGCTCGTGGGAGAAATCTGAGACATCTGAAAGTTTATTATGGAATTAGGAGCGTTGGGTAGTGGTTAAGTGACACGGATCACAATCCGAAGGTGCTGGGTTCGATCCCCATCACAGCACCCGCCGTTACTCAAGGGCAGCAAACCCTTAGAAAATGCTGAAGGAAGCAGACCTTTACAAAAAATGCATGCCGAAGTCGGATACACTGGGCCGGCAGGCGCAAAATAAAAATCGTAGTACAACGCACATCGCTTTGGAGAATAGAGAAATAAGGTGAACGCCAAAAATAATTTTTTTTTTTTTTTAAATTAGGGAATTACATACAATAATTAAGATGACACAGTGATACTATCAAGAAGGGCTAGAACAGCTACTTTCAGCCGTTAATGGACATAGTAAAGATCAAAACCTGTTCATAAACATAAATAAAACAAAGATAATGACCACCGACAAAACACAATGGCAGCAAAATTTACAGTGGGTGGTGAGGAAATAGATCAGGTCACACATTTTAAATATATGGGCTCCAGAATTGACAAAAATGGCGACTGCTCGAAAGAAATCAGAAGAAGACTAGCTATGGCAATGCAGAGACTGGAACAGCCTGAAGAAATTATTGCAGAGCACAAAACAAAATGATAAAGGTAAAAGTCTTGAGAGCCTGTCTTTTTCCTGTGGCAGCTTATGGATGTGAATCATGAATGATTACCAAAACTTCTAGACAAAGAATCGAATCCTTTGAGTCAAAATGTTACAGAAATATCCTCAAAATAACCTGGACAGAGAAAATGACAAATACAAACATTCGGCAAGAGTTGAGCATAGAGGAGAACTGGTTTATCAATTCCATTTTGGCTAGAAAATGCAAATACTTTGGTCACATTAAGAGACACAACGGTCTTGAGAGAACGGTGATGGAAGGTATGGTGCCAGGCAAAAGAGGCAGGGGTAGACCAAGAAGACGATGGCACAAAGATATACAGAAAGGCCTGGATATGACTGGCGAAGGCTGGAGTTTTGGCAAGAGAACGAGTTTATTTCAGACAGGCTGTGATAGGAGCGACGTTCTGCAAAGGACATGCTTCATGATGATGATGATGAATTAAGAAAAAGAGTATAGAGATATTCCCACAGAAGAGCGACTCGAACCCACATCCATTTTTAAATCTATTTTTCTTATTCGTCGTGCGTTCTCAAACTCCCGCTTCGGGATCAAGACGCTGAGCAGCGCAAGAGCTGCAGTCGTCAGCGACCCACAGCTGACTGCTAGCGGCAGGGCCAGCGAACCAGAGCTGCCAAGACCCTTCTACACCTCCACGTGGTGATCCTGGATAACAGGCTGCAGCATAGCAAACTGGCTAAGGAGAAGGGATCGAAGAGGGAATGCTAACCAGGTACTCAAAAAATGCTTGCTGAAGTCGGATGTGTTGGACCGAAAGGTGGAAATATCACAGGCAACCTGTAAACTACAACACAACGCATTCCGTTCTCTGGACTACATTCTGCTACTTAAGCCCTGAAGGGCTTGGTAGCGGGAGATTGAGAACGAACGCAGAAGAAGAAGAAGAAACTCCCGCTACCAAGCCCTGATAGGCCTTAGTAGTTAGGTGGGTGTAGTCTGGGGAAGGAAATACGTTGTGTCGTAGTTTACAGCTTGACTGCGATATGTGTACCTTTTGTCCAACACATCCGACTTCAGCATGACATTGTTTTGGGTACCGGCTTACCCTACCATCTTCGATCCATTCTGCTCTATTGCAGTCAGATCAACACGTGGAGGTGTAGAAGGGTCTTGGCAGCTCTGGGTCATTGACCCTGGCCCTAGAAGTCAGCTCTGGGTCGCTGGCCCTGATGCTAGCAGTCAGATCTGGGTCGCTGGCCCTGATGCTAGCAGTCAGATCTGGGTCGCTGGCCCTGGCTCTAGAAGTCAGCTCTGGGTCGCTGGCCCTGATGCTAGCAGTCAGCTCTGGGTCGCTGGCCCTGATGCTAGCAGTCACCTCTGGGTCGCTGGTCCTGATGCTAGCAGTCAGCTCTGGGTCGCTGGCCCTGGCTCTAGAAGTCAGCTCTGGGTCGCTGGCCCTGATGCTAGCAGTCAGCTCTGGGTCGCTGGCCCTGATGCTAGCAGTCACCTCTGGGTCGCTGGCCCTGATGCTAGCAGTCAGCTCTGGGTCGCTGGCTCTGATGCAATGTATATCCAAGTAACAATTAGTTGACATGGGGTGGTGGGGAGAGTGATTAATGTTTTCTTCAGAATATACAGATCAAATGGCCACATCATGAATGGATAACAGGCATAGTTCGTGTTGTTGTTGTTGTTGATGCCACTCAGTTCACTCACCACTATAGGGATCACAGTGTCGATCCCCACCTCGTTGGCCAAATTGCCATGAAACAGCCTGTTTCCAGAGAGAACTGCATGGAGGTGAAGTGGAGTCTTGATCAGTATGTTTCACCTGACCCTGACTAAAATAGTCTGATCAGTATGTTTCACCTGACCCTGACTAAAATAGTCTGATCAGTATGTTTCACCTGAACCTGACTAATATAGGCGTATCAGTATGTTAAGCATGATCAGACGTTAGCCACCCCCCACCACCACCCACCTCCGCTCACTTCCAGCGTTTATGGCAATGCCAGTGCTGTTCTCCTTTCATTTTAAAATGCCCTAAACTGAGTGAATTGAAAAATACGATGGACATATTGAGATATGTTAGATGATGAAAACGGAATAGACGAATCTGCAACTACCAGAAGAAGAGAAGCACCACATATCTAGGCATCACATTAGACAGCAGATTAATACAGCACAATCAAATTGAAAAGAATCAGCAGAAATCTAAACAATGAATGACAAGTGAGAAAAAAAAATGTGCGAGAAATATATCAGGAACAGACCATCAAGTAGTGAATAAGCTGCCCCACCTTAACGAGCTGCCAAGAAGGTTCTAGTAAGAAGTTTCTACTAGTCCTACAAACTACCAGTGGATTTTTTTTAAAAAGATAATAAGTTGATTTTAAAATTACCCAGAAAATGTTAAACCAGTTTTTTTAAATGGGTTTCAAAATCCAATCTTGAAAACAAAACTGTCGAAATCAACAACCATTGAAGAAATGCCATACCCTATCAAACGCCTTATTAAAATCCACAAACACATGATACAGTGTTTGCTGCTGTTCTAGATATTTCTCGCTTAGCAGCCTAAAATTAAATATATGTTCTGTAGTGCTTCTTCCCTGTCTGAACCTTGCTTGCTCCTTGGCAATAATGTTCTCTGCTTGGGGTTTCAATCGGTCAAGGACTAATCTAAGCATGACCTTGCTAGGGTGGCTGATAGGCTTATTGTTCTGTAATTTTGGCACAGCTTTAGGTTTCCAGACTTATGTAACGGTATAACTATTGATTTCGTCCATAAGTCCGGCCAGTTTCCTGTCGCCCATATTTTGTTACAGATGTGTGTCAGGCCTTCCACCACTACCTGTCCACCTGCTTGTAAGAGCTCTGCTGGTATATTGTCCACGCCGGCCGCCTTCCCTCTTCTCAATGCCTATACCGCTGCAATTACCTCTTCCTTCGTTATCAGTTGGTTATCCTCTACATTTGTTGGTGTTGGAGGGAATGTTTTCTCAGGTTTGTTTCGCCCTTCATAGTTGTATAGCTCGGATCAGTACTCTGTCCATTGTTCAAGTACGTCATTTGCCTCAATGAGACACTTGCCGTTTTTATCATGGATCATAAGGTTTTAAAGGCGTTTGATAGGGTATGGCATGAAGCGCTTTGGTCAACCATGAGGATGTATAATATCAACGGAAATATTATAACGGTCCTTGAACACATGTATAACAAGGCGTCTAGCGCAGTTCTTGTGAATGGGAGACGAGGAGACTGGTTTCGCACATCAGTTGGTGTGAGACAGGTGTGTACACACTCTCCAACCCTTTTCAATATATTCCTTGAGGGAATTATGAGTGAGGCGCTTGGAGGTCACGTTGGTACTGTCAAGATAGGGAGCCGAACGATTACCAACCTTCGTTTTGTAAATGATATCAACGGGTTGGTGGGTTCAGAAGCAGAACTCCAGGACTGGGTCAGAAGGCTCGCTGAAACAGCTCTTGGCTGTGGTATGGAGGTAAACGCTGGAAAGACAAAATTAATGACCAACAACCCCACGGGCTTCAACAGCAAGATAAAAGCTAACGTCCAGGAACTAGAAGTGGTTGACCGTTTTAAATATCTTGGGTCGATTGGCAGTGATGAAGGATCAAAATGTGAAGTGTTGGCCAGAATAGCAGAGACAATAGCGGCGCTTGCACGGCTAAACAAAATCTGGCAAGATAGACGGTTAGCACAACGCACGAAAATCAGATTAATGCGTACACTGGTCCTGTCAATATTCCTCTATGCGTGTGAGACATGAACAGTTACAGCTGACCTTCAACGAAGGATACAGGCTTTGGAGATGAGATGTTTCCGAAAACTTTTAAACGTCACATTCAAAGATCGAGTTACAAACGAGGAAATACGAGATAGAATTACAATAGCAATAGGGCCTTTCGAAGATCTCTTGGCAACTGTCAAAAGAAGGAAACTCACTTGGTACTGTCACATATCGAGATCAAATGGTCTTGCAAACACAATCCTCCACGGGAAGGTGCATGGCAGACGACGAAGAGGCCGGCCCAAAAAGAGATGGGAGGACAACATAAAAGAATGGACCAGTCTCCGACCAGAAGAGTCACAGGCAGCGGCATCTGACAGACAGGGGTGGCGTGGAGTTGTGAGAATGTCTTCATGTGTGCCCCAACGACCTCATCGGTTACGGGATGATCTAACCTGACCTGATCTGAAGAAATGAGGGAAAAAACAGAGCAGCAACTGGCTGAAGAAATTATGAAGTACTACAACAAGAAAAAAATACAATAGCTCCTAAATTATCCTATGAATAAAAGACTAGAATGATACTATTGCGGCAGACTCCAGAGAAGTTACTTTGTACAAAATATAAAAGAACTATAGAACATTCCATGTCAGACCTCGCGCAGAAAAAGGAAGAGTCCTTAATGACAAGCAACACATTTTCACCATGGAACAAAACAAACATGATTCTTAGAGCTTGCAGATAACATACCAGAAGTTGCGAAAAAAATGGCATTCAAATAGAAATAAAGAGAAAATGTTCTTCTGTTCATATATCCTGTTTTGCCTTTCAGCGTCAGGTTATGAAGAGATTTCTTGATCGAGCCCTAATGTGTGCTTCATCGTCATGTAGCATGTCCTTTGCAGAACGTCGCTCTCATGACAGCCTATCTGTAGGAAACTCTTTTCTTTCGTAAGTCTTCCGGCCTGCCGCAAGGTCAAATTCAGCGTCTCCGTGATGTCTTTAGTCCATCGTCTTCTCGGTAGACCACTGTTTCTCTTACAAGTGACCATGTCTTCCATAACCGCTCCCTCCAGTCCGTTGTGTCGTTTGACGTGTCCAAAAAACATCAGTTTTCAGGTCATTACGTCATTAATGAGCCAATTCATCTCTACATTCAAATCTTGTCGCATAGATTTCTTTCTTACTTTCTTTGTACACGGGATTTTCAGGACTCTTCTGTAGCACTGTGTTGCTCCGGCTCCATTTTTTTTAAAACCACCTTTACCATGATCGGCCTTTGGCCTTGAATCCATTGTATCTATGAGGAACAGCGGTTAGCGAACAATAACTGAGTGCTAAAGTCCGGACTAAAAAACCAGAGCTGCGAAGACCCTGCTGCACGTCCACGCGGTGATCCTGGATAACAGACTGCAACATGGTAAACTACATAAGCAGGCGGGATAGAAAAAAAGGGAAGGCTAATCCGGTATTTATAAATTCGTGCTGAAGTCGGATGCGTCGGACCAAGCTGTAAACTACGACACAGCGCTTTGCGTTCTCCGGACAACATCCTACTGTTTGCAAAGCCCTTTTCATATTTTGGTAGCGAGAGTTTGAGAAAGAAGAAGAAGAAGTAGAAGAAGAAGAAGAAGAAGGAGAAGAAGAATCCATTGTACCTAAATAGCGTTGCGTCTTTCCGAAGACGGGAAGGAGTGGTGGGGAGGTTGCTGCGTGATAGTAGCCTTGTTACATAGCCAAATCATTTTAGTTGCTGCCTTTTGATGTAGCCTGACTTCGTTCGTTCTCAATCTCCCGATACCAAACCCTGAAAGGGCTTAGGAAGCAGAATGTAGTCCAGAGAACAGAATGCGTTGTGTCGTAGTTTACAGCTTGACTACGATATTTGCACCTTTCGGTCCAACACATCCGACTTCATCAAGCATTTTGTGAGTACCGGGTTAGCATTCCCTCTTCGATCCCTTCTACTTAGCCAGTCTGCTCTGTTGCAGCCTGTTATCCAGGATCACCGCGTGGAGGTGTAGAAGGGTCTTGGCAGCTATGGTTCGCTGGCCCTGACGCTAGCAGTCAGCTATGGTTCGCTGACCACTGCAGCTCATGCGCTGCTCAGCATCTTGATTCCATCCATTGTATTTAAATAGCATTGCGTGTTTCCGAAAGGGGGTGGGGTGGTGGGGAGGTTGCTGTGTGATAGTAGCCTTGTTACCTGCCCAAACTATTTTAGTTGCTGCCTTTTGATGTAGTCTAATACTGGTGTTAATCCCACCAGTTTTCAGATGTCATCGTTTATGGGAGAAAATGTAAAATATTTTATTTTAAACAAACTCAGCCTTAGAAAGGACCCAGGATCAAGGTGCTGAGCAGCGCATGAGCTGCAGTGGTCAGCGACCCATAGCTGACTGCTAGCGTCAGGACCAGCGAACCAGAGCTGGCAAGACCCTTCTACACCTCCACGGGGTGATCCTGGATAACAGGCTGCAACAGAGCAGACTGGTTCAGGAGAAGGGATCGAAGAGGGAATGCTAACTTGGTACTAAAATGCTTGCTGAAGTCGGATGTGTTGGACCGAAAGGTATAAATATCGCAGTCAAGCTGTAAAGTACGACACAACGCATTCCGTTCTCTAGACTACATTCTGCTACTTAGGCCCGTGTCAGGGTTTGGTAGCGGGAGATTGAGACCGAACGAAGCCAAGCCAAGAAAGGACCCACATATTCATAAACTTATGAACTACTAAAGCTAAGAAAAAGAGACGGGGGGGGGGGGGGGGGTATTTCAGTTCTGTTCAGTTCATCCCGTAACCCATCAGGTCGTTGGAGCACACATGAAGACATGAAAAACCCACGCCAGCTCTCTCTGTCTGTCGCCGCCTGACGTATCTCACCGGGACGAAGGCCAGACCACTCAGTGATGTTGTCCACCCATCTCGTCCTTGGACGTCCTCGCCCTCTCTGACCCGGTACGGATCCAAAGTATCGAGTTGGGAATTCCATTTGACCTCGCGTCGTGCCCGCACCAGGCCATCTTTCGTCTTTTGAAAATGTTCCTGTGGCCACCGAAATTTTGATTCACTGTCTATTATTTATTTGTGCGTAAATGCCCCCTTTTGATAGTTGTGAACAGATCTTCAAAAGGGGGCATTTACGCACAAATAAATAATAGACAGTAAATCCAAATTTCGATGGACACAGCAACACTTTCAAACATCTTCAGAACTGAGGTTGATGCACTAAAACAGATACAATAGTCATCGTGGAAATCCAGGCCCATGCCAGTGACAAAATAGTTTTCCTTAAAAGATTTCAGATGAATCATAGTAGTCCTAGAAACCGCGACAAAACCAGCGCCACATTTGGCAGACTACACTCGAAATGGCACCAGCCTCCAGGCGAAGCTGAAGGTGTACAGATCAGTGGTGGTCCCTGTGTTGTTATATGAACATGGACAAAGAAGTTGAATCATTTTCACACAGTTTGTCTCCAGAGGGTGATGAATGTCAAATGGCAAGATAGGGTCACAGACACTGCTGTTCTCGAGAGAGCTAGTATCCTTAGCATCGATACCATCATGATTCACAGATTCGCTGGGTGAGTCATGTGGTTCACATCTCAGACTATCGGTTGCTCCTGTGGCGAGATGCAGAAGAGCAAATTCTCCAAAGGAGGCCAAAAAAGGGCACTTTAATGACACACTGAAAACGTCTTTACAAGCCTTGAGCATAAACCTCCAAACATGGGAAGATTCTGCAAAAGACCGTACAACCTGGCACACGGCTCTCTGTAGAGGAGCAGTGCCATACGAGGCTTGTAAAAAGACTGCAGCAGAACAAGGGAGAAAGGACAGACAAGTCCGTGAAATAGCATCGTCTCGCGAAGCGAACTTTCCATGCCCTCTGTCTGCGAGTATGCAGATCCCAAATCGGACTCAGCCATCTCCGCACCCACCCACAACCCGGACTTACAGAATACTCGACTGGAGGGACTGGCTAGATTAAAAAAGAAAAGGTCCTCATCACTCATGACGGACTAACAACACAGAAACCGTGTGAACAACAAATTGGACACCCTGGCAGATACACTCATTTATACAACCTACCATTGCAATCGAATGAAAATACTGTGGATGCATGCCCAATTTTTAGACATGAAGAGGCAATTAGACTGGACAAAGAGAGAGAAAGGTAAACCTAAACTGAAGACAGGGAGCCCTAGAATCAGAATGATCGTAGTAGATGAAGCCCTAAGTCATAAATGATAATTCATCTAGGAAAAGGAGAACTATTACTTCGAACCACCTTTTGCCATTGAGGTAGTCTGGTAAAAGATATAGGCTACCAAGAGCTCATTCGAATTAAAAGAAAACGGATATTCCTGGTTTAAAAAATACACATATCATAAGGAAAAGTTAAAAAACGGTACAGCTAATCTTGATTGATTGAATGATTGATTAACACAACGAGGAGGCAGACAGACTGACAAAAGAAGGTGCAAAACTACCACAACCAGATACTAGTATGACATACGAAGAGTCAAAACGGCTTATTAAAGCCAGATACATGACCAAATGGAAACCGAACATACTGGCTACACCAAAAACGATGCCTATTACCAGCTGAACAGAAGACAACAGGTCGTGGTCTTCAGACTTCGCACTGGCCACAATAGACTGAGGTACCACCTATTCAAAAAATTGAAGATAGGTGGCACCGACGAATGCCCGTGTGGTACCGGGAAAATGACCGCTGAGCATTTGCTGCAAAACTGCCCGACATACGAGGATCAGAGAGAGCAGATGTGGCCATCACCAGTGGCAACACTAGACAAGCTCTATGGCAGTGTCGACAGCCTCAGGATGACCGCTGCTTTTTTCGAAAAAATAATGTTACTGTCTGACTGCGTACGAAGAAGAAGAAGAAGAATGATTGATTGATTCGCATTGTCCAGAAGTCAAGGTGAGAGGTTCCCAGGGAAGAGAATGAACCACCTGTAGACCAACGTTTATCCAGCATTTGACCTTGGTCAATATTTGACAAACACCTTATGTCCTTATCGAAAGGTACCACACACAAATTCCACCTCTTTAAATTAGAGCATAAATTGATATCGATTCAGTCCATTACAATAGCCACATCTCCTTTGGTTGTCTCCGTCTGACTTTAGATCTTTGCATTTGAAACTTATTATCATGACTGTATGTAGGTATGGGTATAAGTATATGTGATAAGTGTGTACTTATTTGTATGTGGGTGGATGTATATGTACAGGGCGTGTTCAAATGAAACCGGACCAATTTGCACCAAGTGAACATACGTGTGATACGCATGATGACGTCACTTTTGATGTAAACAGCACATACCAACCGTCAAGTTTGCAAATGTCATTATCCTCCAACTCAAAGCTTCCTCAGCAGACCGTTTAAAACATGACGGGTGTGATACAGAATCCGTCCAGAGTTGATCAGCGAGCGGTGATTCGGTTTCTAGCAGCTAAACTATGTCGACTAGTTGACATTCATCACAGAATGCCGGCAGTGTATGGTGACAAAAGTGTAGCGAACGTAAGCTCTGGTGATGGTCTACCCGAACTGCTGCATCAATTTTGGCGTTGGCGTCTTCTGACACAACAATATGCGCCTAACCTGGTCTCCGAAGATCTTTCATTAACTCACGTCCTTCTTTAAACATCGTTGTCCAGTTCACTGTTGTCTTTGACACACTTTTGTCACTTTTATTATCCAAAATCAATCTTAGGTTAACCATTACAGCTGGCCCCCTTTACAGAAAATATGTAATCAAGAATTTTCGAACATGGTTTAAAATGCAGTGGAGGGGACGAAGTTGACTAGTAGCTGCTGAGTTCGATCCCTATCACAGCACCGGCCGTTACCCCGGGGAAGCAAACCCTTGGAAAATGCAGGAGGAAGCAGACCCTTACATAAAATGCATGCTGAAGTCGGATGCACTTGGCTGACATGCACAAAATAAAAACCACAGAGCAACGCAAAAGGCATTGAGGATTAGAGAAATAAGACCAACGCAAATAAAAAACAAACAAAAAACAACCGTAGTGACTCTATATCGTGAGGTTGATTAAGTTTAAATTGTCAAAATAATCTAACATCTAGACAGTTGGTCACCATCATGAACATGAACACTATGAGAGCGATTTCTGCTTCTTTGTAGTCGTCGTTTATCCTCAAACTCCCGCCTACCAAGCCCTGGAAAGGGCTTTGCAAGTAGGAGGATGTAGTTCGTAGAATGGAATGTGTTGTGTCACAGTGTACAGCTTGACTGCGATTTTTGCACTTTTCGGTCCAACACATCCGACTTCAGTAGGCATTTGGGCACCCGGTTAGCTGTCCCTCTTCGATCCCTTCTTATTAGCCAGTCTGCCCTGTTGCAGCTTGTTATCCAGGATCACCGGGTGATGGTGGAGAAGGGTCTTGCAGCTCCAGGTCGCTAGTTCTTGGCTTGGCTTGGCTTGACTTCGTTCGTTCTCAATCTCACACTACCAAACCTTGAAAGGGCTTAAGTAGCAGAATGTAGTCCAGAGAACGGAATCGGGTTGTGTCATAGTTTACAGCTTGACTGCGATATTTGTACCTTTCGGCCCAACACATCCGACTTCAGCAAGCATTTTTTTAGTACCGGGTTAGCATTCCCTTTTCGATCCCTTCTTCTTAGCCAGCCTGCACTGCTGCAGTCTGTTATCCGGGATCACCGCGTGGAAGTGTAGAAGGGTCTTGGCAGCTCTGGTTCGCTGGCCCTGACGCTAGCAGTCAGATATGGGTCGCTGACCGCTGCTGCGCATGCGCTGCTTGGCATCTTGATCCCTCGGTCGCTAGTTCTGACGCTAGCAGTCATCTTTGGATCGCTAACCGCTACAGCATATGCATTGCGATTTCATTTTTGGAAAACACTTGTCTTTCTTTCAATTATTTTGTGATTTAAAATTGATACGCATTAGCCTAGTAAGCTTGCGGATGCACGTCGGTCCCAGTAGCGAAGGGAGATAATACTTTTTGGGTATGCTGAATTATGAACATAAAGGGGCACACTTAACGATGTCAACAAAAATGTTACAACAATACTTGGTATATGTGCTGAATGAGATAGTTGAAACCAATTCTGGTTGATGTACCTCTGCACACTTGTCGACGTTTTCTGGTAAATCAGTTCTAAGTGTCTTTCTTTCATTTCTTAAAAAAAAAAAATCGTCACTCTCTCCTTTAACACGTCATCTTGAGCACACCTTCAAGAAAGTAACTTTTCTATTGAAATAGTAGATTGGATGGTCTCTTATTGGTCCTAGAATTACGAAGATCGGTTTTCACTCTTTCCAATGTACTTATTGAACGTTCTGCAGTAGTCAAACCCACTGGAATGAGAATCAGTTGCAGCAAATAAACTCCCCCTCCCTTTTTCACCCCCACTCCACCACATTCCACCACGAAATCTTGTAGAACTAACCACATCCTCACATATAATGATATTTCTCACGGAACACTTTTTGAATCGTTCACCTTATCTCAAAATGGAAATCCAGTCACGGAAAGCCGGCCTAATTTGTGGCTTTTGAGCTGTGATAAAAAAAAACATAGCGCGATAAATACCATCTTCTAGCTACCAATTGACCTGATTCCTACGCCGTCGTTGGTTGGACGAAATCAGTTTTGCCGCTTCGTGCGTTTTCTCACGTGTCATTACGCTTTTAAACAAAAACGACCATTACAATTTCAATTTCTAATTTATTTCACATGTTTTATGCAAAGGAATTACTTCTTTAATTCTTCACAAAGCTTTTGGGATAGCTCATCCTATCTTACCTATTCTAATGCTTCGCTACTGATTACGGCTTGGCTTGGCTTCGTTCGTTCTCAATCTCCCGCTACCTAACCATGAAAGGGCTTAAGTAGCAGAATGTAGTCCAGAGTACGGAATGCGTTGCGTCGTAGTTTACAGCTTGAATCTGATATTTACACCTTTCGGTCCAACACATCCGACTTCAGCAAGAATTTTTTGAGTACCGGGTTAGCATTCCCTCTTCGATCCCTTCTCTTTAGCCAGTCTGCTCCGTTGTAGCCTGTTATCCAGGATCACCGCGTGGAGGTGTAGAAAGGTCTTGGCAGCTCTGGTTCGCTGGCCCTGACGCTAGCAGTCAGATATGTGTCGCTGACCACTGTAGCTCATGCGCTGCCGCTACGGAGTATAACACATATCAGAGTGCACACTGGAGTTGAATCAAGCAGTACGTAGTTAAGATAATGTCAACCATAGGGGGATGCCAGAATACATCTACTGCACCTACATTTATATCGCAAAAGAGGACTAAAGAGAGTTGTGGTAGGGCTAGAGACCTCGTCGTGTACAAAAAACTGTTACATAAACTACAGCTACGGAAGCCCGCAAAGTGCTATAACTCAGGATGTCAACTGCGGTGTGGGCCCTATACTCTGACTGCTTTGAAAAATGAACAAGTAGACTTACAATGATAGCCAAGGGCGACTAAGGAGGTTTGATTAAGGAACTGACAATCACATCGTGTGAAACATCCTACACAATCACATCGTGTGAAACATCCTACACAATCACATCGTGTGAAACACCCTTCACAATCACATCGTGTGAAACAACCTACACAATCACATCCTGTGAAACATCCTACACAATCACATCGTGTGAAACACCCTACACAATCACATCATGTGAAACATCCTACACAATCACATCATGTGAAACATCCTACACAATCACATCGTGTGAAACAACCTACACAATCACATCGTGTGAAACATCCTACACAATCACACATGAACCACAACTGCAAGAGTACGCAAATGCATTGATGCAGATTTCGATAACAAGCATTGAACATGGCTGAATAAAACACGAATATCGCATTCTTCTCTTTGTATACAATTCCATCAAGAAACACATATAAAAGACACACAAAGATTCTCCATCCAGCGATATGAATCAACCAGACAAGATAGACAGAAAAAAATAAAATGGGGAATCAGAACTCTAGTCAAAACTGTAATCCCAGCTGTAGAGATAAACAGGTCAGAGGAGGATGTGTTCGAACATCTTACTATCAAATTACTCTTACCGGATGGAGACATGAGAATCACAAACTGTTTCAGCCCCCCAGCCACAACCTTAGACATAAATATGTTGAAACCCACAGAGGAAAGGCACATCATACTGGGCGATTTAAACAGCCACTCATCAAGCTGGGGATATGCGATAATGTATCCAAGAGGAGAAGAGATTGAAGACTGGATGATTGAACACTGGACGATTGAAGACTGGATGATTGAAAATAAACTCGTCCTCATAAACCAGCTAAAAGACAAGCCAACATACCACTCAAGAGCATAGAAAAAGTGAGTACACCAGACCTTGCCATAGCAACGGACGACATACATAAACGTACAAGAAGTGAGTTCACCAGACCTTGCCACAGCAACGGACGACATACATAAACGTACAAGAATTGAGTACACCAGACCTTGCCACAGCAACGGACGACATACATAAACGTACAAGAATTGAGTACACCAGACCTTGCCATAGCAACGGACGACATATATAAACGTACAAGAAGTGAGTACACCAGACCTTGCCATAGCAACGTACAAACGTACAAAAACAACAGTAAATAGCCAATTGGGAGGAAGCGACCATGTGCCGATAATTCTACGAATCTCAGGAGAACGGAGTACGGAAACACACAACATGATCTCGAGCTGGAACTTCAAAAAAACCGATTGGACTCTCTTCAAGAAATTGGCCGATCAGCTGTGCCAGAACATCACCAAATCCAACAATATAAACAAAAATGTTTCAATACTCAATGAAGCGATAATCCAAGTCGCAAATACATCGATCCCACGTGATAGACGGCGAGACTATAAATCATACAGGAGCCATATACAAGAAGAACTACATGGTGACCTAAATGAAGCAAGAGACCATGGAGGAAAGAAGAGAACATCCAGAGGCCCAATAAGACCAAAAATGCCTTTAAATGAACAGAAAAGGTCGAAATACAAGGGAGTTTGCATGAAAAGACAAGCAGTTTGAACATGGACAGAGACACACGTAATCTATGGAATCTGACAAAAATACTCAATGAGGAAACCAAAGCAAGCTCCGACATGACTGTGATCAGCGAAAATGGAAAATTTTGTACAGGAAAGATGGCTGCAAATATCTTAGCAGACTCATACAAAGATAAAAGTAATACAATAATCCCACAAGAGTGCATCAAACAAGTGCACAATGAAACCAAAAACAAGCTAAAGCACCAAAACCAAGACCCATGCAAGCAGTCATCTCTTACAATGAGAGAATTAAATGTCTCCATAAACAAGCTAAAACACAAAAACCCAGACACATTCATGCAGTCATCTCTTACAATGAGAGAATTAAATGTCTCCATAAACAAGCTAAAACACAAAAACCCAGACACATTCATGCAGTCATCTCTTACAATGAGAGAATTAAATGTCTCCATAAACAAGCTAAAACACAAAAACCCAGACACATTCATGCAGTCATCTCTTACAATGGGAGAATTAAATGTCTCCATAAAATAGCTAAAACTCAAGATAGCCCCAGGAAAAGATGGTATCACCAACGACATGATTAGACATCTAGGACGCACAGCCAGACACAAACTTCTTATAATTCTTAACCAATCATGGAGCACCGGAAAATTCCCAGACAAATGGCGGGAAGCAATCCTCATTCCCATAAGAAAGAAACAGCAACATAAAACAAAGAAATCAAGCTACAGACCAATCAGCCTACAGAGTTGCCTGGACAAGGTCATGGAGAGAGTTGTCAACACGAGACTAATGACAAACCTGGAAAAAAAACTGTATACTAGATAACTCACAGTCCGTATATAGGAAAATACGAAGCACAGAAGACCATCTAGTCTACCCGGCACAAGAGGTAACAGACGCATTCCAAAACAAGGAAAATGTAATAGCAGTCTTTGTGGACCTAGCAAAAGCATTTGACAAGGTGTGGAAAGACGGACTGCTTCTCAAGACGCTTACAAATAAAGAGGAAGGGAGAATGTTCAGTTGGATACGGGATTTCCTCCGCTATCGAACAGCAAGACGGAAGCTAGATGGTATTCTGAGCCATTGTATCACTCTCCAGCAAGGAGTGCCACAAGAGTGGAGCTAGATGGAATTCTGAGCCATCGTGTCACTCTCCAGCAAGGAGTGCCACAAGGAGGAGTCATATCATCTACCCTTTTCATCATGTTCATCAATGACATAGTGGAGACAATTCCTAAACATATCTCCAGAGCTCTCCATGCAGATGATCTTGCAGCATGCTGTGCTGCAGACAACCTACTCACAACTCAACCCAATATGCAGGAAGCACTAAATATCATTGGAAAATGGGCGTCAGACTGGGGCGTCCAAATAAATACCATAACGACCGTAGTAACATTCTTCTCGTTATCCAACACGGAAGAAACATTCAAACTAAAACTGCAGAAAAGTGAAATCACATATGAAGAAAACCCACCATTTCTTGGGGTAAAGCGAGGCAAAAAGGTGACCTGGAAGCCATACATAAACACCATAGAACAGAGAGCCGGGCATCAAACAGTTACATTCTCAAAAACGTCAATATAGGGACAAACAGGCCAGTTCTGGAATACGATATGTCAGTCTAGGACACAGCATCCAAAACAAATACAGACTGCCTAACATAAGTACAACAAGCAGTGAGGACTGAAAAGTACCCCAAACCAGGCAATGGAAAAAGACACCAAACTCTGCACGGGGACGGCGAGGCCTAGTGGTTAAGTGCCATGGCTCACAATCCGAAGGTGCTGGGTTCGATCCCCATCACCGGGGAAGCAAACCCTTAGAAAATGCAGGAGGAAGCAGACCCTTACATAAAATGCTTGCTGAAGTCGGATGCACTTGGCCGACAGGCGCAAAATAAAAACCACAGTGCAACGCACACTGCCTTTGGGGATTAGAGAAAATAAGGCGAATGCAAAAACAAACAAAAAAGAAGACCCCTGCACAATAGACGAGAAGAGATGGTGCTCGTGCACAGCGAGAAGTTGCGACGCATGTCAAACCCTCCCATGAAGGCCTAACACCAAAATCCAGGGGAAGAAAAGGTTGAAAAGGACTAACCTCACCACACATCACATCAAATACATAGCTGTCACAGAGTCATCCTCCCAGGCAAAGGCACAGAAATTGAGATGCTGACGGGTTAAGAGGAGCCAAACCACTATCTAGATCACGTTTCAATTAACACAGAAGTTCCCAGAATAGAAAAGAAAGATCAACAGGCTCCCACCACACCAAAGAGCCAAGGCTCAAGAGATGGTTGAAGTCAAATACAGTCTCAAAGAATGGACACATGTTTACATACATGGATCTGTAGAAGGGGCGGCAACAAATGGTCGCGGAGGCATCTTTATGAGACAAAATGATGGAAAGATAATCCATAAGTCCTTTCCAAAAGGAAAAACTTTCTCTACTCTGGGGGCAGATTCAATGGCACTTCTCCAAACACTGAAAATTGTCACCAAATTGGAGTCTCACGCATGCCAGGATAGTGATCTTCACGTACTGTAAGCACTACTCGAATGACACAACAAATGAGGACATAACATATAAAATCAGAACAGAAGTAAATGCCATACAAAAGATCTACAAGATCACACTCCAGTGGCTCCCCTCTCATTGTCAAATTATGGGAAACGGGATCAAGATGCGGAGCAGCGCATGAGCTGCGATGGTCAGCGACCCATAGCTGATTGCTAGCGTCAGGGCCAGCGAACCAGAGCTGCCAAGACCCTTCTACACCTCCACGCGGTGATCCTGGATAACAGGCTGCAGCAGAGCAGACTGGCTAAAGAGAAGGGATCGAAGAGGGAATGCTAACCCGGTACTCAAAAAAATGCTTGCTGAAGTCGGATGTGTTGGACCGAAAGTTGCAAATATCGCAGTCAAGCTGTAAACTACAACACAATGCATTCCGCTCTCTGGACTACATTCTGCTACTTAAGCCCTTTCAGAGTTTGGTAGCAGGAGATTGAGAACGAAGAAGAAGAAGAAGAAGAAATTACGGGAAACGAGAGAACCGATGCACTATCCAAAGCAGGTGAAAAAAACCATCATTCGTAGCCAGAATAAAAGCGGAGGTGGTAAGTGGAGTTACATAAATAAAACATCGTGTTTCACATTTTTCCTAGTTGAGAGATTGATTCATACTTGCAGCAAAAGCATGTCAGTTTTTCCTTTTCTCCCTGATACGAGATGGCACTATAAATGTCACAGGAAAGGTAGAGAGAAAGTGAATTCTACAATCTATTGCTCTTCTTCTTCTTCTGCGTTCCTTTTTAAATCTCCCTGTACCA
Organism: Ariolimax columbianus; assembly: GCA_036924085.1. Classification (NCBI taxonomy): domain Eukaryota; kingdom Metazoa; phylum Mollusca; class Gastropoda; order Stylommatophora; family Arionidae; genus Ariolimax; species Ariolimax columbianus. The sequence continues at coordinate 27,760,428 of JAVGWX010000019.1, forward strand.
AGTCCTGAACTTGGAACTTTGTAGGTATCAGGATCGTGTCCGGAGAACCGAATGCGTTGTGTCGCTAGTTTACAGCCTGACTGCGATATTTGCACATTTCGGGGATAGACATCCGTCTTCGGCAGAATCCATTGCTCTAATTCTGAAATCGACTAATGTTGAAAGTGACATGTTTGTTGGACCATAATACAGTTGGTCACAATTCCAATGTACTGCCAGCTTGGCTTTTCATTGCTATATTTGTTTGATAAATAATTTTTTTTTAAACAATTCATTATATTAATTTCTAACTTAGCTAAACTTAATATATATTTTACACCATTTCTACGTTGTACGTATACATCAATAGTAATAACATAATATTCTACTTCTGAAATGCATTCTGCGAAGTACTTCTACATATCGAAATTAGGAGCATTAAAAAATAGATAGAGTTTTGCATTCTCTGGAAAGTAAGTTATCTTCCGGTCCATGCTACCATCATCATGGAGAGCGGGGTCTCAGCAGAAGTAAACTTTGCTCAAAAGCTAGCTTCAAACGAGAAGAAAATACGAGACAGAGCTATCAAACGACTGAGCAGATACTTGTCTGTTCGTTCCAAACACGAAAGTTAGTATTTTTGTAAAGTTCGTCTTTTTCAAAATACAATATCAAATTTTAGTCAATCATGTGATTTTGTAGTCTTTATTGAATTGAGTTATTCTAGATATAGAATAAGTAATAAGAAAGTCCATTGAATTGGAATTATTGCTCACGGTAGAGTCTATTGTTAGACTATTCAGTTAATTATAAAAGAATATGAATATTATATTCAATAGATCTATAGTCTATTCCTTGCCTTATAAAGAATAAAGGGGCTCCACTCACACTGACTGGTGAAGTTACAACACCAAACGCTGAGATGTCTGTCTAAATAAATGAGTGTCTAGCTACCTAGTACAGTACTCAGTACTGTGTGTAGGGCAGTAGGCTAAGTAGCTAGGCCTGGCTAGACTAGTCTAATACGTTCAGTAAAATTCAAATTTACTATATCTAAAGTTAAAGCATTACACATACAGATATCCCTAGAAAAATGTAATTTAACGCTTTCAGGACGTAGCGAAATTCCCATGTTTTGTGCAGCATATTTTCCATCTTTATTTAGATGTTCATATGATCATGATTAATAGTGTTGGCACTGTTGCAGTTAAAGTGTCACTTTGTTTTATAGCATCATATTATGTGGTGGTGTTGTATATAGAATGAAAGGGAATTGCATGAGCAATAAGAAGATATAAATTAAATAAATATAGTTCCATTTCTAAAATAGTAAAGAAGTAACTTACTTCTTACTTAGTAAGAAACATGCAAGAACAAAACAATAAAAACTGTTCTGGAAAAAACAAATTAACATGGTTGAGCGATGTTGGAGCAAGCAGCTTCCAGGACATCAATGGAGAAATTATTCAAAGAAGGTAATGTCTTTATATAGTTTTTTCTGTCCTCCCCATTAAGCGGTCTTGTCCTGAGCTCACTATTCAACAGTTGTTTAGGGAGGCGCTCATCTGACAGGCAAACAACTTGCTTAGTTCATCCGATCTTGGCTACTGCAGCAGCATATGGTTGCCAGAGAGTCTCGCCCCGCCGAGGACTACAGATTTGGGTACATACCAACCGATCCTGAGCAGCTTACATGGAAATGATTTAAGTTTCCTGACATGCCAGCTATAGGCTGTCCATAATTCACATGCGTAAAGAATCGTGGCTAGGACAATACACGTTGATCTTGGTGATGACACTGATTCCTTGCCGGTCCCAAACGTTTGCTCACAATTTTCTAAAAACATAACTGATCTTGGAAATCCCGCTGTAGACCTCAAAATCTATATTCACTTCTCTGGTGAGGATACTACCGAGGTAAGTAAAGCTATCAACTGCTTGTAGGTGATGGTGTAGTAATGCTGTACAGTGATGTTTGGTTTGCGGTAGTGCTCCCTGGGCACAGGTAGGAACATTACCTCCATTTTTGTGATGTTTACTGTAAGACCAACTTAGTACACGCAGTTGAAAACAACTCATCCATGGTTGTCTGCTTGTCATGTTCTGAGCACGAGTTAATGGTACATGCATCAGCAAAGAGGAGATCTAAGATCGCTACTACTTGCATCTTTGTGAGGGACCTTAGATAGAACAGCTGTCCATCTGTACTGTCTCTGAGAATTGGGCATGAGAATGACAAATAGACAGTGCAGCAGTTACGCTAAACTATGCCTTCTTGCTAAAGGAGTGGTCTTTTATTTGAAGTATCACAAATTGTATTATTTCAAATGATGATTAAAATGTGTAAAGTTAAACTTCTTTTTTTTCAAATATTGCAGATGGTCTAAGTGAATCTGATCTCTTGAAGATATGGAAAGGCCTCTTCTACTGTATGTGGATGCAGGACAAGCCATTGATCCAGGTATGTGTTTTGGAGCATTGCCATTTAAAAATAATTCCGCTTCTCCATAACTAACTTAGGTACTATAGATATTTGATGAAGGTTTGAATTTGGACAGTATATGATCTCTGCCGAAGACGGATGTGTCGAACTGAAAGGTGGAAATATTGCAGTCAAGCTGTAAACTAGCGACACAACGCATTCCGTTCTCTGGACTACATCCTGCTTCTTGCAAAGCCCTGTTCAGGCCTTGGTAGGGGGAGATTAAGAAGCAACGCATAATAGGAAGTATATGTTCTCCAAGTGTCTGAAAAGTAAGTTGGCCACGCCTGACTGACTGCGCTATCGACTCGCTCCGATGTTTGTGTTGTTTTCTGCTGTTTGCTAGTTCCTGTTTGGATTATAATTCACAATCCCTTCACCGGGTGGTATAAATGACTTTGTTCTGTCGAATGTATATGCTTTTGAACAGTTATCCTGTTTGTTGCATCTTGCTGCAGCTGTGCCTAGCTTAAGCCATGGGAAATCAGTCCATGATGGCGTTCATCATTCTGTTTAACTGCACCCCAGAATTCAGTCCAGGTTATTAATACTCAAGGACCTTTCTGCCTGGACTGAAAACGCCTCCCTCCCCCACCGGAGGTTACACAGTACCTCTCCCAACTTTGTTACTGAAGGTAAGGTAACAAAATCCAGATGTCTCAGGGGCGCAACGTGAAAAAACAGGGAGTTGGACACGGACAGACACAGAAAACCTGACACAAACATTGGTCCAACACATACTCATCATGCCCCTCATTCCAAGGCAGCAGATTACTCGACTCCACCTAAGGAGTCTGTAGGGACTGCGGGTGATACACTACGCATGGCTTACAAGCCTCACCAATTGGACATGGTTGTGGTCGATTGATGCAACAGGACTTAGATGCCTAAGAGAACATTATTATTATTAGGTCTGTGGACTCCATAAGAGGAGCAGAATACAGAATTAATCTAGATATCTAAACTTAGAGATAAAGTGTATGATGATGAGCAAAGTGGAAACAGACCTCCAAAATTGATCAAGGAAATGGGTGCGGTTATTTAAAAATGAACAATGATAAAGAAGATAAAAGCATGTATGTGGAGAGAACAAATACAATAGAAAGTGTTCTCCAAGTTTCCTGGCGTAAGGAGAGGACCACTGTCCCATCAAAATTGAAGTATGCACAAAATCAATATGACGAAGAGATGGGCTGCCAACTTTATGAGAGAAAGTTTACAGCGAGGCTGAGATGTCTGCACCTTCGACCTGACCCATCCAATTTCAGCTGTGAGTCACTGGATGCAGTCAGCTCATTCACTGCAGTGGTGGTATAGACATAGCTTTGACTTGTCTTTGAACACTTAAGCGCTTTAATCATTTTTACATTTGTCACATGTTTCAGGAAGAGCTGTCGCAGAGGATCACAAACCTAGTGCACTGTTTTCCAAAAACTGAAGATGCCCTTAGATTTGTGAAGGTGTTCCTAGAGACGCAATCCAGAGAGTGGATTGGAATAGACCGCCTGAGGCTTGATAAGTTTTTGATGGTAGGTGTGCTTTTGTGTGTGTTGTCTTCCTTCTACTCCCCACTGAAGCTTGTACCAAAGCATTGTGTTCTTTAGAATTAATAGTTTCTGTAAGAATTTATTTCACATGATAATGTTACAAGCATCAAGCACATACCTCTTTTTGCTATCATTTACAACATGCTGAGACTAGTCCAGTCAGGCACAAAATACTGACCAGAATGTCGCGTTAGTGTCAATACACACCAAGACTGCAACACCTGGAAACAGATTGTTTTCAAGGCAGACTGGCTAATAAGTTGAGGGACCCACATAATCTCCGAGGTAGTGAGCGACACGCAGATGAAGCCAAGTATAGCACAACCGCCTGGAGGACCATCGTTCACCTTCATCAGCACGCTTGGGATGTGAAGGAAGCTGCTGCAACTCGCCACTGAACATCCTTTTCATGACGTACAAAAGAGTAAACGTACTCTTTGTTGGTATTTGAAACAACAGTTGATCCCCCCCACCTGTTGGTCAGATTGCTGGACAACCTGTATCCAGGAGCGACATGAGGTTGGATCTTAATCATTATGTTTTACCTGTTCCTAGAAATCAACTTCACTGCACTCTGGGCACACCCAAAGGTGCTCAGCCTCTCTTAGTAAATTATGAAGAATGTAGAAACTGATGTTCCTGCAGTTAGATGGTTGTAGACACTGCTTTTCTGTCCTCGCTTACGTCCCAGTTTGATTGATCCTTGTTCGATATCAAAGATCCGCAGTCTGAGAATTGCTGATTCATCTAGTACTGTGTCATCATCTAACATAGACATCAAAATTAACTCATATTCATGGTTCCTGCAGCTCATTAGTTGTACACGCTCCTGCTGTTTATCTTCTCTTGTGCCCCTTTCTGCTTTAACATCGTTGAATATCAAAGGTCTACAGTCTATGAATTGTGGGGTCATTTATTGCGGTGTCAGCATCTAATATGGACATCAACATATCATGCCCATCCATATCTAGTGTACCAGTCATTGGCTCATGTGAAGCCATCATTTTTTGCCTGGCTCTCATTACTCCTTACTTCTATCGTTTGGGGTGTAGAAGATCCTCTTTTCTTTTTTTTTGTTCTGATGTTGTCTAACTTCTGTAGGTTTGGGCAGCCTGTTCCATATTCAACCTTCCATAGTTACCTTCGGCATACCAGGCAGGCAATGGTAGTTACTATTCTTGATTTGACTGTTGTGATATAGTAGCACACATGCTTTAACTTTTATGCAACCATTGGGGGGGGGGGGGGGGGGGGGGATTAACCAGTGGCATCGCCTGTTGCTTTTATCAGACTGAATTTGCGTTTCACTGCCAATGTTTTTTCAAAGCGTTTTGATCATAGACAATCAGGCTACCGTGAAAATTGGCTGAAAATACTCCTTTTTCGATTGTAGAGAGTTTCACTTCCGTCCTGTCAATGCTGATTTTGAAATTTGTTTTAGACATTTGGAAATGATTTCTTTTGTTTTTCACTTGGATTTGAAGATTCACCCATTTTTGAGAATGGTGCACTTGATGTTTTACAGGTAGATATATTTAGTTTGTTTATGTAGGTATAATAAATACGTTTGTAGTGGAAAGTCCTCTGTGAAACTATGAAAGTTTTTGTACAACCAAAGGACTCAGAAAATGGGTGAGTCTATATGTTTGTGCTGTTTTTCAACATTTTCACCTTCTTCATCTTGCATTGCAGAAACTAACACACAAACTCAACAATAACAAGCTCTTTATTAATTTATGTCTTTACACAACAAAATCACATCTATAGACCAACAAATAAAAAGGTTAATATGATGTGCTGAAACAATAATGTTGCAGCATAAAGGTTAAATAATCAGACTTTGTAATTATATTTGCTATTGTGTTATTTGTTTAGATGGTACGAGACATGGTTCGCCAGACTTTTACACTTCTTAGTAAGGATGACTGGAAGGAGAGCGACTGTCGTACTTTTGCCCTGTCTGTCTATGAACATGCCATGAGTGCACATGAACCTCGCCTGCCAGATGGGCTGAAACTTCATTTGGCCGACATCTTTGTTGAAGAAATGAGAAAGGTTCCTGTAGAAAAGGTTGGTGCTTTTTTAAATGTTTCATGACATTTTCGAACACTGAACATGAAGTAACACTGTGTGTGGGACCACCTGGGCCTGTTCATTATCAACTTCACATTTACCTTTTTCAATACATTAGGGGCATATCCCACCATTACAATTGGACTTCGTCAAAACATTTATCAGTCCTATTCTCACATATTTGAATGATAATAATATACTATTCTCACCTTATATTAGGGTGATGGATGTCCTATTCTCACCTTATAAAGTGATGGGCCTATTCTCTCCTCGTACTAGGGTGATGGGCTCTATTCTGTGCTCCCAATAAGTGACCTGGTATCTACACTTGAACAATGAGCTCTAATGGTGGGACTTTACCTGTGTTTGCACCTAGTCCGGGTTGACACGGGAGCTGTTGCAGTCTGAAAAAACACTCCTGCCTCAACTGGGAAATGAACCCAGGACTGCTCAGATGCGACACCATCTTGAGAATGCCAAAAATGAAGGCAGCTTTTTAAGAACAATCATTAACTAATGGTATGAGCCTGAAGCTTAATGCAAAGTGACCACTGTGGAAGATCCCAAAATCGAAGATGTGGATGATCCCAAGCGATGCCAGCTCGCTAACCACTGAGCTATGTATGTATGTATATATACATATATATATATTTATATATATAAAGGGAGGGGTGGGGGGGGGTTGCAGATTCATATACAGTAGAATGCAGCATTGTTTTGTTTATTTAACTTTTATCCGAGACCAATGAATAGGGGAACATTGGATGATATCCGTGAGGGCAGAACTTCATTTTGCCATTCAACCATCATCCATTATCTTCAACGGTCTCCCCGACACATACAATTTCAGCACAGCATTTTTGGAATTGGCTTGCCTTCCCTCTTTGATCCATTTTCTCATAGATTGGCAGTATGGTTGTAGTCTGTTTCCAGGGCTGTCACTTTGGAGTGAAATAGTGTATTGGTGACCAACAACGCCACGAGCTTCAACAGCAGGATAAAAGCTAACGGTCAGGAGCTTGAAGTGGTTAACCGTTTTAAATATCTTGGGTCGATTGTCAGTGATGAAGGATCAAAATGTGAGGTGTTGGCCAGAATAGCACAGACAATAGCGGCGCTTGCACGGCTTAACAAAATCTGGCAAGATAAATGGTTAGCACTATGCACGAAAATCAGATTAATGCGTACACTGGTCCTGTCAATATTCCTCTATGCGTGTGAGACATGGACAGTTACAGCTGACCTTCAACGAAGGATACAGGCCTTGGAGATGATATGTTTCCGAAAACTTTTAAACGTCACGTACAAAGGTAGAGTTACAAATGAGGAAATACCAGATAGGATTACAACAGCAATAGGGCCTTTTGAAGACCTCTTGGCAACTGTCAAAAGAAGAAAACTCGCTTGGTACGGTCACATATCGAGATCAAATGGTCTTGCAAATACAATCCTCCACGGAAAGGTGCATGGCAGACGACGTAAGAGGCCGGCCCAAAAAGAGATGGGAGGACAACATAAAAGAATGGACCAGTCTCCGACCTGAAAAGTCACAGGCAGCGGCATCTGACAGAGAGGGGCGGCGTGAGGATGTCTTCATGTGTGCCCCAACGACCTCACCGGTTACGGGATGACCTGACCTGAGCTATGTGCTGCTGGCTATGAGGCAAGCAGCCGGCTCTGAGTCATTGGCTGCTGTCAGATCTTTCAGCGTCATCAGCCCCACTGCATCTGTAGTGCTCCAAGTTTTGTGTGTAGCACTTTTGCCTTTGTTCTTGGGTTCATAGCATGGTCATTTTGGTGACACTATCACAACATTATCTCTGCTAAGGACATGGTTTTTATAGTTATAGACCATTCAGGTTACAGCATTAAGTATGATGATAAATTCCTTCCACGACAACCAATCCTATCAGCACTTCAGATATAGACCTTCTCAGTTCCAGCATCAGGTATGATGATAAATTCCTTCTACGACAACCAATCCTATCAGCACTTGAGATATAGACCTTCTCAGTTCCAGCATTAGGTATGATGATAAATTCCTTCCACGACAACCAATCCTATCAGCACTTCAGATATAGACCTTCTCAGTTCCAGCATTAGGTATGATGATAAATTCCTTCCACGACAACCATTCCCTTGTGCATGCCCTTAAGACAAGAGGTTTGTTCACTGAGGCATACAACCTTATGGGAAACGGAGTGGACAACTAACATTTGCGTACATGGCTGTCAACTTCACATAAACCAATATGTTACAGAATTCACCATGACAATAGCACATAAACACATTTTGTCTGCAAGAAAGGGACATGCAGTGGATGCCCCATGTTCACATTCTAGTAAAACAGGAAATACTATTTAAGCTCATTTTGCGTGTAGTTGCGACAGTAGAAATTAAATACTAATGCAGTTCCATTTTTCTACAGCTGACCGGCAAGACCATGTTAATACTGCTGCAGCCTTTTATTGAGTTTATTTTATTCACAAACAAGTAAGAATTTGTGATTGTCTTTGTATATTTGATGAATGCAGTGAGAAGCAGTGGGTTTGGATGTCGGCCATTGACTACACGGGCATCATCTCAAATCCTGAGCAGGTCATAAGTTTTTTACCCAATGGGAAGTGAAATATAAACCTAGTATGTACAGTACATGGTGACTGTAGGGACAAGTGACCTTTATTATTCAGCCCTATATATCCACCCAGTGGGCCTCAATCATGGCTGTAATGATAGTAATAGTAGATGAATACAGTTGTGTAAAAACTGAGACGGAACCAGAAAGTTTTCATTAGGGACAATGAACAGCAACAAAATTTATTGGTTTAATCAGGATATATTTTACCTCTTGGTATGTAACTTCTGAAAAGAAACATGTGCCGTAAATGAACTATTCATTACAAACACAGCTTTCTGACTTCCTGTCCACAATAGAACCACATGGATGCACCCAAGGTCCCGCCACTGGCACCTCATTGACTACATTATCATCAGACGTAGGGATCAAGTGGATACTATGGTAACGAAGAGCATGTATGGTGCAGAATGTTGGACCGACCACCGACTTGTCATTGCCAAGCTAAACTTCAAGATCCAGCCAAAAATGCGCCCCTAGGGAAAGAAACCACAGAGGAGGCTAAATGTCTCTCAGCTGAAATACGAACCCACGAGAGGAGACTTCCAGGAAGAGCTTGAGGGCAGACTATCTGAGCTTCGTTTTGAAAAGAATGACATCGAAGAGAACTGAGCATCATTGGGAAACACACTCTACGATACAGCTGTTAAACACATTGGCACACTTACGCGCAAGCATAAGGACTGGTTTGATGAGAACGATCTGGAAATACAGGGCCTTCTCGATGCAAAACATGAAGCGCATAGGGAATACCAGAGGGACACATCACCTCCGGCAGCAAAAGCGCCTTCAATACTGCTCGCAAAGCTGTCCAGACCAGGCTTAGAGAGATGCAAGACTCCTGGCTCAGCAAAAGAGCTGATGAAATTGAGATGTTCGCCGAGCGTCATGACACCAAACGGTTTTACGAGGCACTGAAAGCTCTCTACGGCCTGCATCCCTCCAGTTCGCAGTGCAGATGGGGTACTGCTAACAGATAAGGTTCAGATGGGCAGACCACTTCTGCAAAATACTAAACCACCCATCGTCCATAAATGTAGAGGCCATCCGGCGAATGCCGCAGGTGGAACTGAACCTGGCGTTGGATGAAGTCATCACTGAGGAGGAAGTCGACAGGGCAATCAGTTCACTATCTATAGGAAAAGCTCCAGGAGCTGATGCAATACCAGCAGAGGTATATAAGACAGCTGGCCCATCCCTCACCAGAAGGATCACTGAACTCTTCTATCACATGTGGGCTGAAGGAAAAATTCTGCAGAAACTAAAGGATGCCTCATTCGTTCACCTGTACAAAAGAAAAGGCAACCGTCAGGAATGCGACAATCATCGTGGAATATCGCTACTCTCCGTAGCAGGCAAGATCCTAGCTCGCTTACTGCTAAACAGGCTCAACAAACACCTTGAACAAAGCCACCACCTCCCAGAAAGCCAATGTGGATTCAGAGCCGGAAGAGGAACAGTGGACATGCTTTTTGCCGCTCGCCAAGTACAAGAGAAGTGTCTAGAACAAAATCAGGCCTTGTACACCACATTTATTTATTTGACAAAGGCATTTGATACAGTAAACAGAGGAGGGCTGTGGATGATAATGTCTAAGTTTGGCTGCCCCAACAAGTTCATAACAATGGTGAAACAGCTACACGAAGGCATGTGTGCTCTTATACTGGACAGCGGTGCAATCTCTAAAATGTTTCTAGTATCAAACGGAGTAAAACAAGGATGTGTACTTGCCCCGACTTTGTTCAGCACGATGTTCGCGGCCACGATGACAGACGCCTTCAGATCACTGGAGCTTGGAATACCCATAAAGTACCGCACAGATGGCAAATTACTCAATCCCAGAACAATGAAGGCCAAAACCAAAGTAGCTGGCGACATAATCAGGGAACTTGTATTTGCTGACAACTGCGCTCTAATGAGCAACTCAGAACTGAACATGCAGGTTGGAATGGACCAGTTCTCTGCCGCATGCAAAAATTTTGGCATGTCCATAAATGCAAAAAAAAAACAACAGAGGTCGTGTACCAACCAGCACCAGGCATGCCGTACACAAAACCAGAGACTACAGTCAGCGGGCAGCACACTGTCTAGATCTGTCAGCCTAGACGATGAGGTGGCAAGCAGAATAGCAAATGCCAGCACAGCCTTTGGTAGAACGCGCTCGATGGTCTGGGCACGTCGTGGCATCAGCGTCAAGACCAAACTCAAAGTCTACCGTGCAACCATCATTCCAACCCAACTATACGCTTGCGAAAGCTGGACTGTATATTCTGGACATGCAAGGAGTTTAAACCACTTCCACACAGGTTGCCTGAGGCGAATATTCCACATCCGATGGCAAGATCGTGTCACTGACATCGAGGTTCTCTCGAGGGCTAACATGCCCAGCATCCATGCACTGCTAGAAAAAGCACGACTAGGATGGGCCAGACACCTCGTCCGTATGTCAGACGAGCTGCTCCCAAAGAAGCTTCTCTATGGCGAGCTGCGCGAGTGAGGGCCCCCACTGAAAAGTTGCCAGATAGACATCGACACCTGGGAATGTCTTGCGCAAAACAGATCTGACTGGAGAAGCGCAGTCAAATCGGGTGTAGCTACCGGTGAAGATGACCGTGTTGTGAAAGCCCAGAGCAGACGTGAGACGCAGGAATCCCGAGCAGCGGGAACACCATCCCCTTCTACAAACCTTGTGTGCCCGATATGTAACAGATGTTTTCATGCCTGCGTTGGCCTGTTTAGCCACATGCGCTCCCACACCCAACAGGGAAATTTGTGACAAGGATGATGTCGGCGGTCCTCATCGACAACGATGGACATCTATTATTATTATGTAAATGGTACATCAGCTGCTCGTCTACAGCGCTCTCCTTTGCCAGTCGATCTGCTCCCTTGTTTCACAGTATTCCACAATGAGAAGGTATCCACTGCAATCTTGTACTGGTTACACAGTTCAGTCGGCAGGACCTGTAGACCTGATAACAGTTGTTGTTAAATGGCTACAATGAGTGTGTTTACTCTTTTGTGTGCTCTTAAAAGGGCATTAAGTGGTGTGTTGTTGCAGCCTCCCTCGCATTCCGAGTGGGCTGATGAAGGTGGACCGTGTGAGCCCATGTGGGCACAATCACTTTTTCATTATCTACCTACCTTGCATGCGGCCCCTTGCCCTGTAGCCAGATCTACCAGCGTTGTAAGCCATCAAGGGAAGCTGATGAGGGTACATTCTCGTGAGATGACCAAACCAACTTATTTTTTGCCTGACAATGTATTCGGCATAAGATGTAGTGCCAGCCATACTTCGAATATCGTCGGCGTCCCACATTCTATCCTTCCTGGAAATACGATAACCTTCCTAAAATACTTCATTTCACTGTCGAAATTCTGCTCAATAGTTACACATTTGTAAGTTTATCACCATCAAAGTAGCTGTTTTCATTGCTCGAAACATGCTTTGTTGAAGTCATCTTTTGAAATAGCACTCCGTTTCATCAGCGCATTCTGTTGTATCAGTTCAGCATTGTGATATCTAATATTATTTTATTCTTGGGAATATAACAAATTTGAGCGAGAACCGTTGAATACGGTGGTTCCTATTCAACAAATTGAAGATAGGGTGTACCGACGAATGCCCGTGCGGTACTGGTAAAATGACCGCTGAACATCTGCTGCAGAACTGCCCGACATACGAGGACCAGAGAGAGCAGATGTGGCCATTATCAGTGGAACTGCAAGACAAGCTCTATGGCAGTGGCGAGAGCCTCAGGATGACCGCCGCTTTTTTCGAAAAAATAATGGTTACTGTCTGACTGCGTACGAAGAAGAAGAAGAAGAAGAATACGGTGGTTGAGTGAACCCGTGAATTTCAGTGCTTAATATGAAACTGTTGCATAAGTTGCAGTATATTGTGGCTACTCACCACTCTCATGCAATGCTGGCCTTCTGCGATGTGACTAAGTGCTCTCTCAAATGCCCCAGAACTTGGTAGTACTACTCCTTGTTGATTATCTGGCATGATTTGTGATATATAATACCCTCTGATACATAGATAATAGTCAGCATCATCTTGACATTGCTGTAGTTGTGCTTCTTTTTTATCTGGGAGATTTTGGGATCTTCCTCAGTTCTCACTTTGAATTAAACTTCAGGCTCATACCATCAGTTTTGATTGTTCTTAAAAAGCTGCATTCATTTTTGGCGTACTCAAGCTGGCGTCGCATCTAAGTGGTCCTGGGTTCATCCCCCAGTTTAGTTGGAAATGTATTTCAAACCGCAACGGCTCCAGGGTTGACCAAGCCTTAAATGGATACCGGGAAGTCAAAGCGGTGAAGGAGAGGAGATGGCTACTGCCCTCATATAGCCGAGCCTTTGAAATGTGAGATCGCAAACACTTCACACCCCTACGGCAGTAATGCTATGGGTTACTTTACTTTACAAGCACTTCTGTGTGCACAAGTTCAACATTGTTCTCATTTTTGATGGCTGGAGGTCTCCTAGACCCGTTCATCTCTCAAAGCTTTCGTGACCATCTTGCAGACATACCGCTCATAAACTTGTGTACAACTCATACAATTTTTCTCATAGACTGTCTGTAAATTTAGGTATGTATCGTTACAAGTTTTAACAAAATCAGATGCAAAATTGTTAATTTAAAAAATATTTTTGCACCAAAGGACAAAGCACTACTGCAAACAAACAAGAGAAGCAGGGTAGATGCAACTCAGGCTACATACACATTTGGTTCATAGGTTAACCTGTGTCTGGCCACCGTCGACTGTATCCCATGGTTATGGAATTATGTGGTTCACACAGCTGTATCCAGCAGTTTTGGTTCCTTTTTTTAAATCACACCTCGTATAAGAATTGATAAATTCCATATATTTTGTCTGTTTGTATTCATGGGCCCACATAGTGCAGATAAAAGCTTATGAAGAGTACAGTATTTCAATGGTGGCTGAAAAATGTCAATGTGCAGTTTTGCAAAAGTATTGTAGCAGACCATTTTTTGCGTTAACACTTGAGGATTTTAATGTTTGTTGTTACTCAATAAGAAATTGTTAACAATGTCAACTTCTGTTATTCCATTATTTCTTAACTTTCAACTGATCAAAAGAATCAATTTTTTGAAAAAAGTAACCAGAATGGGCCACAAATCTGTATGTAAATAAGTTATAATTTTTTTAATACCATTACTGGGCTGCAAGCAACAGCATTCAATAAAATATCGTATCTACATTATTTGTTTTCTTTCTGTATTTTCAAAATCAATATGTAATGTTAAAATATTCATTATAGCTACAAGACAATTTGCCATCACCAGATTGAAGAAAGGATGTAATGAATTTTGAACGTAATAACTGCTGAAGATGGATGTGCCGGACCGAAAGGTGCAATGACACAATGCGACACAGCGCAAATCTGTTCTCCGGACTACATCCTGCTACTTGCAAAGCCCTGTTCAGAGCTTGGTAGTGGGAGATTGAGAACGAACGCAGAAGAAGAACGTAATAAAACACTTGGCGCCAAATTATTTTGCAAATGCTCCACAGGTTATCAACCTATCACAATGCTTGTTCCTGTGTGGCACCGAAAAGAAAATGCTGGGCCAATCACTTGAGAGCACTTGAGTGTCTATGGTTTGTAAGACGTAACACACAGTTGTCTTGTGAGAATATGATGGTTAACAGAAGAATGTGTTGTTCCAGGATAGAGCTTGCCCGTCGTGTTATCTCCGAAGTCATTTATAAAGTTCTAAAGGCCATCTCAACCAAACACCAAGTGGTTCAAGAAGAAACTGATGCTACAGATGACACTAACCAGATGGATGAAGACATGGAGGTGGATTTCACTCTACAGAAAGTGGAAAACAAGAGACGCTTTAACGTAAGTTTGTCCATCACTGTGTCTGCTTGGTTATGAGGGCATATATACAGTAGAACATTTGTCCCCATCAAAGGGTCATAAATATTGTTTTCATCCTTTGCACCCAGAACAAAGCTTGTATACTTTTGTCTACCTTAGTAAGCTCAAAGATTGTTGCATACAAAGTTTTGACCATTGTTGCTTTAATATACATGCCTGTTAGTTTTAGTTTCTTCAGATATCAAATCAACCAATATTCGTACTTCAAATTTATCTTCATGCATACTTGAATAATGTCTTCACTACCAGTTGCACTGTGCTCAGTTAATCCTTTTCAGTCAGTCTAATTTTGTCAATTTGTGTCTTTCTGCTAAAATGCTAGAATTCCATGAGTCAAAGTTCTTTTCAAACAACAATTTATTATTATCAACCTAAAATTATGATCTAAACATTTTGAGACACACAATTAAACTATGACATAAAGTGTTCATAATAAAAGATTAAATATTACTCAAATCTATCACGCGATGTAATCTACATAATAATAATAATGTCCTCTGAGGCTTGTTGCATCGGTCGGCTACATCCATGTCCCACAGCTGTGGCGTGGTTCCAGGCCTCGTCCAGGGTGGAGGAGGAGGTTGCAACTTGCTGGAGCTATACTGTTTAAGAGCGGCCTCTCTAGCGCCCCCAGCCGGTCGGGGGAGATCTTGCTATTACTCCACACACGTTGGAGGTCGGGCACAGCGGAAGCAGCTAGTTCGATCTTCCTTGTTATTGAGCAATGAAAGTCGTACTTGGTTGACCTTTGTCATGTCTGCCTTATCCTTGTTTCTCAAGGGTTGCAAACTTCAGAGCACGAACTGTAACCACATATGTTGGCGGGAGTTGTTGTGCAGCAGCAATATCCCTTTTGAGAGAGGTCTCATGTGTTTCCAAAAGATGGTCATCTTTACTGTCAGCGGAAGCCTGTGTTTTGAGACACCAGCCTGTCTCTTACTCTCTTGTTCATAATGGTGTACTGAGGACGTCTCCTGTCACAATTTTATGGAGGGAAAATTTCCTTCACAAGTATGACGGTCCCAGCAAATCATCTACTGTGCCTGCTTGTGGTCATCGGACAGCTGCATTGGGACCTACCTGGTACACACTTTTCTATAATCAAGGTCATGATGGGACAATTTTTTTTACTGTGCAGTGACTCATGTTGAAATCTGAGGCTATTTCATCAATAGTAACTCACCTGTTTGCCACGGACTAGCTGGTTGATCTGCTGTTTAACTGTGTCAGTTACCACACTTGCTGGTCTCACACGCCACGGTTCATCAATAACGTTTTGTCTTCCATTTAGACATTTTTCTGAAATCTGAGACTATTTCATCAATAGTAACTCACCTGTTTGCCACGGACTAGCTGGTTGATCTGCTGTTTAACTGTGTCAGTTACCACACTTGCTGGTCTCACACGCCACGGTTCATCAATAATGTTTTGTCTTCCATTTAGACATTTTTCGACCCATTCATACACTCTCCTCTGACTCAAGCAACTGTCTCAGTACTGAGCCTTCATTCTTCTGTAGATTTCAGGCTGTTTCACACCCTCTGACCAAATCAAACGAGTAAGACAGCATTGTTCTTCCACGGTGCGACTCCGCCATGTTTTACACTATATTGCGCATGCACATACTCCTCGATTGTCCCAATCCCTTTCTAGAATATTGCTAAAGAGCCATTTTGTGTCCTGAAATAAGTTCCATTGTACATATTCTTTCATGCATTTTATAATAAAATTTGCTGTTACTTAATGACTGTCGTACATATATCTTCTTATTGCACAGCTGGACAGAGCCTTGCTGCTCAAGCTCTTGTTTGACATGGCAGGGAGGAAGGTAGTGCGGGCATCCAACAGGGCATTAATTTACAAACTCGTGAGGAAACAATCAAAGGCCTTTGGTGACAGTGCCAACTCTCTCAGTAGGTGAGTACTTATCGGAGTGGCTACTCGTTATTTTATTAGTGATACTTATTAGAGAAGAAAGAATAGTCCCCTCGAAACCAAACGGGAATATTGTCAAAAGAGGGTTGTGCATGCCATTTGCCATGTATAAAATCAACAGATACCAGTATTACAAGAAATTATGTCACCTACTTTCAGAAAGTGACTAGCTGCCATGGGGTTGGACATTCTATGAATATTTTGGAAGTTTTTCTAGGTTGTGGGTTCTCAGGCTTTTTCGTTTAGTCCATGTACCTCTTAGATCAATGGCTGACTAGCACAGTGTTAGAGCACTGGCTTTTCATGGCAAAGGTTTTTGGGTCAAAGCTATCTGCAACTTCAGTCGACCCAGCTGTAAATGGGTGACATCCAAGAAAACGATGGGAAGGTAACATATATGAATGGTCTAACCTATGACCCAAGTAGGCACTAATAGGAACCGCAGGCAGAAAGAAGTGGCGTAGGATTGTGGAGGTGTAAGTAGAGGTACCCAAGCGGTATCACGGCCTGAACGGAACTGATATAAAACACCTCTAAAGTTTCTTTTTAATCTTATTCTTGTATTTTTAAGGTTATTAATTGCGTACAGTGCTATATGTGTGACTTTGAAAGTCAAATATATATATATACGGTTTGAATAGATTGCACATAAGCTAGTTTATGGTGGTGAATCCAAACGGACCTGCACTGCCACAATTACAACTCACTAAAGCCATTAATAAATGGAACTACAGTGCTAAAACTATACCAATAATGTTCAAGGACACGCACGCCATACCTCTGAAAGTAGTGCATTGTCTCTCAAGAAGAAATAGACTAAGTAATCCAATATAGTTGGGTTTGTTATAGGCATTTGTTTGTAGACAATAAAGGTGAATGAGCACCTAGTTTAAATTTAGCGGAAATTGCATGACTATAATCCGATCATGCCGACTGATGAAATTTGTTACTGACTCGCAAGCCACTCTAAAGTTTGTCCTGTGTGTGTGTGTGTATATATATTTATATATATAATATATATGTATCTTTATTTTCTTCTAGCCCAGAACAGACATCTGATGTTCAACTTACTGAAGATGAGAAACAAGAAGAGCAAGATTTTGTCTGTGACCTTCGATTCCTCAAGGATGGTGGAAAGGCTGTGGACCAAAATCAGGGTAAAAAACGTCGTAGGAGAAGAAGAAAAAAAGAGGAGAAGGATGATACCACTGAGACCGTCGACGTTGAAACAGTTGCAGATGGGGACGACGTTAGCACACCAAAAGCAGATAAACAAAACAGAAAGTCTGGCAATGAAGAAAATGCATCCTGTGTTGCACATAATAATTCCAAGGAACGAAAACTGATTGCGGAGAGTCTAGATTCAAAGCTCGGTGATGTGAACAGAAATAACATTGTCTATACGAAACTCAACGGAAAGATCTTAAACTCAACACACACACAGCTTGTCGTTTCACAGACACCCGTGTTGGGTGATACTAAGGACAGCAGCAAGAATAACAACAATAAGCATTTTTCTGGTAGCAATAATTCTGGCGATGTTTGTAATAATTCATCGGATGTAACGAATAGAAAAAGAAAATTTGCATCTGACGAAAGTGGGATCTTGCCATCAGCCAAGAAGAAATCTAAGCTTAATAGTGCAGACAGCAGCACTGAATTATTAGATGGTCTTCAGAACCAGCAATACAATGTGGGAAAGAGCGCAAAAAAGAAGAAAAAAACTGGACAGTTTGAAAGTAAACTTGTTGTAAAGGGGAAATTAAATGTAGATAGGTCCCAGTCAGAAGAGGATACAAATTGCAATGCAAGACCAAAATACAGAAGTACCAATCTGCCCAAAAGTGTTCCAGCGACATGCCCAGTGGAATTTGTTAAATATTCACCAAAGGCCCCAGTGTCGTTACTTGCTGAACTAGACTTGACCAAGGGCAATAGAGAGACAGTGTCGCCACCTTCAAATATGACCAAATTTGCAGTTTCTAATGCTGCCCTGGACTCATCTGAGCACGACGATATGAATCTCTGCGAAGGTGCTTCAGTGCAGTCTGACAATTCAAGCCGTGGGGGTTCTGCACGAGGTAGTAAGAAATCATTGCTTGGACTGAAGATAAGATCTAAGAGTGAGTCACCAAAGAAGATAAAGGACTCGTCTGCCTCATCGTCAGGAATTGTGAAAACTGTCCTTTCTGCCCTGTCTGCCTCATGCAACAGCTCGAAAGTCACATGCAGCATAGACACAGAAAAGGTAAATGAGCGACTACAGTTAGCTAGCCTAGACCAGTGTTTTCCAACCTTTTTACACTAACGTACTTGTGAAAATAAAAAACAATCTTTGCAGACCAGAGAAGTTAGAAACAATTTTTCGCAACAACTCCGACAGAAATTTAAAAAACCCATTATTAGAAATAACTTATCTTCTTTAAATGCTACAGCACAGTATTAATCTATAAATTGACCTGATAAAATGTGTTTTATCAATTTCCGATTGACCTAATTTACATTTATACATATAATTGGCTGCCTAGACATACTTTGATAAACACGCACAATTTAGATGAGCTCTTGTGTCTGAAAAGTACGGATGCTTGTGTAGATGTCATTCGAGTTAACAAAATTAGCCCATTAGAACTTGGAGCACTTCAAGGCAACCTCCGCAGCTAAGGAGTTAAGTGACAATAGGTTCTGCTGACCGGCGGAAAATTTCTGCAGACAGGTGCCGGTCCATGGACCAGCGATTGGGAAACACTGGTCTAAACTTCACTGTATTGACATCTAAATGTTTTTCTTTGGTGTTTCTTGTTGATTGGTTTTGAGAGTAAGAAAATACTTTTGTTTCCCATATTAGTTTAATTTTCAGTTAGCACATCTGCTTTTGGTTTATTTTTTCTATTAAGATTAAATCTCTTTAGCCTTTGACTGTCTGCATCCTTCCTGCAAAGAGGCAGATGGTTCTAGATGGACTGATGAGATTTACAGCGGTTGTCTTTGGATCACTCCGATGACCTCATCTGCAAGGGAAGCTGGTGGTTTAGTCGAAAGTTTTTTCTCCTAGATGAGATATCTTTTAGGTCGATGAGTCTTATCGGTTGGAGGCATCTGGTTAAAGTATGACACACGGTTGGAGGCATCTGGTTAAAGTATGACACACGGTTGGAGGCATCTGGTTAAAGTATGACACACGATCGTACTGCGCTCTGGTTGTACACATGCGTTGTATTATAGTTTACATATTGAATGCGATATTTGCACCTTTTGATCTAAACACATCTAACTTAGCTGGCATTTTTTGAGTACCGGGTTAGCCTTCCCTCTTTGATTCCTTCTCCTTAGCCAGTCTGTTCTGTTGCAACCTGTTAACCAGGATCACAGCATGGAGATGCGGAACGGTCTTGGCAGCTCTGGTTTGCTGGCCTTGATGCAACCACTGCAGCTCATGCGCTGCTCAGCATCTTGATCCCAATGAATCATTTGAGCACCTTCTTCACGTCCATTTTAGTTGCCTTTTACAACATGCACAGGTGGTGCAGTGGTGCTATTCTTTCAACCCCGGTAAGGGGGACAAGACGAACACTGTCAAGTTTGGCTAAATTTATATATGAATGTTGCATTAGATTTGGGCCAGTTTAATTCTAAGTTTGGCTAAATGTATATATGAATGTTGCATTAGATTTGGGCCAGTTTAATTCTAAGTTTGGCTAAATTTATATATGAATGTTGCATTAGATTTGGGCCAGTTTAATTCTAAGTTTGGCTAAATGTATATATGAATGTTGCATTAGATTTGGGCCAGTTTAATTCTAAGTTTGGCTAAATTTATATATGAATGTTGCATTAGATTTGGGCCAGTTTAATTCTAAGTTTGGCTAAATTTATATATGAATGTTGCATTAGATTTGGGCCAGTTTAATTCTAAGTTTGGCTAAATTTATATATGAATGTTGCATTAGATTTGGGCCAGTTTAATTCTAAGTTTGGCTAAATTTATATATGAATGTTGCATTAGATTTGGGCCAGTTTAATTCTAAGTTTGGCTAAATTTATATATGAATGTTGCATTAGATTTGGGCCAGTTTAATTCTAAGTTTGGCTAAATTTATATATGAATGTTGCATTAGATTTGGGCCAGTTTAATTCTATCTCATTTTTCTACAGAGGATCTCTATAGCTGAGGGTAAAACACTTGCTGTCCAAGAAACAAAATGCTGGGTTTTTTAATCTCTGAAGTTTTAAGTGTACCCTGGTGTCAGGGGATTCCGTGGCGAAGTGGTTAAGCCGTCGGCCACGTGATCAGGTGGTGTGGGAGTCGTTTCTGGACTCCGTCGTCTTTTTCACTTTCACGAGTGCTTGATGCGGAGCTCCCTGCATCTCGTAGTCGCTCCCTAATCGTCTTGTCCTTGACTTGCCACTGGGGTCGGACGGCACGAGACGAGAGCGTGAGGATAAAAAGTAGCGCAGTTAATCCTTACTAAAGTTAGCGCTAGCAAAATAAATTATGCCATCATCGTCTACGATGGACGGCAGCCTTTGCCTTTTGGTGTCAGGGGAAGTAAGACCAACACCTAGACCTATTGTAGATTGGTGAAAACAAATGTTTTCACATTGTGCACATAAAAAAATCCATTAGCAGTTTAGAATCTATTAGTAGCTATTCGGGCAAAAGTCAATGTCATTAAATTCCTACTTAATCATTGGCTCTTTCCGTATTGTCAGTGGATAATAATTGTGCTTAGGTATTAACTAGTCCATGACGGTAACGTATGTGACTCGTAAGACCAATCCGAGTAGAGCGTCTTCTACAGTATGTACAGTCAGCTCATGCACTGTTTAGCATCTTGATCCTATGTTGAGTTGGATACAATTTTCTAAAAAGGACCGTTATAGGGATTGATAGCAATGGAGCACATTCTGCTAATGTAAAGGGCATCTAGCATTTGAGACTGCCGTCGGGAATGAAGTGTTATAGACATGGTTATACAATATCTTGACTTTTATGAAATGGTAACTATTTCCCTTCCTTATCTGCTTTACTTTGCCGTATCTGTTTAAGTTAGGTACCTATTTACAACTGAATAGACTGGTGTGTGCCACAGTTGCAAATGCATAACCAGTGCATTTGCTGTATCAGACAGGAGCTCTTCAGCCAGCCAGCAATATCAGAAAGAGTTTCCCCATTACAAGGGTTTGTCGATTTATAAGCTACATATTCTATTGAAAACTAAATAATGCGATGGAGCATTCAGTTGTTCTTTGAGAATGTCCACAATGAGTAGGTTACTGGGGATCAAGATGCTGAGCTGCAGTTGTCAGTGATCCATAGTTGACTGCTAGCGTCAGGGCCAGCACACCAAAGCTGCCAAGACCCTTCTACACCTCCACGCGGTGATCCTGGATAACAGGCTGCAACAGAGCAGACTGGCTAAGGAGAAGAGATCGAAAAGGGAATGTTAACCCGGTACTCAAAAAATGCTTTTTTTAAGTCGGATGTGTTGGACCGAAAGGAGGAAATATCGCAGTCAAGCTGTAAACTACGACACAACGCACACCATTCTCTGGACTACATTCTGCTACTTAAGCCCTTTCAGGGTTTGGTAGCGGGAGATTGAGAACGAATGAAGCCAAGCCAAGTAGGTTACTCTTTTGTGTGCCCTGAATAGGACGTTAAGTGGCGGGTTGCAGTAGTTTTCCTCATATCCTGAGCGTGCTGATGAAAGTGGACTAGTGTCCTCCAGGCAGTTGTGCTATGGTTGGCTTCATCTGCGTTCTGCTCACTACTACGTGGATTATGTCGATCCCTCGCCCCTTTAGCCAGGCTGCCATTTTACAGCTCGTTTCCAGGGAGGGCTACTAGGAAGCTGAGGTGAGGGTCTTGGCCATTATAGTTTCCCTGACTAACATGTCTGATCAGTATATTTTGCCGCCCAGAAGGTGCAAATATTGCAGTCAAGCTGTAAACTATGACAACACACTGCGTTTTCCATTCTAAAACGAGGACAACATTCCTATTACTAAATAATATATGGAAATCCAGTGACTAATACCAAATTAGAATTGTTTCATTCCTAGGGGACGGCTTAGTGGTTAAGTGACACGGTTCGCAATCCAAAGGTGCTGGGTTCGATCCCCATCATAGCACCGGCCGTTATCCCGGGTAAGCAAACTCTTAGAAAATGCTGGAAGAAGCAGATCCTTACATAAAATGCATGCTGAAGTCAGATGCACTGGGCTAATAGGCGCAAAATAAAAACCACAGTGGCACACTACTTTGGAAAATAGAGAAATAAGGTGAACACAACAAAAATTCCATTGTCGAGTGAGTAAGGAGCAGAAACTTGGAGAATGACACTGGTTAAACAGAAAAATCCAGTTGTTTGTCAGTAAATGTCTGCAATCCAGTTGTTTGTCAGTAAATGTCAGGATAATGGATATAGGCTGGCATGACCAGCAACGAAGACCTATGAGAAAGGAGCCAACAGCAACCAGCGGAGGAACAACTCAAACATAGGAAATTGGGTTGAAAAGGACACACGCAAATGAAAGCTCTATCAAATTTAATGAGACATACTCTGACATTGAATCCGCATAGTAAAAGAGGTAGACCAATGAACACCGTCAGAAGAAACTGAAAATGAACATCTCTCCCTGGACTTCAACTGGAGAGAAGCAGAAAGGACAGCTCAAGATCGAACTTGCTGGAGGAGGGTTGTCAATGGCATACACCCCGAAAGGAGGACATTGATATTATATTGAGATGCATAGAACCTTTGCTTGTTGAAGAAAAACTTTCTGATTTTCACAGGGGACTCCTTCAGGTGTGGCTCTAGGCTCCAAGAAGAAAGTCATATTTGACTTAAGGAAGAACAAAGCAAACAGTAAGTCTCAGTTTTTGTCCTTGTTGGTTCCCAGCTTTAAATTTAACCTTCAAAATGCTGCACTAAAAAAATGTCTCCTGCAGCTGCATTTTAATTTTCCAGCACGTTATATTTTACTTTGTTGTTGATTTTGAGAGCATGAAACGTTTTCATTAGTTGGCCTATAGATGTGATTTTGTTGTGTGCAGAGACATAAATGAATAAAGAACTTGTTGGTGTTGTTTTTGTTGTGTGCGTGTGTGTTAGTTTCTGAGATACAAGACGATGGTTACAATTTTATAAAACAAAGCACAAACTTTTAGACTGTGGTGGTCAGTCTGGTCATGTCTTTGTGTGGCGAGGGCTGACTTGTCGTAAACAGATCTATACAAAGCTGCCGCGATTGGAAGCTCCATTCTTGTAACACTGTCACAGGATGATGATGATGGTTGATAACAAAACGTGAGAGGTGTGGTGTGCATAGTTTTTAGATCAAGGACATGTAATAAGAAACTGGTTGTATACAGACTCTGCAGTTTTCTAAAACAGTATAAAGATGTTCAGTTAAGAATCTCATGTCTCACTGCCATAAAGAACGGTGCTGGGGACATAGGCCAGACTACTGAATGTGCAGCCTACTTTTCTCCTGGCCTAGTAACTCTCTGGTGTTATAGAAAGACACGTGGAGCATGTAAGTTTGAAGGCTTGTCTGAAAAGGCCTACAGTATATAGCCTACCTCACCCCAATTGACAGCATTATTGATCAACTGAAATGGTGGAATCAGAGCACCATTTTCTGTCTGAGCAGCAGCAAATCCCACTTAACAAACACGTGAATAGAATGCAGCCACAACACACTCCAGGCTGCCAGCTGTGCACACACCCATACAAAATCAGTTATCTCATTCAGTACTCGGCAATGCTAGCAAAATCTTCCTCTTGGATAACTTAACTAAACGACTAACAAACACGCACGTACAGATACCTACAGCATGACATTGGGTAGAAGGACGGGAGCCCAAATGCTGCTTGTTCAATAACACGTCTAAACCATTTAATTATATGTGACTACATTTTTTCAGAATTTCAAGACTATCTGAAGAGCATTGCTAGTCAACCAGACTCACCATTTGAACCAACTAAAAGCCCAGTAGCTGGAATCTTAAAGTCCCCCTCCCCTTCAGACTCTGAATGCACCTCAACAATTCCTGCATCTAAGAAAAGCTTAAGTTATGGAAGGCGGACATCAGGTAAGGTTGTGTTGTAGGGCATTCTTGCTTTTTCGGTAGTTGCTCTTCTCCGTTTTCTCTGTACTTTAGTTTAACAGAACAGTAGCATTGTGAGGTGAGATGAGGTGATCAACAGTAGCATTGGGTGGTGAGGTGAGGTGACCATTAGTAGCATTGTGTGGTGAGATGAGGTGACCATTAGTAGCATTGTGTGGTGAGATGAGGTGACCATCGGTAGCATTGGAAGGTGAGGTGACCATCAGTAGCATTGTGAGGTGAGGTGACCATTAGTAGCATTGTGAGGTGAGATGAGGTGACCATCAGTAGCATTGGAAGGTGAGATGAGGTGACCATCAGGAGCATTGTGAGGTGAGGTGACCATCAGTAGCATTGGAAGGTGAGGTGAGGTGACCATTAGTAGCATTGGGAGGTGAGGTGACCATTAGTAGCATTGGAAGGTGAGGTGAGGTGACCATTAGTAGCATTGGGTGGTGAGGTGACCATTAGTAGCATTGGAAGGTGAGGTGACCATTAGTAGCATTGGGTGGTGAGGTGACCATTAGTAGCATTGGGTGGTGAGGTGAGGTGACCATTAGTAGCATTGTGTGGTGAGGTGACCATTAGTAGCATTGTGTGGTGAGGTGAGGTGACCATCAGTAACATTGGGAGGTGAGGTGAGGTTACCACCAGTAACATTGGGAGGTGAGGTGAGGTTACCACCAGTAACATTGGGAGGTGAGGTGACCATCAGTAGCATTGGGAGGTGAGGTTACCACCAGTAACATTGGGTGATCACCTTTGGGGCTAACAACAGAAGGTGTATATCATGCAAAAAAAGCAATGTTTTCAGCAAATACTAGATCATAGAATAAACAGAAGTAGTGAAACCAACCATCCTACTCAACCCTGGCCTGCTGATCAGGAAAGATGGGGCTAATGTCTAACCCAGAACCCCATAGCGCTGGGGCTACTTCAGTGGACATGAACAATCCAATCCGTCCACTGGTCACTTTGTGACAGGGCTGTGACCCACACAAGATTATCTACCTTGTTGAGGAACGGGGTCACCTATGTCTTACGGCTAGAACGTCTACAAGTACCAGGGAGAAATCACCGACCTAAGTTTGAGAGTGGTTGCACAGCTATGCTTTTTGTGTTGGAGAAAATCTTCAGTTTTACAGAAGTAAAGTACTAAACCAAAGTAAATGTAGTGATATTCATCAATGTAATCAGCTGCATTAACGACTACATTATGATTTTAGCTTATGCCATATTGCAATGACTCATATACGTTTCCGCCGTAGAACCTAAAAATTCAGTTGGTTAACGTAAGCATTTTCTATTATGTTACCATACCATATGCACAATTGTGTCTTGGCTTTCACAACACAACAGACAATGGTTCCACATGGGGTTCCAGTCTTTGATATAGCTTGGTAGCAATATTAGGAGGTACAGAAATGATGAGTTAAAAATACAGGAGAGAGCTTTTATTGGGGACCTTATGGAAACCAAATAAATTTAAAACTACCACCTAATTGATAAATCTTCTACTCCAACGTAAAGTCTGTTCTATTGTGTGGCACTGAAACGTGGAGGACAACAAGCCACTTACTGATAGTTACGGACGTTTTTAAATGGTTGTCTGCGCAGAATACAATGGTGGAAATGGTATGAGATCACAAATCTGGAACAGTTGGAAAGAACAGGGCAGATATCAATGGAGCATGATATATATAGGAGGCGCTGATCCTGCTAGGTCACACATTGCAGAAACCAGTTTACAGTCTCTGTTCTGGAACCCACAGGGCGGGAGAAATAGTGGAAGACCAAGACACTTATTGAACAGGGAGCTGGATTCCAATATCGGCGCAGCAGGCAAGATGTGGACAGAACTGGTTTGGATAACTCACGATAGGAAAACCTGGAGTTAATTTGTAGAAGACTTATACTGCAGTCAGGTTATTGGTTGATTGATAAAATAGGCAGTTTTATACATGGTCTAACTGAAGTTTTTGTGACCTCCCTTACAGCTCCTTGCAGCTTGGTACGTACCCCTGGCAGAAAGCAGAAAAAGAGCTTCTTCATGAAATCAGGTCACAGCTAGTCTTCTCACTAGAACGAGAAGTGGGAGAGGATAAATAAGTCACAGTGCTTGGTTGGTTGACTTCATGGGGACCACAAAAACTTGATGGATACGGATCAGCACAGGATCTGGTGCTCTAGAGAAACCCATCGCTGTATTGAATTATTTCACCTGTGTGAGATTTGTGCAGTGAAGTTTCAACTGTCGATACTGTCTCTACTTTGAAATTGGTTTAGATTGTGAGGTCCTGAATCTATTAAATGCAACTTTATTTTGAAAGAGTTAGAAGAATTGCTGACTATTTTTTTTAGAGGTGTGAATGTGTTTTGTGAAAAATGGATGAGATTGGAGATGTGTTGAACTGTGCACTTTTCCCCCCAGTCAATGCCACATTGAGAAATTTACAGGTGGTGTAAAGTTGACTAGGTGTTGGTGAGCCAGGTAACAGCTTTTGTCTCTGTCTGTGGCAAGTCTTGGTCAAATGAGCTGCACAAGTAGGCCCTCTCATAGACATCACAGGGAAAAAAATAAGTGAGAATAGGGAGGCAGCTAATCTACTCAATCAGTACTTTTGCACAGTCTACACAAAAGAGGGCTGCTCCAAGATACCAGAGCCTGTAGATATTTTTCAAAGAGGCATGGATACAGCAGGATTAGGATCAATCTGTATTACAGAGGAAATGGTTTTTAAAAAATTAGAGGGGTTGAAAGTGGATAAATGTCCAGGTCAAGATGGTATTCATCCAAAATTGCTGTATGAAATTAGAGACCAAATAGCAAAATCATTGGCTATATTATGTTCTCAATCACTTGCACAAGGGATTGTTCCATGGGATTGGAAAGATGCGGGAGTGATCCCCTTATTCAAAAAGGGCAAAAAAGCAGATCCAGCAAACTATAGACCTGTGAGCTTAACGAGCATAGTCTGTAAATTGTTAGTCAATAATCAAAGAAAACATTGTAATGCATTTAGACAAATTTAATCTAATTAGAAATAGTCAGCATGGGTTTACTAGAGGGAGATCAATTAACAAATCTATTAGAATTCATGGAGGAGGTTACTAAAATGATAGATGAAGAGGAGCCAGTGGATATTATTTATCTGGATTTTTGCCTTTGATAGAGTACCTCATCAAAGATCATTTCGAAAGTTAAAATCACATAGAATAGGTGGAGAAGTTGCCAAATAGATTGAAAATTGGTTAACGGGAAGAAGGCAAAGGGTGGGTATAAATAAGGAGTACTCTGAGTGGTGTGGAGTGCCACAGGGCTCGGTTTTGGGAATAATTTTATTCTTGATATATATAAATGATTTGGACATAGGTATGGGATCCATAATTGCAAAATTTGCTGATGACACAAAACTACGCAGTAGTGTCTCATCTAAAGCAGAAGTGGATATATTGAGGTCGGATTTCGATAAAATTTGAGAATGATCTGTAATCTGGCAAATGGAGTTTAATGTAGATAAATGTACAGTCATGCACATGGGTAGATCCAATATGGAACATAATTACAGAATGGGAGAGAACAATATTAGAAAGATAGATAAAGAAAGGGACTTAGGGGTTATAATAGATCATACATGTAAGGTGATGGAGAAAGTTCAGGTAGCAGTAAAAAAAAGGCAAATGCAATGTTAGGGATGATAAAAAGAAATATTAAACATGGGAGCAAGGAAGTGATAGTCAAACTGTATAAAGCATTAGTTAGACCTAGATTGGAGTACTGTGTACAGGTGTGGAGTCCTTATCAGAGAGGGGATATAGACATACTGGAGAGAATACAAAAAAGAGCGACAAAGCTGATAGTGGGATTCCAGATTTACAGTTATGAGGAAAGATTTATAAAAACCGGAAGAGAGAAGAATTCATGGTGACTTAATACAGGTGTATAAGATAATCAGAGGCATGGATACGTTAGACTATAACAAGTTTTTTAAAATACAACCACCGACAAGAACAAGAGGGCATAGCTACAAGTTGACTAAGGAGAGGTCCAGATTAGATATTAGGAAATATTTTTGTAGTTGTGAATGCTTGGAATGCATTGCCAAGTGAGGTGGTGGAGGCTGGGACGGTTAATGCATTTAAGAATAGATTGGATGCGTACAGCTTCTAGAGCCAGGTGATGTAAATGGAACTGGTTGTATACAGACCCTGCAGAGTCTTCTAAACCAGTATAAAGATGTTAAGTTGTCTTTAATAGCTGCGCACTGTCTTGTATGTGTAGCCACTGTCTCTCATGGATGAGTGCATTGTCTCTTATGTGTGTGCACTGTCTCTTATGGATGAGTGCAGTTAGGTTTGTTGTCAGGGTCTAACTTGTTTATGGGTATTTACGTCTGAAGTGTTCTTTCCTAAGAGTAAAGATCCCATTAACACACCAATGTGGCATATTGGGAACATGATGTTAGGTCCATATTTGTATTGACCAACTAGGGGTGGTGTGGCCACTATCACACCGGCCAGATTATTCTGGTACCCATTTTTATGAGGATGTAGCTGTTTTGTGATCAGAAAAATCCAGCACCAACTGGGGGCCTTCTCATTCTTCGTTCGTTCTCAATCTCCTGCTGCCAAACCCTGAAAAGGGCCTTGCAAGTAGCAGGATGTTGTCAGAACAACAGAATGCATTGTGTCGTAGTTTACAGCTTGACTGCGATATTTTCAACTTTCAGTTCGACACATCCGACTTCAGGCATTTTTGAGTACTGCGTTAGCCTTCCTTCTTTGGCCCGTTTTCCTTAGTCAGTCTGCTCTGTTGCAGCATCTTGGCAGCTCTGAATCGCTAGCCCTGGTGCTAGTGGTTAACTATGGGTTGCTGACCACTGCAGCTCATGCACTGTTCAGCCTATTGACCCCAGCTGGGGACTGAACTCTGACCACTCGGCTGGGAAGTCAGGGCACGAACAACCGCATTAACACTGTTTCTGTTCTGCCTGCCCTAAGCTGGAAGATCATGCTGTGTTCTTTGTGCATCAGTTTGTGGATTTTGTCATTTTCCTAGCAATTGCATGACACATTAGTCTCCAGATAGACCCTTTTCTCTATCGATGTGGGGTACTTTTCTTCTAAATGAGAGCGACATATATCATTGATTGATTCCACTGTGGGATCCCTGGAAACGAGAAAGCAGATGAGCTCTCAAAAGCCAGAAGTGGCGGCAAGCAAATTCCCCATCCACAGAGCTATAAAGAAGCAAAGACACTCATCAAACAATCCATGAGGACAAAATGGAAAGAACAGCACAAAGAATACAAGCCAGAAAATGACAGCATAGACAAACTTGGCAGAGTTGGGCAGACAAAGATCATCAGACTCCAAACGGGACACTTTAGACTCAAGGCTCACCTCCACAGAATGGGCCTCAGGGACACTGCCACATGCGACTGTGGAGCACCCAAAGCAAATACCAGAACATATTCTGCAAGAATGCTATACCTATGCAGACCAAAGAGGCCTAGGGCAGCGACCATGCTCGAAAAGCTATGGGGGACCGCGGAAGATCTGAAACGCAGTCTCCTCCGTGAACCTCACCGGACTAGAAACATAGTATCAGTTGATCGATGAAGAGGAAGAAGAAATTGATGGGTTCTCGAAATAATTAAACAAGATGCATTATCTAACTTTATCAGTGTCTACTTCAATTCCTGGCTAATGGCAAACAAAGCAGGCAACGACAATCGTGGCTGATAACATATTTTAGGGCAGTAGCAAACTGCCTCCAACTTCAGTTAACCTTCGGCCATCTTTAGCATATTGCCTCAGATTTGGTGCACAAGTTCATAGTACTACCTCATTTTGCCATTTACATCTTAGTCCAACTCCACATGTCCAATAATTTTGTTCAAAATTAATATTAACGCTTTCCAGGCCTGAATAATTTGTTTGAATTATATTTTTCAGTCCAGAATAAGTTTTTAAATAAAAAAATTTTCAACAAACTTGTGAAAATTGCAATCTAAAGGATATAAGACACATAATCTACGACATATAGTATTCATAATAAATATGGATATATTAGTATAAAGCTTTAAATTAACGTGGAAGGGACAAATATGGGTACAAGCTGTAAAATTAAGCTAAAATGATGTTTTAAAATGACTAACATAATTTCATGGCATCTGTATTGGTTAACGGTTGTAAAAATACCTGTAAGCTTTGAAACTAGCAGAGGCATTGGATTTATTTAGATATGTTACTATCACCAATCTGAGAGTGAAAGACTTCATTCACCAAACTATGCAGGCTTTCCTAGTTACTTTAAAGTGTTTTCTTTAATTGAAGTTTTTTTTATCATTTTGTATTTTCTTTGGTTGACATTTATTTTGGATCATTTATTTCTTAACCCTCTGCAGTCCAAACCATCCATTGCAGTCAACTAGACTAGCACCACTTAGTCTGATTGTCCTGAAGTACATGTCACATATCAATCATATCTTGTAATTTAGCTAAATTTGATTTATAAACTATCTTTAAATTTGGCTAAATTTGATTTATAAACTATATCTTTAAATTTAAAAATCATAATTTTAGTTTATCTTTTTTTGTGTTAACCATGGAACATCTTGTAAATTAGGTTGAACTATAAGGGGTTAAATAAAGAAGTTCATTTTTGTAATTTCTTCAATATGTATTTCATTCACAAACACATTTCTTCTTCAACCTGAAAAAACGCCTGTGACATTGTGTCATAGTTCACAGCAATCTCTAAATTCTGGTATTCAATGAGGCACATGTGTCAGCTAAATGTTAAGTAAAGTCTTTTGCATTGGTTGGGCCCAGGACCTGCGAGAGTGTCTGAAGTTGTAGGGCCACCACGACGTCACTCTACGTGTCCATCTGTTATCCGAGATGCAAACTACATGGTCGGTCCATCTGTATTTTCGTAACGACGCGGTATCTATCTTCAATCTTCTTCACTCCATCGCTCGTTGGGCAACACGTAGTTTATCTGCATCAACTTTCCGCAGGTTCCACACCTTGCAGATATACTACGGCAGGAGTAACCACACTGTTGAAGGTGTGAGTCCTAGCGTTGTCGTTTCGCATCTGTTGCAGTATTAGTTTAATTTGGTTGAAGCTGAGCCTGCCCGCTGTTATCATTCACGAGATCTCCCGATTTATCGAATGAGTTCGTGATCTCTTGGGCAAAGTAGATATACTAATTTGCATTTTCGACGGGACAATCTCCAAGGTGCATATCTTCTTTTGGGCAGAAGGTGTTGAGCATGAACTGGGGTTTCTTTCTATTGACCAACTGCAACGCTTGCTCTGCTGGGTTATTCAGGCTTTTCTTTGGCGCTGTGGCTGAGGATGCCAGTGTCATCAGCGAACTAGAGATGATTAAATATTTCCCCTATCTTTCCAGTCCGGGTTTTTAGTTTACAGCAAGGCTGATTTAACGACACATTTCGGTTTGACATAGCATAATAAAATGGTATGATAAAGTCACTGAAACTGAACAAAAGAACAGGACAGATGTCTGTGGGATTTGATGTAGAGACAAGGGGCTCTGGCAATGGCTGTGACATTTAGCTAAATACACTGATTCTGGTGTACCAGGGTTAACAAAACCAGATTTGCTTTCCACTCTTTTTGCCTAATATGGAACTCTGCTGTATTCTACATGGAGAATAAGATTAAGCTGTTTAACACAAGTGTAAGAGGAGGAAGATTAACGTCTGGTCAGACATCTTGGTCGGGAAAAACATACTGGCCATGACAATCGCCTCAGCTTCCTAGTAACCCTCTCTGGAAATGGCCTGTTTTCATGGCAGTCTGGCTAACAAGGTGAGGGATTAACATGATCCCCGTAGTAGCGAGTAACACGCAGATGAAGCCAATCATAGCACAACCGCCTGGAGAACCCTGGACTACCTTCATCAGCATGCTCAGGAAGTGAGGAAAGCTACTGCAACCCACCATATAATAGCCCTTTTTCAGGATGCACAAAAGAGTAAACCTACTCTTGTGGGCATTCACAACAATAACAACCACTCCATGAAGTGGTAGAATCTGGAAATTCATTTCAGTATATGATGGTGCTTAGCTAACAAGAAGACAGTCTTATTTGACCTGTGCACCTACAAGAGCGGTTGCCCTTGAGCAGGTTCCAGTTCTTGTGCGAGTTGGTAGGTATATTTCTCTGCTTCGCAGGGTGGGCTCGAGCAGCACTGCGTATTTTGGTCTTGTGCGGGTACCAGCTTAGTTTCCAGTCAGTTCTGTCTCGGGCACAGGTTGTCCAGTAGATGGCTAGCTTGTTCGCTTCAGGGTCATGAGTGTTAAGTGAGAGCGAATCTTGCCATCTAGTGGGGAGTCTTCCAGCACCACAGAGTGGTTGCAATGAAGTGCCCACTGGACGGTGCTCAAGAGAGACATGTGCTGTCCTTAGCTCGTTCTCAATGACTTTTGTCAGACTAGGTTGAACAGAAGAGAGCAGGTCGTGGTCTTCAGACTTCGCACTGGCCACAATAGATTGAGGTACCACCTATTCAACAAATTGAAGATAGGTGGGACTGACGAATGCTCGTGTGGTACCGGGAAAATGACCGCTGAACATTTGCTGCAAAACTGCTCGACATACGAAGATCAGAGAAAGCAGATGTGGCCATCACTAGACAAGCTCTATGGCAGTGTCGACAGCCTCAGGATGACCGCTGCTTTTTTCAAAAAAAATACAGGTTGACGTCTGATAGCGTACGACGAAGAAGAAGAAGACTAGGTTTCACTTCCATAATATAACGAGAAGAAAACATAACTGAACATCAACACGAACTGAATGATGAGAGAACTGAATAAGAATTCTTTAGACATTCTTCAAAAGACCATTGACGATTGTCATGATTAATTAGTCCCTCTTGGGGATTTTAATGGGGCCGAAGATGCAGCATTGAATGATCTGACAGCAGCCAGCGATTCATAGCTGATCAAGACCGTATTCTGGCCCTGGAAACAGACTGCAACTATGCAGGTCTTGCTAAGAGATTAGGGATCAAAGAGGGAAGACAAATCCAGTACCACAAATGTGATTTTGAAATTGGAAATCACTGTAAACTACAGGACAAATGCTGTCACATGTCCGGATATTAAAAGATGTTACAAAAAATTAAGTTGAAAGACATAAGCAACCCTTTTTGGACATACACCAGAAAGAATACGACTGAAATCGGGGAAAAGTTTTCTGCGGACTGTACATCTCTAAGATAAGAACCCTCATTAAAAAAATTGCGCCACAATAACGGTGGAGGTTGTATGTAGATCAAAGAACCTGCACTAGGACATGATTTGCCATATGCTACGTGGAGATGCGGGTCTAACCTGAAAAAGTGGAGATATGCAGATGATGAATACTGCGAATGTGGGGCTGTCCAGGGTCCAGAACACTTGATTATATGTCCCAGTATGCAGAAATCCTGTACACAAATGGATAACTGGCTGGTTTATGGACAAAAAGACTGAGGAATGTCGAAGAAGAAATGTGGCAGAGTCAAGTACAAAAACTACATAGAAAATGTGTTTTAGATTTTTTATTGCAAACAAAATAGTATTTTTCTTAGGCCAACAAATTATTTCTATCAGATGAAAATGTAATTTGAAATACATATTGAAATTGTAATCTTAAAACTAAAGATGACATGGTATACTTCCTGTTTCAAGGCTTAGACCTGACCCAAGTAGTTTCAGGGGAGACCGAAGATACAACACAGTCAATGAGCTGGCAGCTTGTATCAGGTTCAACAAACTAGAGCTGATCAAGACATTATTGCAGAGATGGGTGGATATTTTGTAACTATTTTCAGCTTGGTTGCAGTGTCTTATTTGCCCGTGCCGGAAATGGATGAGTTGATCAGTCTGGAAAGTGTCCTTTTAACACTAGAATTCATCATTGTTGCATAGCAACAAACTCTCCTTGATTAGGAAGACAAAATTATAACCAAGCATCTGGGACATGTGACGCTACCATTTTCTCAAAAATGGCATATGAATTTGTATGTGTTTTCAATCTTTGGTGAATTTGAAGTTATGGATTCTTTGCTTCAGAAATTATTAATTATTTGATCAGTTTGATCACACATTTGGATTACATGTGAATATTCAACACATGCCCAATTCAGACTTTGACACATAATATAAAAGGTAGTGTAATGGTGACAAAATTAACAATGTGACGGGTACAAACATTTCTTTTTCTCTCCAATTTCCATCTGTGCCATGTCATTAAACACTTCATGCTTAAATATATTCTTTATTATGAATACTTCATATCATAGATAGTTTAATTATGTATCATATGATGTTTAGATCATAAATGTAGCTAAATTTGTTCAATATTATGAATTTTATTTAAAAAAAGACTTTGACGCACGGAATTCCAGCATTTTGACTCGCACTAAAGACCCGCATCGGCAAAATTATCCTAGACTGAAAAGGGTTAAGTATACAGAAAACATCTAACTGACGATGCAATTATGAAATAAAGTGCAGAATAGCCCAAGCAAAATCGGTCTTCCATGAAAGGAATATTGTGCAACATAACATTGTTGCTGGAACTGACAAAGATAGTCCTTGGATGCTACGTGGAACCAGTACTGACATAAAGCAAGTGCTTAGATATTTGGAAGCAACAGAGATGTGGTTTACAGAAGAATGCTATGGATCCCATGGACTGCAAAGAAGACTAATGTTACAGTACTCGAAGACGCACTTATTGCCAGTATCATAACAAGGCTGTCTTCCTTTTTCTGGCATTTTATGAGAAGAGGAGGCTTGGAGCACGTCATGACAATGGGAAAGAGGAAGGCCGAGAGAGAATGGCATGGGCAACAATCAACAGAGTTGGTAAATGTGAAACACACGTGAAAGAGGTGGATGGAGGTCCATGACCAACGACAGCTGATGATACAGGAAACAAGAGGAGTTGTAAAAAAAAAACATAAAACTTGTAGAAATCAAGTCTGACACAGATTACAAATTTCAACTCAAATGTAAAGTCGGTACAGCTACAAGGCTCTGAGGTTTGGTTGACAACATAACCGCTAACAAAGCAGGTACAAATATTTATAACAGGATATCTTAACTTAACGTTGTTATACTGGTTTAGAAGAGTCTGCAAACAACCAGTAATTTTCATTTCCTTGCTCTAAAAGCTATGCGCATCCAATCTATTCTTAAATGCATTAATTGTCCCTGCCTCCACTACTTCCTGTGGCAATGTATTCCAACCATATCAGCATAGAATACATGGTTTGAAGTGATACGATACTGTCACCAATATCGACCTTCTGGAAGAATCTGAGTAGAACTGGACATAACGAGAAGACACTGGAGTTAGATAGCGCATAGTTTTCAAAAATAGCTAGACAACATTGCAAGACAGGCACTGTTCTAAAACTCAAAGGGCAAGAGCAGTATGAGCACACCAAAACACATGGAGAAGTGAACTGGTCTAACATGAGGCAAGCTGGATGACCTATGTTGGTGAAGAGGGCAGGAACTGACTGGAGGTTATTTGTTGATGACCCATGCTCTGCAGTGAATTGAAGGGTATTGATTGTTGATCGATTGAATGACTTGACTCCAGTAAATTAAAACAAAATTCTTCCAGGATTAGCACTGTGGTCTACAGACGGAGTTGTAGTCAGAAGATGAAGTGGTAGCTGGAGTTGTAGTCTGGAGATGAAGTAGTAGCTGGAGTTGTAGTCTGAAGATGAAGTGGTAGCTGGAGTTGTAGCCTGAAGATGAAGTGGTAGCTGGAGTTGTAGTCTGGAGATGAAGTGGTAGCTGGAGTTGTAGTCTGGAGATGAAGTGGTAGCTGGAGTTGTAGTCTGGAGATGAAGTGGTAGCTGGAGTTGTTGTCTGAAGATGAAGTGGTAGCTGAAGGAGTTGTAGTCTGAAGATGAAGTGGTAGTTGAGCTCTCTATATATAAAGTTGCATAATTTCAGGTCTGTCACAAATATCAGCTGGCTGTATCTGAAACAGAGTCATATAC
Source organism: Ariolimax columbianus (assembly GCA_036924085.1). NCBI lineage: Eukaryota > Metazoa > Mollusca > Gastropoda > Stylommatophora > Arionidae > Ariolimax > Ariolimax columbianus. The sequence goes on from JAVGWX010000019.1 coordinate 27,797,155, forward strand.
AATAAATTAGTTAAGCTCATGTTGTGTTTTAGTAGGAAAAATTGAGATGCCAGATCTGGCCAAAGTGTGCAGAAACCGCTTCCACATATGCAGCATTTAAGGTCAGAGTTGCACATGTGAGTGTTAGTTTTGTACAGTGCGCTTTTTCTGTGCTTCAGAGATCCAGCGTTCATCAGCAATAGAGGAGCTCTAATGGTGGCTCTATGCCATGCCTGGAGTTCCTGTGCCAGAGATTCCCATGAGTTTACATTGATGTTGAAGTGTGTCAGAGATATTTTGAGGGAGTCTTTGAAGTACTTCTTTTGTCTACCAACCAGACACAGGCTCTATTTCAGTTCACCATACATTAGTTGTTTGGAGATGCGGTTGTCTGGCATGCGCATGAGAATCCTTAAAAATGTCTCTGAACAGCTTCAACATTGATGTCACCCCCTGGGAGATGCTTGAACAGAACCGTTCCACCTGGTATCCCACAAGGTGCTCAGATAGGAGACCAAATCATCATCACCGAGGCTCAGAGAAAGTGGGCCAAACTAGACAACACAATGCACAACGACCTCACATGTGTGTACCAAATGTGGCAGTACGAAGATATTAGGAAACACGTAGGTACAACACCGGTGCTAGACTTCATCAAGCGACAGCAAACCAAATGGTTCAACCACTTATCACATCAAACACTAGATAGTATCCCTCAAAAAGCAATGCTACACAGATACAAAGCGAAAGGCCAACCACACAAACGATGGATAGCAGAAATAACAGAAGCAGTAAAGTCCCCATGTACGAAGCACATACCAGGGCCCGGTTAAAAAAAACCTCTACATAACCTGACGCTGAAAGGCATGAACAGGACAAGCGAAAAGAAGACGACAAAGTCATATGGGATCACATCTCGCAGCGCATCTGATGCTGTCATCATCTTTGCTTGCGATGCGCATCTATTATTAGTTCCAACAAGGCACGGTTTTTGTGTACAGGGAACTTATATATTTTAAGCCAACCTTATAGATCTGTGGTTGCTGCCTGCTAGTTGACAGAGAACTAGCAATTTTATGGTGGATATTCCCTTTTGAGATGGCTAGATCTGGAGTGGAGGTTGTATGCCACCTCATGTTTGTCTTAGTTTTAGTTATCTGTACTTCTACAGGGATAGATTCCCATGTGCAGGTCCCAGCTCTGGATGTAGCTGGCCGAGAGGAGAATTTCCTGCTTAGCGGGCTAGGCTCAAGCAGCTTATTACTCTGCTGCGTTGGGATAAGTGCTGTGGAGAGAGGTTTACCGATGTGCAAGTCCATCTTAATAGACTCAAACACTAGAGCAAAGTGGATCCATATCCTGTTAGGCGCCATCTATGCTGCTCTAAATAAACCACCTAATCATGGCCGGGGTAATGCCATGTCACACAGTTTAGCCGCATCTTTGTTTATCATGCAGCCTATTTATCAGGTGGCGAGTTGTGTAATTTTCCCAGTCCTCGTCTTCATCTCCTCTGCCATCTATATCTGAATATCCTCATCTTTCTGATTGATTTTTCAAGTCTCCAACGACTATGCAGTTGGAGCAGTTTATTTCTATACTAAAAAGTGAGATCTTTTGTAGATAGACCATGCAGGTTATAAATACATCATAATGTAGCATGTCCTTTGCAGAACGTTGCTCTCATGACAGCCTGTCTATAGGAAACTCTGTCTTCCACCTTGCTCCAAGGTTAAATCCAGCGTCTCCTTGATGTCCCGAGTCCATCGTCTTCTCGGTCGACCCCTGCCTCACTTTCCAGTGACCATGCCCTCCATAACCCCTCTCTCCGGTCCGTTGTGTCGTTTGACATGTTAAAAAAAAAAACCTCAGTTTTCGGGTCATTACATCATTTATAAGTCAATTATGCTTCAAATTCAGGTCTTGACGGATGGATTTGTTTGCTTCTTTCTTTGTCCACAGGATTTTCAGGACTCTTCTGTAACAGTGTCTCAAAAGAACGATCTTCATTCTTAGTGCTTTTGTAATCGTCCATGTTTCAAATCCATAGGTTGCCACAGCAACAATGCATGTTCTTATTCAGATGGTTTTATTCCAGTAATATAGGATCCCTGTGGTAGTGAACGCCACGCAGATGAAGCCAAGAATGGCACAACCGCCTGGAGGACTACGGTTAATCTTCATCTGCATGCTCGGGATGTGAAGAAAGTCACTACAACCCGCCACTGTTCTTTTCAGGATGCACAAAAGAGTAACCTACTCATTGTGGGCATTTGCAAACAACAAAGGGTCAACTTACTCATTGTGGGCATTTGCAAACAACAAAGGGTCAACTTACTCATTGTGGGCATTAAACAACAAACAACAAAGGGTCAACTTACTCATTGTGGGCATTAAACAACAAACAATACAAACAACAAAGGGTCAACTTACTCATTGTGGGCATTATACAACAAACAACAAAGGGTCAACTTACTCATTGTGGGCATTAAACAACAAACAATACAAACAACAAAGGGTCAACTTACTCATTGTGGGCATTATACAACAAACAACAAAGGGTCAACTCACTCATTGTGGGCATTAAACAACATACAATACAAACAACAAATGGTAAACTTACTCATTGTGGGCATTAAACAACATACAATACAAACAACAATTGGTCAACTCACTCATTGTGGGCATTAAACAACATACAATGCAAACAACAAATGGTAAACTTACTCATTGTGGGCATTAAACAACAAAGGGTCAACTTACTCATTGTGGGCATTAAACAACAAAGGGTCAACTTACTCATTGTGGGCATTTAATTACAAACAAACAACAATTTCAGTAATATCAAAATGTCGACAGAAATTTGACAGACGAGACGAGGAAAGAATGCGAACATTAGTTTCATTCTTACTGGTATTTTCATTAGCTGCATCATCTGTCCGTGAGCTTCGGTCTTTGTGTCTAGACTTGTCAGGCTTTGACGACTTGGATTTCTGAGGTCTGGTCCTCTTAGAGTGAGATTTCTCCTGAGGTTTCTTCACATTCAGAAGTGGGTGAATTTCTGAGGGAGAGTGAAGAGTACAGCGATATGTTAGTTTTCTTTCCACTTGTGCCGTTTAGCGTCGTGGGGATCTTAAGTTGCCTATCCTGCGCCAAGTGTGTTGTGTCGGTTAATGTGAGCCCTTGTTGTTGCACAATCACTCTAATGTCATCTCAGCAGAGTGATACAGAAATCACATGCAATGAGACAAAAGCATTCATCAGGGCAAAGTACGGTGCAAAATGGAAAAAAGACCACCCTGGCCACATAGAAAATGATGCCTACCATCAACTCTCCAGGCGAGACCAGGTGATAATTCTCCGGCTATGCACAGGTCACAACAGACTTAGATGCCATCTGTATAACAAGTTCAAGATTGGCACTACAGACCTTTGTGCCTGCGGCACAGCCCCCATGAAGGCAGAATATATTTTGCAGTCCTGTCCACTGTATATCAACAAAAGAAGTGACATTTGGCAACAGTCAGTGTCCTTCCACGAGAAGCTGTACGGAAGCGCACAGAGCCTTGAGTCGACTACTGCCTTTGTTAGAGTCATTGAAGTTGAGGTCTGAAGACGAACGAGGAAGAAGAAGACTCTAATGTCATCTATCCACCTGTCTCACCGCCTTGCCCTGTAGCCAAATCTACCAGTGTTGTAAGACATCAATGGAAGTTGTTAAGGGTGCATTCTCATGAGATGACCAAACCAACTTATTTTCTGCCTGGAAATATATTCTGCACAAGACAAAATGCCGACCATACTTCGAATGTTGTCGTTCCGCATTCCGTCTCTTCTGGTAGCACAGATGATCTTCTTCCAACACTTCATTTCACAAGTTGAAATTGTCACGCTCCCTGGACAGAGGCCATGTTTGGCACAGGTAACACAGAATCAGCATAAATATACTGTTTATCAGCTGTTGCTTTGTTGCCAAACTAATACTCGGGTGTCTAAGCAGTGGGGACAGCTGATAAATCACATCAGATGCTTTCTGACACCTACCCTCATAGTTTTTACTTGGGAAGGAAGATTAACGTCTGGTCAGGCAAAATATACTGATCAGACATGTTAGTCAGGGCCAGGAAAAAACATACTAGACAAGACAAGACAAGAATCGATAAATTAGACTATAACAAGTTTTTTAAAAATAAGGCCACCTACAATAACACGAGGGCATAGCTTGTACTAAAGAGAGGTCCAGGTTAGATATTAGGAAATATTTTTTTAGTCAGAGAGTGGTGTCTGCTTGGAATGCATTGCCAGGAGAGGTAGTGGAGGCAGGGACAGTTAATGCATTTAAGAATAAACTGGATGTAAATCTATTCATTGTGCGCATTCGAAACAGAAACTCAATAACTTAACATCATTATACTGGTTTAGAAGACTTTGCAGAGTCTGCATACAACTAGTTTTTGTCTTGTCTTTTCCAGTAACCGCAAGAGGTCATAGGGGCATCACTCAGCGTGTGAGTGATGTGTCTTGGGTATCATGCTAACCGGGCAGGACCTAATCTCTGCCAGGCAATGTGTTTTAGTCCATTATTGTCCATGTGTATTTTTTCACAGCAGATGCACCAAAACGGACTCTATCTGTAAATACGGCGTGGGCGTCAATCTCATGTGCACTAAACAGTTGAAATATAACACAAGGTAACCATATAGCCGATGACCATGCCAGGATAATCGGAGGGAAAAAAACACCACAAAATAAACAAACTATCTAATTCAAATGAAAAACAGCAAGATGTTTCTGTGGGCACAAGTGTAAGTTGTCAACTAGTGTGAATTGCAGTCAAATCCGATAAATGGACTAAAACACGAGAGCAGAGTTAGACCAGCCGCCTGTTAGGCGCCATTTTTTCTGCACTTCTCTATAACAATACAATGTATGAGCATCTGATTGAGTGTAGTGATAGGGCACTTGCTTTTCATGACAAGGGTACAGGGTGCAACTCCTTGCTCCAGTTGACCAGCTGTAAACGGGTTCTTAGTTCATAGTCGACCTGTACTTCTACAGGGGTAGATGCCCTGTGCATGTCCCAGTTCTGGTATGAGCTGGATGTAGTCTGGAGAACGATTTCCTGCTTAGCGGGCTAGGCTTGAGCAGCTTATTACTCCGCTGCATTGGGACAAGTCCCGCGGAGGGTGGTTAACCGATGTGCAAGTCTATCTCAATAAACTCAAACACTAGAGCCAAATTATCCCGCAGCCTGTTAGGCCCCATCTAAGCTGCTCTAAACAAACCAGCTAACCTTGATCGGTGTTATGCCATGTCACACAGTTAGTCGCCTCTTACGACATGCTCTCTGTGGGTCAGTGGTGTTATTCTTATCTTTGTTAAACACAAAAAGCCTGGCGGACCACTCGCCATATATGGGTACTTGGCTTAAAGGAAAAAGGCAGCGAAGAATTGAACAAGCCACCTCTCCTCATAAACAAGCTATGGCAATATCTTTAACATTTAATTTCCTGACCAGCAGTTACTGTTGTGGCTCTACATTTACTTCAACAATACAATGCAGGCTGGCAAGAGGGAGCAAAGCTGAAATGAGACATTGAACGCATATGTTCTCTCTGCTATCAGCAAGACTGTTTCACTCACTTTCTGCATCCTGGGCAGCACTTCAGACATCATATTTCCAATGTTCGGAAATTGGGAATTTCACGGACACTCTCCCCATAGCAAAATCCTCGATCAAAATGGAGTCTACCAAACCAATGCTTACTCTCCCATCATCCGCAAGTTCTCCGATGGTAACACAACGGTTCTGTAGGACCAACGTCCGTACTTGGTCAATGACTTCATCATTTGGCTTGTTGAGGTACTATCAGAACGTGATTGCCTCTCCACGAATGTGCGCCATCTACTCCTTAATTTGTGTCCTGCTCATGAAATCGTCATGTCTGGCTGATGAATTGTGGATCGACGTGATCCCCTTAGTAGTGAGCATACGCACATGAAGCCAAGCATAAAATAACCGCTAGGAGGGCCATGGTTCCCCCTTCATCAACACATTCAGTATGTGAGGAAAGCTACCACAACCCGCCACTTAACGCCTTTTTCAGGGCACACAAAAGAGTTAACTCACTCATTGTGGGCATTATTAAAAAAGAACATGAACAATAGAGTTGCAAATTAATAGAAGTCGAAATGAAACGCAGTCTCCTCCGTGAACCTCACTGGACTAGAAGCATAGTGTAACAGTTCCAGCCTGAGCATGAGCGTTTAGGGCAGGGGTGATGTGGTTGGCGACTCTGAGAACAAAGGTACCTGAATGTGTGCCAAGGTCACTCTCCGTCTCGACACTATGCCATGGTCACTCACCGTCTCGATACTAAGTCAACAAAGGAAAACGGAGTTGGGGAAAGAATGTGTTTGGTGCAGGTAGACGCTAGGTGTTGACCACTCTGGCGTTCCAATTTGGGTAGTGTGGGATGAGTGACAGACAGAGGCCAACAGAGCTTGATGCGACATTTTGAGTGACAGGAGTTAGAGTGATTTGTTCCAATGGCAGCTGAATGGCTGGGTCAAGACATCCCACAGACTGGCCATTGGACAGCTCTGATACTGCTTGAGACTATATAATACTAGAAAAAGTTTAGTTCAAGTAGACTGACCATGGAGAGAGAGAGCGAGAGAGAGACAGAATTTAGCTAGGAGTCTGTTTAGCTCACCGACTTAATAGAAGAGTGATTGATAGGCTGTTTTTATAAATGTGTGAGAACAGGGTTGCTGAACCAGCATACGCCTTCGAGTCTTGGCCAGTCGCTCTATAAGGTGTGTGTTGGGTGCCCTGTGTTTAGAAAAGATATGAATGTGTGTTGTACGTGCAGGACATATTGTGAACGATGTATATTCTGAAGAGTTACGCAAGTGTACAGATCGAATAGGTGAGATCTAGATGTGTGTGTGGTGTATGTTGACACCGAGGGAACGATGTATGTTCCAGAGTGTGGGTATACGCAGATCGATTGAGTGTGTGATCATATGTGAGTATAAGTTGAATGTATTATGTCCAGATCACCCGCATGATGGGATCTGAGTGTCACAGAATACAAACGTCAGGACGAGTTTTTATAGAGTGTGTTGAGGGTGCAGATGAGGGGAGGGGTGTGTGCGGCTAGAACTGGGTTGGATTAGTTGGGAGCAACATCAATAGCTTATGCTTATAAACTCTGTGTATCTATTTAGATAACTTGTATTTCTTGTGTTGTTTGTAATCACACTGCACTCACTTTAATAGTTGTTGCATGAATATGATTTAATAAATATGCCACCTGCTATGTTATTTGCTGTGTGTGGTCGTGAAGGATGTGGATACATGTGGTAACATTCTAGATAGAATAACCCCATAACAAACCTGGACCCTGCTACATTAGCATCAGTTGATCGATGAAGTAGAAAAAGAATAGAAGTCGTCAAACAGAGTACAAGACTATAGCTAAAACTCACCTTCTCTTGGGGCATCAGGGAGGTCGACATCAATTGTCTTTGTCTTCTTTTTCTTGGTAGATGAAGATGTGCTACTTTCTGTCTGTCCACGTTTTCTCTCTGACCCAGTTGGACACTCAACTGCCTGTCTTGTTCTTTTCTCTCCTGTCAATAAGTGAAATAGCTTAAGTTAGATCTGCGATAGAATTTCTGAAGACAGTGACGAGGAGCATTGAGGTAGCGACCGCATTTGTTGTTCCAAGGGGGATATTAAGGAATCTGCTTATTTTGTGTTGTTGGTGTGACTGAAAGGACAGACAGAGGAAAGGAGGGAGGGGTGTGTCTTTTTTGTGCAAGTATGTTTTTTTATGTGTGAGTCTATTTGTGTGCATGTGTGTATTTTTATGTGTGTGTGTCTTTTTATGTGTGAATGTCTCTTTTGTGTGTGAGTGTGTCTTTTTATGTGTGTGTGTCTCTTTTTGTGTGTGAGTGTGTCTTTTTATGTGTGTGTGTCTCTTTTTGTGTGTGAGTGTGTCTTTTTATGTGTGTGTGTCTTTTTATGTGTGTGTGTCTGTTTTTGTGTGTGAGTGTGTCTTTTTATGTGTGTGTGTCTTTTTATGTGTGTGTGTGTCTCTTTTTGTGTGTGAGTGTGTCTTTTTATGTGTGTGTGTCTTTTTATGTGTGAATGTCTATTTTGTGTGTGTGTGTCTCTTTTTGTGTGCATGTGTGTATTTTTATGTGTGTGTGTCTTTTTATGTGTGAATGTCTATTTTGTGTGTGAGTGTCTTTTTGTGTGTGAGTGTGTCTTTTTATGTGTGAGTGTCTTTTTATGTCTGTGTCTTTTAGTGTGTCTCTTCATGTGGGTGTGTTTCTTTGTGTGTGTGTCTGTGTCTCTCTTTACGTGTGATTGTGTGTCTTTCTGTGTGTTGGGGCTTCAGGTGAGATGCTTTAATCAAAACCTTTTCTTTCAGCTCCCTGTGAAGCATGGGTCTGAACATATCCATACCGTCCTCCAATCCTGAGCCATCTTTCCAGCTCTATCAGCTCAGCCCCCCATGATAGAGGACCTTCTTGTGTCTTGGGTGGCTGAGTTGTATATTTATTGGTTAGTTCATTTTTGTTTTTGTGGTTGAAAATCTCTACGGGAGTAAGTAGCCAGCCCCACGACCAACACCCCTTCATCATCATTATCAATGACTGTCACATCTCTGAGGACATAGACCATTGACAACCCTCCTCCAGCAAGTTCAGTCTTGAGCTGCCCCTTCTGTCTCCCTCCAGTTTAGACCCAGGGACTGAAGTTCATTTTCACAGCCTCTTCTCCGGGTGTATTTTGGTCTACCTATCTTCCTCTGTAGATTCCATGACGGGGCCTGTTAGGCCATGTTTGATAGTGATTCCAGTAGCCTGTGTCCTATCCAACCTCATTTTCTAAGTTTCAACTGTTGTGGCTCCTTTCCCACATGTCGTCATTCCTCACCTTGTCTTGCCAGCCTATACCATTTATACTCCGTAAACATTTATTGACGCCTGCCAAAGACGGATGTGTCGGACCGAAAGGTGCAAATATCGCAGCCAACCTGTAAACTAGCGACACAACGCATTCCGTTCTCCTAACGACATCCTTCTACTTGCAAAGTCCTGTTCAGGATTTGGTAGGGGGAGATTGACAACGAACGCAGAAGAAGAAGAAATTTATTGACGAGCGACTGGATTGTCCTCTGTATTGCCTTTGTCATTCTCCAAGTTTGTACAAGAGTACTGACTTGACATTGGAATGAACCAATCTTAACTTGGTATTAGTCTTTTGTCCCAGGATTTCAGTAACAGGAATACTGTCCTTGCCTTTCCAATTCAAGCCCTTACATCTGCTTCTGACCCCCTGAAGTGTCAATGGTGCTGCCCAAATATGTGAAGGTGCTCCACCTCTTCCAAGCATGACTGGCTCTTTGCTTAAGGTGTTGGTTCAGCTTGGTTTTCTTCATGTTAAAACAGCTCTCCTTAGTCGCCTACTTATGATATGCTTGGTAGGTTGTTGTTTGTTTTTTTTTGCGTTCGCATTATTTCTCTATTCCCCAAAGCGGCGTGTGTTGGACTGTGGTTTTTAATTTGCGCCTGTCGGCCCAGTGCATCCGACTTCACCATGCATTTTATGTAAGGGCCTGCTTCCTCTTGCATTTTCTAAGGGTTTGTTTCCCTGGGATAACGGACGATGCTGTGGTGGGGATCGAACCCACCACCTTCTTGTTGTGAGCCGTGTCACTTAACCACTAGCCCACGCCATCCACTGCTTGGGAGGTTTGTTGTTCAAAGTTACTCGTGCTGAGTCCAGTTAAGTTTTGATGGCATTTCTCTGGCTCAGGCGGGTCTTCTTACATCCTGAGGTACACTGGAGGAATCCACCTGGCTGTAGTGCAAAGTGAGACTCCTCAGTAAGCTACCACTTTGGGGATTACAGTTTTAATCCCCACCTCTTTGGCCAGACTGCTGTAACACAGCATGTTTCAGTAGCCAAGAAGGTTGCATTCACATTAGGTGACCGAGCCGCTTGATTTTCTCTCTATCCATGAGCTCGGTGCATGGTCTTGTTTCAACAATTTTTCCGATGTTATCATTTCTCATTACGTTGATGGTTTTTCTCAATCATATCATAGCTCGTAATCTTTCTGTCTTGGATCTTCGTTAATGCCCACGTGATGGTATTAGCTATCAATTTCTTCTCATTTCATCTGCCCTAGTAACGTTGATGTGATGGTTTGTCCCAAGCATATCATTGGTCATAATTTTTCTCTCTTGGGTCTTCGCTAATGCCCATGGGATGGTACTAGCTATCAATTTCTTCTCATTTCATCTGCCCTAGTAACGTTGATGTGATGGTTTGTCCCAAGCATATCATTGGTCATAATTTTTCTCTCTTGGGTCTTCGCTAATGCCCATGGGATGGTACTAGCTAACAATTTCTTCTCATTTCATCTGCCCTAGTAACGTTGATGTGATGGTTTGTCCCAAGCATATCATTGGTCATAATTTTTCTCTCTTGGGTCTTCACTAATGCCCATGGGATGGTACTAGCTATCAATTTCTTCTCATTTCATCTGGCCTAGTAACGTTGATGTGATGGTTTGTCCCAAGCATATCATTGGTCGTAATTTTTCTCTCTTGGGTTTTCGCTAATGCCCATGGGATGGTACTAGCTATAAATTTCTTCGATAATTGTCTATTCAGTATTTCTGCACTTCCAGTTCTTGTCCAACCTTCAGTATCCCTTACTTCCTATATGTTGTTGTTCATCCATCATAATCAATGAGGACCACTTTGTCAGCATTTACTGTTCATAAGAGTTCGAAAATGACTAAATAAGCCAATCTGAATATTGAATTGTACGTTGCACTTAGTACAGGGAAATAAGACACCTCCTTGCACTGAGTTGGAAGAAGGGTTGATGTGAGCAGATTTGTGGAAAAATTGTCTCAGGATAGCCTCACTTATTTTTGATGCCTCATTTATTCTTGATGCTTCATGTCTCTGAACACCCTCCAGAAAAGTGCTGCGCTAGTCTGCGATTGGTGGCGATTTTTCCCCAGTCATCGTGGTTAATACCGCACTGGATCAGTAATTTCTTAAGCGTGTCCTTGTACCTTTCCTGTGTCCCCTGCTTGCTCTTTGTCATTTTTGAGTTCACCATAGATCAGCTATTTTGGTAGACGTTGATCTGACTTGCATACCACATGGACAGTCCATCTCAGCTGTGCTGCAAATATAATGGTGTGTATACTTGTCATGCCTGATCGCGCTAACAAATCTGCATTTGGCACCATGTCCTGCAATCTAATGCTCAGTGGTTTCCGCAGGCAGTGCATGTTGCTTATTTCATATAAGTAAACCAATGACTTATTGGGCCGCAAAGTATGGCTTGGCAGGTCCCATAGGCTACACATTTTAGACCTTTGATATGAATGTGTTGATGTTGACTTTCTGAAGAGGAGGTCAATGTAGTGATGTTTCCATGTCCCCGTTGGATTAAAAAAGGGCATAAAATGCCAACGAACTGCTCTTTGCAGACGACCAATGTCTGATCCACTCCAAAAACGAAACCTACAATGTCGTATTGACTCACTCTACTTGAACTGTCAAAAGTACGATATGAATATCAACACATCAAAAACAGAGGCAATGAATATAGGTAGAAAGCACACCCCACTTGATATTCATGTGAAATAAATAAATATGGGAGTTGTTTTTACTGAAGATGGCGGACTTGACAGAGAGACGAGAGTGCACACGCTGTCACATACCAGCTTTCTCCACCACTAAGACACCCAAAGATTTCCCTCCAAGCAAAAAAGCAGATGATAAATAGCATCTTCATCCCAACCCTGTGCTACCAGTGTCAGACATGGGCACTGAATAAGGCCTAGGAACGAAAGTTGGCCACCTGTGGAATGCGGTGCCTACGAAAGGTCACTAACAACACCAGGAGAGACAGAATCACAAATTTGAGTATTATGGAGAAGGTTGGAACAATTCCCTGTCTACAGTACGTAGAGCAACAGAGAATGAATTGGTTTGGCCACATTGTGAGAATGCAACCAGACCATATTGTTCATGCAACCTTTTGCAGGAGAACATCAGGAAGAAGGGCTAGAGGTAGACCGAGGAAAAGGTGGCTAGACAGTGTAAAAGAGACCTACCGTAAAATGGGGGAAAATGTTACTCGGGCCACAGGAGAGGCGAAAGACAAATAAATATGAACAACCGGCTACAACCCGGTTCAAAGTGAGACGACAAAAGAAGAAGAATGACGAATTAACTGACATGGATGACAGCTGTTATTACCTGTAGGTGTTGAATCGTTTGATTGGCCCCGTTTCTTCTCTGTGGTCACACTTGGTTGATCCTCGGCCTAAGTGAAGAATAAGAAAAGAATTGAATGCAGCCTGCAGACATACGATCGCGACGTATGGTCATGTTTTAAAAAAATGCTTATGTAATATGTCTTAGCGATATTACTTTACAACCAACTGGTTTGAGATGAGGTTGCTAATGGTGGGTATTTTCTCTAATCCCCATTAAGTGATTCGCCTAGAGAAACCCACAATGGATTACTCTTTTCTGCGCCCTAAAAAGGACGTTAAGTGGTGGGTTGTCATAGCTTTTCTCACATCCTGAGTATGCTGATGAAGGTGGACTTCATCTGCGTGTCACTCACTACTATGGGGATCATGTCGATAGCTCACCTTGTTAGCCGGGCTTCCATGAAAACAGCCCGTTTCCAGGAAGAGCTACAAGGAAGCCGAGGTGAGGATCTTGGCTAGTATGTTTTGTCTGACCCTGACTAACATGTCTAATCATTAAGAATGGGCAAGAACATTATTAGAATGACAGAAAAGGAAAGGGACAGGGGTTATAATAGATCATACAGGTAAAGTGAGTGAGCAAGTTCATGTAGCGTTGAAAAAGGCAAATACAATATTGGGTATGATAAAAATAAATATTAAACATAGGAGCAAGGAAGTGATGGACAAACTGTGTAAAGCATTAGTTAGACCTAATGTGGAGTACTGCGTACAGGTGTGGAGTCCTTATCGTAAAGGAGATATAAGCATGCTGAAAAGGATACAAAAAGGAGTGACAAAGCTGATAGTGGGATTCCAGAATTAGTTATCAGGAAAGACTCAGAAAACACCGACCTACAGTGTCTAGAAAAGAGAAAAATTTGAGGTGACTTAATACAGGTTTATAAGATAATTAAAGGAACGGATAAATTAGATTATAACAAATTTTTTTCAAAAATACAACCACCTACAAGAACAAAAGAGCATAGCTACAAATTAACTAAAGAAAGGTTCAGATTAAATATTAGGAAATTTTTTTTAGTCAGAGAGTGGTGAATGCTTGGAATGCATTGTCGCAGGAAGTAGTGGAGGCAGGGACAATTAATGCATTTATGAATAGATTGGATGCACATAGCTTTTAGAGCAAGGAAATGTAAATGAAACTGGTTGTATGCAGTGTCTTCTAAACCAGTATAAAGACGTTAATTTAAGTTAAGAAGTGAGGTAGGTGTCTTGGTCAGTACATTGTTCCTGAACCTGACTAACATATCTGACCAGTATGTTTTGCCTGACCAAACATTACTTCCTCTCTCCTAGAAAGAGCAGGAACTTTCAATATTCTAACAACTTCTAGCTTTAAGGCTTGTCTTTATTGTATTAAAGGTCTCATAAAGTTATTGTAATTTTATTATTCATATTTATATAACAAATTGTTTATAGACATGTGAAAATGGTAACTGTAAATGATTATGAAATGATTTTATTTAGGGTCAAATCTTGTATTTGAAAATTCAGACACTTCCCAATAAGCTGAAGAGCTGAAACTTTCAGTTCATAGTCGACCTGTACTTCTACAGGGGCAGACGCCCTTACACATGTCCCAGTTCTGGTATGAGCTGAATGTAGCCGGTAGGAGGATTTCCTGCTTAGCGGGCTAGACTCAAGCATCTTATTACTCCCCTGCATTGGGACAAGTGCTGCGGAGGATGGTTAACCGATGTGCTAGTTAATCTTAATAGACTCAAACACTAGAGCAACGTAGGCCCACAGCCTGTTATGCGCCATCTATGCTGCTTTTAAACAAACCACCTAATCATGGTCGGTGTTATGCCACGTCACACAGTTAGTCGCCTCTTACAAAATGCTCTCTGTGGGGGAAATGGTGCTATTCTTGTCCCTATCATACACAAAGACCCCGGTGGACCACTCGTGACAGGTACAAACCCAATAACGATATACTTTAATGATAATTTTGGGGACAATATTTGGACAATTGTTGCAAATTGTCTAAATTTGGTTGATCTGTGTATCATGTGCAATCAAATGTATGATTGTGGGCATATGTATGTGTGCGTATGTGTGTTTGTTTTATAATATTACAGATGCACGTAAGCATATGACTGAGTCATATACTAATGGGGACTCGGTGGTCTCGAGGTAAGATGTCCGCCTCGGGTGCCAGTGGTCGGGAGTTCGAATCGCAGATTGGTCCATTCTTTTATGTTGTCCTCCCACCTCTTTTAGGGACAACCTCTTCGTCATCTGCCTTGCACATTTCCATGCAGGATCGTATTTGAAAGACCGTTTGATCTCGAAATGTGCCCGTACCAAGTGAACTTCCTTCTTTTGACATTTGTCAAGAGGTCTTCAAAAGTCCCTATGGTTGTTGTAATTCTTTCTTGTGTTTCCTCATTTGTAACTCGGTCTTTGTATGTGACGTTTAGAAGTCTTCGGAAACATCTCATCTCTGCTGCAACTTATGGGAAGCTTATGGAAATCAAAATAAATTAAGTCCTGTACAAAAATACAAATCTTGAACTTCAATGTAAAGTCTATTCTATTGTATGACTATGAAACACAGAGAACTGTAAAATCTATTCTATCATATGACTGAAACATGGAGAACTGTAAAGTCTACTCTATTGTATGACTGTGAAACATGGAGCACTGTAAAGTCTACTCTATTGTATGACTGTGAAACATGGAGCACTGTAAGTCTACTCTACTCTATTGTATGACTGTGAAACATGGAAAACTGTAAGTCTACTCTACTCTATGACTGTGAAATATGGAACACCAACAAAAGCAATGTGAACAGTTGTGAGAAAAATTAAAAAGTAATTATATTTCCACACATTACTGACATTGTACCCATTCTAATACGTCTTTATTACGAACATGTCATGGTCATGTAATAGATAATTAAATCTTTAAATCTACTAATCATATTTGAGCTCAATTAGTTTTAAAAAACTTTTTATTTATTTATTTAAAAACAATTTATTATTACTATACAGTTGGAGTTAACATTTTTGTCTGAGATCTAGTAAACTGGACCTAACGGTAAAAGTTTAAGCACTTGGTAAGCATTACATTTATTTATATATTATATGTTTTCAGAGTGCCCAAACTTGCCTTAGATTGTTAGTCTAGTACATTTGGCCTAATGAAAATCTATACATTTATATATATATATATTCGATCAAGATGCTGAGCAGCGCATGAGCTGCAGTGGTCAGCGACCCATAGCTGAATGCTAGCGAACTAGAGCTGCCAAGACCCTTCTACACCTCCACCCGGTGATTCCTGGATAACATGCTGCAGCAGGGCAGACTGGCTAAGGAGAAGGGATCGAAGAGGGAATACTAACCCACTACTCAAAAAATGCTTGCTGAAGTCGGATGTGTTGGACCGAAAGGTGCAAATATCGCAGTCAAGCTGTAAACTACGACACAACGCATTCCGTCCTCTGGACTACATTCTGCTACTTAAGCCCTTTCAGGGTTTGGTAGCGTGAGATTGAGAACGAACAAAGCCAAGCCAAGCCATATATATATTTATTTACATATTATGTTTTCGATATGTCAAAACTTATCTTCAAAATTACTGTAGCCACTTTGTTTACAAATTAGGCTCACCAGAATTACCTCGTATCTTCAAAAATACCACCTTGAACAAGACAGTACCAGACACAAAGAATTACAAGCACACATTGAAATAAACAAATCTGGATGATCATAAGCAATGTAAAAGTATGGTCAAGGTAGTCCCTTAGCAAACAGTTCTGTCCTAAATAAAGCATTAGAGGCTTCAATATTCAAAATGTCAGATTTTTGTGAAGTTGGCTTGGCTTGGCTTCGTTCGTTCTCAATCTCCCCCTACCAAACCCTGAAAGGGCTTAAGTAGAAGAATGTAGTCCAGAGAACGGAATGCGTTGTGTCATAGTTTACAGATTGACTGCGATATTTGTACCTTCCAGTCCGACACATCCGACTTCAGCAAGGATTTTTTTAGTACCAGGTTAGCATTCCCTCTTCGATCCCTTCTCCTTAGCCAGTCTGCCCTGCTGCAGTCTTTTATCCAGGATCACCGCATGGAGGTGTAAAAGGGTCTTGGCAGCTCTGGTTCGCTGGCCCTGACGCTAGCAGTCAGCTCTGGTTCGCTGGCCCTGACGCTAGCAGTCAGCTATGGTTCACTGGCCCTGACGCTAGCAGTCAGCTATGGTTCGCTGGCTCTGACGCTAGCAGTCAGCTCTGGTTCGCTGGCCCTGACGCTAGCAGTCAGCTCTGGTTTGCTGGCCCTGACGCTAGCAGTCAGCTCTGGTTCGCTGGCCCTGATGCTAGCAGTCAGCTATGGGTCACTGACTACTGCAACTCATGTGCTGCTCAGCATCATGGTTCCTTGTGAAGTTGATCATCAGTATCCTTCACCTCTTGATTCCATGTTTTCCACAACTGTAGGTCAGGTACCTATTTATAGTTGGGTAGACTGGAGCCGCATAGCGTAGCGCAGTGGTTAGCGCGCTGGCTTCATATCTCAGTGGTCCTGGGTTCATTCCCCAGTTGAGGCGGTAATGTTTTTTTCAGACCGCAATGGCTCCCAGGTCGACCCAGCCTTAAATTGGTACCGGTTCAGTCCGGGAAGTAAAAGCGGCGAGGGAGAGGAGATGGCTACCGCCCTCATATAGCCGAGCCCTTGAAATGTGAGATCGCTAACACCTCACACCCCTACGACAGTAATGCTATTGGATACTTTTTAGACTGGAATATGCTGGGAAATAGACGTAAGCCCAGTCCCTTTGTCATGAGAGACAAAGAGTTCTAACCATTCAGTCGCTCATATGCTATGTATTTAACTATTAAGTTGCTCATATGCTATGTACTGTCTTCTACGATAGGGAGTAAAAAAGTAATCTTAATATTATAAGAAAATAAAACTTTAGCATCCGGCTCCGTGCAGGAAATAACATAATTATTTAATACACACAATTAGTAACTTCAAGTTGATATAAGGACTTGAAATAAGTTATGTTGATCGCTACAACTTTGCACGTATGAGAGTTTTAAAAATCTATTTGAATTGGTGGAATTACAATAATCACTCTAGATAAAATATTCACTCAAAACAGAAAAGTCTGTTAGAACAATGCTGCACTTAAGTGAGAGAACGAAAGTCACGAAATTGAAAGCTTGTGGGCGGGGGACATTGTTAACCCATTCCAACTCGCACATTGTCCAGGAACAAAGGGGTAACCTTATCTTATACTGATCAGTTCCAAACATGAACTGAGTCCGCCGCCAAATGAAAAAAAACATTGCTTTGTGTGGTATACCAAAAGAATAAAGTTGCTTTAAATAGTTTAACTTCGTAAATGTTAATTAACTTGGAAGGGAATATGCAGCAAGCTGAATATAGTTGCGTTGACCTAGAAGTTCCAGGCAGAATAAGCTGTACAAATTTGACATTTCTACAACTCACCTTTTGGGAATTTTGCAAGACGGACAAACAGATACATGTATTTTCTGTTTTATAGTTATGATATTAATATTAAAATACTAGTTACTTGTGTACTTCTCCTTGTATAACTCACCTTTTGGGAGTTTTTGCAAGACGGACAAACAGACACATGTATTTTATGTTTTATAGTTATGATATTCATATTAAAATACTAGTTACTTTTGTACTTATCAATGGCAGTTGAAGGGATGGGATAAACTAGCAAGCAATCTCAAGATGAAAATATTTGAAGCCCTTGATATGTGGATATGTCAAAGCATGAAATATATTTAATGAAAACCTATTCTAGCTAATTCACACTGGCCTCAAAAAACAAAATTTTGCAAAAACAGAATGAAAGAGACTATTGCAGATAATGAAAGAAAAACAGACATATCAAGAGTGAAAGTTGTGATGAAAGGGTGGGCTAAAGATAAAGAAATGAGCAGATGGCCTATTCATCATCATAAGTTGGGATGAAACATTCAGACATTGTATGAAGTGTATACTATCAATGCAATCCTGCTTATGTCCTGTATCTCTGTGTATTCTGCTGTAGCATCCAGTAGTTAGCAGAAAAGCATATCATTCTTTATCGCTATAATTTTTTTAGATGTTAAGCCTTTAACCTCTGATGAAGACATTTTCATCACAACTCAGGTTGTTTCTGTATCTGTGCTCATGAATATACTGACTCATACTTATTTATTGTATGTTATTGTCTAAAAGGTTTGAGAAGCTGGGATGAAAGCACTGGCAAATAATGGACTGAAAATGTAAGCCTGGCTTCTTGAAAAGCTTTCAAGGAAATAAGAAACATGCAAATAACAGGCATGAAAACAAGGCTAACATGTGTGAGGTGTCTCTGCAGCCCCTGAAAAAGATCAACAAAATAAAATATTTTTAAATAACAACAGAAACAAGAAAATCAATGCGAAGGCTGAATGAACAATTTAACGATACTAGCCTTTATCTGTGGAATTCACGGAAGGGGACCCAGTGGTTTTGAGGTACAGTGTCCGCCTTGGGTACTGGAGGTCGCGAGTACACAGTAGAGACCCGAGATTTTTTCACGTGGATCATCCGGTAAAAATGTTCCCTGATCTCTGAGTAGTGAGATCAGACACATGTGTGCAGTGACACACACGTTAAAAATCCTTTGGCAGTTGGAAATCAAAAAGGGTATGCTTAACGACCGCTGCTCGGGCAAAATTAAATTTTTTTAAAATATACTCAAATTATTGTAGGGATTCTTGCCTCACAGAGAATATGTTGCAAAACAGGGACTGTGCGGCTATAACATCCGGTCTTGGTTATGTGGTTAGTGGAGCGGCAAAGATGAAGCCTGACAGGCAGCGGCTCTACCTTGCTCTAATTTATGCTTCCACCACGAGTTGATGAGGCTAACGTCTGGTCAGGCAAAACACACCGATCAGACAATGTTAGCCAGGGTCATGAGAAATATACTGGCAAAGGCCCTCACCTGACCTCCTCGTTGCAGGCTGTTGTCGAGGAAAACAGTCCGGCTAACAAGGTGAGGTTCAATGTAATCCCCGTAGTAGTGAGCGACACGCAGATGAAGCCAAGCATAGCACAACCGCCTGGAGGACACCGGTCCACCTTCATCAGCACGCTTGGGACGTAAGGAAAGCTACGACAACCCATCACTTAACGTCCTTTTCAGGGTACACAAAAGATTACCTACTCATTGTGGGCATTCGCAAACAACATTTCCATCACCACCAGTTCCAAAAATAGGTGATTATATATTCCAGGGGCTACCTAATGGTTGGTAACATGGGATTGACATGGCAAGTCAACAGTGGACTTTTGCCTGCTAAAAAATATGGAACAAAGGAGACCACAACAAAGGAGGTCACACCTCCCCACGACATCTAACAACACACGTTGACTGAAGATAGATAGAACTCCACGGAAACAAACAAAAAAAGCTTTGTGACATATCTTTCCCTTCAACCCACCTAACTCTTCTCTTCTCAAACATGTTCATCTCTTCCGCGTAACACCATCCATCTCTAACTCTCCGGAAACAACATATGCCAAAATCTCCACAATTCTGACTTACGATTGTCCTTGGTGAATGATGCAGTAATATATGCAGAGAAGGTAAAACATAGGTAGGCAGGTTTGGGGGTCTCTGTGGCGAAGTGGTCAAGCCGTTTTCCTCGTGTTCAGGCGGTCGGGGTTCGATTTCGAGCTGCGATGGTCGGTCCATGATGTCAATATTTCCAGAGATCCCTAGGTTCATCGCTGGAGCTACGGAGTTCGTGCTTTGTGCAATGCTCTCAACAGATGGGGGTACCCATCTGCCGAGAGAGACCGAGCTAAAATGGGGAAAAAACCTGAGGCAATGAAGTCGAGCCCCTGCTTAAAGTTCTTTTTTTTTTTTAAAGGCAGGTTACATGTTGCAATGAAACGATAGTCGAATGAGCACCACGACAGCAAGCTGGTACCCTTGAGGTGAAAATAGACCGCATGAAGACCTCCAATGCGTTGGTCAGACTCCCTTGCTGTACATAACAACATCTGAGACACCTCTAGAGGAGGGCTTACAATGCAGTGGAATTTTGTGACCCTTGACAAAGTCTGCTGGAGACTAAGCCGGGACCCACAGCTACGCACAGGAATGGGTTATCAAGTTCAAGATCCTCCCACATCATAAGGGAGAATCATACCCCTAGACCAAAGAGTGGATTGGTCATAAACGTTCACAAAGTGTCTTGTGTACATTTAGCAACTATCATAACTGTTAAAGTGTTATTGTGTTTATGGTTACCTTCACGGCACATGAATCCTGCTAAAAGTCTAAACGGTGTAGTCGAAACGATTGTTGTCAGGCAATCACGATTTTAGTCTGTTATTAATTTATATAATAAATAAACAAACCAAAGCTGTTTCCCGATTCAAACTTGGTTAAAAAAGGCTGCCATTTTGTATTGACTACACACAACCCACTGATGATAACGTCTTGATTACATGCTTTGATCAGCCAATCAAATATCCCCGCACACGTTTTGGTCAGACGTTAGAGAAATAATATAGCTAGATTTGACAGACAACACCCAGAGCCTGATGTAAAAGTGGAATCTACTCTTTGCCAAGAACAGATTCATTAGTTATTATTATTTCCACTTATGCCTTTCAGCCTTGCGAATAGCTTAAGTCATCTGTCCTGCTTAAAGTACCTGTTTCGCTACACAATTAGCCTAATGTCATCTATCAACCTGCTTCACGACCTTCCTCTCGCCATGCATCATATCTACCAGTGCTGTAAAGCATCAGTTGGGAGCTGATGAGGGTGTATTCTCATGAGGTGACCAAACAGGAATATTTTAAAATCTGAAATGTACTCTCCACAAGCCAAGGTGCTGACCATACTTTGAATGTCTTCGTTTCGCAGTCTGTCTTTCTTGTTAACATCAATGACCTTCCTTAAACACTTCATTTCACAAATTGAAATTCTGCTCTCATTCGATAATGAAATTATGTGCCAATATTAAAACAATGAACAGGCCACTCTGAATGAAATACAATTTGTCCAACAAATTAAAAACAGATATGCAGACATGTTAGAAAGGATACAAAGAAAAGCAACAAAACTGATAGTGGGATTCCACTATTACAGTTAGACTCAGAAAAACCAGCATTAGTGTCTAGAAAAGAGAAGAATTCGAGGTGACAATACAGGTTTATAAGTTAATCAACGGAAAGGATAAATTAGACTATAACAAGTTTTTCAAAATACAACCACCTATTAGAACAAGAGGGCACAGCAACAAATTAGTTAAAGAAAGGACCAGATTAGATATCAGGAAGCCCTGTCGAAGACGGATGTGTCGGACTGAAAGGTGCAAATATCGAAATCAAACTGTAAATTACACAATGCATTCCGTTCTCCGAACTATATCCTGCTACTTGCAAAGCCCTGTTTCGAGTTTGGTAGCGAGAGATTGAGAACAAATGAAGATAATGAAGAGGAAGATATGAGGAAATATTTGTTTTGTCAGACCACTGGCCACATAAACACAAAATTTAAAATGGACAACACAGTCAAGTGTGCATGCGAGAAGGCACCGCAGGCTCCAGAGCACATGTTACAGAAAGGCCTTGAATATGATATACTGAGGCAAACCACTGGTCTAGAGAAACAACTTACTTAGTCGCTTACTTACTTAGTCGCTCCTCTTCTACCGTGAGGTATAGAGGTCTAGAGAAACAACACTTGAAGAATTCTTGAGTGGTCCTCCAGGGTCTTTGTGTATGACAAGAACAGGAATAGCACCACTGCCACACAGAGAACATGTTGTAAGAGGTGATTAGATGTGGAACATGGCATAACATCAGCCATGGTTAGGTGGTTTGTAAAGTGCAGCATAGACGTTGCCTAATTTGGTCTATTAAGATGAACTCGCACATCGGTTAACCACCCTCAAGGAAACTGGTTGTATACAGACTCTGCAGAGTCTTCTCAACCAGTTTTTGTTTGGGTGTTTTTTTCTTAGCGTTCGCCTCATTTTTCTATTTCTAAACTGGTTGCACTATGTTTTTATTTTGCGCCTGTTGGCCCAGTGCATCCAACTTCATCATGCATTTTATATAAGGGTCTGCTTACTCCTGCATTTTCTAAGGGTTTGCTTCCCCGAGGTAACAGCGGGTGCTGTGATTGGGGAGCGAACCAAGCACCTTCGGATTGTGAGTCGTGTCATTTAACCACTAGCCCATGCCGTCCCCTAAACCAGTATAAAAGTTTACCAGTTAAGTTAAGAGAAACTTTACGCACCTGTATGTGAACTACAAAAGACAATTAAGTTTATAATAGAGACAACATTGCAGATATAGACATTATATTTTCATGCAAGTGAAAGAACCAGAAAAAGAAGATTACAAACATTTTGAATGTGTTGGAGGCTGTGTTGTTCAAAGATACTCATGCTGATTGAGTTAACTTCTGATGACATTTATTTCATAGCAAGTTACAGTGGCTCTTCTTACATTTTGAGGTAGGTGGATAGTGGTCCTACTGGTTGTTGTCGTTTGCGAATGCCCACAATGAGGTTACTGTTTAGTGCGCCCTGAAAAGGATGTTAAGTGGCGGGTTGCAGTAGCTTTCCTCACATGCTGATGAAGGTGGATTGGGGTCCTCCAGGCGGTTGTGCTATGCTTGGCTTCATCTGTGTGTTACTCATGACTATGGGGATCACGTTGATACCTCACCTCGTTAGCCAGGCTGCCATAAAAACAGCCCGTTTCCAGGGAGGGCTACTAGAAAGCCGAGGTTGAGGGTCTTGGCCAGTACATTTTGCCTGACCCTGACTAACATGTCTGATCAGTATATTTTGCCTGACCAGACATCAGTCTTCCTCCCTGGTCCTACTGGTAGACGTGCTATGCGACAAGGCTGCTCAGTAAGCTTGCCACTCTAGAGATTACAGTGTCGATCCCTACCTCATTGGCCAGACTGCTTTCACACAGCCTGTTTCTAGAAACATGAACGAAGATGTCAGGTGGAGTCTTGAAGGCAAAGCAAGCAAAGAAGGTGACAGTATCAGACTTCGTGCTGCGAGAAGTGTTCTCATATGACTATATAGACCTATCCTGGCACGGCAGACTCTGCCGCTCTCGGGACACTTAGTGAGGAGTCGGATGTGAACGTGTCACGTGTTCATCTGATTATTCTTCGCTTTCATGTGACGGGTGAAAATGGATCAGATATAAATCAGTTTCAAACAATACAACATTAAAAAAAAAACCGAAAGCCGAAATATGAATTGTAACAAACTACATGCAAAATGTTGGAACATCCGAAGAGGCAACCATATACTTTACACACTTTGGCAGCTACTGTCCAGACTAACTGCATGACAAAGTAACTGGTTAGTTTCTGACAACAGCAAAAGCAAACAATGATTCATTTCTATTTCAGGCATTTATTCTGAAAAGGACATTTTGTCGTAGTTTACAGCGAGGCTGCGATATATGCACCTTTCGGCCTGACACATTTCAGCGCAGCAAAATTTTGGGATCAGATTTGTCTTCCCTCTACGATCCTCACTCTCCTAGCCAGACTACAATAGTGCAGCCTGTTTCCAGAACAACCCCATTGAGGCGGAATAGGGTCTTGGTCAGATGTGGTTCGCTGACCCTGATGCAAGCAGCCGACTATGAGTCACTTAGCAGTTCATTCACTTCTGCATCTTCTCATGCCCTCCAATTATCTGACAATTAGCTCACTCATACCTCAGGTTTCAGGTACAACCATGTATATAAAATAATTAATAATGCAGGTAAAAGTGGGAAAAGAAGTCAAGTCTTGTATATCAGATACCAGAAAAAGAAAGATAGATATGGTTTAGTTGTACCTTAAAACCGTCGTATGAGTGATTTAACTCAGGTAATTGGGACATTGTTGTACTAAAAAAAACCACAGTAGGAGCGAGTTAACTGTTGGGTAATAGGGTATAGTTGTACTCTGTTGTATGAGTGAGTTAACTGTTGGGTAATAGGGTATAGTTGTACTCTGTTGTATGAGTGAGTTAATTGTTGGGTAATAGGGTATAGTTGTACTCTGTTGTATGAGTGATTTAACTCAGGTAATTGGGACATTGTTGTACTAAAAAAAAACACAGTAGGAGCGAGTTAACTGTTGGGTAATAGGGTATAGTTGTACTCTGTTGTATGAGTGAGTTAACTGTTGGGTAATAGGGTATAGTTGTACTCTGTTGTATGAGCGAGTTAACTGTTGGGTAATAGGGTATAGTTGTACTCTGTTGTATGAGTGAGTTAATTGTTGGGTAATAGGGTATAGTTGTACTCTGTTGTATGAGTGATTTAACTCAGGTAATTGGGACATTGTTGTACTAAAAAAAAACACAGTAGGAGCGAGTTAACTGTTGGGTAATAGGGTATAGTTGTACTCTGTTGTATGAGTGAGTTAACTGTTGGGTAATAGGGTATAGTTGTACTCTGTTGTATGAGTGAGTTAATTGTTGGGTAATAGGGTATAGTTGTACTCTGTTGTATGAGTGAGTTAACTGTTGGGTAATAGGGTATAGTTGTACTCTGTTGTATGAGTGAGTTAACTGTTGGGTAATAGGGTATAGTTGTACTCTGTTGTATGAGTGAGTTAACTGTTGGGTAATAGGGTATAGTTGTACTCTGTTGTATGAGTGAGTTAATTGTTGGGTAATAGGGTATAGTTGTACTCTGTTGTATGAGTGAGTTAACTGTTGGGTAATAGGGTATAGTTGTACTCTGTTGTATGAGTGAGTTAACTGTTGGGTAATAGGGTATAGTTGTACTCTGTTGTATGAGTGAGTTAACTGTTGGGTAATAGGGTATAGTTGTACTCCTTCTTCTTCTGCGTTCATTCTCAATCTCCCATTACCAAGCCCTGAACAGGGCTTTGCAAATAGCAGGATGTAGTCTGGAGAACAGAATGCGTTGTGTCGCTGGTTTATAGCTTAACTGCAATATTTGCACCTTTCGGTCGACACATCCGTCTTCGGCAGAAAATAATTGTACTAAAAACTGTTGTATGAGTGAATTAGATGTTGGGTAATGGGGCATAGTTGCACTAACTGTTGTATGAGTGAATTAGATGTTGGGTAATGGGGCATAGTTGCACTAACTGTTGTATGAGTGAATTAACTGTGGTAATTGGGCATAGTTGTACTAACTGTTGTATGAGTGAATTAACTGTGGTAATTGGGCATAGTTGTACTAACTGTTGTATGAGTGAATTAACTGTGGTAATTGGGCATAGTTGCACTAACTGTTGTATGAGTGAATTAACTGTGGTAATTGGGCATAGTTGTACTAACTGTTGTATGAGTGAATTAACTGTGGTAATTGGGCATAGTTGTACTAACTGTTGTATGAGTGAATTAACTGTGGTAATTGGGCATAGTTGTACTAACTGTTGTATGAGCAAACCTCACTGGGCCAGAAGCATAGCATCAGTTGATCAAGTTGAAGAAGAAGCTGCCAGTTTGTCATATGCCTGTTAGTTACAGGGCCCCGAAAGAGAAGCAAAGAATAGTAACACTGTAGACTGTCATGGACATACCTGTTAGCTAATACGGTTTCTGGTAATTTGTGTGGGATTTGAGCCATTTTTCTAGACATGTGGTTGTTAATCGCCTCTTAACTTTTTTTGGGGTGTTTTTTCAGTGAAGTTAGATCTCAAGATCCCGATGAAGGGTCATACACTGTACGTGGCTGTTTTTGCATAATATCTTCATTAAATATAAAAATTGTGGGAGGGTAGGGGAAAAATGTTCCGTTAATATTCAACAATTTCTGCATTTACTGACGATTGTATGCAAAAACTATGTGCAGCATGAAGTACAGCAGTACCCCACTTATGTGAACAGATAGGAACCAGAGCATGTTCGTAAATTGAATTTGTTTGTAGAATGGAATTCAGTCTTTTCTTTAGCTTACAAATACATTTCGGCTACAGAAAAAGTACATAGCCTGACATCATTTAAAAGTGCAAACGAAATCTAAATAAACAAACAAGAATTAGCCAAAATAAACCAAAATCTATCAAAATAAACATAATCTTACTTTCCCGCATTTTAATTTTTGCAAGAGTGAAAGATGAATGTATAGAATGATGGTTCGGTACTCAACAGATTGAATAATCACTTACACGGGCTAAAATTAGTTCAATCGCCAATGTGTATGTGCGGCAGGCAGTACAGACATCCGAACATACCCTGCACGACTGTTATATACTTAGTCAATTGTGTACAGTGCACTGGCCCACGAATCTCCACACAAAGCTGTTTGGAAGCCTTAAAGTACTATCCACTACAGTAACCTTTATCAAGAGACCTGGACTTCACGTGTAGATGAAACCGGACAGAATTTGGAGAACGAGAGAAGAAGGAGGTGATTTAAATGTCTTCACTTAAGGCCAGATAAATGGAACACTGTGTATGGTACTAGACAACAACTGATAAATACATGCAGATACCATTACATTGGTACGGGCACGCATCGAAATCAAATGGTCTTGCAAATACTATCCTGCACGGAAAGGTGCAAGGCAGATGAGATGAAGAGGTTGTCCCAAAAAGAGGTGGGAGGACAATATAAAAGAATGGACCAATCTCTGACCAGAAGAGGCACAGGCAGCGGGCGTTGACAGAGAGAGATGGCGTGGGGATGTCTTATATATATTACTGGATGACCCGTTCCTCAGCGGAGGTTACGCCGCTGTGGGTCCCAACTTCATTTCCATTGTCTTCTGTCTTGGGCCACGGTGGACCAGTGGGTGATAAGTTTCCTGTCTAAAGCATGATAGATATTGTTTCTGAGTTTGAGGGAGTCAGATCAGTACATAGGTGGTCTTCCCCCTGGTTGTCTTCTGTCTTGTGGGTACCAGACTAATGTCGCTGTTCTCCAACGGTCATCAGTTCTCCTAAGCAGGTGGCCAGCCCAACAATGCTTTGCATTGTCTGTGTGGGTAACTGCATCCTTAACCACTGACATCTGTCGTACGTCAGTGTGGTGAAGACCTTTCAAACGTTGATTGTGGAGTGTGAGGCCGATCTCAAGGGAGGCTTGGGTTACTCTGAGTTTGGACTCCCATTTCTTTTTGTAAGAACTCATGTTTCTGCGGCATAACATATTATATGTAGAACTGTGAAGTTGAATAGGGAGGCATATCTATATATACAATAAACTTAATTCTCACTGATTTGTACGTCATTTTTTGTTTGTACGTAATCCACAGTATCACATAACTCTGAGGATCCACTCGTGTCTGTTTCTTTTTTCTATTTTTGCATTCGCCTTATTTCTCAATTCCCCAAGGCGGCGTGTGTTGCGCTATGTTTTTATTTTGTGCCCGCCCAGTGCATCCGGCTTCGTCACGCATTCTATGTAGGGGTGTGCTTCCTGCTGCATTTTCTAAGGGTTTGCTTCCCTGAGGGAACGGCTGGTACTGTGATTGGGGATCGAACCCAGCACCTTTGGATTGTGAGCCATGCCACTTAATCACTAGCCCACGCCGGCCGTTCCCTACATCGTTTCTGTTTCTAAGAATTGACATCACTGCACTCCGGGCATACTCATCAGTGCTCAGTTGCTGTCAGCAAATGGTGCAGGGTATTGATACCGATGGTCCCTGTAGCTCACTGGTTGTACAACTCTCCTGCTCCGTCCTCTCATACGACCTACTCCATTCAAACCTCATTTGATGTCAAAACATTGTAGTCTGTAGATTTATGATTTATCTATTTCTGTGTCTTCATCCAATAGACGGTCGTTAATTGATTTCAAAATCACACTCCTATCCATCACTAACATGCCCATGGTGGGAGCTTGTGAAGCCAAGATGTACTCATATAATTAACAGTACCAATTTTATACCCTAAACATAAGTACAGCAAACCCAGAAACATTTGCTTGCCCCTGCAATAGCTTATTCATTTGGTAAAATCTGAGAACTGTAGTGAAAAATTTAGAAATCCTAAGGTTGATGGTTCGAATCCAACTAACAATTTTATTTTTACTTTCAAAGTTATATGATAAAAATTTTCTCAATTTTATTTTGAAAACCATTATTGAAATCATGAATTTGATATCTCAATTTCAGAACTGAATTTTTTATATACATTGAATATTTAACTCATTGTGAATTGTGCAACACAAAAGGAGTGAGTGCTGTGAATGTAATAATTGAATATTCATATTTTACATTTTTTGAGCATTCTCACTAATTGTATTCTGTTGCGATGTAAATAAATCCATTTCATTTGTTAATAGTTTATATAAAGTTTCATGTCAATAAAATATATACTCTGTTCTGAGTTTGTTTTCATTCAAATTCTACGATTACAATTAAAATTCTAAAGTTTGTTGTTGTTGTTGCTGCTGCTGTTGTTGTTGCTGCTGCTGCTGTTGTTGTTGAATGCCCACAATGTGCAGGACCACTCTTTTTTGTGTCCTAAAAAGGACGCTAAGTGGTGGGTTGTAGTAGTTTTCCTCCCATTTAGAGCGTGCTGATGAGGATGGACTGGAGTTCTCCAGGTGGTTGTGCAATGCTTGGGATCTGTATATTGCTCACTACCTACGAGGATCACGTCGATCCCTCACCTTGGCAAGCATATTTTGCCCGACCGTGACTAACATGTCCAATCAGTATATCTTGCCTGACCATATGTTATTCTTCCTCCCGCTAAAGTAGGTTAAAAATATACGTATTTATAAATTTACAAGAATGTATGCATCTGAGTTTGCACCAAAAAAACACAAACTAAAGCGACAGGTCGGAGAAGTTTTCTACAGATTGGATAAAAGTCTTTTCTGGCATTATTGCAATATCAAAGGCAGGATCTACCTTATTTTGTATCACTGCGGGGGATGGCGTGGCTTAGTTCGTCCTCAATCTCCCTCTACCTAGCCCTGAGAAGGGCTTAAGTAGCAGAATGAAGTCCAGAGAACGGAATGTGTTGTGTCGTAGTTTACAGGTTGACTGCAATATTTGCACCTTTCGGTCCGACACATCTGACCTGAGCAGGGTTTTTTTTAGTACCGGGTTAGCTTTCCCTCTTCGATCCCTTCTCCTTTGCCAGTCTACTCTGTTGCAGCCTGTTATCCATAAACACCGCATGGAGGTGCAGAAGAATCTTGGCAGCTCTGGTTCGCTGGTCCTGACGCTAGCAGTCAGCTATGGGTTGCTGACAGCTGCAGCTCATGTGTTGCCACTGCGAAGGATAAAGATGCAGCACAGTGAATGAATAAGCTAACAGTAGGTAGCAACTTGTGGCTGTCTGCTTGCATCAAAGTCAGCAAACCAGTGCAGATCAAGACCATATTCCGTCTCCAAATTACGGCCCTGGAAACAGACTGGACTTGTGGAGCCTGGCTATGAGAGTAGTCATCGAACCAGATATGACAGGCTGAAAGGCACAGATATCGCAGGCATATTGTAAAATACGATACACAGTCCCTTTTAGGATGAATGCCGAAGAAAAAAATGTATACATCACTACAAAACAGATTGTGAACGTTCATTTTCAATTTATGATATAGAAGATACATATAGAATTGAGTGGCTGCCGAAGACCAATGTGTCGGACCGAAAGGTGAAAATATCGCAGTCAAACTGTAAACTAGCAACACAGCACATTCCGTTCTCCGCACTACATTCTGCTATTTGCAAAACCCTGTTCAAGGCTTGGTAGCGGGAGATTAAAAACAAACGCAGAAGATGGAAGAAGAATTCAGTGGACGAGGTCCAGGTTAAATACCAGGAAATATTTGTTTAGCCCGAGAGCGGTAAATGCTTGGAATGCATTGACACAAGAAATAGTGGAGGCAGGGTCAATTAATGCATTTAAGAATAGATTGGATGTGCATAGCTTTTAGAGCAAGAAAGTGTAAATGAAACTGGTTGTACACAGACTCTGCAGAATCTTCTAAACCAGTATAAAGACGTTTAGTTGAGTTAAGAATGCTGACAGTCTCTTAACTTTTGCTGCACTGACTTTAAAACCTGTCATAGCATTTTAACAAGTGCTACTGCTGCATGTGTTTCAGACAATAAACTACATTAATTGTAAATGAATGCACTTGGTCCAGGTTGAGAAACATAGTGCTAGCCAATGATTAGACACCAGCTTGCCAAGTACACATAGCCCTAGTGCAACAATTATGAATGAGTGAACAAAAATTAATATATATCAGGGTGGTCCAACAGTTTCAACTTTAAGGTTCATGTGAATCAATAATGTAAAGTTTGTGGGATCTTTATGATACACATTTATACATAAAAAAGGCCATGGTTGATATTTAATGAGATCTGACTGCTTTGATGCAATTAAGGAACTAATGTAAAGTTTGTGGGCCATTCATGACACATATGAGGTCTGTTCAAAATGTATCGAACCTCTGGCTGGAAAAAATATACAATTATTCATCTGGAGGATTGAACACATTTCCAGACGGAGTTGCTTCTGCTCCATCGTTAGCAGCTTTGGCATAAATTTCGTGGACACTCTCCACATGGCCAAATCTTTGCTCAAAATGGAGTGTACTGAACCAAATAATAATGTTCGCGAAGGCGTTAAAGGTCTGTTGCGTCGATTGACCACTATCATATCCAACTGCTGAGGCTGTGTTCATGCATAGCGTGTCAACCGAAATCCCTACAGACTCCCCAGGTGGAGCCGAGTACTCTGCTGCCTTGGGATGAGGGCCATGAGGAGTGTATTAGACCAATGTCTCATGTTTTCTGTGTCTCCTTGTTTTTTCTGTGTCAATTCCACAGAACAAAGTCCCTGATACCACCTGGTGAAGGAGTTGTAAATTATAATCCAAACAGAAACCACCAAACATCAGAAAACTCTACACACACACACTGGAGTAAGTCGAGAGCACAGCCACTAAGTCTTACTGAACCAAAGCTTATCCTCAATTCATTTGCAAGCTCTCGGATGGTGACACAAACATTTCTACATGACTGAAGTACACACTTCAATGACCTCACCATTTCAACTTGTTATTGGCTAACCGAACGTGGCCTGCTCTCCCTTGACATGCAGCTATCTTTGAAGTGATTGTACCACTCTTAATTTGTGTGATGCTCATGGCATCTTCACCGAAAGCCTGTTGAATCTTCCGAATTATTTCCACTTTGGTATCACCGATTTGATTCAATACGGCTGCTCCAGTTCCGTAATTTTGTGGCAGATTAAAATCAAATAGGCATCCACTACCCTCACTCACAGACTGACAACTAGCAACTGAAGCTCTGCAAGGGCGAAAATAATCCTTGCACGTG
Organism: Ariolimax columbianus; assembly: GCA_036924085.1. Taxonomy (NCBI): domain Eukaryota; kingdom Metazoa; phylum Mollusca; class Gastropoda; order Stylommatophora; family Arionidae; genus Ariolimax; species Ariolimax columbianus. The sequence goes on from JAVGWX010000019.1 coordinate 27,828,754, forward strand.
CACGAAGATCCCCTACACTTCCTCGTCAGAGGCTTCCTAAGATGCATCCATTTGTTTCTGCTAGAAAAATTAAGGTCTGATACATTTTGAAAAGACCTTGTATGCATTCATAAAAGAGGCCACTACTTAACTATGACACAAGGCATTCCGTTCTCCAGACTACATTCTGCTACTTGCAAAGCCCTTTTTAAGAACGAACGATGAAGAAGATATTTCATGAGATCCCATTGTTATGCTGAAACTGAGGAAGTAATCTAAAGTTAACAAGGGAGTTATGATAAATTTTTTTACATGACGCCTGTTCAAAATGTTTCAGTAAATATTTTTACATGACGCCTGTTCAAAATGTTTCAGAACATTTGAAATTGTGTATGAAACCAATGGCTTATCAACTTCTTTGAGCAATTTTTTGCAGATTTTCCTACAGCATATTCTTGTGCTAATTTGGTAATACACTCACCATTTTGGAGGCTTTAAATGATTGTAAATTTGTCTTTCATGGATAATATTGTTTGACTCTATTTAGCCTTTTATTTGATAATAGAAAAGTAAAATATTTAACCAATATGCTGAGAATACTTGCCACTCACATGTCACATCAGGAAATAAGTCTAGACATTTGTAAGGAAGTGATAGTCAAACTGTATAAGGCATTAGTTAGACCTAGATTGGAGTATTGTGTAGTCAAACTGTATAAGGCATTAGTTAGACCTAGATTGGAGTACTGTGTACAGGTGTGGAGTCCTTAACGTAGAGAAGATATAAACATGCTGGAAAGGACACAAAAAAGTGTGACAAAACTGATAGTGGGATTCCACAATTACAGTTATGAGGAACGACTCAGAAAAACCGGCCTACAGTGTTTAGAAAATAATCAACGGAAAGGATAAATTAGACTATAACAAATTTGTCAAAATTCAATCACCTACAAGAAAAAGACGGTACAGCCACAAAATAATTAAAGAAAGGTCCAGATTAGATATTATTAAATATTTTTTTTGTCAGATAATGGTGAATTCTAGGACTGCATTTTCACAGGAAATAGTGCAGGCAGGGACAAATAATGCACTCAAAAATAGATTGTATTCTATGCACATAGTTTTTAGATTAAGGAAATGTAAAAGAAACTTGTTGTATACAGACTGCAAAGTCTTTTAAACCAGTATAAAGTTATTTTGGTTCTCACTCATACCCACTGCTGTTCAGATAACCGGTCGCTGGGTTAACCAGGGTTTGTATAACCCATGTTCTAATGTAATTTTTTTTGTACGGCTCATGACATAATTTACACAGGCCACATTTGTTGCCCTGCGGAATAACAGTTGGACCATCCCGACATATATCCTCCCTCCAGCAACATCAAAAACAGCTCCCCAAACAAAAAACATAACGGAAAACTGTTGTTACCGAGACTCTGGATACAGCAGCATGTGCTGGCCTTCTCTGATTGGAGATTTGTTGAGAGATAGCAAATAAAAACCAGCAGGCAAAGTGAAATACACAAAAGAAATAATCATGGTCAATATTAATAGATTAAGAAGGTGAAAACATGCACCAGCAAAGACACAGAATTTACTAAAGATCTGAAATATGAAGTGGCTTCAAATGAAAACCATAAAATTGCTATAGATTTTTAGACAAACCATGCTTTTGTATTGTAACTTGTTAATATGGTTGCTAAGGATGTCAAGAGTGTCCTGTATGTGCCATCTTGGTGCAGACATTTAACATGACGTCATAATTGTAGTTAAAAAATGGCCGCCCGACTATTGACGTGCCCCAAAGAGGAGCAGCGTTCTGTTATCCGTTTTTTTTAGAGGAGTGAAGGGGTGAAACCTGTAGAAATTTATTGGTGAATAACGGTGCAGTATGGTGATGCATGCCTTTCACTCCAGCAAGTGTATGAGTGGAGCAGGAAGTTCCAAAACGGAGCGTGTTCTGTGACAGACTGTTCATGACCGGGTCAGACACAAAGTAGTGACCCTAGACTCTAGTGCAGCCGTTGATCACCTCGTTAAAGAAAATCGATGATTGACTGTGAAAGACACATGCTGGAGTGAATAGCATGCATCACTGCACTGGACCTCCATTCGTTGATGAATGTCTATAGCTTTCATCCCTTTGCAGCTAAAAAAGCGGATAACAGAACGTTGCTCATCTTTGGTGCATTTCAATAGTTGTGCCGCCATCTTTTAACTACAATTATGACATCATGTTGTTCGTTTGCACCGTGATGGCATGTGCAGGACACTCTTGCCATCCTTAGCAACCATATTAACAAGTTACAATACAAAGGTTAATTTTTTTCTTATTTCTGTCCCGCTTTTAAGGTTTTCATTTGAAGTCCCTCGTATGATGATGATATGTTTGTACAGTTTATATTTAAAACTATACATCCTAATATTGCCAAATACGTTGACTTCTTCTTCTTCTACCGATTCCTTGGTAAATGAGTTATTCACATTTGATTCTTGTATCCTACAAGGGGTATTGTTTTAAGAGCTGTCTATTAAGCCCAGAAGGCCACACCACATTCTGGCCTGCGTAATTGTTGTTGTGTACAATATCCATGATACAGAGACTCCTCTACACTCAAAACCATTTGCATACACTCTAACATACTGGAAGGTGTCTGATAGATACTGCCATCTTTAGTTACCATTTACAGTGGAAATAAAATTAGAAATGAGAAGAATTTATATTTTTAAATCAAATATTTTTCTAGTTTAATTCGAGGTCAAGAGACAGGTCTAGCTGGCATATGATATAAGATAAACATTAATGAAGACTGGTCTCATGTATGAAAGAGTCACTTTTACTATGAAAGACAGTTATCTTTATACAATTAAGATTGCATGGTAAATTGCTTGTTTCAAGGTTAAGAGTGTAATGGGTCAAAAAGAACCTGAATTAACAAGGATAATGATAGAAGAAAATACAGATGAAAAATGTGACTTCCTTAGGCAGTGCTTATGAAATTTCAGAAGTGAGGTCTCAAGCTCAAACTTTCCTAGGGCAGTATAAAGTCAAGTTAATGGACAAAGGAGGCAGCATGAAGTCAAGTTAATGGACAAAGTGGGCAGCATGAAGTCTAGTTAATGGACAAAGTGGGCAGCATGAAGTCAAGTTAATGGAGAAAGGGAGCAACACGAAGTCAAGTTAATAGAGAAAGAGAGCGAGCAGCATGAAGTCAAGTTAATGGAGAAAAGGAGCAGCATGAAGTCAAGTTAATGGAGAACGTGGACAGTATGAAGTCAAGTTAATGGACAAAGGGGACAGCATGAAGTCAAGTTAATGGACAAAGGGGACAGCCTTAGTAAAATTAATGGACAAAGGGGACAGCATGAAATCAAGTTAATGGACAAAGAGGACAGCATGAAGTCAAGTTAATGGAGAAAGCAGGCAGCATGAAGTCGAGTTAATGGAGAAAGGGAGCAACATGAAGTCAAGTTAATGGTCAGCATGAAGTCAAGTTAATGGACAAAGTGAAGCAGCATGAAGTCAAGTTAATGGACAAAGAGAGAAGAATGAAATCAAGTTAATTGACAAAAGCGGCAGCATGAAGTCAAGTTAATGGTCAATGTGGACAGTATGAAGTAAAGTTAATGGAGGAGGGGGGGGGGGGGGGGGGGCATGAAGTCAAGTTAATGGACAAAGGGAGCAGCATGAAGTCAAGTTAATGAAGAAAAGGGGCAGAATGAAGTCAAGTTAATGGACAAAGTGGGGCTGCATGAAGTCAAGTTAATGAAGAAAAGGGGCTGCATGAAGTCAAGTTAATGGACAAAGTGGGGCTGCATGAAGTCAAGTTAATGAAGAAAAGGGGCAGCATGAAGTCAAGTTAATGGGCAAAGTGGGGCAGCATAAAGTCAAGTTAATGGACAAAAGTAGCAGCATGAAGTCAAGTTAGTGGACAAAGAGAGCAGAATGAAGTCAAGTTAATGAAGAAAAGGGGCAGCATGAAGTCAAATTAATGGACAAATTGGGGCTGTGTGAAGTCAAATTAGTGGTCAACTGGCATAATGATGTCAAGTTAAAGGACAAAGTATTGCTTTAAGTTACTATTGGGGAACTGAGACACTAGTCCGGTCAGATACAACATACTGACCAGGCCACAATCTCTCTTCCATGTAGTGATTCCTGGAAATAGGTTTTTTCAACACAGCCTGGTTGACGGGATGTGGGTCAACGTGATACCGCAGTTGTGAGAGTGAGCGCATAGCACAACCGCCTGGAGGACCACTATCAATATTTATCAGCATGCTCAGGATGTGAAGAAAGCTACTACAACCCGCTACTTAATGCATTTTTCAGGGCGCACAAAAGAATTATTGTTGTTGTTTCGAATGCCCACAATGGGTAGGTTTGTTCTTTTGTGCTCTCTGAAAGGACGTTAAGTGGCAGGTTGCTGTAGCTCTCCTCACATCCTGAAGATGCAGCAGGGCCCTTCAGGTGGTTGTGCTATGCTTGGCTTCATCTGCATGTCACTCACTACTACGTGGATCAGTCCCTCACCCCATTAGCCAGGCTGGGATGAAAATAGCCTGTTTCCAGGGAGGGCTACGAGAAAGCCGAGGTGAGGGTCTTGGCCAGTATATTTTGCCTGATCGCGACTAACATGTCTGATCAGTACAGTGTGCCTGACCAGACGTTAGTATTCCTCCCTGTCCAAACCTACTCATTGTAGGCATTAAAAAACAAGTCTCTATTGATCTCCAGTTTTACTTAAGTCTTTTCATATTTTAGTCTATGGTGATTCCTCCACTAAAATACCTGGCCTGTCTCGCACTACCAGAAATTGGATCTATCTCGCAAACCCAGAAATGGTACATGAAGTCGTCATGAGAGGGAATCAAAATTATCAGTGTAACCTCCCATGTTGCAACAGGGACTAAGGAAGGTTGTACGTGCATCTAGTAATCTTATCATTTTAAACCACTGCCACAGAAACTGCCGTTATGAAATTTAAAAGAATGAATCCCCGGAAATCGGGTCTCCCATCCACAGAAATTGGAGATCTCTCATTACCCGTAAATTGGATCTCTTATTAACTGAAAATCAGATCTCACATACGAGGAAATCAGATCTCACATCCCCGGAAATCAGATCTCACATTTCCGGAAATCGGATCTCACATCCCCAGCTATCGAACCTTGCATTCGCAGATATCCAGATATTGAGTCTTGCATTCCTGGAAATCTAGACTTACACCCCTATATAGTGTGTTTTACCCCAGGTTAAGAAGAACTCTAAAAACATGAATTTCTTAAAATTAATTTTCGTATAACTAACAAAATGAAGCAGCTTACTCTTGCAGTCATAGCGCAGTGTGCAAGCTAAGTTTTTACAAGCAAACCCAGGGGTAACGGCCGGTGCTGTGATTGGTGAGTGAACCCAAGTCACTACCAACTACGATGGTCCTTTCTAAGGAGGTACACATGGCCCACACTGGGAAAACTGTCTTAACTGACTACCAACTACAATGGCCTTTTCTAGGGAGTACCACATGGGGACAAATTGTAACAGCTACTATTGCTCTGATCAATATGGCACACATTAAGAGACCATATTGAGATTCAAACTTGTGTCTTTCGACAAATTCAAAGAAATGTCAAGGTTAGACAAAATTAACAGAAAGGACAAAATGCACAAAGACATCAATGACAAAATTCTGCGAAATTATAAAAATCACAGATGTGTCTAGGTTAGATAAAATTAAAAGAAATGACTAAATTCATAGCAAAAAAGAAATTTACAAATTCACAAAACATTTCTAAATTTTGAGAAATGACAAAATTCACAGAAATATCAAGAAGATAGATAGTTCAGGTGAATGACAAAATTGTAAAAAATATTAAACTATAGACAAAATTTACATAAATTAAAAAAATGTACAGAAATGATGTTAGACAAAATTTAAACAAATGAAAATATAAGAACAAGCAATTGTTACTACAACAAGAGTATCAAATGATGATATGAACGAAGACACCTAGAAGTCATGCCATGAAAACCATTCAAACAAAACTGTATAATGGGCTAAGACAAGTATTGGAATGTAATACCTCAAATGAAGATACAACACTAACTTTGTAATTACAAAGTATGCAGTCTGATTGAGTCTATTCGAGCTGTGGCAGGCCTTGTTAACTGGATACCAGCTACAGTGGGAAGAGCCCATATGGTCTACACGTATTAACCATACCTTACCTTTTTTTTTTTTTTTTTGAGCCGCGTAGCGCAATGGTTAGCGCGCTGGCTTCACATCTGCGTGGCCCTGGGTTCATTCCCCAGTTGAGGTGGTAATATTTTTTCAGACAGCAATGGCTCCCGGGTCGACCCAGCCTTAAATGGGTACCGGCTCAGTACGGGAAGTAAAAACGGCAAGGGAGAGGAGATGGCTACTGGCCTCGTATGGCCGAGCCTTTGAAATGTGAGATCGCTAACACCTCACACCCCTATGGCAGTAATGCTATGGGTTACTTTACTTTACCTACCTTTTTTCCTCCCTCATTTGCCTTATTTCTTTATTCTCAAAGATCGTGTGCGTTGCACTGTTTTTATTTTGCGACTTTGGCATGCATTTTATGTAAAGGTCTGCTTCCTCCTGCATTTTCCAAGGCTTTGCTTCCCGAGGTAACGGCCGGTGCTGTGATTGGGGAGTGAACCCAAGTCACTACGCACTACGATGCCCTTCCCGGAGAGGGTCCACATAATCCACACTGGGAAACTGTCTTAACTCACTACCAACTACAATGGCCTTTTCTGGGGAGTACCACACGGCCCACATTGTACCAGCTACTGTGGCTCTGTGGTGAACGATCAATATGGCACACATTAAGAGACTTTTTATCTTAATACTAAAATAAAACAGCAGTATAACTTAAAAAAACACATTAAGATATTACACTCCAGGACACCAAATCAAACATTAGACAAGCATGCACGCACATACTGTAAAATCTAACGTATAATATACACAATATGTACTAATTTTTGTCCGCTCATTATAGTACTCGGGTGATTTTCAACACCGAAAGAAACCTACATTGGAAAGTTTGTCACAATTTGACAGTGAAAATGGCACAAAATTGAATGTGCCATGTTTTTCTTATGTGTCAGATATTGTTGCAAAATTCATTTCATGCTCTTGGTCTTTTAATCTGTTTTTATATTAAGCTTGGTTGTGAAATTTATCCTTTTATTATTTTGAGCCCTAAAAATGAATTCAAGAAAATGTTATAAAATGAATTAATACAGAATCTAATGACAATCAGGCAGCAGGTGATAGTTTTTCATTAACGACTGTAACATTCTTCTTCTTCATCTTCTTCTTCGTACGCAGTCAGACAGTAACCATTATTTTTTCGAAAAAAGCGGCGGTCATCCTGAGGCTGTCGCCACTGCCATAGAGCTTGTCTTGCAGTTCCACTGGTGATGGCCACATCTGCTCTCTCTGATCCTCGGGCAGTTCTGCAGCAGATGTTCAGCGGTCATTTTAAAAGTACCGCACGGGCATTCGTCGGTACCACCTATCTTCAATTTGTTGAATAGGTGGTACCTCAGTCTATTGTGGCCAGTGCGAAGTCTGAAGACAACGACCTGCTCTCTTCTGTTCAACTGGTAATAGGCATCGTTTTTGGTGTAACCAGTATGTTCGGTTTCCCATTTGGTCATGTATCTGGCTTTGATAAGCCGTTTTGACTCTTCGTACGTTATACTAGTATCTCTTTGTGGTAGTCTTGCACCTTCTTTTGCCAGTCTGTCTGCCTCCTCGTTGCCTTGGATGTTGCAGTGTGATGGGACCCACTGTACCACTACCCTTTTTGGTGCAGACTGCTGGCACAGTTTGCAGAGTGCTGCTCTTAAGTCATTAAGCTCAGTGTTTTTCTGGCTTTTTAGCGTTGTGACTACGGCGAGAGCATCTGTAAGCAGGACTATATGGCTTTCATTTTCTTTATGTGTCACCATTTCTTTCACTGCCGCCCTCAGTGCCTCTGCCTCCGCTCTGAAATTGCTTGTGTACTTACCAGTAGCGAATGACAGTGTTATTTTTCTGCCATTTGGTAGGTTCAGGAATGCTCCTGCCCCTCCGTTCTGTGTAGTGTTTGTTACAGAACCGTCGGTGTATGCATGGGTCCAGTCCATGCTTGGGTAGTTTTTCGATATAAAGCTTAGGGTAGTATCTCTCCTTTCTATTTCAGTCTGGCCTTTTTTGTTTCCAATACCTGGTATATTTTCTACCACCTCTGGAAATATATCCTGCCTCTAGGTAGGTTTTCGTACAGTAGTGATGGGTTTTGGTGTTGTTAGTGCGTTTATGGGATCTTCGTGCATCTTTGCTTTGGCTATTTCTGCAAAGTTTCTCCGCTTTAGTTTCCCATTTCCCAAATTGTTTAGTCTCTGGTGCATTGGATGGTCAGTCAGTCTTCGGAGTTTCTCTGACTGCAGCTGGGCTCTGCAGTCTCTTTTATCGGTCATGGATTGCAGTTTTGTAATCTTTTCAAGTTCTACAATTGGCGTTGACTTCATGCCTCCTGTTATAACTCTCATGGCTTGGTCTTGAAGTTTGCTAACTTTATCGAAGTTCGCCTTTGCTGCTGTTGTCCATGCCGCAATGCCATACTCGAGGACTGTAACATTCGATTTTGGTGAAAAAAACAAAGAGGCGCTCAAATATTGGCTTGACTTCATTCGTTCTCAATCTCCCGCTACCAAACCCTAAAAGGGCTTAAGTAGCAGAATGTAGTACAGAGAACGGAATGCGTTGTGTCGTAGTTTACAGCTTGATTGTGATATTTGCATCTTTCGGTCCAACACATCCGATTTCAGCAAGCATTTTTTGAGTACCAGGTTAGCATTCCCTCTTCGATCCCTTCTCCTTAGCCAGTCTGCCCTGCTGCAGCCTGTTATCCAGAATCACCGCGTGGAGGTGTAGAAGGGTCTTGGCAGCTCTATTTTGCTGGCTCTGGTGCTAGCTGTCAGCTATGGGTCGCTGACCACTGCAGCTCATGCGCTGCTCAGCATCTGCTCAAATATTGTATTTTGAATAAACTTGATGGCAGCAAGGACAAAGTTTTGTGGGAGATAAAGATGAACATGATGGCGATATTTATTATGATGGCACCAATAATAGAATTGTTTCGACAACGTTAGACGAGCTTCTTTCTAGTGAAAGTGATAACAAGGGAGTACTTATACTTGGAAGTTTTGGTATTCAAACAGGCATGTTAATGTCTGTTGTCAGGTAGTTGAAGGCCATCAACTATCAGTAGAAGATATCTTAAAATTCCTGCGTCTTTACTAAGCCTGGGAGAAAGTACAAATAACTTGAGAATTTGTTTAACTCGAATTTTGTCAGTGCAGACACTGTTAAGCCTACTCTTTTCTATTTCTGACTGCCAAGGGATTTTTAACGTGCTCGACACTGAACACGGGAATCCGATCTCACTACCCAGGGATCAGATGAATTTTTTATCAGAAGATCCACGTAAACAAATCCCAGTCTCTACCGTGATTCGAACCCGCAACCTCCAGCACCCAAGGCGGCCACCTTACCTTGAGACTACTGAGCCCACAAGGGAGTACAAAGTACCTAAAATGTAGATATTGTGAACCTTTTTCTGTTTGTTATTACTCATAAACTAAAGGTAAAGTTTCCAATTTCACACCTGTGTGGCATATTGGGAATATGATGCCAGGATCATAGTTTTCTTGACAAATGGCACACTAGGGGTGATGCGTCATCATATCTGCCGCTTTGACTTTTCCAGATAATTCTGGTCCCCAATTTTTTAAGTTGAGTAGACTTTGGGAGAAATTTTGTGATCAAGAAAATCCCACACCAACTGGGTACTGAATTTTGGTTGCTCAGCTGCGCTACTTTGGTTATTACCCCAAACTTTCAGTTTTTGAAATAAATGTTTCATTTTTAAAATCTTGAAAAAGTATGGTGCGTATTATACACAAATTGACATTTTCCCAGAGAATTGTGGGCTATATCAAGCATGCATATTATACATGTACGTATTATACGTGAGATTTTACAGTATGTATACATAATTTTCTACAAATGAAAGAAAACCCTACCCGTAGAATTTAGTTAAAAACATGCATTGACTTACAGACTCTGCATTTCCAGACCATCCATCCTCTAGTTCCTCCACCTCGGGCGAAACAGGCAGGAAAAGTAAGGCATTCTCATCCTCCTCTTCTTCATCGCTAAAAGAGAAGCACAAACAAGTGACATGGTAGATACATACAGTGAGAATGGAACAATTCAAAAATAGGTCAAACATTATCAGCAGAGCAAGTCAAAGAAAATGGTTACCATCCAAGTACTAGTAATTCCCCTCCCAGTGTATGTGAGTCCAGGGAGCCCTTCATTATCAATGCCTATTGCTCCTTTCGGAGGATAAGCCATTGACAACCCTCCTGCAGTAAGTTCAATCTTGTGCTGACCTTTCTGCCTCACTTCAGTTGAGGTCCAGGGACTGAAGTTCATTTTCATTCTCCCTCTCGTGGGACGGCGTGGGCTAGTGGTTAAGTGGCACGGCTCACAATCTGAAAGTGCTGGGTTCAATCCCCGTCACAGCACCGGCCGTTACCCAAGGGAAGCAAACCATTAGAAAATGCAGGAGAAAGCAGACCCTTACATAAAATGCATGCTGAAGTCGGATGCAATGGGCCGACATGCGCAAAATAAAAACCATAGTGCAACGCACACTGCCTTGGGATTAGAGAAATTAGGTGAACGCAAAAACAAAAAAAATTCTCTCCAAGTGTTTTTTGGTCAACCTCTCTTCCTCTTCCTCTGTGAATTCCATGCCAGGGTATGTCTGACCACATTTGACGGAGCTTTCCCTAGCATGTGTCTTATCCAATCTCATTTCCTACATTTGATTTGTTGCTCCACTGGTTGTTGTTGACTCCTTTCCTATAGGTCTTCAGTTGTTAGAAACCAAATCATCACAACCGTCATGTTTTCAATGGTCATGCAGAGGAAACTATGAGTCAGGGGATAATGAAAGTTTGAAAACTTGATGGTTGGTAGTGCTGTTTATATCAGAAGTGACTTCATCATGCGCATTGTACACATGTTCATTTGGTGCAGTTACTTGATTTAATCTTTAATGTTCCAGTAGAATGAAAACTTGTGTACAATATGCATCATGACTTTTCACAATTTTTATTTTATCAAAAAATTTGTTACCAGAGTGAAAAAATGGGATGCATGGGCTAGTGGTTAAGTGACACAGCCCACAAGCAGAAGGTGCTGGCTTTGATCCCCATCACAACACCAGCCGTTACCCCGGGGAAGCAAACCCTTAGAAAATGCATGCTGAAGTAGGATGCACTGGGCCAACAGGCGCAAAATATAAACCACAGTGCAACGCACACTACCTTGAGGAATCGAGAAATAAGGAGAACCAAAAAAAAAAAGAAAAGGCTGAAAGTATGGGTAATTAGAACAACTAAATTTCAGTTACTTTTGATTCGACATTTTCACTAAAAAGAAGCTTATCTAGTGAGAAAACATATGGCACATTCAATTTCGCACCACTTTCCTCGTAAATATACAACAAACTTTCCAACTTAGATCACTTTCAGTATAGAAAATGACGTATTTTGTAGTGATAATAATAATGTTCGTTTAGGCGTCAAAATCCCATTGCGTCGAATGACCACTACCATGTCCAACTGCTGAGGCTATGTTCATGCGTAGCGTGTCAACCGATATCCCTACAGACTACAACGGTGGAGTCAAGTACTCCGCTGCCTCGGGAATGAGGGCCGTGAGGAGTATGTGTTAGACCAATGTTTGTGCCAGGGTTTCTGTGTCAACCATGTTTGATTCCCTGTTTTTTCGTGTTCCACCCACAAGACCTCTGGATTGTGTTCACCTTCAATCGGCAGGTCCCATGCTGTACTGAGAATACGAGGTTGGGAGAGATATGTAACCCTCAGTAAAGTATTTTGTAGTACTCGCATATAATACGCACCCAAGTTTTAGCAGGCCAAAATAAACAAGTGTATATTATACGTTAGATTTTATGGTATGTTCATATAGACATGAATTAACACAATAAGCATAAACAGACCTGCTGACAAATGCTTGAATAGGTTCCACCGTGCAGACATCGACCTCACCAAATTCCTCAACAGGTGCTGGAATAGTAAACAAGAAAATTATTATTCTCATATTACTCCATTATCTATACAGACATCGAGACATACAAGATCAAACATCACTGGGCTGGCCATTTACTGCAAAGAACGGCCGATTGATGGAGCACATCGGCAGCAATTTGGGATAACAGAGACAAGAAGTGATCACGGGGACGATCACCAACATACTGGTCACACTCCCTTGCATCCCACAACAACATTCACGATGCCACAGATGAGTGAATCATTAGCCACACTGTGGCATATGACAGAGACTGTTAGAAGAGAAGCTGGGACCCACAACGGATTAGCCGCTGATGATGGATGGGTCATACAGTAATCCCGCAATTACTTTTATATTGGACTGGATAAACAAGAAAAGATGAAATCATAAAACGTATTACCCTCAAATTGAGCTGAGTAAATAAGACAACTTGGATTCCTGGTATTCAAACAGGCATGTTAATATCTGTTGCCCGGTAGCCGAAGGCTTCAGCTATACATTGTAGGTTGTTAGTGAAAAGGACATTAAGTGGCGGGTTGTCGTAGCTTTCCTCACATCCCAAGCGTGCTGATGAAGGTGGACCGAGTCCTCCAGGCGGTTTGTGCTATGCTTGGCGTCATCTGCATGTCGCTCACTACTACATGGTTCACGTCGATCCCTTATCTCGTTAGCCAGGCTGCAATGAGAACAGCCAGTATATTTTGTCTGACTCTGACTAACATGTCTGATCAGTATACTTTGCCTGACCAGACGTTAGGCTTCCTCTCCATAGATAGTAGGTATTTTGAAACTTTCTGTGACAAATAATTTGAGTAGATCTGGTTGTAAGGTTGTCTGAGTATGCCTTTTCATTTGGTTTTTTCTCTACAGTTCTCTTCATTTCAGCAAAGCTGGTACTTTAATGTTCTTGCATGCCTGAGATGTAAAGGTGAGTCTTGGTTGCCTCGGACCTCTCTTCGCTTGAATCTTGTCCGCTAGTATCTTCTGTAGAAGACTTTCATGTCTCATATTGTGATCCAGTCAACTCAACCAATGTTTTTATATCATGTGCAATATTTGTCTTTACGCAATCCACTTCAGTGAGTACATAGGCGTACAGAATTCTGGCACTTAGCCCGGACAGAAAGACACAAATCTACAAAATTAGCCTGGACTGGAATAGGGCTAACAGACCAAACAGACACAAAAGACCAGACACGAATCAACAAAATTAGCCTGGAGTAAAAAGGGTTAACAGACCAAACAGACACAAATCAACAAAATTAGCCTGGACTGGAAAGGGTTAACAGACCAGACCCGAATCAACAAAATTAGCCTGGACTGGAAAGGGTTAACAGACCAAACAGACACAAAAGACGAGACACAAATCAACAAAATTAGTCTGGACTAGAAAAGGTTAACATACCAAACAGACACAAATCAACAAAATTAGCCTGGATTGGAAAGGGTTAACAAACCAGATACAAATTGACAAAATTAGCCTGGACTAGAAAGGGTTAACAGACCAGACAAATTGACAAAATTAGCCTGGACTGGAAAGGGTTAACAGACCAAACAGACACAAATTGACAAAATTAGCCTCGACTAGAAAGGGTTAACAGACCAGACACACACAAATTGACAAAATTAGCCTGGACTGGAAAGGGTTAACAAACCAGACACAAATCAACAAAATTAGCCTGGACTGGAAAAGGTTAACAGACCAAAATTAGCCTGGACTGGAAAGGGTTAACAAACTAGACACAAATCAACAAAATTAGCCGGGACTAGAAAAGGTTAACAGACCAAACAGACCAAATTTAGCCGGCACTGGAAAGGTTTGACAGACCAAACAGACACAAATCAACAAAATTAGCCGGGACTGGAAAAGGTTAACAGACCAAACAGAACAAAATTAGCCTGGACTGGAAAGGTTTGACAGACCAAACAGACACAAATCAACAAAATTAGCCGGGACTGGAAAAGGTTAACAGAACAAAATTAGCCTGGACTGGAAAGGTTTGACAGACCAGACACAAATCAACAAAATTAGAACAGTAACAGATGAGACCTGGTGTATTGATCAACAATGTTCTTTATCACTATCACCGACTACTCTCAAGAAGATGCATGTTAAAGTTACCTTTATTCTCTTCCTTTTCTTTGTCTTCATCTTCAAGATCAAATTCTGATTCTCTCTCCTCATATTCAACATTTTCATCTAATTCTTTGAAGTCTGGAGCAAAAGCACTCCAATTTTCCTGAAATATTAACAACACGATGTCATATTTTGTTCTCACTTCAGCAACCAATTAAAACAAAATCAGCTGAAATCTAGTAAAATAAAGTCTCCACACAATAGTAGTGTGTGCTATGAAATCACCTTTACCACTATTAGGAACATGGGGCTCCTACCACTTTCTTTGACCTTGAAGGGAGCCTAGATAAAGCATTTATGTTTCTTGTAGGGGTGGTTTCTGTGGCAATGTATTTTACATGATACTGTTGCCAGTCCTATAACTTAACTGAACGTCTTCATACTGGTTTAGAAGACCCTGCATACAACCAGTTTCATTTACATTTCATTGCTCTAAATGCTATGCACATCCAATCTATTTTTAAATGCATTAATTGTCCTTGCCTCCACTACTTTCTGTGGCAATGCATTCTAAGCAATCACCATATACAAGCCTGCTTAGTCTCTCTTTACAACATGAATGGCATTGTGGCGTGGATTTATTCTTTCCTTCCCAATCATGGATCTCATACCTACTGAGAATTTACAACACCAGTGCTAAAAAAAATATCATAACTTGTTATAATACACAACAAAATTATATCTATATACCAACAAATAAAAAGGTTACAGGCTCTCAAAGAACAACCATAGCAAAAATGCGCAATTATGTATTAAGCTCTTAAATATTTGAAGAAAAAAAAGATCACATGGCACATGCTGCTGTCAGCGATGAAGTGTTAGAAACTTTGATCTCATAAGTTTCAGCTTATTCTGCAGCGGGGTTTAAGATGTCTCTTCCCTGCTGCCTTGTCTTTTAACTCTGTCCGGTACCCATTTACAGCTGAGTAAAATATAAGTAGTTGGGGATCAAACTTGGGGTAGGACAGACAAACACCCTGCAATGATTGTTTATTATAGTTTAATTTGTTATAGAGGTATATTTTTGGTCTTCTAATAAGAATATCAACCAAAAAAAAAGGAAAGTAAAGATTCTGTTTACACCCAATTCAGACTTTGACTGGGACACATAATACGAGAAGTATGTGCAAAGGAATTGATTTATCTACAAAACACGCGATGTAGTAAGACCTCATCATGTCTTTTATAGAACGTCGCTCCCATCACAGTCTGTCTGAAAGTAACCCTTTCCCTTGCCAAAACTCCAGCCTCTGCCAGTCATTCCTGGATATCTTGGTGCCACCGTCTTCTTGGTCTCTACCCCTGCCTCTTTTACCTGGCACCATACCTTCCATGACTGTTCTTTCAAGATCGTTGTGTCTCTTGATGTGATCAAAGTAATTAAATTTTCTGGCCAAAATGGAATTGATAAACCAGTTCGCCTCTATGTTCAACTCTTGCAGAATATCTATATTTGTCTTTTTCTCTGTCCAGGGCATTCTGAGGATCTTTCTGTAACATTTAGACTCGCAGGATTTGATTCATTTCTGTTTCTAAGAATCAACATCACTGCACTCCGGAAATACCCATAGGTGCTCACTCTCTCATCAAATGGCGTAAGGTATGGATGTTGATGGCCCCTGTAGCTCGCTGGTTGTACACTGTCCTGCGCCGTCCTATCATGCGCCCCACTCCGCTCGAACCTCGTTGAATGTCGAAACTTTGCAGTCTGTGGATTGCTGCTTCATCTATTGATTTCAAAATGTCACTTCTATCCATCACTAATGTGCCCGTGATGGGAGCTTGTGAAGCCAAGATATCAGCTCTTTCATTGCCCTGAACCGCAACATGAGCAGGACAGTAGATCCAGGTCAATGGAGGTTTGAGGCCTCAACAGCAGCTATCCACTCGTACCTAAGCCATCTCTTCTGTACTTTCTGAAGTACGGCTTGCGCGTCTGTCACGATGACTGCCTTTGTTATAGAAGTCTCAGATACCATTTCAGTGCTGAGGCCACTGCTTCCGTCTCCATTCTCATACTGGAGGTTGTTGACATGTATGCCCTACTGCACTCAGCAACGACCTCTCCTCTCACTCTAGCCGAGAAGCTGATTCGTTGTCTGTCTAGAAGTTTTGGTAATTGTCCATGATTCGGTGCC
Source organism: Ariolimax columbianus (assembly GCA_036924085.1). Taxonomy (NCBI): domain Eukaryota; kingdom Metazoa; phylum Mollusca; class Gastropoda; order Stylommatophora; family Arionidae; genus Ariolimax; species Ariolimax columbianus. The sequence goes on from JAVGWX010000019.1 coordinate 27,845,198, forward strand.
ATATGTGGCAGGTACAGAGATACAAGTGTTTCTCTCCAATTTCCACCTCCACAGTGATGTCATTTAATGCTTCATATTAATTTGTAATCTTTATTATGAATACTCCATGTCGCAAATAGTTGAAATATGTGCCTTACAATTTGTAGATCACAACTTTAGCTCAATTTGTTCAATAATAATGAATTTATTTTGAATAGAACTGACGCATGGAATTCCTGCATTTTGGACACAAGTCTGCAAAATTAACCAGTACTGAAAAGGATTAATTTACTTTCCATTTTCAACTATTACGGCCCTCACTTTCCAAACATATCAGAAAATGTGTCTGTGGGTTGCGCATGGGGTTAGCAATCACATCATATACAACCATTGCTATTGACATCACTACTGCAATGCTTGGATACAGGCTTCTTGTATATGGGCAGCTGTAGCCATGACCCTTTGCCTCATTAGAAACAAAACGGGGAATCAGTGAATGAACAATAGATAATGCTTTACATTCTTTTGTTAAACACCAAGCCAAACCAGATCCCCAGCCAAGAAACTGATATAAAGAGACCAGAGTTTGATCTTCAAGCTGAGGACAGGCCATGTCCTTCTCAACAAACATCTGAATAGATTAGACCCACTACGTGAACCAAACTGCAGATTCTGCCATGACCATGAAGAGTCAGTCAAGCACCTCCTGACTTTGTGTCCAGGGCTGGACGATCTGTGGAACCTGCTGCTCCCACCCCACCCAACACAACACTACAACAATTGAGGAAGACGTGTGCTCATGTCGGGAGGCTCACAACTAAAGGGATTATATCATATTATCATCAACAAGTTATTTTGCAGATAAAGAAAAAAGTTGGGAGAAATGCAGAAAGTATGCTCTTGGTACATACCACTTGGTTCTGTGCCCATATTGAAACCAGTCCACTTGATATTGATGCAATGATTGGTCGAACTGGGTGCCACTGTGGAAGGTAGGGAAAAGACACAGAACGTATTGTTGGACTTTCTGCTTCAAACTATACATATAGTGGCAATAACTCTCTCATAATGATGACCATTTTTATGTCAGCCAATCGGACAACGTCTGGTCAGGAAAAACACACTGATCAGAGAATGTTAGCCAGGGTCAGGAGAAATATACTGGCCAAGACCCTCACCTGACCTCCTCGGTTGTCCTGGAAACAGGTTGTTGTCGAGGACAACAGTCTGGCTAACAAGGTGAGGTTCGATGTGATCTCCGTAGTAGTGAAAGACACGCAGATGAGACCAAGTATAGCACAACTTCCTGGAGGATCTCGGTCCACCTACATCAGAACGCTCGGGATGTGAGGGAATCTACTGCAACCAGCCACTTAACACCCTTTTCAGGGCGCACATAAGAGTAACCTACTCATTGTGGGCATTCAAAACAACAACAACATGCCAGTCGATCATAATTTTTTAATATGAAAAGGTTTTTAATCATTCAACTTTGTTTGGGGACGCTACTCACAAGCCAAAGGCGCTGGGTTCGATTCCCAACCGCAGCACTGGCTGTTACCCTGGGGAAGCAAACCCTTAGAAAATGCAGGAGGAAGCAGACCCTTACATAAAATACATGTGAAAGTCAGATGCACTGGGCAGACAAGCGCAAAATAAAATCATAGTGCAACGTACACCGCCTTGTGGGACATAGAAATAAGGCGACGCACACACACACAAAAAACAACTTTGTTTTGCAGTCATTTTATCTTTTTGGTCCTACATAATAAGTGGGTTGAATTATTCAAGAGGATTTGGGAAGAAGAGAAAGTGCCATTAGAGTGGAAGAAAGGCTTCTGATCCAACTCCCCAAGAAATGAGACCTGACAGATTGCAAAAACTAGACGAATCACACTGCTATCGGTACCTAGCAAAATATTTAATAGAATGATCTTAGACAGGCGAGAAAAGGAAGTGGACAAAAAGTTCAGAGAAGTGGCAGCCCAATGCCAATCTAATATATATATATATGGGTCTTCTTCAGTTGTGTGACTGCTCCGTACAGTGTGTTGGCAATTTTTGGCAGTGCTTGTAAGAATCTTTTCCTTATGTCTGCAAATGCCTTGCACTCAATGAGTAAATGGCGAACTGTTTTATCAGGATGAGAGCAATGTCTGCACAAGGACAGGTGCTGGGGATTGATGTCGTTCAAGTGGCTATTGACTCTGGTATGTCCTGTTCGGAACTGAAAGATGAGACTTTGATCTCTTCTATATAGTTTATTTATGTCATCGTTACTTTTTGGCTGTGACATTTCACTAAATACACTGCAACCTGCTGTTCCTGTCGCCCACCTGTTCATCCAGATTTCCAGAGTATTATTCTAAATAATTCGTTTTACTGTGTTGTTACTGCAGGGTCTATCCAATTGTTTCGAGGCTCCTGTTTTTGACAATCTGTTGGCCATCTCATTCCAAGTAGCCCACTATGTCCAGGGATCCATTGCAAGGTGACATTTATCCCGTGGGCAGTGATGATGTTGTGGATCGCCCTCACCATGAAAAAATCTCTTTTTCTTTGTATGTGGTGATCTTCAGCGCCTCCAGAACCGACTTGGAGTCACTAAAAACACAAAATCCATCGACAACAATTTGCACAAGTCTAGCTGTTGGTGCAAAATATCAACTGCTGTTTTTATAGCCTCTGCTTCCTCATTTGAACAGTTTTTGCCCTATGAATCACAAAACCCGTATATGGACCCATCCGGGTATTCCACACGGATACCATTTCCTGCAAAAGAGGTAGACTCGAATCAAAAAACTTATTTTCCGTTTCTCTCTTCTCTGGTAGGTGGTGAATATGGCTTTCCTCTTCTACTACATCCAATGGGGACAATTGCTTCAGCGTTCTCTTTTGCTTCCAAGCGTCTATTTGTACCGTATTTGGATGGCCATTCTCTTGTCTCTCTTCATCGCTTCAGTCAGCCCCCCCCCCCCCCTGGGGAATCCTGCGGTTCAATGTTGACCTCTATAGGTGTTGATCTACCCCCCCCCCCCCACACACAAATTAGTCTGAGAGCTTGATCCTGCACCCAGTCAATATATGAGATGCCATTTGTACTCACAGTGGCCTATATGGGAAGGTCGCAATCCCTCACTGGTCGTACACAACCAATGTATAGTTTGTTTATCAGCTTCCCAATTTGTAGTAACAAGTCCCTTGATCAAGTCCAAACACCTGGTTGCCTCACTTCCAACACTGCAGACGCGGCTGCCAAATCTCAACCGCCTGTCCAGTGCCACTAAACGCGAGTCTAAATGTTTGTGCTGTATTTCAACATTTTCGCCTTCATCTTCTTGTATCTCAGAAACTAAGACACACAACAAAAACAATAACACCAACAAGTTCTTTATTCATTTATGTCTCCACAAACACAAAAATCATATTTCTAGACCAACAAATAAAAGGGTTACAGGCTCTCAAAGTCAACAATGCGACATGCTGAAAAATAAAATGCAGCTGCAGGGGAAATTGCATTAATTTTTAATGTGATGTTGTAACGGTAAAAGCATACTTACTATTGTTGAACTACAGTACAACAAAAACTGTACACTTGGAACACACATACCACAACATCCAGTAAAAGTTCTCCTTTTGTTCCATGTAAAATTTTGACAAGATTTCCTACAGCTTTCTCCCAGATGTACAGAGAATGTTGCCTTGCCGAGCCTGCCACTATGTATTCTCCATCACCAGAGAAACAGCACTTTTTCCACAGTGTCCTGTTTGGGAGGTGAAAGAGAACCCAGTTTAAATGGCAGTTCAGGGGATCAAGATGCTGAGCAGCGCATGAGCTGCAGCGGTTAGCGACCCATAGCTGACTGCTAGCGTCAGGGCCAGCGAACCAGAGCTGCCAAGACACTTCTACACCTCCACGTGGTGATCCTGGATAACAGGCTACAGCAGAGCAGACTGCTAAGGAGAAGGGATCGAAGAGGGAATGCTAACCCGGTACTCTTCTTCTTCGTACACTATCAGACGTAACCCGGTACTAAAAAAATGCTTGCTGAAGTCGGATGTGCTGGACCGAAAGGTGCAAATATCGCAGTCAAGCTGTAAACTACGACACAACGCATTCAGTTCTCTGGACTACATTCTGCTACTTAGGCCCGTGTCAGGGTTAGGTAGCAGGAGATTGAGAACGAACGAACGAAGCCAAGCCAAACGGCAGTTCAGACAGATTCTCTGTCAGATGCCGCTGCCTGTGACTCTTCTGGTCGGAGACTGGTCCATTCTTTTATGTTGTCTTCCTATCTCTTTTTGGGCCGGCTTCTTCGTCGTCTGCCATGCACCTTCCCGTGGAGGATTGTGTTTACAAGACCACTTGATCTCGATATGTGACCGTACCAAGTGAGTTTCCTTCTTTTGACAGTTGCCAAGAGATCTTCGAAAGGCCCTATTGCTGTTGTAATTCTATCTCGTATTTCCTGGTTTGTAACTCGATCTTTGTACGTGACGTTTAAAAGTTTTCGGAAACATCTCATCTCCAAGGCCTGTATCCTTCGTTGAAGGTCAGCTGTAACTGTCCATGTCTCACACGCATAGAGGAATATTGACAGGACCAGTGTACGCATTAATCTGATTTTCGTGCTTAGTGCTAACCGTTTATCTTGCCAGATTTTGTTAAGCCATGCAAGCGCCGCTATTGTCTGTGCTATTCTGGCCAACACTTCACATTTTGATCCTTCATCACTGACAATCGACCCTAGATATTTAAAACAGTCAACCACTTCGAGTTGCTGACCGTTAGCTTTTATCTTGCTGTTGAAGCCCGTAGCGTTGTTGGTCATTAATTTTGTCTTTCCATACAATAATTACATTTTGTAAACATTGAAGACCTCTTGGCAACTGTCAAACGAAGGAAACTCGCTTGGTACCGCCACATATCAAGATCATGTTTCTTGTAAATATGATCTTGCATGGAAAAGTGCAAGGCAGACGACGAAGTGGTCGTCCCAAAAAGAGGTGGGAGGACAACATTAACCTTTAGCACGCTTTGTCCGATCCCTTCTAACCAGCTCGGCCTGCAAAAACGGTGTGCGAAAAAAAATGTTTTTCCTCCTGTCACTCCTGACAGCCATTTTTTACTGCTGAGTACGTCCTCCATATATACACGATATTTTGCCGGTTAAAGATTACAAATGGCTTTTGAACAGTTTTAATTTTGTATACGCCGTTTGGAGCAAGCCGACTTTTTGCGAAAGGGGAAGTAGGTTGTTGAGAAAGATTTTTATCGCGTAGATCTGTTTACTTTGTTTGTTTAAATGAAAGAACTACGTTTGAATTGCAAACTAACAGTTGTGGCGATATTGTAAACACAGTATCGATACGTTGTTGTGGTTTCCATGGTTTTCTATCGAAGCGACTAGGCCTCGTGGTCGAGTCCAAATTTTTCCCGAGATTTTCATAAATTTTCAACTTCATCTTTTTAAATCTCAAAAACTAACAAACATACAACAAAAACAATAACACCCACATGTTCGTTATGCTATTGTGTATCTACACGCCAGAAAATCATATTTATTGACAAACAAACATAAAAGTTACAAATTTTGAAAGACGACTACCACAGCGACTAATTAAGAAAATTAATTAGGTCAAATTTTTTTCAAAAATTATGTAGCGTGCCTAAGATTAAAGAATGGACCAATCTCCGATCAGAAGAGACACAGGCAGTGGCCAATGACAGAGAAGGGTGGCGAGGGGCTGTGATGGTGTCTTCATGTGTGCCCCAACGACCTCACCGGTTACGGGATGACCTGACAATCCATATTTGGTGGAAATGTTTTGGTTTCTTTTTTTTTTAAAAGCAAAGCACGTCGAAAGCAGGTGAGTCTATATGTTGGTGCTGTTTTCAACACTATCACCTTCATCTTCTTGTATCTCAGAAACTAACACACACACAACAATAAGTTCTTTATTCTCAAAGTCAACAACCCTAGCAAAATATGACGTGCTGAAAAATAATGTGGTAATGTAAAGGTTAAAAAGGAAATCTTTATCCAGGGTCGAAGATGCAGCCCAGTTGAAGATAGCAGCCAACGACTAATAGACAAACCCGGAACCCCCCAAAAAAGCCAGCTGAAATCAAATGTATCGGGCTGAAAAGAAGCGGATATCACAGTCTCACTGCATACTACGATATATTGCTATGTCCTTTTCAGAATGAACACCGAAGAAGATCATTTTAGATTCCCAGTCAGACGAATTATTACTTATATTTCTGTATTATACTTATGGACTTGTTTCTAGACCTGTTCAAACTCAAGAATATTATACATTCTGCTAGATTTTGACTGTGTGAATGGCAAAGTGTGCAAAGACATGAGTTGGAGAGACTTCTACCCTGGAGGGATTCATCTGTTTTACATGATGAGGTTGCTAGCACCCTGCACACAACACTCCTGTTTAATCATCTATTAGGACAAGCTTGGAAGGTTGCTTGCAAGGATCCTCACAGACAACACATAGTCTTACTTATTAACTAAGTCTTGAAGTTTCTGCATGGGTTCAGGCTCTCCGTCCTTGCCACAGGTAAGCACTTCTCGACTTTCATACACTCTGATTATTCTATCGGCAGAGTTCACCAGAAAACACCTGTGATATGGAAAAAATAAGTAGGGCACGGCAGACAAGACTATTACACTTAACCCTTTACAGTCTGGTCCTAATTTATTAGATTTGTGTCTTAACCATTTACAGTCTGGTCCTAATTTATTAGATTTGTCTTAACCCTTTACAGTCTGGTCCTGATTTATTAGATTTTGTGTCTTAACCCTTTAATCTAGTCCTAATCTATTAGACTTGTCTTAACCCTTTAGTCTGGTCCCAATCTATTAGACTTGTGTCTTAACCCTTTACAGTCAGGTCCTAATTTATTAGATTTGTGTCTTAACCCTTTACCCTGGTCCTAATTTATTAGATTTGTATCTTAGCCCTTTACAGTCCTGCCAAATTTTATTTTTCTTTGCATTCAGGATCTTTTGGTCATGCTATATCTGCAGGCCAGTCGCCATGACAGTTACAGTGTCCAGTTCTCGGGCTAAATAAGGTAGTTTGTTGATTTCTTTTGAGTTGGTGAATTGGATCTTGTGTACTGCTTCAGTTTCTGTCTTCTCCCCATTGGTGTATATACTGATCTATTCATGCCAAACTGATTAGATTGTTTTAGATGGTGGTCATTTTACAGTCCGGCTTAATTCATAAGATTTGTGTCTTAACCCTTTGAACCCGTGATCCAGATGAACCGGTATGTGTGTACATAACCCGCGCCCCGAGTCACAGGTTTGCCGGTAGAGCACACGAATCTTATAACAACGAGCGTAGTATGCATAGACACAGGATAATTTGCATACTACTTCCGGAATGTTACTTCAAAATGGTGGCGCCCATGAATTGATCACATTGCGACAAATTTTTACAATATTTTCACGATGATAAGACATTAAGAAAAACCAGTCAATGAGTGTTCTAAAAGGCTTACAATGGAACAAGCTGTCGAGATTGTTCTCAATGATTCGGAGGACGATGAATTAGATTTAGATAACAACTATTCTGAAACTGATTTAGAAGTTGAATCAGATGATCATTTGAGTGATAACATGTGTCCATTAGACTCTGATGAAGCTACATCTTACCCTGTTTCTGATTTTTCTGGCGATCAGGCTGTTTTACAAGGGCGTGGAAGGGGGCGTCTCCCAGGTCGTGTCTCTAGTAAATTTGATGCAGGTTGGTCTCCAATAAATATATTCAGACCTGTGTCTGCAGTAGACACAACATTTATGGAGCAGATAGGCCCTAAGAACATTCCAGAATCTATTAATCCAGAAATCAAAGCCAGTAAATTTTTGGAACTTTTTCTGGATAATGATTTCTGGCACAATTTGTGTGAGCAGACAACTCGACGCGCTGAGCAGGTGAGAAGCAAGAAACCAACTAGCTACTATGCAAAAAATTTTTAAAGTGTAGTAGTGCCAGAGATGAAAGCATTCTTTGGACTGCGTCTTCAAATGGAACACAGTGTGAGTAAACCACGTTACGAGGAGTACTGGTCTAGCTCGTCTGCTAACTTCGTGTCTCATACTCCTGGTTTCCGCACTGTGATGGACCGTGATCGCTTCCTTGCTCTCTGGACTTTTCTTTATCTTGTTGATGAGAAGGACCCGGCTTTGGATAAAGCAGATAAACTTTACAAAGTAAGGCCTATGTGGGATGTGTTGCTACAAAAATGTTGGCACTATTATTCGCCTTCACAGCACGTGAGCTTAGACGAAGGTATGATCCCCTCAAAGAGCAGGCTTGCCTTCAAACAGTATATCAAGTCAAAGCCCATAAAGTGGAGAATAAAGGCTTACATGGCTTGTGAAGCAAGCTCTGGAAATATTCTGAATCTGGAAATCTACACTGGAAAAGCAGACAATATTATTCCAGATCTTGGTGTTGTTGGTAGCGTCGTTATTAGAATTTTAACTTCTGGGAATTTGGTTAACAAAAACCATATTGTTGTTATGGACAGATTCTACAACAGTGTAACTCTCTTTGGCAAGCTGTACACTGATTATGGTACACTTGCTGTAGGTACAGCAATGACACATAGGAAATTTTATCCAAAAGTACTGGCGGGAAAGAAGAAAATGAACAGGGGTCATTCAGAATTTATTTGCCATGACAACATTGTATGCCTTGTCTGGATGGACCAAAGACCTGTAAATTTTATATCCAACTACCACAACCCAACAGAAAGAGAAGAAAGGATGGAACAGCTGTAGATGTTTCAACTCCTCAACTTTGTATTGACTAAATGCTTTCATGGGGGAGCACAGATGTCAACGACCAAATTTGTCGTCTCAACAAGACACGACAGCATTATCGCTGGCCTAGGAGGCTAATTGTGAAATTCTTTATGTGGGCATGTAATAATGCCTACATACTTATGGATCATTACAACAGGAAGACGCTACAGGACATTTGGGATGTTCATGAATGAAGTTTGTTTATCCCTCATTGGGGATTATAGAACAGCTACTGCAAAACTTCACAGCCGTGGCGAGGCACAACAGAGACTGCAAAATGTTGGTTCCCATCATCCACAAACGTCTCCAAAAGCTACAGGAAATAATGTTTGTGTGGTGTGCTCATTTAAATTTAACAAGCATGTCAAGGACTTCCCAAACGTGGCCTACAAAGACAGACCATTCAAACAAGTCAAGACAAAATTTTGGTGTAAACATTGTGAAACTTATCTGTGCCTAAAGGATGGGTCTACATGCTGGGAGGACTGGCATAATAAGCAGAAATATTGGAGATGATCAGGTCAGTCTATTTGAAATGATCAGGTCAGTCTATTTGAGATAAAATAATTGAAACAGATCACTTAGTTTTGTCACTGTAATAAGTTTTGTTCAGGTGTCCATTTTTGGCTTTTTTTTCTTCAGGAGCCCAGGGGAGTGGGGTTTTTCAGGCCATGTGACCAGGGTTCAAAGGGTTAAGAAACAAATTTAATCAATTAGACTCAACTGAAAAGGACTAATGTAGTGGTAAAGCACTTGATTTTCGCAGTAAAGGTACAGAGTTCAGATCCCAGTAATGGTACACTCCAGTCGACCCAGCTGTAAAGGCGGCATTTATAAATTGGTGCCTGTAAAACACCTTTCTTGAGTCCCTACCACGTTGGTGTAATAAACCCTGCGCGTCCCCATTACAGTAAGACAAATTAAATCAATTAAGTCAGACTTTAAAGGGTTATGGTTAATAATATTTGCCCATTGATCTCGTATGAGTGTAAATTACATGGTATGGGAGACGCTGTCACACTTAGGACACACATGTGGGGAGTCGACTGTGGGGTCGTTCGTGCATTCTGTTTTTTCCGGGGGCTCAATTTTTCAGAGCTACTGCAATTATGTTTCTCTCTGCGATCTGAGCACCTTGTGTTATACTAGTGTGCCAGGTGGAATGGTCTTGTACAAGTATATCCCAAGAGGTGACATCAATGTCTTTTCAGTGACATTTTTAAGGAGTTACTGTAGCATATCTTCTGTCTCCCCTGATGAGTGTCTGCCTGTTCTGAGCTCAGTGTATTGTGTCCCATTCTTCTATATTTCCCCATTTCAGAGGCACCAATTTTCTTCTCCAACCATTTGTTGATTGTCTATGTTTCTACAGTATGTTGAAACAAAAACCCTAGTTTACCAGGCCTGTGTTCTCAGCACCCTTCTTTATGACAATGAGACATGGTCTAACTACACGCACCAAGCGAGGCGGCTAAACAGCTATCACATGAGGTGCCTGCGCAAATCCTGGGGGGGGGTGTGGAGTGTGTGTGTGTGGCAGAGAAAGATAACCAATGCAGAGATGTTGGAGAGAACAGGCATTGCCACAATCTCTTCCTTGCTTAGTCTTCAAAGGCCTTGATGTCTGGGACACACTCTGAGGATGGTAGAATACCAAAGGATCTTCTCTATGGGGAATTACATTTGGGAAAAGGTCTCAGGGTCGGCCACTACTTCGGTACAAGGAATTATGCAAGCGGATAAGAATGATGCGAGCATCAATTTGGAATCATGGGAACAGGATGCGTGTCCTGGGCAGGATTAAGCATAGAATACAAACAAAGGAGATACTGATTGCAGATAGGCTAAGGACTCAGTGTTTGAGAAGACAAGCCACACCATTCGATGCAGAAAATGGTCCTAATTTTCCTTGCACACTTTGCTTAGATGCTTCTCTACTCGGATTGGTCTTACGAGTCACATTCGTTATCGTCATGGACTCTAGTTACATCCTCTTTTTTTTCTCAAAGAACTTACTATCATCTGACAACACAGAAAGAGCCAAAGACGATGTTTCAATTTGCTCATCTGTGCAACCTGACCATTTAACGGATTACTTGGGAAGGAAGACTAACATCTGGTCAGGTAAAATATACTGATCAGACATGTTAGTCAGGGTCAGGTAAAATATACTGGCCAAGACCCCCACCTCAACTTCCTCGTAGTCCTCCCTGGAAATGGGCTGTTCTTCTTGGCAGCCTGGCTAATGAGGTGGAGGATCGACATGATATCGGTGGTAGTGAGTGATAGGCAGATAAAGCAATGCAAAGCACAACCGTCTGAGAACTCCGGTCCACCTTCATCAGCATGCGAGGAAAGTTACTGCAACCCGCCACTTAACGTCTTTTTCAGGGTGCACAAAAGAGTAAACCTACTCATTGTGTGCATTCGAAACAACAACCTACAATTAATTACAATATAGAATTCATATCACAATACATAAATAAATAAATAATCAACTCATCAATGAAACCTTACCATTTACCAAATTACTTACTCTCCTCTCCTGGCAAACTCTATCGATTTGATAGCTGTTGTGTTGAGGCCTCCTGTTGTAACTCTGAAAGATGCTGCCAGCTCTAAATTATTGACATGGAATGCCAGGATCTGGTATTTATTTTAAAACAAATAATTTATTTATTTTGTTTGAAAAAAATTAATAATAAAAAGGAATAATGAATAATCATAAAATTGTTTTGCAAGATTAAACGAGTGTGACTCAGAAAATAATGCCCCACAATTTGTTCTTTACACATAATCTCCGTCCACTACTATGGCCTTATGGGAGCGCAAAACAAGAGCATCCATGCTTTTATTGTACCAATTTGTTTCCTGTCCATTTAGCCATGTTCCTTTAATGTATGTGGTCATTAGAAAATCCAAGATTAACGAAAATTGCTATCGCATTTCCATTGCTGACTGAAAGCTATAGGGCAAATTGTTGACTTGTGATGCGATGATCCCCAAAAATAATGCTATCAGCACGTTGCAACACGTCTGGACTTGTTGCTATAGAAGGATGCCCTGGACGTGGCCGATCATGCAGCTCCAACTCTCCACTTTCCGAACCCTGCATCCAACAATGCTCCAATCAGCTGCACAACTTTCATACACAAACGCTAGGCTTGAACATCTTATTACTCAGCTGTGTTGAGACAAGTGGCGCGGGGGGTGGTTAACCGATGTGCGAGCCCATCTTAATAGACTCAAATGGTGTTATGCCATGTCACACAATTCGCCGCCTCTTATGGCATGCTCTTTGTGGGGCAGTGGTGCTATTCTTATCTTTGTCATACACAAAGACCAGGCAGACCACTTGGGTTAACTTTCCTTCTCTACCACTAAAAATTCAAATTACAGCTCGTTGTTTGTAAGATGCCATTTTTAACTGACTACTACAGCATTGCTATCTGTCAAAAGACTGTAATTACGCACATGTATGTAGGAAACAGTGTTGTAGTCTATCAATTGTCACTTTACTATCCTTACTCTGGGATGAGAGAAAAAAAAGTTGGGCAGTAATTTCTGAGTGGTCTTTGTGCATGCAACTAACAAAATGACTATCTGAATCCTTTTCTCTTGTGACAAAGGGATTGGGTTTGATCCCTCATCTCTAAATTCATAAGTCTATACAGCTGTACAAATTGGCTCCTAACTTACAGTAACAGAAGACATGGCAGTGAAAGAGAGAATTGGTCAATTAACCATTTACAGGTTATTCATGTCTACATTGGTGGCTCGAAAATCAATTACCGTCCAATTAGATCATTAGTTAAGCAATGCAAATTATGAACAAACCAAATCACTGCATTTTATATGTAGTTAACTGCAGTCTCATGGCAGCTGCTGCACTTGAGATAAACAGTTACAACTAAATTGTACGGGTTCTCAGTTTTTGTGAGGTTGGTATGACAAGTTCCCAGTTTTTGTGAGGTTGGGGTGAGAAATCCCGTTTTTGTGAGGTTGGGGTGGCTTCTTCTTCTGCATTCAGGTATTCTGATCATGCTAAATCTTCAGTCCTATCGCCAGGATTAAGTCCACAGTCCTGAGGGTAGTGAGTGACACGCAGATAAAGCCATGCAAAGCACAACCATCTGAGAACCACGGTCCACCTTCATCAGCATGCTCAGGATGTGAGGAAAGCCACTGTAACCCACCACTTAGCGCCCTTTTTCAGGGAGCCCATAAAAGCAAACGTACTCATTGTGGGCAATCACAACAACAACATGTTAGTCTGTGATCTTGAGCACAAAATGTATGAAATAATGCGACAGATATAAACTAAAAAATATATTTACCCTTCCTTTGGCATTTCCTGTGTAGATGTAACGTCCTCGTCTATCAAAGGATGCAATTATATTCAAGTCAGACTGTGAAAAAATGAAGTGGTTAAAGGTTAATAATTAACATGGAGGACTGAGTGGTCTCGAGGTAAGACGTCGGCCTCACCTCGGATGCTAGAGATCGCGGGTTCAAATCACAGTGAAGCCTGGGTTTTTTTCCCACGTGGTCTTTCTGGTATTTCCCCAGATCTCTAGGAAATAGAGTTTGGATGTCTGTGTGCAGTGTTGTGCACGTTAAAAAACCCTCAGCAGTTAAAAATTTGAAATCGAAAAGAGTATGCCTAACAGTCACTGCCCAGACAAAATTAAAAATTATGTTAAAAATCTACTCAATCTAATAAGGGATCCTCGCCGGTCCCGCAGAGTTCGTATATTTTGCTGAAATTCTCCAAAAATATGGAGAAGAATAGAGCACGTATGGGTTAAACTGTGTGCAATGGCGTTGATTCTTAGACTAAACAAAACTAAACAATGTGAGAAAAAATATCATCTGAAAATTGATTGGTACAACACATGTGGAGCACAGTCAGATGTCCTTCGAACATCAGCACTTGCTCTGTGTTTCTCCGTAGCCGAGTACACCGTGCCAGTTTGGAAAAACTCTGCACATGTCAAATTTATCGATACAGTAATAAATGAGACTGGCTGGACACGGTGCCTAAAACCTACTTTTATTGAACAAATATACCCCATAATCGATGCAGCACCAACTGAGCCGCAAAGAAGTGTCGCTTAAGAAATTCAAATAGAAACAAGCAAACAACCCCAGGCACTCTATGTTTGGACACCAGGTGCAGAGCACATGCTGAAATCTAGGCAAAGTTTCTTAGTCAGCACAGCCCCCCTTTGGACTAGACCCGGGAAATGCTGCATCAAAAAATGTAATGAATTGACACAAGTCTCTTGGACCGAACTACGGGTGTAACCTGCGTCTGAACATCACTTATTATATGCAACATAGAGGTTACCATATAGACTCAGAACTGGTGTATCATGATGCAGGAAGAACTGCACCTTCTAGTTTACAGATTTATTCTATTACGTCACAAACATAACCTTGACCCCACTGAACAATAAAAGTATGGAAGTTCCCACAGCCACTGAATTATTTTTCAGCATGTCACGTTGTTCACTTTGAAAACCTGTATTTTTTTGTTTTTTTTTGTTGTATAAATATGATTTGTTTATGTAGAGACATAAATGAATAAAGAACGTGTTGGCGTTTTTGTTGTGTGTGTGTTAGTTTCTGAGATACAAGAAGATAAAAATGTGATAATTAAAAAAACGGCACGATTTAGATTTTTCTCATTTCGACCATCGGAATGTGAAAATCGTCACAGAACACTGATAGTGGTTCTTACAAGATCGTCAAATCTACTATTTTCCCTTACTTACTTACTTGGTCACTCCTCTTCTACCGTGAGGTAGAATGTATTTAATACTGCTAAATAAACAAATCTATCTCAGAAAAATATGTCACAACAACTTACCTTTATCATCCGCAATAATCCGCAAGTCGTCCAGAAAAAGAAAACACGTCGTTTCAAAATCTCTTTCAAACTAACTAAATCGGCTATTTTGGTTGTTTACATCTGCAATGATGGCATTTCCTATATTTAGATTCAAAATGGCGGTGTTTCAATCGGTGTTAATACACAGCTATGCTCAAGAATAATTATTTTAATGGCGATCGACAAATTTTCTTATTGCTTGGCTTTTATTCAGCCTTTAGGTGGACGGCGGACAGTTTTAGTTGTCTGGCCATCTAGGAATTAGCATGCTAAAGGCTAAAGACTTACCCATTTTTTAGGTACACCAGTTGTCTTGTAAATCCATGAAATTGCCACAAAGCACTGATGGCATATCTGTTAGTTTCCACTACAAACGTATTTACATAAACAAACTGAACAGACCTACCTCAGAAAAGTCTGTTGCAACAACATAATTTCCATCACCCTCAATTATGGAATAACCCTCCAAATACATCAAGTCAAACAGCCATTGGTCAACTATGTCAGCAGTCAACATCCAAAAGAGTCGTGGTACAGTGGGTCCCATCCTACTGTAACATTCAAGGCAACGAGGAGGCAGACAGACTGGCAAAATATGGTGGAAGGTTACTACAACCAGATTCTAGTGTGACCTATGAAGAGTCCAAAAGGTTTATTAGGGCCAAATATATGGACAAATGGGAAAGAGCATACTGGCTACACAGGAAATGATGCCTACTACCAGTTGAACAAAAGAGAGCAAATGGTGGTCTTCAACAGACTCCACACAGGCTACAACAGACTGAGGTACCATCTATTCAATAAATTGAAGATAGGTGCTACTGATTAATGCACCTGTGGCATAGGAAATATTACTCCTGAACATCTGCTGCAAAATTGCCCGACATATGTGGACCAGAGAAAGCACATTTGGCCATCACCAGTGCTAACATTGGACAAGCTCTATGGCAGAATAGAGGGGAATAGAGAAATAAGGTGAACGCCATTAAAAACACACACAAAAAACCAGCATCTGGATGTGTTTGCTATTTACTGTTAAGCACTATACAAGGTGTTCCATTAATCTGGCAATGGAGGAAGAATCATTTTCTTAGGTGTTTACAGATGCCCTGGCCGTGGTTACAGCACTAAAAATCAAGAAAAATACTTAAATTAATTATTTAAGAGCAGTACTCTGTCAACTATGCCAACAGTCCGCACCAAAAAGAGTAGTGGTACAGTGGGTTCCATCCCACTGTAACATCCAAGGCAGACAGACTGGCAAAAGAAGGTGATAGACTACCACAACCAGATTCTAGTTTGACCTACGAAGAGTCCAAAAGGTTTATTAGGGCCAGATACACGGCCAAATGGGAAACAGAACATCCTGGCTACACAAAAAATGATGCCTACTACCAGCTGAACAGAAGAGAGCAGGTCGTGGTCTTCAGACTCCGCACAGGCCACAACAGACTGAGGTACCATCTATTCAATAAACTGAAGATAGGTGGCACTGACGAATGCACTTGTGGCACAAGGAAAATGACTGCTGAACATCTGCTGCAAAATTGCCCGACATACAAGGACCAGAGAAAGCACATGTGGCCATCACCAGTGGCAACACTAGACAAGCTCTATGGCAGTGTCGACAGCCTCAGGGTGACAGCTGCTTTCTTCGAACAAATTAAATTTGACGTCTGATAGCGTACGAAGAAGAAGATTTTTTTAGCATTGCCGATCGCCTGGAACTCAATAGATAATCATCAACAGTTTCATATGGGTGTATACATAGATGGCACTCTGGGAGCATGCTGTGGTTGGATCTGTTCAGGAGCTTGTAAAGTGGAATGTGCTGAGTTCTTAGTCTCATATTGCTCTAGAGCACTGATGTCTGGTGTAAGAGGCTTGCATGGAGGGCAGGTTAGGAGACACCCTGTCAGACGACTAAGCCACTTAATTCTCTGTCTGTCTATGCATTCTATGTACGACAGAGCAGAAATTTGAAGAATAACAAAGGCAATGCAGAGGAAACTTCAGTTCTTCTTCTTCTTCGCCGATCAACTGATGCTTTGCTTCTAGTCCAGCGAGGTTCACAAAGGAGACTGCGTTTCAGGTCTCCAGTAAATCGTCAACCGATGTCTATGGGTGGTAATGGGTATAGCCTGGCAAGACATGATGAAAAAGGAAGACCTATGGGAAAGGAGTCAATGGTGAGTTTACAGCAAGGCTGTGATATCTTTGCCTTTCGGCCAAACACATCCCAGCAGGCACTTTGGGGTTTGCCTGCCCTCTTCTATCCATATCCCTTAGCCAGACTACACCAGTGCAGCCTGTTTCCAGGGCTGCCACTTGGAGGCAAAATAAGGTCTAACTGCTGCATCTTTGGACCCAGAAACAAAACAGCTCACAAGAAGAAGAAACAAGGCAAAAGAGAATATGTAGAAAAGAGAATATGTAGATCAATAGAACTAACCTCATCATCCAGTGGAATGATTTTGTGTTCTCCTTTTACTGTCATCAAAACTGCTGAATGCTTGAGTGGACAAACTAAAAACTGATTGCTGTAGAAAACAAAACAATAGTAAGTAATTACACAGCATGAATAAATATCATCATCATCATCTGGTTGATCAGTCCTAAGACTGATTGTAAGGTTGTCTGAGCATGTCTCTCCATTTGATCCTGTCCTCTGGTTGATCAGTCCTAAGACTGGTTGTAAGGTTGTCTGGGTATTTCTTTCCATTTGATCCTGTCCTCTGGTTGGCCAGCTCTAAGACTGGTTGTCATCATTTAATCATCAGGACGAGTTTGATGGAAACTGTGAAGATCTACAGCATCTGCAAGACGAAAAGCATAAACTCCATCGTGCGTTTAGCGATGATCTGAAATCATGTGCAAAGAAAGAGGTGTTTTCCAGGGTTCGCCAAACTATGCAACGAAGACTCAGTGAGATGCAAGATTCATGGCTATGCAAGAAAGTTGATCAGATACAGGCGTTTGCAGATAGACATGATCTCAGAAATGTTTACAGCGCACTCCGAGAAGTATATGGCCCAAATGCATGTGGCCCTTCACCTTTGCTGAATTCAGCATCATGATAACAGAGAGAACAAAAATACCGTAATTCTGGACAGAGCACTTCAGTGGCGTTCTCAACAAACACCTGTCAATTAATGATGAGGCGATAAATTGTCTGCTACAAATAGAAACTAATGAGACCCTAGCCCACTGTTCTGAAAACACAGAAAGCCATCGACGTCCTCACTACTGGAAAGGCTCCAAGATCCGACTCAATTTCTAACGAGATCTACAAAGCTGGGGGATACAGACTGACTGAAAAGCCGACCGGACTCTTCTGTTAAATGTGGAATCAGCAGCGTATCCCACAATACTTCAAAGATACGTCAATTATTCATCTTTCTAAGAGAAAAGGAAATTGGCAAGTCTGTGACTACTATAGGGGGATATTTCTGCTTTGCCTTGCAGGAAAGATAATTGCAAGGATCCTACAAGACAGACTTTTGCATCACCTAGAACAAGGGCTACTTCCAGAGAGTCAATGTGGATTTAGAAAAGGACGAGGCACCACTGATTTGATCTAACAACAGCTTTCAACACTGTAAGTCGTGGTGGCCTATGGAAGATCATAGCCGAATTTGGATGCCCCAATGCATTTATTATGATGGTTAGACAGTTCCATGATGGCATGTTGGCTCAAGTTCAAGATAATGGGGAATACTCTGAGCCCTTTGGTGTTACAAATGGAGCGAAGCAAGGATGCATCCTAGCCCCTAACCTCTTCAGCCTGATGTTTGCTGCCATGTTGACTGATGCATTCAAGGGGCAGTGATGCTGGAGTCAAAGTCTG
This sequence comes from Ariolimax columbianus, assembly GCA_036924085.1. NCBI lineage: Eukaryota > Metazoa > Mollusca > Gastropoda > Stylommatophora > Arionidae > Ariolimax > Ariolimax columbianus. The sequence goes on from JAVGWX010000019.1 coordinate 27,863,751, forward strand.
CTATCGCCTAGATGGTGAGTTCTTCAACCTCAGGAGACTACGGGCAAGAACAAGAATACAAATTGAGAACATATGTGAACTCTTTGCTGATGGATGCGCTTCCAATGCCCATTCAGAGACTGAAATGCAATATACTGTTGACATGTTTGCAGCGGCTTACAATAACTTTGGTCTCACCATTTCCACCAGCAAGACTGAAGTGCTGCACTAATCAGCCCCAAAAACTGAGCACAATGAACCATCTATCACTATCAATGGTCAGAAACTAAAGTCGGTGGAATGCTTTGTATACCTTGGTAGCAAACTCTCCAGAACAGTCCATATTGATAACGAAGCAAACGCGAGAATTAAAAAAGCAAATGTAGCATTTGGAAAACTGAGATCCTCAGTTTGGAACTGAAGAAGAATTAAGCTTATAGCCAAATTGAAGGTTTATGTGGCAGTCATCCTACCAGCTCTTCTGTACGCCTGTGAAACCTGGACTGTGAACAGCCGACATGCGAAGAAGCTTGACCACTTTCACCTGGGCTGCCTAAGGAAACTGCTGAACATAAAATGGCAAGATAGGAGCACAGATGTAGAAGTTCTTTCGCAGGCTGGCATGACAAGCATCCACACAACTTTGTGTAAATCACAGCTTAGAAGGACTGGCCATGTTGTCCGCATGTCAGATGAGCGGCTTCCAAAGAAAATATTCTATGGCGAGTTTGAGTCAGGCAAGCGAGCTCGTGGTGGCCAAATAAAACGGTACAAAGACACTCTGAAAGCCTCACTGAAGAACTGCGACATTGACCCTGACAATTGGGAGAACATTGCTGCTGATCGCTCTGCCTGGTGTAATAAAATCGCTTCTGGTATGACACATATGAAGCTGACAAGAATCAAGGAAGCTGCACGGAGACGAGCGACACGAAAGGCAAGAGACGTATTGCCTCCGTCTGACGGTCAGACAGTGTTTCTCTGCCCTCAGTGTGTCAGACGCTTTCAAGCTCGAATTGGGTTGATCAGGCACCTACGAGCCCACTCCAGGATTAACAGATGACAATGTGGTCCTCTTCGGAAATGATGGACAAACAACAATATCACATTTAATTATTCCTTTCTCTATTATTATTGTAATTATTCCTTCATTAGCCAAACAATAGTAGAAAGTCAAGTGCTCTGAATTCAAACTTCCAGGAAAACCCCTACTGTAAAATGTGACAAAACATATGTTACTGCTCAACAAAAAACAAGAATGCATTCAATGAAGAAGAAATAACAACAGTTATGTACCTATTTCTTGGGTGCCACTGAACTTTGAGTACTGGCGATGGGAAGCGGTAGACCTTGTCATTTTCCCCAGTGACAACATCCCAGACAGCAATGGTGTTGTCTGTTGCAGCACTAAGGAGCTTGTGGCCATTTCGATTCCAACTAAGAATATCAAGTATTCAAAGTAAAGGTATAGTTATTTCTACAAAGAGGTTTAGAAGACTCTGCAGAGTCTGTATACAACCAGTTTTATTTACATTTCCTTGCTCTTAAAGCTTTGTGCATCTAATCTTTTCTTGAATGCATTAATTCACCCTGCCTCCACTATTTCCTGTGGTATGCCTTTCAAGCATTCATCACTCTCTGTCTAGAAAAACATTTCCTAATATCTAATCTGGACCTTTCTTTAGTTAATTTGTAGCTATGCCCTCTTGTTCTTGTAGTCAGCTGAACTTTAAAAAACTTGTCATAATCTAATTTATCCACTCCTTTGATTATCTTATAATCCTGTATTGTCACCTCTAATTCTTCTCTTTTCTGGACACTGTTGGCCGCTTTTTATGAGTCTTTCCTCATAACTGTAATTCTGGAATCCCACTATCAGTTTTGTCGCTCTTCTTTGTATCCTTTCCAGCATGTTTATATCTCCTCTATGATAAGCGCTCCAAACCTGAAAACAGTGACAATGAACAGTGACATTGTCAATGTTATTGGTATGTAAAGCAGAGTCAATATCACTGCACTCTGGGTAGACTCCTAATCATTCAGTCTCTGTCAGAAGATGGTGAATAATGTAGATACTGATGTTCCTTGTAGCTCGCTTGTTGTACACATTTCTGATACACAGTCACATTCACCTTTGTGCTTGCGATCAAGATGCTGAGCAGGGACGGCGTAGGCTAGTGGCTCACAAGCCGAAGGTGCTGGGTTCGCTCCCTAATCACAGCAACGGTCGTTACCCCGTGGAAGAAAACCCTTATAAAATGCAGACGAAAGCAGACCATTACATAAAATGCATGCCAAAGTTGGATCTGCTGTGTCTACAGGCGCAAAATAAAACATAGTGCAATGCACACCACTTTTGGGAATAGAGAAATACAGTGAACACGCACCCACCCACCCCCCTGCCCAATGATGCTGAGCAGTCCATGTGTGTCAGTGATCCAAAGCTAACTACTTGCCCCAGGGCCAGCAACCCAGGGGTGATGTCGTCAACACCACATCAGTTACCTTTACTTTTCCAGAATATTCTGGTGCTCAATCATTTTTAAGCTGGGTCAGCCACAGGAGCAATTTTGTGATCGGAAAAATCCCGCACCAACTGGGAACCGAACTCTGATTGTTCGGCTCGGAAGCCAGTGGACTAGCCACTGCGCTACCTTGGCTCCCTTCATTAATCCTTTAATATCACAGTAAAACCTGCACTTGGCTTGGCTTCGTTCGTTCCCAATCTCCCGCTACTAAACTGTAAAAGGGCTTAAGTAGCAGAATGTAGTCTAGAGAACGGAATGTGTTGTGTCATAGTTTACAGCTTAACTGTGATATTTGCACCTTTCGGTCCAACACATCCGACTTCAGCAAGCATTTTTTGAGTACCAGGTTAGCATTCCCTCTCCGATCCCTTCTCCTTAGCCAGTCTCCCCTGCTGCAGCCTGTAATCCAGGATTACCGCGTGGAGGTGTAGAAGGGTCTTGGCAGCTCTGTTTCGCTGGTCCTGACGCTAGCAGTCAGCTATGGGTCGCTGACCACTGCAGCTCATGCTGCTCAGCATCTTGATCCCAAAACCTGCACTATCCTGTTTTTATTTACTGTAACATGTCGAGAATACATCTGTTCAACAAACTAACAATAGGGGCTACTGATGAATATGACTGGCACTGATAAAATGGCAGCTGAACATCTGATATGAAGGAAGCCAACAAATGAGAAACAGAGAAGTACATCGTTATCAGTATCATTCCTGGACCTCTATGGAGATGCCAATGGTCTCTGACTGACTACTAATTTAATTTGATAAGTTCAAGTGGAAATTTGTATGAATAAGAATAGATTTGTTAAATACACTGCTAAATGAAAATCTGCAACGTTGGTTTTCCATGGGAGGATTTTTAGGGCCGAGGAATAAAAGGCGCTTACTCTTCCATTCACTGTGGAGTGTACATGCTAGGTTTTAAGTTTATACTCGATAGTAAAAAGGGTTCTCCAGGCGGTTGTGCTATGCTTGGCTTCACCTGCATGTTGCTCATTACTACGAGGATCACGCCAATCCCTCACCTTGTTAGCGAGGCTGCCATAAAAACAGCCCGTTTCCAGGAAGGGCTACGAGGAAGCCAAGATGAGGGTCTTGTCCAGTATGTTTTGCCTGAACCTGACTAACATGTCTGATCAGTATATTTTGCCTGACCAGACATTAGTCTTCCTTCCTGAGCGTTAACACTTCACCCTGTAAAGCAATATCTACTATTGGACTATTATGACTAAACCAACAGTTCAAAAAATGGTAAAATGCAACTAGGACACACACAAACAATAAAGTACCTCAGGGAGCATACAGGATGCACATGGGCATTAACAAATTTAGCTATGCCTCTTGTCAGGAAATCCCAAATGACAATTCTGCCATCATTACAGCCAACTGCTAGAAGTGTCCCTTGTCTGTTAAAGGCACATGTTATTGCAATGCTGACACAATCTAATGTTCCATCAAAATCTTCAGGGAAATTTTGTCCGAAGGATTCTGCAACAACATAAAACTTGTTAAAATTAGCACACAGAGTATATGTTTACAGATAGCAACTTCCACCCTGCTATAGATGAGGTCTGGCAGAGCGCCGTTTCGACTGGTCATGGTGGCATTTGACCAACGCAACGAGCCTCAGATGTCTAGGCGAACATTATTATTATTATATGTTTGAGAATTAGAGATGAGGCGTTAGACAGGGGTATGTCCTGCCCCCTTGCGTTTAATGTATATGCATAACAGATTTTTAAAGACAGATGAAATGCCTGGATTGAATATGGGAAGACGAAATATCAATAATATAAGATATGCTGATAATACAGTGATAATGGTAGAGGATCCACTACATCTGCATAACTTAATGGATAGGACAACCAGCAAGAGCCAGCAATATGGGCTGGAAATCTTCTTCATCTTCGTACGCTGTCAGACGTCAACCTGTATTTTTTCGAAAAAGCAGCGGTCATCCTGAGGCTGTCGACACTGCCATAGAGCTTGTCTTGTGTTGTCACTGGTGATGGCCACATGTGCTTTCTCTGATCCTCGTATGTCGGGCAGTTTTGCAGCAAATGTTCAGCGGTCATTTTCCCAGTACCACACGAGCATTCGTCAGTGCCACCTATCTTCACTTTATTGAATAGGTGGTACCTCAGTCTATTGTGGCCTGTGCGCAGTCTGAAGACCACGACCTGCTCTCTTCTGTTCAACTGGTAATAGGCATCGTTTTTTGTGAAGCCAGTATGTTATGTTTCCCATTTGGACATTATCTAGCTCTAATAAGCCTTTTTGACTCTTCGTAGGTTACACTAGGGTCTGGTTGTGGTAGTCTTGCACCTTCTTTTGCCAGTCTGTCTACCTCCTCGTTGCCTTGGATGTTACAGTGGGATGGAACCCACTGTACCACTACTCTTTTTGGTGCAGACTGCTGGCATAGTTGACAGAGTACTGCTCTTAAATCATTAAGTTCAGGATTTTTCTTGCTTTTTAGTGCTGTGACTACGGCCAGGGCATCTGTTAACAGGACTATGTGGCTTTCATTTCTTTTGCCTGTCATCATTTCTTCTACTGCAGCCCTCAGTGCCTCTGCCTCCGCTCTGAAATTGCTTGAGTATTTTCCAGTTGCCACTGACAGTGTTATTTTTCTACCATTTGGTAGGCTCAGGAATACCCCTACCCCTCCGTTCTGTGTTGTGTTTGTTACAGAACCGTCGGTGAATGCATGGGTCCAGTCCATGCTTGGGTAGTTTTTCGTTATGTACCTCAGGGTTATGTCTCTTCTTTCGTTTTCAGTCTGGCTGTTCTTTTTTCCAATACCTGGTATATTTTCTACCACTTCTGGAAATATATCCTGCCTCCAGGTAGGTTTGCGTACAGTGGGCATGGGCTTTGGTGTTGTTAATGCGTTCATAGGGTCTTCACTCATCTTAGCTTTGGCTATTTCTGCAAAGTTTCTCCGCTTTAGTTTCCCATTTCCAAAATTATTTAGTCTCTGATGCATTGGATGGTATGTCAGTCTTCTGAGTTTCTCTGCTTGCTGCTGGGCTCTGCAGTCTCTTCTGTCGGTCATGGATTGCAGATTTGTAATCTTTTCAAGTTCAACAATTGAGGCTGGAAATCAACATAAAAAAGACTAAAGTTAATGTGTTAACTTTCATCCAAATAAATGTAGAAATTCTGGAACAAGTGTCAAGCTATCATTTCGGCTAATTGCAAATGCGAAAGAGAGATCATTAAGCAAATTGTAATGATCAAGAGTGCATTTAACAGCATGAGAGATACACTTCTGTCAATGCAGATATCTCAGATCTTAAAAATGAGAATCATTAAATGCTATTTACATCCAGTTTTATTGTAAGGGAGTAGAAACCTGGACCCTGATAAAGATAATGGAGAAGAGTATTGAGGCTTTTGAAATGTGGGCATTCAGAAGACTTGGACAAGTTTCTTGGAAAGATAGGAAAACCAATAGTGAGGTTCTGGAATATCTCCAGGTGGAGCAGTTACTTCTGAAGGAAATTAAAAGCAGAAAAATAAAATATTTTGGCCATGTCAAGCGAGATGACAGTCTGCTGCAGGCTATATTGGAGGGAAGAGTAGAGGGAAAGAGAGCCAAAATGTGACAGAGGTACATGTGGACAGACAACATCAGGATGTGGTCGGGACACAGTTTGACTGCGTGTACCAGGCTGGCGCGGGACAGAGACAGCTGGAGATCCATTACCGTCAACCTGCAATGCGGAGACGATGATGATGATGATGAGCACCAAGTCATTACACTTTCCATTTCACTTCAATAGGAGTTTTGTGCCACTATATCAGATGACATGCTTGTAGGAAGCCAATATAAAAAAAACAAAAAAAACTGTCATACGACATTTTTCCCATTGCTGGGGTAGTCGAGGGGTTTTGAGGGCTGAGGACTACAGACCGCTTAGCCACTGCTGTCGCCACGTCATGTGAAGGCTATGTTTGTTTATTTCAACCCCAACAGAAAAACAACATATATCATACAGGAGATTCGAACCGCTGCCCTCCTTGTCTGCAGGCAGGCCTCGAAACTATTCTGCCAATACTAAGGCAGTATTGTGCTTTTGCAGTTGTGATTTCTGCAACATGTTGAAGAGGTTGCCAGCCACATGTACAACCTGCCTAAGTAAAACTTAACTTACCGTCTTTATTCTGGTTTAGAAGACTCTGCAGAGTCTGTATACAACCAGTTTCTTGGAGGGTGGTTAACCGATGTGCGAATCCATTTTAATAGACTCAAAACACTTGAACAGAGGAGACCTGCAGCCTGTTAGGCACCATCTATGCTACTCTTAACAAACCCCCTAACCATGGCCGGTGTTATGTCATGTCACACAATCTCCTTTTACAACATGCTCTACGTGGTGCTATTCTTGTCTTTGTGATACACAAAAACTCCGGCAGACCACTCGGGACAGACACAAGACGGGAGAGAAGGAAGACCTTGAGAATTATTGTCCGATCACTGTTCTCCTAGTCATTTACAAACTGTTCCCGAATTGCACTTGCATTAGAGTTTCTTTCATCCTCAATAGTGTGCAACCAATCAAACAAGCTGACTTTTGTACCATATCTCAACCTGCTGTCACCTTATCGATGTGGCCCAAGAATACCAGACTCCCTTGATCTTTCTTCCCTTTCATCGACTACAAAAAAGTATTGAATTCTATAGAACAATAATTTGTCTGGCACTTGCTAATAGAATAAGATGTCGATCTTGGCTACACCTACTTGTCTACTTCACAAATTACACTACCACGGTACAGCCAATCGAGTGCCCAGTTGTGGTTCAAGTACAAAAATGGTCAGTCTCACCAAACCTCTTCACCCTGTGCTTGGATTCTGTTATCAGTTGTTGCAACTGTGAGAACTTTGGAATCAATGTTGATGGAAGATGCCTCAATCATCTTTAATTTGTAGACAATATAGTACTGATCACAGAATCAGTTGCAGAAGCAAACCGCAAATTACAGATGTTCAACAAAGAGGGAAAGAAAGCAGAGCTGGAAATGAATATCTCCAAAGCCAAAGTGATTCGAAATTGTTCACCCATTGTGACACAGTGAGTCATACTTGATGACAAAAACTTGGAAGATGTCAAGGAACACTGCTACTGCTATCTTAAACAACTCATTAACACGTTGAATAATTTAGAACCAGAACTAACAAGAGCAGCCCAGGGCAGCCCAGACAGTCCTGGAAGGTTGCCAGGATTGGCATAACATAAGACAGATAATACTACAGAAATCTTACAACACACCCTTTCAAGCATGTACACTCTCCTTAGGCAGTGAAGAGTATGATGGTTTGGTCATGTTAGATGGTTGCATTTCCAAAGACAGTTGGCGAATGACAAAAGAACAGTCAGCTGACCACAGTTGAGGTCCACAGATGTGTGTAAGCATGATATGAAGGCCCTGGACATGAGTCTGACATCTTAGGAAGACGAAGCTGCAGACCGGTCCAAGTGGAGATCTACCGTCAATGGCCATATCACCCTTGTTGAAGTAAAGCTCTTGCAACACAGAAGTGAAAATACGCCACAAGGAGAAAAACAAGAATACAAGCTAAGTATATCATGTTTAGTTTATCACTTCAAGTCATATCATCCTATAGTCATCCATGGCTGAAAGGGGCTACTATATATATATATATATATACTCTCCCAAACACCATACTACATATTTGGCACAAGTAACAATACTTAAACTGCACACAATGCTTTACAGTAGAAAGGGTTTGCGTAGCCTTATTTCTCTATTCCCAAAGGTGGTGTGTGTTGCACTGTGGTTTTTATTATGCGCCTGTCGACCCAGTGCATCCGACTTCAGCATTCATTTTATGTAAAGGTCTGCTTCCTCCTGCATTTTCTAAGGTTTTGCTTCCCCGGGGTAACAGCCGGTGCTGTGATGGGGATCGAACCCAGCACCTTCAGTTGTGAGCTGTGTCACTTTACCACTAGCCCACATTGTCCTCATTTTTACATGAAAGTTTAATCAACATGGGGAGCTAAAGAGTTGTGAACTTGGTTTTCAAATCCAACATATCAGGTTCCACTCTGGCTGTGCTTGGTTTTACAGACCGGAAATGTGAGTTTATTCATAGTATGACCACTTCTCCCAGTCAACCCAGCTGTCAATGGGTATCTGATGAGGCCAGGGGAAAATTTCAAGTCACCTTAGGAGCTACAGAGTTTGCATTTTGTCGCTGATATTTTCAGCAATGAAAGGAACTAAGCCTATATGGTGGCGGCCAAGTGCAATAAAGTCAGTCCTATGAGTAATTTTCCATTTCAAAAGTCAAGAAATTTGTTTATTTTTACATAGTGCTGGTCCCCCTAAACTTATGGTTTCTTTGATTTTATTTTTAGATTTTATAGTGCCATTAAGCAACTTTTTGTCTTGAATTTTATTCAACATGTTTTAATTGTTCCTGTACCGTACAATCTGTTTCTGCAGGTATGGCTTACAAATTAACCATATTTAACACCATTATTATTAAAGTACTATCTCAATTCAACCAACCAATCAAAATAATAACCATTTCCTGTGGAGCATAGGTTTCCAACAAATGAATGTCTTCCTTTTATGGGCATCTGTTCTGCTCAATCTACCTCTTCTAAGTATCTTCTATATGTGCCTCATGCTCTCTCTGACATGAATAAGTAGGCCTGTCTCTACTTCTCCTGCCTCTGGAGTTTCAGAACGGAGATTGTCTGGAAAAGTTATCAACTTGTGTTTTTCTAATTTATTACCTAACAAACGTAAATACCTCCTTTTCATGTTCTCTCCCACAGCCTCGATTAATATTTCATAATATTGCATAATTATTGTCTTTGTGTATTGTCTTTTGATTTTGCGAAATATCGCCAATTTCAATACCAGTTTGAGTTAAATAATGAATATTGAATGAAATGAATGTTTCGTTGTTTGTGATCATCCTTGATTAACTATTAACACTATTGATTACGTAATTCTCTGTCTCAGAGATTTAAAACGGCATAAAATATTAACAATTCGTTCGGCTTGGTAACACAACAGACTACAACTAGTACTACAAACAAACTACAACACAACAGCAACACACCGCCACACTCACACTGAGTCTGACACAGTCACACACGCACTACATTAAATTAATATTATTATTATACATAGGATAGAATAGTAACATGACAACTGACATACTTAGTAGTATAGACTAGTATGAGACTTACTATAGTTGTTATATAACTAGGAAATATCGTGTTCATGTATGTATTCCTTGCTAACTTACCAAGAAGTTCGAGGTTCATATTCAAACTTTAGCGCTAGCCTTCGTCTGCTTGTTTTTCCGCAAAAACGGAAGTGCAGAATGTACATTATACATTCAATGTAGCGACACAGCGTATCAACACTACCGTAAAATCAACTTAGGGGAATCTGCTTCTTCTTTCTTTTTCTTCTGTCCTACTGCCCTTGCTAAGAGGAGGCGAAATACGTTTAATTCTTGTTATCACCAGGTGAGAGGCTTGTGCTGGTGTTAGGTATAACTTCCTGAATGTGTCAGAGACACATTCGATTCACCTACATCGAGGTCGGCTCCTTGTATGTTGACCAGAGACCTGCATATGATATCACTCAGATATGCTCTCGCTGCAGGCTTGTCATAAGTAATAGCGTATTCTGACTAAATGAGCGAACCACTTGATTTGTTGAGACTCAATGTAGGCAATAACTGGGGTTGTCCCCACTGTCTGCCTCAGCATGGTGTTGCGGATTCGGTCACGGATTGTCTTTCCGACTGCACTTCTCACACGGCGCATCTCGCAGCTTTGGATCTTACTCTTATGGGTTGCCAGTTAGGACCAAGATTGACATCGGTAACATAATGTTGCCTAGAAATAAACAGTATATTTATCAGCCTCCTCTTAGTTGAAGGAAACACTCTAGGATTTATCAAAATCGGTGCAGTTCGATAGTGGACACTGTTCGCCTTTCTTTTTTTTTTTTTTGCGTTAGCCTTATTTCCCACATTAGTTCACCTTCTGAATTATATGCAATCTGTCTGTCCACTTTGACGTCATTAGTGAACATACCACCAATGTATTTGAACTCCCTTACTTGCTGGGTGCTTACATCAATGCTGTGGAAACTTCTCTGCACGTGTTCACGTAATGCAACCATAGTCTCTGTTCTGTCTGTGTTAATCTTCATTTTATATTCGTTACAAATTAAATTCGTCTTCTTCTTCCACGTTCGTCTTCAGACCTCTACTTCAATGACTTTAACAAAGGCAGCAGTCGACTCAAGGCTATGTACACTTCCGTACAGCTTCTCGTGGGAGGATACTGGCTGTTGCCAAATGCCACTTCGTTTGTCGATATACAGGTGACAGGCCTGAAATATATGTTCTGTCTTCATGAGGGCGGTGCCGCGGGCACACAAGTCACAAATGGCAATCTTGAACTTGTGGTACAGATGACATCTCAGTCGCTAACCCTGACGCAAAGGGCCAGCTATAAGTCACTGGCTGCTGTCAGTTACATCTTGGCCCCGTTCATGGCAACGAAAAATATGATATCCTGGGTTCACCTCCACCAATTACGGACGATATGGATAGGAGTGACATTTTGAATTCAACCAATTTGATGATGAAACCGCAGTAAATGAATCAGCAATTCACATAATGCAGATCTATGATATAGAACTAGGTTCGAGCGAACTAAGGCGCAAGAGTGGACAGAGCGGAAGTGTGTACAACCAACGAGCTGCAGAAACCGTCAGTATCCACATCATTCGCCATTTACTGAGAGACTCACCTATGAGTATGCCTGGAGTAAAGTGAAGTCGATTCTTAGGAAGAGAACAGAACATAACTTGCCCTAGCGTTTGCAGTGAGTGAATATAATAGCAATGTGTTTTTACGGGATCAATTCTCTAGTTCCAAGCACAACTTTCTGTATTCACCTTTTACGATATGCTAGGAAGGAAACAGTAGACATATTCTTTTCGAAAGCGCATGAACTGCAGATGTCAGCGACCCATAGCTGACTGCTAGCGTCAGGGCCAGAGAACCAGAGCTGCCAAGACCCTTCTACACCTCCATACTGTGATCCTGGATAATAAGCTGCAACAAGGCAGACTGGCTAAGGAGAAGGAATCGAAGAGGAAAGTCTAACCTCAAAAAAAGCCTGCTGAAGTCGGATGTGTCGGACTGAAAGGTGCAACTACCGCAGTCAAGCTGTAAACTACGACACAACATGTTCTGTTCTCTGGACTACATTATGATACTTAAGCCCTGTTCAGGGGTTGGTAATGCGAGACTGAGAACGAACGAAGCCAAGTCAAGCCATCATCATCATGTAGCATGTCCTTTGTAGAACGTCGCTCCCATCACAGTCTGTCTGAAAGAAACTCATTTCCTTACCAAAACACCAGCTTCCGCCACTGTCATACTCAGGCATTCCTGGATATCTTGGTGCCATCGTCTTCTTGGTCTACCCCTTCCTCTTTTGCCTGGCACCATACCTTCCATCACTGTTCTCTCAAGACCGTTGTGTCTCTTGATGTGACCAAAGTATTTGCATTTTCTAGCCAAAATGGAATTGATAAACCAGTTCTCCTCTATGCTCAGCTCTTGCCGAATGTCTACATTTGTTCTTTTCTCTGTCCAGGGTATTCTAAGGATCTTTCTATAACATTTTGACTCGAAGCCATATTCCTGTAATCCCGGGCGCAACCCGGTTGCGGTAAATGCAATGTTCAGCACTTGATGAGAAAAGGCATGAAATGAGTGAGATGAAATATTTTGCAAACATCCTCGCACAAGTTCACATGACCACAAAAAGGATTACAAGTCAGTGAGGTCCATAGGCATGGTCACAGTAGGTAGTGACCCCTCGACTCTTGGTCCATGATTAATTTATCACTGATTCCTGATTATTATCAGTTTGAATAGTTAGGTTGTGGTACAGTGCATTGCTTTGCCTAGTGAGAACAAGACTGTTGGTTTCAGTTACTCAAAGCAAGCGAATAGGGCGACATCATCAGACGGGTTTTCTTGACGGATGTAACTTTTTTAATTATAGGGATGAAGTTACTGCGCTGGTCATCAACCTCACTCTCTGGTCTCAAGCTACCCTGGACCAGTGGCGAAACATAAGTCAAGATGACTGGAAGTCACTTAGGATGCGGGGACGGCGTGGGCTAGTGGTTGAGTGAAACAGCTCATAATCTCAAGGGGCTTTGTTCGCTCCCCATCACAGCCCCGGCCGTAACCCCGGATAAGCAAACCCTTAGAAAATGCGGGAGGAAGTAGACCATTACATGAAATTCAAGATGAAGTCGGATACACTAGGCCGATAGGTCCAAAATAAAAACACAGTGCAACGCACACCACCTTGGGGAATATAAAAATAAGACGAACGAATAAAAAAAAAATCAGGATGCCGGCACTCTGGTTCCATCTCCCTTGATATCGCTTGAAAACTTTAGGGATTTGATCGCCCACCATTCCAGTGCATCGCTTTGAGACGCGAGTGCATTACCCCTCGGTCAAATAAATCCCAAGACTCTGCATAGAATGTAGACACGTCATTTCAGACGTTTAGTTGCGTCACAAAGTGTCCAGCAGACGATTGGAATGTCCAAGCCCCTCGAAGTCCCCATGCCCCTCGAAGTCTCCATGCCCCTCGAAGTCTCCATGCCCCTCGAAGTCTCCATGCCACTCAAAGTCTCCATGCCCCTCGAAGTCTCCCCCCAAGCAATCATGGTGACGCTGGTGGGGTCTGGGCTGATGGATCCGGGGTTATCATTGGCCATCTCTTTTCTGATCAGAGGACCCGTACTGATCAGGGCCGTTGGTTTCCCTTACTTGGTCCGGCTGCTGTCCAACTCACTCTAACTCCATACCCTGTTGTTTATTTGTAAATTGGCTGCCTCTTGTGTAGTGTACATATAAAGATGCTGAAGCGTGGATTTAATATATTTTCTCCACGATATCAGTATGAGAACGGGCTGTGTAGAGAAATGTTTGTAATAATTAACCTCAATACGTTAGTTGGCTAAGGCTTAGTCGCCTACAGCAGTCAATGACGTAAACAACAAAACCCGGCTTGAATTCACGACGTAGAGAGTGGGCAGGATGAAATGCAACGGCTGTGTCACTTACAGTACCAATGCCACAAAACTGTAAATTGAAGAAAATATCGTCATTGCCCACCTGAGTCTGTATATTTTGGATTCTTTTTAGTTCATCATCGTCATGTAGCATGTCCATAGTATTACTGATTGATGACGTGTCAGTATTGGCAGCGCAATACAAAGATGAAGATCTCGAACAATGTATGTTCACAGCTCTCAATCGAACACCCAAGGAGCAAAGAGATACCTCACTCACATGCATAAGCTACGTTTATGGCAGGACGTGACGATCCTGTGACACAATCACACTGGACTGCCTCTCTTCCGGGATAGTACAAACTAGTACATAGTCCATCATATCATTGCCAAACCCTATAGACACGAGTAGGGAAGACTCGATAGTCCTGCAAGACAACTTCCTAAGAGAGACAACTCTGACCAAAAACAACTGCTGCCTTGTAGTTAGGCTGGGGACAGCCAAAGGCTAAGGAGGGCAACCCTACAGAAACGTCTGTTGAAATCGGATGCACTGAGCCACAGGCTTAACAAAATAAAACAGTGCAACATAAATATCGCTGTAAACAGCGTACGATGAAGAAGAAGAAGAAGAACACATAAGGTTGATAATACAGTGGATCCCACCCACGAAGAGTCAAAAAGGCTTATTAGAGCTAGATACATGACCAAATGGGAAACAGAACATACTAGCTACACAAAAAAACGATGCCTATTACCAGCTGAACAGAAGAGAGCAGGTCGTGGTCTTCAGACTTCGCACGGGTCACAATAGATTGAGGTACCACCTATTCAATAAATTGAAGATAGGTGGAACTGACGAATGCTCGTATGGTACCAGGAAAATGACCGCTAAACATTTGCTGCAAAACTGCCCGACATACGAGGATCAGAGAAGGCAGATGTGGCCATCACCAGTGGCAACACTAGACAAGCTCTATAGCAGTGTCGACAGCCTCAGGATGACCGCTGCTTTTTTCGAAAAATACAGGTTGACGCCTGACAGCGTACGAAGAAGAAGAAAAGAAGAAGGATCCCATCCCACTGCAATATTGAAGGCAGTGAAGCTGCAGACAAACTAGCAAAATGTGGAGGACAATCCTCACAAACATATCTGAGCATCACATTTAATGAGACCAAGACCATAATTAAAGCTAACTTCTGGGGAAAACGGGCTGATCAATACCCAGACTTCCGAAAAGAAGACAGATATTTTAATGTAAATAGAGAAGAGCAAGTCATCATCTTCAGACTGAGAACTGAGCATAACAGACTCATATGTCATCTTTACAACACAGTGAGGATTGGGACAGGTGACAAATGTCCATGTGGGGAGCATACCATGAGCTTGGAACACATCCTGCAAAGCTGGAAAATATAGAACGATGCTGGCCTCGCGAGACATTTATGAGACAAAAAGCTGTTTGGAGATGAAACAGCCTTACAAACAATGTTGTCCTTTGTAAGAGAAACCGGGACTTGATCTGAGGATGAACGAACAAGTAGAAGAAGAAAATGTTGCATGTCCCTTGCAGAACGTCGCTCTCATTGCAGGCCGTATAAAAGAAACTCGATCTCTTGCTAAGTCTTCAGCCTGCTCCAGAGCGATGCTTAAGCATTCTTTGACATTTTGGTGCCATCGTCTTATTTGTCTGCTTTCCCTCTTTTATCCGGCACATACCCCATACCTTCCATTACCGTTCTCCCGAGACATTTGAATTTTGATGTAGTCAAATTATTTCCATTTTTTGTGTCCATGATAAAATTGATGAACCAGTTCTCCTCTATGCCCAACTCTTGTCGAATGTCTGAATTCTTTTTTTTTTTCTTTTGGTCAATGGTTTTCTGAGAATCTTTTCTATAATATTTCGACTCGGAAGACTTAATTCTCTTCTTTGGTATTTGTGTAGCTCTTCATGTTTCAGACCGCATGTTGGTGCAACGTGACAACTACAGATTCTCAAAATTTGCTCTTTTTTTGGTTTGCTGTTATTCTGCCATAGTTTCCTCATGTTGTATATCCTATGCATTGCCATAATAATAATACTAATAATGATAATCTTAGTCTTAGTTGACCTATACTTCAACAGTGGCAGATGCACTTGTGCAGGTCCCAGCTCGTGTGTAAGCTGGATGAAGCCGGGAGGAGGCTTTCCTGCTCAGCGGGCTAGGCTCGAGCAGCTTATTACTCCGTTACGTTGGGACAAAAGTCGCAGATCGTGGTGAACCAATGTGCGAGTTCATTTTAATAAACTCAAACACTAGAGCAAAGTAGACCCGTAGCCTGTTAGGCGCCATCTATGCTGCTCTAAACAAAACCATCTAACCATGTCTCGTGTTATGCCATGTCACACAGTTAGCCGCCTCTTACGACATGCTTTCTATAAGGCAGTGGTGATATTCTTGTCCTTGTCATACACAAAGACCCCGGCGGAACACTCGGGTATGGCTTGGCTTGGCTTCGTTCGTTCTCAATCTTCCGCTACCAAACCCTGAAAGGGCTTAAGTAGCAGAATGTAGTCCACAGAACAGAATGCGTTGTGTCGCAGATTAACTGCGTTATTTGCACCTTTCGGTCCAACACATCCGACTTCAGCAAGCATTTTTTGAGTACAGGGTTAGCATTTCCTCTTGGATCCCTTCTCCTTAGCCTGCCTGCCATGTTGCAGTCTGTTATCCAGGATCACCGCTTGGAGGTGTAGAAGGGTCTTGGCAGCTTTGGTTCGCTGGCCCTGACGCTAGCAGTCAGCTATGGGTCGCTGATCACTGCAGCTCATGAGCTGTTCAGCATCTTGATCCAACTCGGGTATAATAATAATAATAATAATAATAATAATAATAATAATAATAATAATAAAAATAATAATAATAAAAATAATAATAATAATAATAATAATAATAATAAAAATAATAATAATAATAAAATGTTTGTAATACAGAATAACATTATTATGCTACCAGCCTACCGGAAAGCTCAAATCTCCCACTACTGGGTGCCAACGGCCAGGTTGAAGAGCGCTGGTCTAGACAAAAATGCTCCGCGCGCGTACAGGCTAATACGGTTATATGAACTGGGAAGGGAAATAGTAGGTGTTGTTGTGCTCTGACACGACCTGATAAACCAAGGCGAGGACAATATGATACGTTTAACAGTTTGAGACACAGGATGGATTCTGGTAAGCGGTGTACGTGTCTTCATAAGGTGATGTCTGCGTTTCAGAGATCGTGTGTGCTTTGTGGAGATCGTGTGTGCTTTAGAGAGATTGTTTCTGCTTTGGAGAGATATGGGTGCATTTTAGTGATCGCGTGTTTTGA
Organism: Ariolimax columbianus; assembly: GCA_036924085.1. NCBI lineage: Eukaryota > Metazoa > Mollusca > Gastropoda > Stylommatophora > Arionidae > Ariolimax > Ariolimax columbianus. The sequence goes on from JAVGWX010000019.1 coordinate 27,880,725, forward strand.
ATGAAGGGCGGTGTCCTTTAATTTTGCAATATAATTTGCAGCTCTTCTCTTGAAGTTAACACATTACGCCATTACACACTGAATACGTTATGTTGAAAACAATCGTTATTACTTTTTCTCGTTGCAATCTTTTATTCTCCCTTATACTAGTTGTTGTTGTTGTTGTTTCGAATACCCACACTGAGCAGGTTAATTCTTTTGTGCGTCCTGAAAAGGACGTTAAGTGAGAAGACCAAAGAAGAAGACAGGAAGAAGTAGGATGTCAAGAGTGTCTTGAACGTGCCATTAGGTGAAGACAAACCACGAGACGTCATTATTGCAGTCAAAAGATGGCCGCCTTACTACTGACATGCACCAAAAGACCAACGTTCTATTATCCGCTTTTTTAGCAACGAAGGGTTGAAGCCTAGAGACATTCAGTGAATGAACGTCCAGTACGGTGATGCATGCCTTTCACTCACAGTCAATCATCTATTATCCTTTATGTGCCGTCCAGCGGCTGCAATCGACTTAGGAGTCACTACTCGGTCTGCCTGAACAGTCTGTCACAGAACTGACGCTGTTTTGTAACTTCCTACTCCACTCTTACACTTGCTGGAGTGAAAGACATGCATCAAAAAGGTAAAATGCCTTTCGACAAATGCATACACTGGCAACATCATCATGTTATAACTTTGTGTTGGAACACTAAATCCTGGAGTGGGTTCGTAAATGGCTGATCAAACCAACCCGAGGCCGTAGGCGTCTGTCAATCTGGGAGCAGAGAAACACTGTCTGGCCGTCAGACGAAGGCAACTCGTCTCTTGCCTTTCGTGTCACTCGTCTCCGTGCAGCCCCCATGATGTTCTCCCAATTATCAGGGTCAAAGGTCGCAGTTCTTCAGTGAGGCTTTCAGAGTGTTTTGGTAACGTTTTATTTGGCCACCGCGAGCTCGCTTGTCTGACTCAAGTTCGCCATAAAATATGTTCTTTCGAAGCAGCTTATCTGACATACGGACAACATGGCCAGTATTTCTAAGCTGCGATTTGCACAGAGTTGTGTGGGCGCTATTTCTGTCCTTTGTTTTCAAATAGAACGATTTTTGACAAATCTGATTTCCAAATCAACACTGGTCATACGAGTATAGTTACGTATGTGTGCTCTATTTAATTGAAGTCTGCTAGCAGGGCTTGCCAAAATTCACTGTCAGGATGGCAGCGGAGTCAATTATATTTTTTTATTGGCTTTTTTGGGGCAGATTTTAATTTAATTTCGAGTGACAATGGAATGTTGTGGGATGGTAGATGGGTCGGAATTCGTGGTGAATTATTATTGGTCTTAACTGAGCAATCTGGCTAAGTAGAAGGGATCGATGAGGGATAGCGACCTGGTACTCAAAAATGTGTGCTGGCGACGGATGTGTTGGACCGAAAAGTGCAAATATCGCTGTCAATCTGTCAACTACGACATAACGCATTCCGTTCTCCGGACTACATCCATCTACTTGTAAAGCCCTTTTTAGGGCTTCCTAGCGGGAGATTGAGAGCGAACGAAGAAGAAGGAGAAGACATTAATGACATCAGAGAGTTCAATTTCTGAAAAAAAACTTGGTAATTGCTTTTTAATCTAAACTTTGATTGATTGATTGATTGATTGATTGATTCGTCTTTTCGCTACAAGTTGAGCATAAATCGCCCACTAGAGAAGACTTCATAAAGGGATGCTGTATTCGAGCATTTACAGTCGCGATTTCAAAAGCAATGATTTTGCATAATGAGGTTGCAAGGCCTTGCGTAATCTTATTTAATACCGCTTACCTAATGATCGTGAGACGATGAAGCTAACATCTGGTCAGGCAAAACACATTGATCAAACAATGTTAGCCAGGGTCAGTAGAAATATACTGGTCAAGAACCTCATCTGACCTCCTCAGGTTCGACATGATTCCCGTAGTAGTGAGCGACACGCAGCTCAAGCCAAGCATAGCACAACCCTATCCACCTTCATCAGCACGCTCGGGATGTGGGGAAGCTACTGCAACCCGCTACTTAAAGTCATTTTCAGGGCGTACAAAAGAGTAACCTACTCATTGTGGGCATTAAACAACAACAATCTATTGGTCGTTTACCTTGAAACCCCTCGACTACCCCAACAATAGGAAAAAGCCCTTGGGTGGTTTGTTTTTTTTACCTCATGATCTGGGGGGGGGGGGGAGACTAACGTCAGGCAATACATGCTGATCAGACTGTTAGTCAGGGTCAGGTGAAACATACTGATCAGACTATGTTGGTCAGGGTCAGGTGAAACATACTGATCAGACTCTGTTAGTCAGGGTCAGGTGAAACATACTGATCAGACTATGTTGGTCAGGGTCAGGTGAAACTTACTACTGATCAGGCTATGTTGGTCAGGGTCAGGTGAAACATACTGATTAGGCTTTATTAGTCAGGGTCAGGTGAAACATACTAATCAGGCTATGTTAGTCACGGTCAGGTGAAACATACTGATCAGGCTATGTTAGTCAGGCAAAACATACTGACCATACAGTGTTAGTCATATTCGGGCAAAACATTCTGATTAGTCTATGTTAGTCAGAGCCAAGCAAAACATACTGATCACACTATGTTAGTCAGGGTCAGGTGAACATACTGATCAGGCTAAGTTAGTCAGGGTCAGTTGAACATACTGACCAGGACCCCCACCTCCCTTCCACGCAGTTCTCCAAAGAAACAGGCTGTTTCATAGCAGTCTAGCTAATGAAGAGGGAATCGACGTGATCCCTGTAGTCGCCAGCAAATCACAGGTGAAGCCAAGCATAGTACAACGATATGGAGGGCCCTGTCTACCAACTTTGGGATCTGAAGAAATCTACTGCAATCTGCCAATTAACGTCCCCTCCAGGAGGCACAAAAGAGTAAACTTACCAATTGCGGGCATTTTTTCTTCTTCTTCTTTTTCTTCTTCCTCGTTCGCCTTCAGACCCAGACTTCAATAACTCCAACGAAGGCAGCAGTCAACTTGAGGCCTTGTAGACTTCCGTACAGCATCTCGTGGAAGGACACTGGTTGTTGCCAAATGCTACTTCTTTTGTCGGTACACAACGGACAGGACTGCAAAATGTGTTCTGCCATCATGGTGGCTGTGCCGCAGACACAATGGTCCGTAATGCCAATCTTGAACTTATTGTACAGATGACATACCAGTCTGTTGTGATCTGTGCGTATCCGGGGAATGATCACCTGGTTTCGCCTGGAGAGTTGGTGGTAGGCATAATTTTGTTATGTGGCCAGGGTGGTCTTTTTTCTATTTTGCACTGTACTTTACCCTGATGGCTGCTTTCGTCTCATTGTATGTGATTGCTGTATCGCTAACAATGAAATACTCAACAACATTTGCTACTGGGAGACGCTGCAGCAACTTCAGTGCCGAAGCCAAGCAGCTGAAACCCTTATAGACCATTAGGAACAGGCAGAAAAGCAAGTGGTCATGGGGGGAGGGGGAGGGGGGGGGGGGTTCAACAACAACGATAACAATTGTTGTTGTTGATGTTTGTCCATCGTTTCCGAAGAGGACCACATTGTCATCTGTCAATCCTGGAGTTGGTTCGTAGGTGGCTGATCAAACTAATCCCATCCCGAAAGCGTCTGTCACACTGAGAGCAGAGGAACACTGTCTGACTGTTAGACGGAGGCAACTCGTCTCTTGTCTTTCGTGCAGCTTCCTTGATTCTTGTCTGCTCCATATGTGTTGTGCCAGAAGAGATTTTACTACGTCAGACAGAGCGATCAGCAGCAATGTTCTCCCATTTATCAGGATCAGTATCGCAGTTCTTCAGTGAGGCTTTCAGAGTGTCTTTGTAACGTTTTATTTGGCCACCGCGAGCTCGCTTGTCTGACTCAAACTCGCCATAAAATATTTTCTTTGGAAGCCACTCTTCTGACATGCGGACAACATGGCCAGTCCATCTAAACTATAATTTGGACATAGTTGTGTGAATGCTTGTCATGCCAACCCGCGAAAGAACTTCTACATCTGTGAGTCTATCTTGCTATGTTCAACAGTTTCCTTAGCCAACCTAGATGAAAGTGGCCAGGCTTCTTCGCATGTTGAATGTACACAGTCCAGATTTCACAGGGCTAAAGAATAGAGCTGGTAGGACAACTGCTCCATAAACCTTCAATTTGGTTATAAGCTAAATTCCCCATTCTTTCAATCTGAGGATCTGAATTTTCCAAATTCTACACATACTTTTGCAATTCTCCGGTTGACTTCATCATCAATATGGACTGCTTTGGAGAGTTTGCTGCCAAGGTTTACAAAGCGTTCCATCGACTTTAACTTAGATAACAATACCTAATTGGTGTCGGAGATGGAGGGGGGGGGGGTGCCTCAGTGTCATATAATCACTACCCTACAGCGTTACCAAATTACGCTAATAAAGGGTATGTTAGGGAATGTTAAACTGACGTGCAATTTTTGGCTTTTTCTTGGAGTTTTTCTGCGGCGTATGACTATTTTCAAAACTTTGACCTGGTAACACTGCTGTGCCAGTGTATGCAGGATTGTCATTTTGCCTTTTTACATTCAAATTTCCAAATCTGGGCTTTTTTAAGAGCATTTCGCTGTAAACTTTTTGTTTGGCTTTTTGGTCTTTTTTCTGGCCTTTTTTCAGATCGCTTTGAGGCAGTATATTTGCTTCCCTTTTTTTTTTTTTTCCTTTATCTAAAAATATTTAAAATACACATAACTACATCCTCATGCTTAAATACGGAAGATTATCTCGCTTTCTCTGAAAACCGATCTGATTGATGATTGAAAAGAAGAAACTAAGTTATTGTGATAGATGAATCTACGGACATTTCAACACAAAAGCCATTGTGTACTGTTATTTTGATACGTGTTCTAAGTTATATAAAAAAGAAATGTCGACTTGATTTCTAGGTTTAATTCCGGTATAAGAGGCTACATGAAAAAACATTTTCAATTCTATTGTGAAGGAAATTGCAAAATACTGCCAAGGCCTTATAAACTGAATAGGGTTTGCATCGGATGGTGTGTCAAACATGATTATGTGAAATAACTTGCTGGGGTCGGGATTGAAAGATATGTTTCCCGATTGTGTGCACTCAAATGTATATGTGATTCCCCTGCGTTGTATATTCAATACGCAGTATGAATGCTGCCATCAAATATATGATTTTATTGTCTGAGATACCTTACTGGTCTCGACATAGCGAGACGAGACGAGAATTTTACATAGATTTGCTTAAAGTGATTAACACAGCTACATAATCTAAGCCTGATGGAACTGCCCCTCTACCTATTTTTATTTCCGTTCGCCTTATTTCTCAAATCCCCAAGGCGGTGTGCGTTGCGCTGTGGTTTTTATTTTGCGCCTGTCGGCCCAGTGCATCCGACTTCAGCATGCATTTTATGTAAGGCTCTGCTTCCTCCTGCATTTTCTAAGGGTTTGCTTCCCAGGGGTAACGGCCGGTGCTGTGGTGGGGATCTAACCCAGCACCTTCCAGTTGTGAGCCATGCCACTTAACCACTAGGCCCCGCCGTCCCCATGTCTACCCATTTGAAAAGCCTGCATGTACTAGGTGGCTTGAGTGAGAAAAGGTAATGCAGACCATGTTGAGGAACTAAGAGGAACTGAAAGCTTATTTTAGCATTGCTGAGCTAGTCGAAACAAAGTTGGGTAAAAAATTAAAATCTCGATTGTTAAAGGAGATGTTGTCAGACCACAAAAACTACTTGTATTTTGTGTTTGCGACTTTTGTTGAACAGGGATTTGAAAGACTGGAAGGTTTGTTTCAACAAAACAAAGCTGATCAAATGACAAATCCCGGAGAAGTAAAAACTCGAGTATTAACAACAGGAACATATTCCAATAATATTCGTGCAGAAGCAGAGGCACTGAAGGCCACAGCTGAGCTTGTAATTCCAAGATAAAGATATCCACCAAGAAAACATAGTATTCCTGACAGATGCCGCGTCAGTATTAGCAGCGCTAAAACAACACAAAGATGAAGATCTCGAGCAATGTATGTTCTCCCTGACACAGCTCTCAGCAGTACACCCAATGTTGGTCTTACAGTAGATCCCATCCCACTACAATGTTCAAGGCAATGAAGCTGCAGACAAACTAGCAAAGAGTGGAGGAGCATCCCCACAAACAGATCTGAGTATCACACATAATGAGGCTAAGACTATCATTTAAGCCAACTTCAGGGGAAAATGAGCTGATCAACACCCCGACTTCCGAAAAGAAGACAGCTACTATAACTTAACTAGAGAAGAGCAATTCGTCATCTTCAGACCGAGAACTGGTCATAACAGACAAGGGTCATATTTAGACCAAAATTAGGATTGGGACAGATGACATGTGCCCATGTGGGGAACATATCATGACTGTGGAACACATCCTGCAAAGCTCCACGCTCACGCAGGAGAAGAATGAACAATGCTGGCCTCGTGAGACAGATATGAGACAAAAGCTGTATTGAGATGAAACAGCCTTACAAACAACGGTGTCCTTTGTAAGAAAAACCAGAACCTTGATCTGAGGATGAACGAAGAAGAAGAAGAAGAAGAAAAAAAGACAAATCCAATGAAATTATTTTGGCCTTTTCATTTGGCTTTTTTAGAAACTTTGTTTGGCATTTTTTGGGATTGTTTGATTTTTTCTTAGAATTTGTATCTGGCAACGCTGAGTGCGTCAACCTACCTGTAATGGAGAGCGTGTATACGTGTGTGAATGGTGTGTGTGTGTTTTGACAGTGCGCCTATTTGCGATTGGGCGCCTTTTCTTCAGTTTTGCGTGTATTCCTTTCTCTGTCCCTTACGTGAATTTGTTTAGACAAAGTTTGGGGAAATCCCACATAGTCTTTTACAGCAGTGGTCTGAAAAGTATTAGGTATGTGTGCCCTGAATACATGTAAGGTGTGTGTTGTCTACTTACGAGCCTACTTCTGCGTTCATTCTCAATCTCTCACTTCCAAGCACTGAACAGGGCTTTGCAATTGGTAGGATGTATGTAGTCCAGAGAACGGAATGAAGTCCGATAGCAGACAATGTCGTCAGGGATGAAGCGTTAGATACTTTATTGTGTGAGGTCGGGTGGCGAGTTTCTTCTTCTTCTTCTTCTTCTTCTTCTTCTTCTTCTTCATCGTACGCAGTCAGACAGTAACCATTATATTTTCGAAAAAAGCGGCGGTCATCCTGAGGCTGTCGCCGCTGCCATAGAGCTTGTCTTGTGGTTCCACTGGTGATGGCCACATCTGCTCTCTCTGATCCTCGTATGTCGGGCAGTTCTGCAGCAGGTGCTCAGCGGTCATTTTCTCGGTACCACACGGGCATTCGTCGGTATCACCTATCTTCAATTTGTTGAATAGGTGGTCCCTCAGTCTATTGTGGCCAGTGCGAAGTCTGAAGACAACGACCTGCTCTCTTCTGTTCAACTGGTAATAGGCATCGTTTTTGGTGTAACCAGTATGTTCAGTTTCCCATTTGGTCATGTATCTGGCTTTAATAAGCCGTTTTGACTCTTCGTACGCCATACTAGTATCTGCTTGTGGTAGTCTTGCACCTTCTTTTGCCAGTCTGTCTGCCTCCTCGTTGCCTTGGATGTTGCAGTGGGATGGGACCCACTGTACCACTACCCTTTTTGGTGCGGATTGCTGGCATAGTTGACAGAGTGCTGCTCTTAAGTCATTAAGCTCAGTGTTTTTCTGGCTTTTTAGTGCTGTGACTACGGCCAGAGCATCTGTAAGCAGGACTATATGGCTTTCATTTTCTTTATGTGTCACCATTTCTTCCACTGCCGCCCTCAGTGCCTCTGCCTCCGCTCTGAAATTGCTTGTGTACTTACCAGTAGCGAATGACAGTGTTATTTTTCTGCCATTTTGTAGGTTCAGGAATGTTCCTGCCCCTCCGTTCTGTGTAGAGTGTTTGTCACTCTTCCAGTGTACAGTTTCTTTAGTATACTTTCGTCTGCTCCCCAGCTTGTGCCAGCAAGTTTCCTCATGATTGCCATTCTTTCTCTGGCTCTCATTCCGTTTCTCTCGATCTGACTTTTCCATCTCATGCGCCGATCAAATGTGACTCCCAGATAGTTTGGGTTGTCATTTGGCTGCAGGAATTTGCCATTTAGACTTAATTTGGTGTTTTGGGGTTTGATTGAAAGCGAGAATATTGTACATGTGGTGTGGCGAGTTTCCTTCCCCGCTGTCTTTCTTTTCATTATCGTAGGCCAGGTACTCATTTACAAATGGACTGACTATACAGCTGGGTCGAATGAAACGTGTCCGTAGCGGGATTTGAACCCTGTGCACCCCTGTCTCGAAAAGCGAGTGCGCCAAACTACTATACTAATATAATGTAACGATTTTCATTTTTATATTTTCTTCTATTAGTTGTTTATTTACTTCCTTCTTCTTCTTCTTCTTCTTCTTCTTCTTCTTCTCCTTCTTTTTCTTACTTTCCTGAACAGGCCGCTGAAAACATGGCGGGTGTGATACGGAATCCGTCCAGAATTCATCACCGAACGGTGATTCGGTTTCTAGCAGATGAAGGATGTCGATCAGTTGACATTCATAGCAGAATGCAGGTACAAAAATCTCCACCGTGATTCGAACACGCGATCTCCGGCACCCGAGGCGAACACCTTACCTCGAGACCACTGAGTCCTCCTACATCAGTTTCCAGATTGACTAACACATAACAGTGGCGTGACATGATCAGCAGACTTCAACACTAGTCTGCAGACTGACTAACCATAGCTGATGATGATGATGATGATGATAATGATAGGGATAAAGATTATGATGATGGCAGGACTGTAGATCGTTCCTATGTGCTTCAAGTCACCTGTTCGAATCAAGCTTTCTCGCTGTTCGGCTTGCCGGGCAGGAGTTTCCATGCCAATGGCCTCACCTACATTATTGTGTCCGCAGCAGCACTTTCATGAGGGGCCCCCTGTTTCTTACAGAGCCTGCTGTGAGGCGCGACCGAGTACCCGGTGGCATAATTGGGTGGGAAGATTGGGCTCATTAGCCTTGGTTGGCAGCCAATCTAAGGGAAGGTAAACTCTAAACCCGGGTAGACAAGCTCGTTATCGTGTTCAGGCAGTTCGCATAGGAGAGGGGAATCTCTGATTTTAAACCCACAAATCCCAGGGAGTGCTGGCTAGTCTTGAGACGATGAGAGTATCATAGGATGTCTCGAGTAACTAGCATCTGCGGGCAACGACTCCGCTGCTTTGCGGAAATCTCGAGAGAGGGTAGGGCTACGGGAGTAAACCCAGACAGAAAATCTGGAGTGGTAGCAACTAAGGCAGATGGTTTCAAAATTGCAAACTCATTCCGGCAGCTCCTGCAGCTGAGATAGTACCGAATTTTCAAGCTTCGCATTCCTTTGAATTACGCCAATGAGTCCGAGAGTGTGATCCTGCAGTTTGGGCAGCCAGGGGTCTCCATATTCAGCGCTCAGGCTTGCGCCCTGAGAGGCTTCTCGCAGGGTGCAACGCGCATGGTCTGCAAACACTGAGACGCATATGAATTAAATCAAATGTTCCATTCTGTTTCTGGCACAAGCAAACTATGCCACTATAATCCCTTTCACACCTTCTGTCCATTGATGATTATATTAATTTGCCTTCAACGTGTTTATTATTTTCAAGTCGAACTCTTTGGCTGTGCTGTAAGTATTTAGAATGCAGCCTTTGCAACATTGCTACTTAGCTTTCACACTATGGCTTAATCATTGGCAAATTTGTTTTTTCAAGTCAGAGAGTGGTGAATGCTTGGAATGCATTGCAATAGGAAATAGGGGAGGCAGGGTCAATTAATGCATTGAAAATTAGATTGCATGATCATAGTTGATCACGGACATTTAAGAGAAACTGGTTGTATAAAGACTGTGCAGAGTCTTCTAAACCAGTATGAGGACGTTAAGGTACGTTAAGTTTAGTTAGTTAGTTAGTGAGTTATTGAGTGAGTTGGTTAGTTAGTTAGTTAGTGTGTTAGTGAGTTAGTTAGTGAGTGAGTTGGTTAGTTAGCTAGTTAGATAGTTAGTTAGTTAGTTAGTTAGTGAGTGAGTGAGTTAGTTAGTGAGTGAGTTGGTTAGTTAGTTAGATAGTTAGTTAGTTAGTAAGTTAGTTAGTTAAGCGTCGGATCATCTTCATCTCACTAAGGACAAGTCCATACGCGCTCAGATCTCAGCCTCGGCATCTCCCCCAGCACATGATGATTGGCCGTTCCAGGCCTGTGCTGGCTAACCATACGTCTTTTTATCCATGTGTGGTGTTCCTTCAGCGCCGCCCCTCGTTTCACAACCAATTCAACCAGTCGCGCCAAGGACGTAGATTCTGGATCAACTTTCGAATCTTTCTTCCAGCCAATTTCCCTAACGGCGTTTAGGATATCGACTCGGTCCATTGATCTTCCGCCCTCCACTATAGCTGTACTCGCCAACCTATGGGCTCGGTCCATTGATCTCCCGCCCTCCACTATAGCTGAACTCGCAAACCTATATGGCTCGGTCCATTGATCTCCCGCCCCCCCCCCCCCTATAGCTGTACTCGCCAACCTATCAGCTGGGTCCATTGATCTCCCGCCCTCCAATATAGCTGTACTCGCCAACCTATCAGCTCGGTCCATTGATCTCCCGCCCTCTACTATAGCTATACTCGCCAACCTATGGGCTCGGTCCATTGATCTCCCGTCCTCCACTATAGCTGTACTCGCCAACTTATCGGCTCGGTCCATTTGATCTCCCGCCCTCCACTATAGCTGTAACCGCCAACCTGTCAGCTCTCTCGTTCCATTGGACACCTGCATGTCCTGTAACGAGTAAAAGGTGACTCTCTGCAACCGTGACCGCCCTACCGACTCCAACCACTGGCGCCGCGCGTAACCTGATTCGGCCTTCCTGAGCATCCTCATTGAATCACTGAGGATGGACACATGTGTGCCTCTCATTGTTTCAAGCCAGAATTTAGTTAAGTTTAAGTTTAAGTTTAGTTTAAGTTTAAGTTTCAGTTAAGTTTCAGTTAAGTTTCAGTTAAGTATCAGTTAAGTTTCAGTTAAGTTAAGTTTAAGTTAAGTTTAAGTTAAGTTAAAGATAAGTTTAAGTTAAGTTTAAGTTAAATTTCAGTTAAGTTTAAGTTAAGTTAAGGCTTCTTATGTAATCTGTCCTGCCATTCAGCCTGTTCAAAAATCGCTTATCGGAAAGGTGGAAGTGAAAGCCTTAAGAAGGCTGAAGATATTAACACAGTTTCTTGTTAGAACTTTCAATGTCATGTCAAGTGGGCTTAGACGCATGTCTCGGTACAGGAGTAGCTAGAATACGTCTTGGCGCCCGCTGCTTGAGCTTGGCAGTTATCTGTTCACTGCGAGGATGTATTGTCACAATGGATATACGTGTCTTTTTCATTAATTCTACTGCGGTATTTCTGTTTGTCTGTTGTAATATATCGATCTTTTACATCTACTTTCTATCGATTTTAATTTATTCTTTCAATTTGTGGGTCGTTTCTTTATGGAAATAGCTAACGAAAATGAGTGAAGGCACGAAGATTAATTGAGGTATACAATTTGTTGTAGAAATATCTAATGATACCCTACGATCTGTTGTACATGGCTTGACTTGGCTTCGTTTGTTCTCAATCTCCCGCTACCAAGTCCTGAAATGGCATTAGTAAAAGAATGTAGTCCAGAGAACGGAATGCGTTGCATTGTAGTTTACAGCTTGACTGCGATATTTGCACCTTTCGGCTCGACACATCCGACCTCAGCAGGCACTTTTTGAGTATCGGGTAAGCCTTTCCTCTTCGACCCATTCTCCTTAGCCAGTCTGTTCCGTTGCAGACTGTTATCCAGGATCACCGCCTGGAGGTGTAGAAGGTTCTTGGCAGCTCTGGTTCGCTATAGAACTACTCATTTGTTGCACATAATCAGGACTATATACTTCCAGTTAGATCCGAGTGGTCTGCCGAGATCTTTGTGTAGGAAATGGACAATAATAGCACCACTGCCTAACAGAGAGCATGTCCTAAAAGACGACTAACTGTGTGACATGGCATAACACCGACTATAGTTAGGTTGTTTGTTTAAAGCAGCATAGATGGCGCCTAACAGGCTGTGGGTCTATTTTGCTCTAGTGTTTGAGTCTATAAAGATGTACTTGCACATCGATTAAACACCATCCGCATCTATCTATCTATCTATCTATCTACTATCTATCTATCTATCTATCTATCTATCTATCTATCTATCTATCTATCTATCTATCTATCGATCGATCTATCTATAATTCTATATATTTATCTGTTTGTCTGTCTGTCAGATCTATCTATCGTCCTCTTCTTCTTCTTCTTCGACCTTTCCTTTCACTTTGTACCGGGTTGTAGCCCAGTGTCGTGGTATGTATTTCATGTATTTGTCTTTCGCATCTCTCGTGGTCTGAGTAACATCGCCAATTCACGAAATGTTTTGTTTACGCTTTCTATTTACGTGTTCCTCAGTCCACCTCTTGCCCGTCTTCCTAATGTTCTGCTATAGAAGGTAACATGAACAGTGTAGTTTCGTTCCAGTCTCACAGTGTGGTAAAACTATTTCATTCTCAGTTGCTCGATGTAATTTTGACAGGAAATTGTTTCAACATTCTCACGAATACTCATATTTGTGATTATGTTTTGGTGTTGTGACCTTTCGAAGGCACTGCATTTCGCAGCTGACTATAACTTTCGTTCCTGAGCCATATTCTATGCCCATGTCTGGCATATGTAGTGCAAGGTAGGGATGACGATATTATTTATCCAGGACAAGAAGAGTGTTGAAGGCAACGAGAGACCTGACCGTTTAGCGAGCACAACATCGATGGTGGACGGCAGATCAATGGACCGAGTCGGTATCTTAAACGCCATTAGCGAAATCGGCCGAAAATAAGATTCGCGAGTTAATCCAGACTATACGTCCTTGGCGCGAATGGATGAATTGGGGGTGAAACGAGAAGGGTCGAGTCTTGAACACCGAACGGGGATCCATAGACGTCTGGTTCACCAGCACAGGACGGGAACGGTCAGTCATCACGTGCTGGCAGAGATACTGAGGATGAGATCTGAATGTGCATGGACTTGTTCCGCATGCAATGAAAGCGAACCAACGACTAACTAACTATACTATACTATACTATACTATACTATACTATACTATACTATACTATACTATACTATACTATACTATACTATACTATACTATACCATACCATACCATACCATTCTGTACTGTACTGTACTACACTACACTACACTACGCTACACTACACTACGCTACGCTACGCTACACTACACTACGCTACGCTACGCTACACTACACTACACTACGCTACACTACACTACGCTACACTACACTACGCTACGCTACACTAAACTACACTACACTACGCTACACTACACTACGCTACACTACGCTACGCTACGCTACACTACGCTACACTACACTACACTACACTACACTAAACTACACTACACTACACTACACTAAACTACACTAAACTACACTAAACTACACTACACTACGCTATGCTACACTAAACTACACTACGCTACACTACACTACGCTACGCTACACTACACTACACTACACTACACTAAACTACACTACACTAAACTACACTAAACTACACTACACTACACTAAACTACACTAAACTACACTACACTACACTAAACCACACTACACTACACTACACTAAACTAAACTATACTATACTATACTATACTATACTATACTATACTATACTATACTATACTATACTATACTATACTATACTATACCATACCGTTCTGTGTTGTACTGTACTGTACTACACTACACTACGCTACGCTACGCTACACTACACTACACTACACTACACTACACTATACTATACTATACTATACTATACTATACTATACTATACTATACTATACTATACTATACTATTTACCATCTGCTTTTTTGCTTGGAATGAGATCTTGGGTGTGTCTTAGTAGAAGATAGTTGGGTCGAGCTTCCGACCCAACCAGTCGCGAGGACAGACACTATGTCAGATAAGTAGACCAATTTTTTTCCTTTTATATATTGATTTGCTAATTCAGCATTGTTGTTATTTGTTGTCCCTAATGAAGACCTATTGGTGATAACGTACGATTTGTTTGTGTTCTCTTCTATGTGCGGTATCTGATCATACCCATTTTAAAATTTTGATTTAACTGTAATTAACTTTAACATTGCTTTTTTCATTTATTTGTTCCCCTTAGTAGTGGATACAGTTGGTCAGTGATAGTGTCTGACTTTTTCGATCAGCTGATGCTATACTTTTAGCCCGGCGAGGTTCACAAAGGAGACTGCGCGTTTCAGGTCTTCGCCGGTCCCCCACACCTTTTCTAGCATGGTCGCTCCAGACTGCCTCTCTTTGGTCTGCATAAGTGGGGGTAAGTGCCGCAGCCAATGACATTGCATCTGTGTTGAAGCACTGTGGAATCAACCAATAGCTGGTGAACTTGATATCAGTTGCCCTGATTGCGAGAACAGTTCCAGTCCGTTAAAGAAGAGATTCAAGCAACAACCCAGTTCATCGTGGGACCTGACTGTGTAACTTAACTTAACTTAAATTAACTTAACTTAACTTAACGTCTTTATACTGGTTTAGAAGACCCTGCAGAGTCTGTATACAACCAGTTACATTTACATCACCTTGCTCTAAAAGCTATGCGCATCCAGTTTATTCTTAAATGCATTAACTGTCCCTGCCTCCACTACCTCCCCTGACAATGCATTCCAAGCAGACACCACTCTCTGACTAAAAAAATATTTCCTAATATCTAACCTGGACCTCTCTTTAGTCAGCTTGTAGCTATGCCCTCGTGTTATTGTAGGTGGCTGTATTTTAAAAAACTTGTTATAGTCTAATTTATCCATTCCTCTGATCATCTTATAAACCTGTATTAAGTCCCCACGAATTCTTCTCTCTTCGAGACACTGTAGGCCGGTTTTTCTGAGTCGTTCCTCATAACTGTAATTCTGGAATCCCACTATCATCTTTGTCGCTCTTTTTTATATTTTTTCTAGCATGTTTATGTCCCGTCTATGATAAGGAATCCACACCTGTACACAGTACTCCAATCTAGGTCTAACTAAAGCTTTATACAGTTTGACGATCACTTCCTTGCTCCTATGTGTAATATTTATTTTTATCATGCCTAACAATGCATTTAGTTTTTCACTGCTACCTTAACTTGCTCACTCACTTTTCCTGTATGATCTATTATAACCCCTAGGTGTAAATAAACATCAAAGATGTGATCACAAAAAAAGAAGATATCCATCAATTAATTGCTCATCAGCCCCACCTTCTGTGTTTTTTTTTTTCCTTTTAAAACTTGGAATCCTTGTATGCAAACAGGCATGATGTTAATGTATGTTGCCA
Source organism: Ariolimax columbianus (assembly GCA_036924085.1). Classification (NCBI taxonomy): domain Eukaryota; kingdom Metazoa; phylum Mollusca; class Gastropoda; order Stylommatophora; family Arionidae; genus Ariolimax; species Ariolimax columbianus. Next base: position 27,896,177 of record JAVGWX010000019.1, read on the forward strand.
GGTAGCCGAAGAAAGGCTTTCCGTAGTGAGTATTTTAAACTTCCTGTGGCTTACTGGGCCTGAGGGAAGGTATAAATAATTTGGGTAGATTTTTAACTAGAATTTGAATTTTGTACGGGCAGCGGGCGATAAGCCTTCTCTTTACATTTCTAACTGACAAAATATTTTTAACATGTTCGACATTAAACATGGGAGTCCGATATCACTACCCAGAGATCAGGGGAATTTTTACCAGAAGATTAACGTGAAAAAATCCCGGGCTCCACCATGATTCGAACCGGCGATGTCCGGTCCCAGAATACCTTACCACGAGACTGATTTTTTTCCACAAAAATTCTTTTCATTGTCACCCAACTTCACAATCTGATAGCTTTAAAACTAAAATCCACAGTCTTTCTTGGCAGTTCTTCCTTCACGCAATAAAGAACCAAGACATTGGTGTGTTATTTGTTTTTGAAAGATCTATTTTCGTTAGCGGCCTCAGGCACGGAACGGGGGGACAGTTCGTCGCGTGAAAGTTCACAGATTTAGGGCAACCAGACGTGACCTGTGTCAGTGAAAGTGAACGAGGTAATCATTCGTAGGTGTCGTGAGATCCTTGCTGTGTTGCAGTCTATATTACATAAATGGGACAAAGCACCCCCTACCAGCTATTGCGCGTGGGATACACGAGTCTTACTTCCGTCGTTATGAAAACTATTTATTCCCTTTTATTTTATACTTCCCTTATCATATATGAGATATTATTGCTAGTGTATTGTAGTCTATGTTCTTAATATTTTTCTTATTCTATAATTGTTTTCTTCATCTTTCTGTCACCTCGACGTGTTTATACTGGTTTAGAAGACTCTACAGCGTATGTATACTACCAGTTTCTTTTGCATTTCCTTGCTTGAAAAACTATGCGCATCCAATCTGTTTTTGAATGCATTAATTGACCCCGCCTCCTCAATTTCCTGTGGCAATGCATTCCAAAATATTTCATATTATATAATCTGGATCTTTCTTTAGTTAATTTGTAGCCGTGCCCTCTTGTTCTTGTGGACAGTTGCATTCTGAAAAAAAAATGTTAAATAGACAAGTTGATAATCTGATAAACCTGTATTGTCACCTCGAATTCATCTCTTTTCTAGGCACTAAATGTCTGTTTTTCTTAGTCTACCCTCATAACTGTAATTTTGTAATCTCACTATCAGTTTTGTTGCTATTCTTTGTATCCTTTCCAGCATGTTTATATCCCCTCTACGACATGAACTACAGCTGTCAGCGACCAATAGCTGCCAAGACACTTCTACACCACCACGCGGTGATCCTGGATAACAAGCTGCAACAGAGCAGACTGGCTAAGTAGAAGGGATTGAAGAGAGAGGGCAACTCGGTACTTAAAAATGCTTGCTGAAATCGGATGTGTTGGACCGAAAGGTGCAAATATCGCAGTTTCTTACAGTCAACCCAGCCCCTACAGACTAGCCCAGGAGGAAAACGACGCATCGAAAGTTGGAAGCAGCTGACACAGGTCCCCTTGATTGAGTTACGGGAGGAACCTGCGCCAGGACATCTCCTGCCCTACGCAACATGACAGTCACTAAATAGACTTCGAACTGGTGTATCACGATGCAGGAAAAACCTGAAAAGATAGAGATACAGGGATGATGAAACATGGGAATGTGGAGTAACACAAGACCAGGACCATCTGATGATCTGCCCAAACCTCCCGGAGACTTGTAGCATGGATAATCTGCTGAGTGCCAGTGACAGGGCAATCCACGTGGCTGAATACTGGAAGAATGAAGTGTGACGTAGTGCCTAGGACAGAGGAAGTAAGTAACTATACCTAAATGGTTCCCCAGTAAAACAAAAGAGGCAACTGTAGCAAATGATGTTTATAAACTCATTAAAACTAATTGGAACTCATTATGTACAAAGTCATTTCTTTGAAACCGCCACTTCTGATGTTCGGATACAAGCTTCATGTGAAAGAGTCAATTACAGTGACGTCCCTGCGCTTCACCTAGAGAGAAAAGATGATTAAATGTATTACTTACTTACTTAACCACTGACCATATACTGTTGGTGCGTGTGTGCCCTGATTTTTCCCGATTCCTCCGCCGTAGCTGACACACTCCGTCTTCGGCAGGTCGGGTTGAGTTATCTGTTTTGGGTTGTCTCCCATAGCCTTTCCATCTCCCGATGGTACCTGCAAGGCAGTAGGTTGGTTTGTCTACCGTGGTTTCCTTCCCGTGGCTAGAGCATATAGCGGCTCTTACCCGCTTGGTGTACCCGTCATAGGACACATGGGGCATTTCAGTTGGGAAAGCAGTGCCACCTGTTATCCCACCCCATCCTGCTCGAATACACCGCCGGTTGGTCCACTACTGCTTATTCGTCCAGTTATTATACCTGGCTTATATCGCAGCTGACGCTCCATATCTGGAGATCGTTCCACTATCCGCCACCTGTGGACGTGCCTGGTTGGGGTCGGTCGCCCCACTATCCGCCACCTGTGGACGTGCCTGGTTGGGGTTGGTCGCCCCTGTCCTCCAGGACTTTACCACTAATTTCCTGCACTGAAGTGTAGAGTCTTCTACCTTACTTACCAAATCACTTAAATTCTACCTTAAGGCGTAGAATCGTCTACCTTTACCCTGTGGTGTAGTCTTCTACAGTACTTAATCACGCCTCTTCTATCCTAAAATGTAGAGTCTTCTACCTTACCTTAATCACTCCTCTTCTAGCCTGGAGTGTAGAGTCTTCTACCTTACCTTAATCACTTTTCTTCTAGCCTGGAGTGTAGAGTCTTCTACCTTACCTTAATCACTCCTCTTCTAGCCTGGAGTGTAGAGTCTTCTACCTTAATCTCTCCTCCTCTACCATAGGGTGAAGTCTTCTACCTTAATCACTCCTCTTCTAGGTTAGAGGTGGATGATTAAGTAAGGTAGAAGACTCTACACCCCATGGTAGAGGAGGAGTGATTAATTAAGTAAGATAGAGGACGAATTCGAGGTGATTTAATACAGGAAGATAATCAAAGGAAAGGATAAATTAGACTATAACAAGTTTTTTTCTTCAAAATACAACCACCCACAAGAACAAGAGAGCATATCTACAAGTTAACTAAAGAAAGGTCCAGATTAGATATAAGGAAATATTTTGTTTTAGTTGTGAATGTTTGGAACTCATTGCATCACAGGAAGTAGTGGAGGCAGGGACAATTAATGCATTTAATAATAGATTGGATGCGCATAGCTTTTAGAGCAAGGAAATGTAAATACAACTTGTTGTATACAGACTCTGCAGAGTCTATTAAACCAATATAAAGACGTTAAGTTAAGTTAAGAATAACCAGGCGGTTGAAGGTGGCAGCTCTCACTCCTTGTTTTTAATCTGTGGTGATTAAATCAAAGAATTTGTTTTTAAAAAAGGAAACAATCATCTTAGCGAAATAGAACAAAATGTATTTTTATATCAAATTACAAGTCATTAAGTAGGTCACAAACTGATTTGGGATATCTGAACAATGGAGTTGGTAATTTCTGAATGTGTCATTATGTGGCAGCAATATCCAGCTTTGTGATTACTGTAGGTAGCAGTAATTTAACGCGTACTAAGTCGAGGAAATACTACAATCAGTAAGTAGGTCACAAACTGATTTGTGATGTATAAACAATGTAGCTGGTAATTTCTTGGCTAGTGGTTAAGTGACACAGCTCACAAACCAAAGGTGCTGGGATCCCCATCACAGCACCGGCCGTTACCCCGGGGAAGCAACCCCTTAGAAAATGCAGGAGGAAGCAGACCCAACATAAAATGCATGCTGAAGTCGGATGCACTGGGCCGACAGGCGCAAAATAGAAACCACAGTGCAACGCACACCGCCTTGGGGATTTGAGAAATAGGGCGAAAAAAAAAGAACGGGTGTGTTCAGGTGTGGATCTAACCTGAAAAAAGTGATCACATGCAGACGAGGAATCATGTGATCGTAGAGCCGTTTAAGATCCGGAACACCTGATTAATGTTCCCAGTATGCATGAACTCTGTACAATGGAAATCCTGATACTGGAAAATGAAAGAGCATCCACTGTGACTGGATTTTGGGCTTATAATATATTAATTTGCAGGACACGAAAAGTAAGTTGGTGTCCCATGCACGTGCACAGCTCTGATATAAAATGGCTTCCGTGCTCACACAGTGTATAATCAAAGAAAAGTGTGCTGTTGTTGGCTTTTGGGTGTAGCAGGGTTTCGCAAAAAGGACTTTATGTAAAGGATATTCATCAGGAAATGCTTTCTGTTTACGGTGAGGAATGATAGTCCCGTAAAGCGGCGTTTAACTGGGTCTGTACTTTTTCTCAAGGACGTCAAAAAACTGCTGATGAAACTAGTTAAGAATGTCACATACTACTAACTTAACTTAACTTCTTTATACTGATTTAGAAGACTCTACAGAGTCTGTATTCAACCAGTTTCTTGGAGGGTATTTTAACCGATGTGAGAGTTAATCTCAATACACTCAAAGGGACGGCGTGGGCTAGGGATTAAGTGACACGGCTCACAACCAGAAGGTACTGGGTTCGATCCCCATCACAGCACCGGCTGTTACCCCGAGGAAGCAAACCCTTAGAAAATGCAGGAGGAAGCAGAACCTTTCATAAAATTCATACTGAAGTCGGATGAACTAGGCCGGCATGCGCAAAATAAAAACCACAGAGAAATAAGGCGAACACAAAATAAAAATGTAAACAAATATTCTCAAACACTAGAGAACTAAGTAGACCCGCAGTCAGTTAAGTGCCATAAATAGCTGATCTTAACAGACCACATTAGTAAAAGGTACAAATAACTTGGGTAGATTTTTAACTTGAATTTTGTTCCGGCAGCCATCGTTAAGCCTACTCTTTTCAATTTCCAACTGCCAAGGGATTTTACGTGCTCCGCGACACTGAACACGGGTGTCCGATTTCACTACCCAGAGATCAGGGACAATTTTACCAGAAGATCCAGGTGAGAGAAAAAATCCCGGTCTACACTGTGATTTGAACCAGAGACCTCCGGCACCCGAGGCGGACACCTTATCTCGAGACCCCATTTGAAAATTGATCAACGAGGGTTCTTCTTCTTCTTTGCGTCCGGTTTCGTATTCTCGTTTTATGCCACCAGATGTGCCGCCTCCATGAAGTGGCACGTCAGTCGCAGGTCCTCAATGGTTCCCCACGGTTTCGTATTCTCGTTTTATGCCACCAGATGTGCCGCCTCCATGAAGTGGCACGTCAGTCGCAGGTCTTCAATGGTTCCCCACAGTTTGTCTTGTATGTTTTTCTCCTCAGGCCAGGTCTTCTCACGGGAGTCTTGGTGCAGTGGACATGTTTGCAGGATGTGTTCTGGAGTCTGGGGTCCTCTCTGACATGTACAATTGTGTAGTCTTTGCTGCTTTCATTTTATGCATATGTGCATTTAGTCTGCAATTACCTGTTCTGAGGTGAAAAAATGGGGTATACTGTTTCCTATTCAGTCTATTGATTGGGTCCTGTGGGTATTTACTGTTTGTTCTCTCTATCCACTGTTGTTTATATATTTTTTTTAATGTTTGCCTTGACTTCTGGCAGTGACACTGGGTGGGTGAATTGTTCTCTTTGTCTTCCCTCCCTGGCTAGCCTGTCCGCCCATTCATTCCCGGTATGCCGCAGTGAGCTGGAATAAACTGGAGGGTGATTTTATTGTGGTCTGAGAGTTTGTTTAGCTGGCATATCAGTTCACTTTCCATGCTATTTCGTGGTTCTCTTTGTGTGGCCTGCAAATTTCCATGCAGTCGCACAAGAACACTATTTTGTTATCCTTTAACCCCTTTTCATCCAATAGTTTGACTGCTTCAATTATTGCCTGTTGCTCTGTTCTTAGATTTGTCGAGGGCTTCCCGGCAGCACTTGCTTTCTATATAACGGTTCCATCCTGTAGAAGTATGACGAGTCCCGCCCCTCCTTTCCTCAATGCTTCCTCTGATGATCCATCTGTGTAGACGTACGTCCACATAGGTTGAGGATAGGAGTCTCCAATATGCTTTAGGTTTTTTTTTCTCAATGCATGGTCTGATTCTTCCCCCTTTCTATCGATACCTGGTATTTTCGGCGATTTCTACCTGTATGGTGCACTAAAAACCCACTTTGACTGGAGTCGTTTCGTGAATGACAAAGAGGTTGGATCGGGAAGTGCAAATATGGCTGAGCCAGCAGACCAAAGACTTATATCCTGCAGGTATTTGTGCACTGATAAAGCTGTGCGATAAGTGTGTCAATATTTTGAGAAGTAAGGGACAATGTACAGGTAATAATAAATGGCTTTAAAGCTTTTATATTTTTGATTTTTTTTTTACAATATCAGTTTTTGACTGACTTACCCTGGTAAGATCAAAAACAATTTTTGATGAATTAAAAAAAAATGGTATAACTTTGAAAACTTAAAAGTGTATGAAAAAATGTATGGAGAGGAAGAGTAACATCGGGGGGGGGGGGGGGGGGGGCAGGGGCAGGTTGTCCTTGAAGGCCCACAATAAGTAGGATTTCGCTTTTGTAAAACGGACGTTAAGTGGTGGGTTTCCGTAGTTTTCCTCACTTTCCGAACGTGATGATGAAGGTGGGCCGGGATCCCCCATGTGGTTGTGTTAAACTTGGATTCATCTGCGTGTCACTCACTACTACGGAGACCACGTCAATCCCTCACCTCGTTAGCCAGGCTGCAATAAAAAACAACCGGTTTACAGGAAGGGCTACGATTAAGCCAAAGTGCGGGGCTTGTCCAGTATGTTTTGCCTGACCCGGACTAACACGTCTGATTAGTGAATTTTACCTGACCCTGACTAACATGTCTGACCAGCATATTTTGCCTGACCCTGACTAACATGTCTGATCAGTATATTTTGCCTGACCCTGACTAACATGTCTGATCAGTATATTTTGCCTGACCCTGACTAACATGTCTGATCAGTATATTTTGCCTGACCCTGACTAACATGTCTGATCAGTATATTTTGCCTGAACCTGACTAACATGTCTGATCAGTATATTTTACCTGAACCTGACTAACATGTCTGATCAGTATATTTTACCTGAACCTGACTAACATGTCTGATCAGTATATTTTGCCTGACCAAACGTTAGTCTTCCTTCCCATCTGGGACAGGTAAAACATACTGGCCAAGACTCCACCTCCAGTCTTCCTCGCGCTCCTGGAGAAAAAACTTTGCAGCAGCAGCCTTGCCAACGTGGTGGAGAATTGACACTGTGATCCTCATAGTGGTGAGCTACCCGACGTGTCTCACATTGCACTACAGTTAGGATCCAGATACACTTTAATTACGACCGCATGGTTTTCATCAGGGAAATCGAACAATGCAATTTAGAACACTTACAAAGTCACAACGGCGAATATCATATGCTTGATACAGGGGACGACGTGGCCTAGTGGTTAAGTGGCACGGCTCACAATCGATAGGTGCTGGGTTCGATCCCCATCACAGCACCGGCCGTTACCCTGGGGAAGCAAACCCTTAGAAAATGCAGGAGGAAGCAGACCTTTGCATAAAATGCATGCTGAAGTCGGATGCATTGGGCCGACAGGCGCAAAATAAAAACCACAGTGCAACGCACACCGCCTTTGGGGATTAGAGAAATAAGGAGAACGCAAAAAACAAAAACAAAATGCTTGATACAGAAAGGAATAACAATTCGAAGAAATCCCAAACAAACAAGATAGACTCTCACATAAAATAAAATACATAATTGGGTTGCTGTTCCAAAAGACAGTTCTACACCAGATCCAAGATCCAGATCCTTGGAAATGAGGAAACAGATGAGCTCGTAAAAGCCGGAAGTGGCGGCAAGCAAACTCGCAATCTACAAAGCCATGAAACAAAGCAAAGGCACTCATAACACAATCCATGAGGACGGAATGGAGGGACCAGCACAAATAATACCAGCCAGAAAATGAGAACGAAGACAAACTTGGGTAGATCTTCAGACTCGGAACGGGACATTGAAGACTCAAAGCACACCTCCACAGAATGGGTAATAGAGACACCGACACGTGTGATTGCGGAGCACTCAAGCAAACACCAGACCATATCCTGCAGAACTGTGCCATTTAAATAGATCAAATAGAAGCAGTATGACCCGGGGGGAGTGATCCTGCTAGAAAAGCTGTGGGGGATGGCGAAGACCTGCAAAGTAGTCTCCGTCATGAACTTTACCAGGCATAGAAGCATAGCATGAGTTGATCGAAGAAGAAGAAGAAGAAGAAGAAGAAGAAGAAGAAGAAGAAGAAGAAGAAGAAGAAGAATGAGAAGACAAAGAAGAAGAAGAAGAAGAAGAATGAGAAGACAAAAAAAAAGAAGAAGAAGAAGAAGATGAAGAAGAAGATGAAGAAGAAGATGAAGAAGAAGAAGAAGAAGAAGATTGAGAAGACAAAGAAAAAAAAGAAGAAGAAGAAGAATGAGAAGACAAAGAACAAGAAGAAGAAGATGAAGAAGATGAAGAAGAAGATGAAGAAGATGAAGAAGAAGAAGAATGAGAAGAAAAAGGAAAATAATAATAATAAGAAGAAGAAGACGAAGAAGAAGAAGAAGAAGAAGAAGAAGAATGAGAAGACAAAGAAGAAGAAGAAGAAGAAGAAGAAGAAGATGAAGAAGAAGAAGAATGAGAAGACAAAGAAGAAGAAGAAGAAGAAGAAGAAGAAGAAGAAGAAGAAGAAGAAGAAGAAGAAGAAGGAGAAGAAGAAGAAAATGGGAATAACGGTCTGATGAAACAACACAAAGTTTTTTCAAAGGAAGCAAATTTGTTAATGTTCCAGTAGCTAGGTAAAGAAAAACAACCACTAAGATCCTGGATTTAGCACTGGATGTTCACGATGATTGATATTTTGTGAGTTAATAGAACACATTTTTTTGTTAATACTTGCAACCAAGTGTTCAAACAGAAAGAAGATTCGCCTGTTGTATCGTTACACGACGGAGATTCCGCCTCCTTTGGCCTTCATGCATGCAACTGTTGAGTATGAATTGTGTTACATTTAGATTTTTCAACTGCCAATGATTCTTAATCGAGATCGCTGGCGAAGAGATTGAAAATGTTGCCAATTTTAAAAATCTGGGGTCAATACTAAACAAATATGGAGACTGTACAAAGGAAGTAAAAAGACGACTGACTATGGCAATGCAAAAGATATGGAATAAGCAGAACCTATGGCATATTGTAAACAAGGAACTAAAACTAAAGTTCCTAAGAATATGTATTTTTCCGGTGGCAACCTATGAGTGTGAAACATGGACGATTACAAAATCAATAAGAGTGAAGATCGATGCTTTGGAAACACAGTGCTACAGAAGAGTCCTGAAAATCCGACTGACAAAGAAAGAAAGAAAGAAATCCTGCAAGACCTGAATGAAGAGGAGAATTGGTTCATAAAGGACGCAAGTACCCGAAAACTTGTTTTTTTTTGGACACGTCAAATGGCACAACGGACTGGAGAGAGTGGTAATGAAGAGCATGGTCCCTGGGAAGAGAGGCAGGGACCGACCGATAAGACGATCGACTCAGGACATCAAGGAGATGTTGGATTTGACCTTGGGGCAGGCCAGACGACTGGCGAAAGATAGTTTCATACAGTCATGAGAGCGACGTTCTGCAAAGGACATGCTCCATGATGATGATGAAGGATTCTTTTACATACACCGTGTGAACGCGAGGGCTTTGAGCTTACCGTCTGCTCCCGTCGGACTAGGCGCCGAAAGTGACTTTCCTGGAGATCATAAGACACTTCATACTTACGGGATTGGAACGCCTACATTTTCGCGCTTTCTTAACTTAACGTCTTTATAATGGTTTACTCTGCAGTCTGTATACAACCAGTTACATTTACATTACTTTGTTCTAAAAGCTATGCGCATCCAATTTTATTCTTAAATGCATTAATCGTCCCTGCCTCCACTACCTCCTGTGGCAATGCATTCCAAGCATTCACCACTCTCTGACTAAAAAAATGTTTCCTAATATCTAATCTGGACCTCTCTTTAGTTAATTTGTAGCTGTGCCCTCTTGTTCTTGTGGGTGGTTGTATTTTGAAAAAAGAACTTGTTATAGTCCAATTTATATGTTCCTCTGATCATCTTATGAACCTGTATTAAGTCACCTCAAATACTTCTCTTTTCTTGACACTGTAGGCCGGTCTTTCTGAGTCTTTCCTCATAACTTAATTCTGGAATCCCACTATCAGCTGTGTCGCTCTTTTTTGTATTCTTTCCAGCATGTTTATATCCCCTCTACAAAAAGGTCTCCACACCTGTACACAGTACTCCAATCTAGGTCTAACTAAAGCTTTATACAGTTTGACTATCACTTCCTTGCTCCTATGTTTAATATTTCTTTTTATCATACCTATATTGCATCTGCCTTTTTCACTGCTACCTTCACTTGCTCACTCACCTTACCTGTATGATCTATTATAACCCCATAGGTCCCTTTCCTTATCTATCTTTCTAATATTGTTCTAGCCCGTTCTGCAATTATGTTCCATATTGGATCTACTCGTGTGAATGATTACATTTATCTACATTAAACTCCATTTGCCAGCTTACAGACCATTCTTGAATTTGGTTTGGCTTGGCTTCGTTCGTTCGTTCTCAATCTCCCACTACCAAGACCTGAAAGGGCTTAAGTAGCAGAATGTAGTCCAGAGAACGGAATGCGTTGTGTCGTAGTTTACAGCTTGACTGCGATATTTGCACCTTTCGGTCCAACACATCCGACTTCAGTAAGTATTTTTTGAGTACTGGGTTAGCATTCTATCTTCGATCCCTTCTCCTGAGCCAGTCTGCCCTGCTACAGCCTGTTATCCAGGATCACCGCGTGGAGGTGTAGAAGTATCTTGGCAGCTTTGGTTCGCATACCCTGACGCAAGCAGTCAGCTATGGGTCGCTGACCACTGCAACTCATGCGCTGTTCAGCATCTTCATTCTTGAATTTTATCTTTCGTTCTTGAGAGACGTGCTATAGCGACCCTCGGCAGCAAATGGTCATGACTATGTTGAATATTGTTGCTCTGATTCCGTATGAGTTTTCACATGTTGTTTATCTAAATGAAGTCACGTGGCCGCATAGTAGTCTCGTTTTGCTAATGTCAAAGTGACTTTCGATTCCTAGTATCATGGGAATTTTGATTTTTGTTGTCTCTGTTGAATCGATACTAACAATCATTGTGAGTTGTGGCCTGTTCAAAGTCCGAAAATCACCATCTGTTTACTTCTGCTGAGCTTGGAATGTGCATTATTTAATTAAAGTTGTGCAAGAGCAATATTACAATGGATAGACGAGACGGTCACCAAGGTCAAGGTCTGGCAGATCAATATTTGTTACCTCGGATTTTTATTTCGTTTCGGCTGAACAATTGAGATTCAACATTTTATGTCAATACTTATTTGGGTAGAAATAATAGGTCTGCTGGACTTCCGTGAGTCTTAGAAGACGACCAAGGAGAGTTGTGAACGGGGCTAGCTAAATTATCCTTAAAAAAACAAATTGCTACAGAAATCACGTCTGTTAGAGCCGGCAGACTGCTTTTGGTAGGCTTCCTAAGGGAGGCTAGCTGTAATTGTTACTCTGTACTTTTGTTGGAGTGAAACGGGGACAAAATGAAGTCTGCGTTTTTGTTGTTGTTCATGCTATTGATGTTATTGTTGGTGGTGTTGTTGATGCTTTTGGTGTTGTTAATGTTATTGTTTCTGTTCTTGTTGATGTTATTACTGTTGTTGGGGCTGATGATGTTGTAAATTGTGTTGTTCCGGTTTTTATTCATTTTGTCCTTGTTACTGATGTTGTTGTCGCTGCTGGCGTTGTTGCTAGTATTTCTGTTGTTGTACAGAAAAATGCTGAAAATTTCTTGGACAGAAAACCTGAGAAATTTTGCAATCGAGCATATTACAGCAAATTGGCTGAAAGACAATATCGCAAGAAAAGAGTTTAGATACTATTTCGTATCTAGGTCACGTGTATAGACATAATGGTCTAGCGCAGGGATCGTCAGCTCGTGTGTACCTGGCCTCCACTTTTATAACTTTCGCGAGGGTACATTTTCTTTACCGCCCACTACAATCTAAATTGAAGACAACTGTCCGATCGCCCACTGAATCTGTATATTTTAGATGTTTCTAACACATCATCATGTGTCATGTCCTTTGCGTGAAGGTTGCACCCGTTATAGAACGTTTGAAAGAAACTCCATCTCATGCCAAATCTCCAGGTCTGCTCCAGAGTCATGCTCAAGCAGTTATTGAGATCTTGGTGCCATTGTCATCTTGGTCTGCCTCTGGCTCTCTTGTCCGGCACGATATCTTCCATTACCTCTCAATCAAGACCGTGATGTCTTTTCATGTGGCCAAAGTATTTCAATTTTTTTGTTTATGGTGGAATTTATAAACCGGTTCTCTTCTATGTCAAACTCTTGTTGAATGTCTGCGTTCTTCTATTTTCGGTCCGCGATATTGTGACAACCTTTCTATAACATTTCGACATGATGGACTCATGCCTTTCTTTGAGATTTGATTAACTGTCCATGTTTTAGACCGGATGCTGACATGAGAAAAACACAGGTTTCTAAAATGTTACCATTTGTTGGATTTCTCGTATTCTGCCACATTTTCCTCTCATTTTGTAGCTTCTGCATTGCAATAAAAGTAATAATAATAATAACAGGTTTGTTTTTGTTTTTTTAACAGGTTTCTAATTTTTTCTCCTCATATTACATTTTACCCATAGCTGGGGTAGTCGAGGGGTTTTAAAGGCTAAGGACTAAAGAATATGAACTAAGACTGAAGGCCGCATCGCAGAGTTCAGTTATCCTAAGAAACATTCAAGCCCCCCCCCCCCCCTTCCTCGTGCTGATGACATGCCCCTCAGCTCCTCCACCACTGCAGGTTTCACGCATACTCTTTCTTCTTTGTATCGTCAGAAGAGTCACGCTGATCCGAGAAAGAACAACACCCAGAGGTAGGAGAGGAGGTAAACGGAAACAGAGAATCCCAGTTACAAATGCTGGGCCAAAACACATTCCTAGTTGCCGCCGTCCAAAACCAGTGGAGTACTCGGCTGCCCTCTATGAGTCTGTAGGGACCTCACCAGACACACTCACCATGAATCCATAGGGCGCTAGGGCTTCATCTTCGGATATTAGAAGTACCCACCAACTGGCTGGAGGCGCGGGGGGGGGGGGGGTGGCCTCTGCACACCATGGCTCCGGCAGTTGACAGACTCCCCTTCAGCACTGGATGAGAACTGGCAACAAGGTACAGCACGTGCCCATGGCAGTGCTTGATCCAAGTAACGGGTCACTGACAGCTAAGCGAGCATTATTATTGTTAACTGCACAAAGACAAACTTGCTTATTTATAACTAATAGATCGTAGAATCCACAGTTGATCGTATAGAACCCACAATGGATCGTATTGAACCTATAATGGATCGTCTAGAATCCACAATAGATCGTGTAGAACCCACAATGGATCCTGTAGTAACCACAATGGATCGTACATAACCCATAATGGGTCGTGTAGAACACGCAATGGATCGTAAAGAACCCACAATGGATCGCATTGAACTCAATGCTCAAAAAGGCGCTTGTCTTGTCAACAACATAAAAAACCTAAATTGTGGAGAATAGATTCTCAGTTTTTAGTAGATCTGTACTTCTACAAGGGCCATTGCCCCTGTGCAGATCCCAGATCTGGCGTGAGCTGGATGTAGCGGGAGGAGAATTTCCTGCTTAGTGGGCTAGGCTCGAGCAGCTTAATACTCTACTGCGTTTGGGACAAGTGCGGCGGAGGTTGGGTAACTGATGTGCGAGTCCATCTTAATAGACTCAAACACTAGAGCGGGATCAAGATGCTGAGCAGCGCATGAGCTGCAGTGGTCAGCGACCCATAGCTGACTGCTAGCATCAGGGCCAGCGAACCAAAGCTGCCAAGACCCTTCTACACCTCCACGCGGTGATCCTGGATAACAGGCTGAAGCAGGGCAGACTGGCTAAGGAGAAGGGATCGAAGAAGGAATGCTAACCCGGTACTCAAAAAATGCTTGCTGAAGTCGGATGTGTTGGACCAAAAGGTGCAAATATCGCAGTCAATCTGTAAACTACGACACAACGCATTCCGTTCTATGGACTACATTCTGCTACTTAAGCCATTTCAGGGTTTGGTAGCTGGAGATTGAGAACGAACAAAGCCAGGCCAAACATTAGAGAGAGGTAGACATGCAGCCTGTTAGACACCATATGTGATGCTCTTAACAAACCACCTAACTATGGCCAGTATTATGCCATGTCCCACAGTTAGTCTCCTCTAACGATACGCTCTATATGAGGCAGTGGTGCTATTCATGTTCTTGTCATTTACAAAGACCCCGTAGGACCACTTACAATATAAGATTTTTAAAATTGTGAAACATCACACCTTTAATTTGCTCTCGGCAAAAACTGCTACACTGGGGATAGAAAAAAAAATTGAAAGATAAAAATGTTTAGGAATTTCCAAGCCTGTCCTTTCCGTCCGTGAATCGTCTCCCTTGACTAGACTATGTAAGAAGTTAATGCCCTTCGAGAGGTCCCGTAATAAATCTAGGTCCCTTTCGCATTACTACGCTACCAGCAAATGGGGAGACTAATTACTGCTGGTATATACAGGAGTGAAAAGTCTTTGGTGATTTGTGGCTGTGTCCGTAGATAAATCATAAAGTAAGTAAACATTCTCCGCGAACAGAAAGGATTGGCATGACTACTGTATTGCAAAACTGTCATAGAGAATATATTACAAACAGATACAAACGCGCATCTATATACTGGTCAATACCGCAACATTACAAACAGATACAAACGCGCATCTATATACTGGTCAATACCGCAACATTACAAACAGATACACTCGCACATTCATACATTGGCTAATACGATATCTATCATGGGCTCAAGATGATGTATGAGCTGCAACAGTCAGCGACCCATAGCTGGCTGCTAGGGAACCAGAGCTGTCAAGACCCTTCTACACATCCACGCAATGATAATGGGTAACGAGATGGCTGAGAAGAATGGATCGAAGAGGGAAGGCTAACCCGGTACTCAAAAAATGCCTGCTGCTGAAGATGGATGTGTCGGACCGAAAGATGCAAATATCGCAGTCAAGCTGTAAACTAGCGACACGGCGTATTCCGTTCTCCGGACTACATCCTGCTACTCGCAAAGCCATGTTCAATGCTTGGTAGCGGGAGATTGAGAACGAACACAGAAGAAGAAGAGAAGAAGAAGAAGAAGATTGTATAATATCAACTCTAACACGCGCGATCAGGGTGAAGCTCTTCCATCGCACTTCGGTTGGGTTGACCTCTGAGATCGCCCCAACTATATTAGGTGCAAACAGACGCACACATGCATCCATGCACTGGGTACTACGTGATGATATCGTCCAAAGGACTAATGTCTGAGGCGGAAAGGAGAAAAAAAAAGAATGACTTCCATGTCTTGATTTTTGCCATCAGCTGTCTTTGTCTCTGTATCTCTTCAAGTGCCACATTATTTTCTTCTTTGCAATTCATGGAATTCTCAACATTCTCTGTAAAACCACATTTTCCGTTTTCTCTGATGATCTCTGTGTTTGCCTTCTAATTATCCATGACTCTGTGCCTTATGTCAGTACCCTACGAAGAGTCCAGATACATGGTCTAGATACATGGACAAATGGGAAACATAGCATACTGGCTACACACAAAAATGATGCTTATTACCAGTTTAACAGAAGAAAGCAGGTGGTGATCTTCAAACTACGCCCAGTCCCAGCAGACTGAGGTACCATCTATTCAATAAATTGAAGATATGTGCTTCTGACGAATCCACCTGTGGAACAGGGAAAATGATCCCTGAACATCTGCTGCAAAATTGCCCGACATACGAGGACCAGAGAAAGCACACTTGGCCATCACCAGTGGCAACACTTGACAAGCTCTATGGCAGTGCCGACAGCCTAAGAATGACAGCGAACAAATTCAAGTAGAAGAATTACGTCATTACCGGTTCCATGTAGCATCCAAGAACTCTCTTCCTCAATTCCAGTGATATGGGACGGCGTGGGCTAGTGGTTAAGTGACACAGCTCACAACCAGAAGGTGCTGGGTTCGATCCCCATCACAGCACCGGCCGTTACCCAGGGGAAGGAAACCCTTAGAAAATGCAGGAGGAAGCAGACCCTTACATAAAATGCATGCTGAAGTCGGATGCACTGGGCAGACAGGCGTAAAATGAAAACCACAGTGCAACGCACACCGCCTTTGGGAATTGAGAAATAAGACGAACGCAAAAACAACCAAAAAAACACACCTAAACAAAAAATTAAAAAAAAACAATTCCAGTGATAGAGTGTTGATGCACTATACTCATATTCTCGAAGACCGATTTTTCCAGGACTATTCTGTTCTTTATTTCAAAATTGCATCTCCGATCAGATGTTATGTGTACCCATGCATATACATGTGTACTTGGCTATAGATTCTAAAATATGCAAATAAATCATTTCAACGAAATATTATATTTTACTATTCCTTCGATGGAGACAAAAACAAAATTTAATTCGAGTGGTCGTTGGTGGGGTGGGGTGTGGGGGTGGGGGGAGGGAGGGGGGGGGGTTATTAGAGCTAGAGTTTGAGTTTTATAAGATGGACTCACACATTAGTTCACCACCATCCGCGGCACTTGTCCCAACGTGGAGGTGTAGAAAGGTCTTGGCAGCTCTGGTTCGCTGGCAGTCAGCTATGGGTCGCTGATCACTGCAGCTCCTGCGCTGCTCAGCATCTTGATCCCGGCAGACAAACTAATATTAAGACTAAGTTGGAAGAGAAAACTCTAATACTATCTACGGGAACATGCAACACTAACGGCCGTGAGGAAGCGGAGAAGCAGAGAAGCAGGGACACTGAAGGCCGCTGCCGAGCTTGTAATACAATATGAAGATTTCCACTAAGAAAACATTCCTGACTGATGCCTCGTCAGTATAAGCATCGCTAAAACTACATAAAGATGAAAATCGTGGTCATGTTTGAGTAGTGGTGCCAGGTCTTCTCACAGCTTTCTGACATCTGGTCTCAATGTCTCTGGTGCACCTGTTATTTTCTGAAAAAACCCTGCCCAGTAGAAAAAAACCACAGATCTAGTCCTACGCCTTATTTCGGCCCACGATGTGATCCTTGGAAACGAAAAAGTAGATGAGCTAGCAAAGGCCGGCAGTTAAAAATGTCCCCTGATCTCTGAGTAGTGAGACTAGACACCCGTGTAGCGCATGAGCTGCAGTGGTCAGCGACCCATAGCTGACTGCTAGCGTCAGGGCCAGCGAACCAGAGCTACCAAGACCCTTCTACACCTCCACGCGGTGATCCTGGATAATAGGCTGCAGCAGGGCAGACTGGCTAAGGTGAAGTGATCGAAGAGGGAATGCTAACCCGGTACTCAAAAAATGCTTGCTGAAGTCGGATGTGTTGGACCGAAAGGTGCAAATATCGCAGTCAAGCTGTAAACTACGACATAACGCATTCCGTTCTCTGGACTACATTCTGCTACTTAAGCCCTTTCAGGGTTTGGTAGTGGGAGATTGAGAACGAACGAAGCCAAGCCAGACACCCGTGTGTAGTTGCGCGCACGTTACAAATTCCTTGGCAGTTGGAAATCGAAAAGAGTAGAGTAAACGTCCGCTACCCGGACCAAATTCCAGTTAAAAATCTCGCCCCACAGAGAATAAGTCGCAAGAAAAGGGGATTGTTTGGCTATGTTGTTTTGAGTGTCCACAATGAGTTGGTTTACTCTCTTGTGTGTCCTGAAAAGGACGTTTAGTGACGGTTTTCAGTAGCTTTCCTCACATCCCGAGCGTGCTGATGAAGGTGAACAGGGGTCCTCCAATCGGTTGTGCTATGCTTGGCTTCATCTGCGTGTCATTCACAACTACGGGGATTATGTCGATCCCTCCCCTCGTTAGCCAGGCTGCCATGAAAACAGCTCGTTTTCAGGAAGGACTACGTGGAATCCGAGGTGAAGGTCCTGGCACGCATATGTTGCCTGATCCTGACTAGCATGTATGATCAGTATATTTTGCTTGACCAGACGTAAGTCCCCACCACCCCCCCCCCCCTGTGTGTCTATAACATCAGGTCTTGATTATGTGGTTAGCTGAGCGGCATAGATGGCGCCTGACAGGCTGCGGGTCTATCTCGCTCTTCTTCATCTTCTTCGTTCGTTCTCAATCTCTCGCTACCAAGCCCCGAATAGGTCTTTGCAAGTAGCAGGGTGTAGTCCAGAGAACGGAATGCGTCGTGTCGCTAGTTTACAGCTTGACTGTGATATTTGCACATTTCGATCTGACACATCCGTCTTTGGCAGCTACCTTGCTCTAATTTACGCTTCCACCACCACCAAAAAAACACAAATAGTCGATTGCATATTCCAGTGGGATATCAATCTAATTTTTTGGTAACAGATACAGAGATTGACCTGGCAAGTTACCAGTGAAATTTCGCCCGTCAAAAAATATCAAAAATAGGAGGTCCCACGACCTCTAACGACATATGGGACTGAAGATAGTAGTAGTAGAGATTGTAGCTGGTATTGATCAGTGCCCCAAGCTGTCGGTCAACGTATTTGTGGTTTAGTATGACCATTATGTCTGATAGAGGATTTTTAAGCACAATTATCTTGTGTCTGGCATGTTTCTCTTTTTCCACGAGACTATTACAACTGTTCTTAGTGCCTCAGCCCTGAAGATCTTTGGGAATTTTCCAGGGACCAGTGTTTAACTTCCGTCTTCGATCCCTATTCCCGTAATCAGGCCACACGGCTTCAGCCTATTTCCATGTTCTCCATTTGAGGACTTCATTACGGTCTACGACAGCTCGGGTTTGCAGACCATAATGTAAGCAGTTGGCTTTGAGTCACTGTCTGATGCCATCTCCTTCACTGTGTTTTCGGGTCCACGTTAAAAAACAAATGTATGACTGAAAAACACACTAGAGACCTCTTTTTGAAAAAGATGGTAAGTATAGCACTGAACGAGCACTTTAATACAAGGATATTGATTGTTTTCCGGCGTTGTACGATTTGTGCTTTATTAAAGTGAATTGGCCCGTTTACATGCCAATGTGGCATATTAGGGAATATGGTGTTAAGCCCATATTTGTATTTTGCCAGTTGTACACTTGGGGTCACCGCCTCGGACCTCACCCTGGGGGCCACTCTTCCCCTTCTCTCTCCTCTTACTTCACTCTGTTTCATTTGACTCTGTCCTACAGTCACACTCTTGCACAACTTTCACACGCTCCCTCATGGTGAGGCCCTTCCATTGCACTATGGTTGGGCTAGCTTCTGAGGGCGCACAAACCTAGCATAGGTACATACAGACGCACACATGCATTCAAGCACTGGTTTATGCGTCCTGATATCGCTAAATGGACTACGGTCTGGGGTGGAAAATGGCCAGTAGAAACTAGTGAGGCTAACATCTAAGCAAAAAAAAATTAAAAAATACACTTGAGGTGATGTGATCGGTTGCCTTTTCCTTCACAAATTTGCTCTGGTGCCAAATTTTGGAGGATAGGTCGACACAGGTGCTGTTTGCAATCCCAAAAAAATTTGATGAGTTGACCAATTATTCAGACTGTCCAATTTAAAAACAAATGTAATATTGCAAAAATAAATACTAAAATATATTTTATGGGTCAATGGCGATACATGTAGTCAAATAAAATTTGTTAAGTTTAGTTTAGTTGAAGAATGAACGTCATAGCTGACAGTTTAACCCATAAGAGCTCTGTTCTTCTCCATATTATTGGAGAACCTCAGCACAATGCACGAACTCCATAGTACCGGCGAGGAACCATGTAATACATTGGGTACATTTTTTTTACATAATTTATAATTTTGCCCGGGCAGCGGCCGTTAAAGCCTTCTCTTTTCGATTTCCAACTGCCAGGAGATTTTTAACGTGCGCAACACAGTCCACGGGCGTCCGGTCTCTACTACCCAGAGATCCTGGGATATACCAGAAAGTCCACGTGAAAAAATCCCGATCACCACAATGATTTGAACTCGCGATCTCCTACGCCCGAGGCCGCCGTCTTATCTCGAGACACTGTTAAGCAGTTGAGTGCAGTAGTACCCTAGATAAAACAATAACTTCTTCTTCCTCTTCTTTGTTCGTTCTCAATCTCCTGATACCAAGCCCAGAAAAGAGCATTGCAAGTAGTAGAATGTTTCCAGGAGAATGGAATGCATTGATCGTAGTTTACGTCTTTAATGCGATATTTGCCACTTTCGGTCCGACACATCTGACTTAAGCAGGTATTTTCTTGTACCTGGTTAGCCTTTCATCCTCGATCCTTTCTCCTTATCCAGTCTTCTCTGTTGCCATCCAGGATCACCATGTGGGGGTATAGAAGGGTCTTGGCAGCTCTGGTTCACAGGTCCTAACGCTAGCAGTCAGCTATGGGTCGCTGAAAGCTTACAGCTCATGCATTGCTCTGCAGCTTGATCCCGAAGAAACAATAGGTACACTTTCACCTTCTAAAAATATCGTGAAAAACAAGTAAAGTTAGGTGGTCTTCGTGCTGCCAAATTCATCATGTAAAATAACTGTTATTATAATCAGCCATTATAATCAGCAACGACAAAGCTAGAATACATATAGGCAGGTCGTTTCTTTACGTGTTAAGGGTCCGTCGTGTCTGCCGGAATTATTGGCACGCAATGAGGATGATGTCTTTCCGATTTAACCTAACCAGAATTGTGCGTGAGCGACAGCGGGGCGGGGGCCATGATGGAGTTGGTCGTTTACCATCCTTGATTTTGATCGCCTGCTTTAAGAGCTGAGTGACGGGAACTTTCATTCAAATATGTGTAGCAGAGTCCAGGTTTCCACTGGGGTTACACTATCTATAATGTTTCCACACTCATCCACATGATTCACGACCACACACTGCACATAACATAGCACGCAGGTGGCATATTTATTATATCAATACTCTTACAATAACTATTACAATGAGTGCAATGAAATTACAAACAATATAAGAAATACAATCTTATCTAAATAGATACATGGAGTTAACAAGCATAAGCTATTGATGTTGCTTCTAACTAATCAACCCAGTTCTAGCCTCACACTCCCCTCCCCTTATCCGCACCCTCAACACACTCTCCAAAACTCGTCCTCACGTTCGTATTCTGTGACACTCAGATCCCCTCCGGTGGGTGATCTGGACATGACATAATAAATTCAATATATTCAACTTATACTCACATGTGATCACACACTCGATCGATCTGCGTATACCCACGCTCTGGAACATACATTGTTCCCTCGGTGTCTATACACACTACACATACATCTAGATCTCTCTTAGACACAGGGCACCAAACACACACCTTATAGAGCGACTGGCCAAGACTCGAAGGCGTATGCTGGTTTGGCAACCCTGTTCTCACACATTCGTAAAAAACAGCCTATCAATCAATCAATCACTCTTCTATTAAGTCCGTGAGTTAAACAGACTAATAGTTTAATTATGTATCTCGCTTCCCCCCCCCCCCCCCTCACCCACTGGCCAGTCTGCTTGAGCTAAACTTTGTCTTGTATTAAATAGTCTCAAGCAGTATCAGAGCTGTCCAATGGATCTCTGCGGGATGGCTCTGGGGAATGGCCTCTTGTCTGTCACTCATCCTACACTACCCAAATTGGAACGCCAGTGGTCAGCACCTAGCCTCTCACATGTAAACACATTCTTTCCCCCAACCCCGTTGTCCTCAGTTGACTTAGTATCGAGACGGTGAGTGACCTTGGCACACATTCAGGTACCTTTGTTCTCAGAGTCGCCGACATCATCACCCCTGCCCTAAACGATCATGCTCGGGCTGGAACTGTTACATATGGCCAAGAGGCGAAAGTTTAGGAAGGGGATTGTACTCTGAAAGCCTGTCGATCAGGTGACTTCCGTTCATAAAAATGGATCGGATACAGGATTTATTTAGAGAATATAGTTGCAGTTAATTAAATACTATGCTTCAAATTTTATAAAAGGTTGCACATTTTTGGGAACTTATTTTCTTTTCGCTTATCGTGTTATGCCTTTCAGCGTCAGGTTATGAAGGAATTTCTAGAGCGAGCTTGACTGTGTGCCTCATGCCCATTGGCATTCACAGTCTCAGATATTTCAAGAAGCCACCTTTTCCGTGGTCTGCCTATGGATTTCTTCTTCTTCTTCTTCTTCGTACGCAGTCAGACAGTAACCATTATTTTTTCGAAAAAAGCGGCGGTCATCCTGAGGCTGTCGACACTGCCATAGAGCTTGTCTTGCAGTTCCTCTGGTGATGGCCACATCCGCTCTCTCTGGTCCTCGTATGTCGGGCAGTTCTGCAGCAGATGTTCAGCGGTCATTTTACCGGTACCACACGGGCATTCGTCGGTACCACCTATCTTCAATTTGTTGAATAGGTGGTACCTCAGTCTATTGTGGCCAGTGCGAAGTCTGAAGACAACGACCTGCTCTCTTCTGTTCAACTGGTAATAGGCATCGTTTTTGGTGTAGCCAGTATGTTCGGTTTCCCATTTGGTCATGTATCTGGCTTTAATAAGCCGTTTTGACTCTTCGTACGTCACACTAGTATCTGTTTGTGGTAGTCTTGCACCTTCTTTTGCCAGTCTGTCTGCCGCCTCGTTGCCTTGGATGTTGCAGTGTGATGGGACCCACTATACCACTACCCTTTTTGGTGCGGTCTGCTGGCACAGTTGGCAGAGTGCTGCTCTTAAGTCATTAAGCTCAGTGTTTTTCTGGCTTTTTAGCGCTGTGACTACGGCCAGAGCATCTGTAAGCAGGACTGTATGGCTTTCATTTTCTTTATGTGTCACCATTTCTTCTACTGCCGCCCTCAGTGCCTCTGCCTCCGCTCTGAAATTGCTTGTGTACTTACCAGTAGCGAATGACAGTGTTATTTTTCTGCCATTTGGTAGGTTCAGGAATGCTCCTGCCCCTCCGTTCTGAGTAGTGTTTGTTACAGAACCGTCGGTGTATGCATGGGTCCAGTCCATGCTTGGGTAGCTTTTCGATATAAAGCTTAGGGTAGTATCTCTCCTTTCTTTTTCAGTCTGGCAGTTTTTGTTTGCAATACCTGGTATATTTTCTACCACCTCTGGAAATATATCCTGCCTCCAGTTGGGTTTTCGTACAGTAGTGATGGGTTTTGGTGTTGTTAGTGCATTTATGGGATCTTCGTGCATCTTTGCTTTGGCTATTTCTGCAAAGTTTCTCCGCTTTAGTTTCCCATTTCCCAAATTGTTTAGTCTCTGGTGCATTGGATGGTCAGTCAGTCTTCGGAGTTTCTCTGACTGCAGCTGAGCTCTGCAGTCTCTTCTATCGGTCATGGATTGCAGTTTTGTAATCTTTTCAAGTTCTACAATTGGCGTTGACTTCATGCCTCCTGTTATAACTCTCATGGCTTGGTTTTGAAGTTTGCTAACTTTATCGAAGTTCGCCTTTCCTGCTGTTGTCCTTGCCGCAATGCCATACTCGAGAACTGGTCTCACTATTCCAGTGTACAGTTTCTTTAGTATGCTTTCGTCTGCTCCCCAGCTTGTGCCAGCAAGTTTCCTCATGATTGCCATTCTTTCTCTAGCTCTCATTCGGTTTCTCTCGATCTCACTTTTCCATGTCATGCGCCGATCAAATGTGACTCCCAGATAGTTTGAGTTGTCGTTTGGCTGCAGGAATTTGCCATTTAAACTTAATTTGGTAGTTTGGGGTTTGATGGAAAGCGAGAATATTGGGCATGTGGTTTTCTCCTCGTTTATTTTGACCAGCCATGAGTTCGCCCACTCTTCCAGCGATGTTAGGGCCTGCTGCATCCGATTTATTGCTATGGTGAGATTCTTTTCAGAGGTCCACATAGCCAGATCGTCTGCAAACATTGAGCTATGGACTCTTCTTGGTATATTCTCTGTAATGCCGTTTATATACACCAGGAAGAGTGTGGGTGACAGTACTCCCCCTCGGGGTACTCCCTGCTCGAGTGTCACCTTTTTGCTCATCTGCCCTTGTACTTGGACTCTGGCCGTTCTGTTTTTGAGGTAGTGGTTGATCCACTTGTACATGTTCCCACAAACATCACTTCTTCTTAGCTTGACTCTAAGTCCATCTTTCCAGACTTTGTCAAATGTTTTTTCCAGGTCCACCCACACCGCTACTGTGTGTTTCTGTGCCTGGTAGGCATCTTCTATTTCCGCCTATGGATTTGAATCCGTTGTATCTAACTAGCATTGCTTGTGGGGGTGGGTGTGCTGTGTGGTCGTAGGTTTGCTACGTGTCCAAACCATTTTATTTTAGGTGTTCTCTTTTTGTGTAGTCTAATATTGGTGTTGTTCCAATTAGTCTCCGGATGTCATCGTTTCTGATCACATATCTTCTTGTTACGCTCAATATTTTTCGCAGGCATTTCATTTATGATGTTACGATGTGTCGTTTTGCATTTGATGTTAGTGTCCAGTTTTGACATTGGTAGCATAGTGTCGGGACGATTACCGTGTTGTGTTAATCTCTTTTGGTATTTATTGTCACGTTCTTACAATTAAGTATTGGCGCTAATTGCCAAATTATTTGATTTGCCTTATCACATCATTGTTGGTTTCCGCTGTAATTATCCCGCCTGCTGATAACGTGGTCCCTAAGTATGTGAAAAAAATCACTTACTTGATTTGCTGTTTTTCAACGACGATATTGAATGTCTTCCATCGGCTATTCTATTTATTTTCGAGACCTCCTTTTTTCTACATTGATTTTAAATCTCTTTTCTTTACGTGTTGTAATTTTGTTTATCAATATTTTGATGCAATTGTATTTCTAAAGTTGCTATGATTGCTTGATTGCCAGCTAAAAGAAGTTCGTTTAAGAGTTCTCCAATGTTGTTATCTTCCTTTGGGTTGGCTGTTTCACAAATATGGTTTATATATGCTTAAGAACATGTTTCTCTAACAAGGGACCAACTGCACTGGTGGGCAATGCTTCATGGTGGATGAACAAATCAACGAAGGAAGTTCGATGCAGTTCGGCTAAGCCTATGTCCATCATTAGCTCTTTCCATCTTGTCAGACGATAGTAATTGTGCTTTGAAAAGGTATGCAACTACAGTCCATGACGGTAACGAATGTGACTCGTAAGACCAATCCGGGCAGAGAAGCATCTTCCACAGTGTGTGCAAGAAAAATCAGGACCTTTTGCGACATCGCATAGTGTGACGTTTCTTCTCAAACTCTTGAGTCCTTAGCCTATCAGTGATCAGTATCTCCTTTGTCTGTATTCCATGTTTAATCCTGCCTCTTCATGTAACACGATCCATGGCGTCCTGTTCCCATGATTCCAAATCGATGCCTGCGTCATTCATATGTAGTGGCCGGCTCCGAGACCTTTTCCCCAACTGAAATGCCCCATAGAGAAGATAAACCTAGGTAAACTACGGAATAAAAGACAACACGTAGCTGATGGTGTAAAATATTATTGTATCACTTTTAACATTAGTTTACATTATTTTTTGTCATTTCATTTGTTTGCCTGAGGATCAAAATATTGAGCAGTGCATGAGCTGTAACGGTCAGCTACCCAAATCTACCCAAAGCTCCCCAAAGCTACCCAAATCAACCCAAAGCTACCTAAAGCTTCCTAAAGTTGCCCGAATCTACCCAAAGCTACCCACAGCTACCCAAATCTACCCAAAGCTACCCAAATCTACCCAAAGCTACCCAAAGCTTCCCAAATCTACCCAAAGCTACCCAAAGCTTCCAAAAGCTGCCCAAATCTACCCAAAGCTTCCCAAATCTACTCAAAGCTACCCAAAGCTACCCAAAGCTTCCAAAAGCTGCCCAAATCTACTCAAAGCTTCCCAAAGCTTCTCAAAGCTACCCAAATTCACCCAAATCTAATAAAATCTACCCGAAGCTATCAAAATCCACCCAACGCTACCCATAGCTACCCAAAGTTACCCAAATCTACCCATAGCTACCCAAAGCTACCCAAATCTACCCATAGCTACCCAAAGCTACCCAAATCTACCCAAAGCTACCCTTAGCTACCCAAAGCTACACAAATCTACCCATATCTACCCAAAGGTTACCCCAGCATTATGCTCTTTCGTTTCTGGAGAGCCAAGATCTTTTACCTGTCAGCCACAGCTTTAGTAAAACAATAATAATGGGAGATTGCAATGAACACAGTAATAGTTACGGAATCAAGATGCTGAGCAGTGCATGAGCTGCAATGTTCAGGGACCCATATCTGACTGCTAGCGTCAGGGCCAGCGAACCAGAGCTGCCAAGACTCTTCTACACTTCCACGCGGTGGTCCAGGATAACAGGCTGCAACAGGACAGACTGGCTATGGAGAAGTGAGGGCAGACTGGCTAAGGAGAAGGGAGTGCAGACTGGCTTAGGAGAAGGGAGAGCAGGCTGGCTAAGGAGAAGTGAGGGCAGGCTGGCTAAGCAGAAGTGAGGGCAGGCTGGTTAAAGAGAAGTGAGGGCAGACTGGCTAAGGAGAACTGAGGGCAGACTGGCTAAGGAGAAGGGAGGGCAGGCTAAGGAGAAAGGAGGGCAGACTGGCTAAAGAGAAGGTATCGACGAGGGAAGGCTAGCCCGGTACCCAAAAATACCCGCTGAGGTCAGATGTGTTGGGCTGATGAGTGCCTATATCGCAGTCCAGCTGTAAACTATAACACAACGCATTCTATGTACTGCATCATGCTACTTGCAAAGTCCATTCCAGGGCTTGATAGCGGGAGTTGGAGAACAAACGAAGAAGCAGAAGTTATTCACAAAACCAGAAACGGTGGCTCCGGCAATGAGATGTAAACGGTGTCTGCTAACAAGATAACGACATTAACAACGGCGTGAGAGGATGGTGGATGAAGTAGCGTCATGTCGTTAAGGTGTCGCATCTTCGAAACGACTGTCGTAGGTCGTGGAATGGTTTCAAAGTCTCGTAAGTAGGAAACGTCGTTAGTCAATATTAGCTCCTAGTTTAGGGATCAAGACGTTGAGCAGCGCATGAACTGCAGTGGTCAGCAACCCATAGCTCACTGCTAGCCCCAGGGCCAGCGAAACAGGGCTGCCAAGACCCTTCTACACCTCCACGCGGTGATCCTGGATAACAGGCTGCAGCTGGGCAGACTGGCTAAGGAGAAGGGATCGAAGAGGGAATGCTAAGCCGGTACTCAAAAAATGGTTGCTGAAGTTGGATGTGTTGTACCGAAAGGTGCAAATATCGCAGTCAAGCTGTAAACTACGACACAACGCATTCCGTTCTCTGGACTACATTCTGCTACTTAAGCCCTTTCAGGGTTTGGTAGTGGGAGTTTGAGAACGAACGAAGAAGAAGAAGAAGCATCTTCGAAACGACTGTCGTAGGTCGTGGAATGGTTTCAAAGCTTCGTAAGTAGGAAACGTCGTAAGTCAATATTAGCTCGTAGTTTGCTCATGATGTTGTTGAACGTTCGCATTGAGTACGGTTACTCTTTTGTAAGCTCTAAAAAGGAAGTTAAATGGCGGTTTGCTGTAGCCTTCCTCACATTGTGAACGTGCTGATGAAGGTAGACAGTGGTCCTACAGGCGGTTGCTCTATACTTGGCTTCCATCTGCTTGTCGCTCACTACTACGAGGATCACGTCGATCCCCCACTTTGTTTGCCAGATTGCCGTGAAAACAACCCGTTTCCAGGGAGGACTGCAGGGAAGTCTAGGCGAGGGTCTTGGTTAGTATATTTTGCCTGATCCTGACTAACATGTCTGATGGAAAGCCGGTCTCATGCACAGCCCACTCTAGTCGTGCTTTAAGACATACATTGCAGGTAACAATTTTGCTATTCTCTGTGAACATCACAACAAACAGACCTGAGCATCAACACATAATGAGGCCAAGACCATAATTGTAGCCAACTTCAGGGGGAAATGTGCTGATCAATATCCCGACTTCTGAAAAGAAGACACCTACTTTACCTTAACTAGAGAAGAGCAAGTCATCATCTTCAGACTGAGAACTGGGCATAACAGACTCAAGGGTAATCTTTACAACAAAATGAGGATTGGGACAGATGACAAGTTTCCATGTGGGGAGCATACCATGACCGCGGAACACATCCTACAAAGCTGCATGCTCAGGAAGAGAGAGAGAGATAGAACAATACAGTTCTCGCGCGACAGATATGAGACAAAAGCTGTATGGAGATAAAACAGCTTTACAAACAACGGTGTCCTTTGTAAGAGAAACCGGGACTTTGATCTGAGGTTGAACGAAGAAGAAGAAGAAGATCCTGGTAACACACAGTACCCCACCCCCCCCCTACCCCTCCCTCTTCCCCCAATGACTGTTTCCTTACTGCTTGTGTCATGGTCAGTGACCAAAACTAACCTTTGCACAAACATGAGTCCGGCTACCCAATCTTGTACAAACTGCGAGCTAACATCGAGTTATGACTTAACTTAACGTCTTTATACTGGTTTAGAAGACTCTACAGAGTCTGTATACAACCAGTTTGCTGGAGGGCGATTTTTAAAATCTTAATAAACTCAAACGCTAGAGCTAAGTAGACCCGTAACCTGTTAGGCGCTATCTATAGCTGCTCTTAAAAAACCACACGGGGAAAGGCACAAATAACTTGAGCAGATTTTTAACTTTAATTTTGTCTGGGCAGCGGCCGTTAAGCCTACTTTTTATTATTTACAACTGCCAAGAAATTTTTAATGTGCTCGACACTGCACACGGGTGTCCGATCTCACTACCCAGAGATCAGGGGAATTTTTACCAGAAGATCCACGTGAAAAAAATCCCTGTCTCCACCGTGATATGAACCCGTGACCTCTGGAACCCGAGTCAGACACCTTACCTCGAGACCACTGTCGAGACCTTCGTTTCCTACTTACGAAGCATTTAAACCATTCCTCGACCCGCGACAGTCGCTTCGAAGATACGACACCTGAGCGACATGGCGCTCTTTCACCAACCAGCAGCAAGCGCCGTTGTTAACGTCCTTAGCTTGCCAGGATTCACAGTTTACATCCCATCGCCATGAGCCACCTTTTCTTCTTCTTCTTCTTTTTCTTCTTCGTTCGTTCGTTCTCAAATTCCCATTACCAAACCCTAAAAAGGGCTTTGCATGTTGTAGGGATGTTGTCTGTAGAATTCGGATGTGTCGGCCCGAAATGGGCTGAAATCGTAGCCTGGCTGTAAATTATAACACAGCATCCGGTACGTCCTTTTCAAAACGAACACAGAAGAAGAAGAATAAGAATAAAAAAGAAAAAGAAGAAGAATAACAACAAAGAAGAAGAACAAAGAAAGAAGAAGATGGGTTTTAAAATGTAGAAAAAGATGTAGAAGAAAAAGAAGAAGATGAAATTGATGATGATCAAGAAGAAGAAGAAGAAGAAGAAGAAGAAGAAGAAGAAGAAGAAGAAAATAAGAAAAACAAGAAATAAAGAAGAAAAACAAGAAGAATGAAAAGAAGATATGGTACCCCCTTTACCGTTACCACATATTTAACCCAGTGAATTTGGGTATATCATGGCGTAGTTGGAACTCCGCTATCGTGTTGCAGAAAGAATATCAGATCCGACGGCCCTAATTCGCCCCTCTGTGTGTGAACGGCGTAGGAGCCGAGGAGCCTTCACCGTGTCGTTGAGCAAGGCCGAACCAAGGTAACTCGCGTCTGTTAAACTCCGATTATGCCCTGTTCTCCCCCCCCCTCCCCTCCCCCCCCCTCGACACTATCTAAATTGATGTTTGCAGTGGCGTATTAAGTAAGAGCGGTGGGTTGAAGTACGTCCCGGGGTGACGATGGGGAGAGAAGAGGCGGGCAGGGACAACTCACGCTGGCAGTTGTATCGGGGGGTGGGGGGGGGGGTGAGGGGGATGGGGGGTGGGAAGGACATGCCGTTATGATAACTCACTCTGACAACTGGGGGTGGGGAGTGGTTTTGTGACAAATCATTAGCAATTTGTAGATGAATGCCTTTGGGACATATCATGCAGACATCTAGGTGGAGTTGTGTGCCGTTTAGGCAGTTTACGCTTCACATTGAGAGGGGGTGGGGGTGGGGGTGGGGTGGGGGCGGGGTTCCTGGTTGAGACATCTCACTCTGGCAACTGAAGGAGGATGGTTGTTGTTGTTGTGGGGTTAATTTTTTTCCGGGGGGGGGGGGGTGTGTGCTATTGCTTAGATTGCTGGGTTAATATTTTTTTTTTTTTGTGGGAGGGGGGAGCAAGGAAGGGGGAGAGGGGTAGGTTTGTATGATCTGCCGTTGGGACAATTGACGCTAACAGTTGGCGATGGAGGGCAAGTTGACGCATTCCACGCTGAAAGATTGGGGGAGGGAGGAGTGGGACTGCTATTGAGATAATTTATGTTGACAGTTGTAGAGAGAGGGGGAGGGGGGATTACCGTTCAATGCCTGTAAGGATTTTAAAAAAAATTGGGGGTGAAATTTAAAAAGCAAACAATCTGTGATCTGGGCACGATTGGAGATCAAAATGCTGAGCAGCACATGAGCTGCAGTGGTTAGCGACCCATAGCTGATCGCTAGCGTCAGGACCAGCGAACCATAGCTGCCAAGACCCTTCTACACCTCCACGCGGTGATCCTGGATAACAGGCTGCAGCAGGGCAGAGTGGCTAAGGAGAAGGGATCGAAGAGGGAATGCTAACCCGGTACTCAAAAAATGCTTGCTGAAGTCGGATGTGTTGGACCGAAAGGTGCAAATATCGCAGTCAAGCTGTAAACTACGACACAACGCATTCCGTTCTCTGGACTACATTCTGCTTCTTACGCTCTTTCAGGGTTTGGTAGTGGGAGATGGAGAACGAACGAAGAAGAAGAAGAAGAAGAAGAAGGACACGATTGTATTGGGCAAGTCCCCTTGTTTTAAAATCCTTATAAACGTCGGTTGTCCCCTCAACAGTGGCGGAACACCCTAATGTGCATATCGTTTTTTTCAAAAACAACCATTATAGTTTAAACTAAATAGTAAGGGGATGTGTTGTTATTATTGTTTCTATTAATTTTGTTCTTGCTGTTATTATGGTTGTTGTTGTTATTATTGATGTTTTTTTACCGTTATTGTTGTAGTTATTGTTGTTATTTGTGTTGTTATTGATATTATTATTGTTATTGTTGGTGTTAATGTTGTTATTATTGTTATTGTTCTGGGTGTTGTTACTGTTGTTGTGATTGTTGTCACATCCCGAGGGTGCTGATGAAGTTATCAGAATGTGACTCAACCGGTCGCTTACACAGACTGGGTCTACTATCAGAAATAGATGAGTTGACCATTTTTTCTTATATGTTGATTTGTTAGTTCAGTATTGTTGTCCCTGATGAAGTCCCATTGGTCGTAACGTAGGTTTTGTTTGTGTTCTCGTCTCGGTGCGGTATCTGACCGTACCCATTTTTAAATTTTGATTAAACTCAACCTAAATCAACTTTTACACGTTTTTTTTCATGTTTTTTCCCTATGATGAAGGTATACTGAGGTCCTCTGGGTGGTTGTGCTAAACTTGACTTTATTTGAGTGTCGCTCACCACTATGAGGATTTCGTCGATTCCCTATTTCGTTAGTCAGATCACCAAGAAGAACATTCCCTTTCCAGGGAGGACTACGTGGAACTCGAGATGAGGGCATTGGCCAGTATATTTTCCCCGACCCTGACTAACATGTCTAATCAGTTTGTTGTGCCTGACCAGACTTTAGTCTTCCTCTTCACAGTCTATCTAAACTACGACATAACGCCTCCCATTCTAACATCCTGCTACTTGCAAAGCCCTTTTCAGGGCTTGGTAGAGAACGTTTAAGAACGAACAAAGAAATGGTTGAAAACCAAGATTAACAGGTCGCAGTAGTAAAAGTTATGTATACATTTTCAGCCATCTGGATTATGGGGAAGTTGGTTGAAATAGAAGAAATAGAAGTACACGTAAACGTACAAAAGTCATGTCAAGATAGAAAATAAAAGAGTCGACCCTACGTGATCTAATACTTTAGGTACGCCTCTGGAATTTGTGAAGAAAATAAAATGAGGGTGAAGGTGTGACTTAGGAGGTGTAGCTGTAGGCCTGTGCACCTTTCGCTTCGTCTACACTGCGGGTTTCCCGTGTCGTCAGGCCTGGAGATCAGACCCATTGTTAGCCTGTGTCCCGTCCGAAGTAAGGTGGTTTTTAGAAGGTGAACTGAAGAAAAAAAAATGAAAGGTGTAAGCTCTGTTTAGATGACAGACCGTTCGTCAGTTTGTACGTGTAAGGTAGTGCATTGTTAGTAATTTAACCGTTCTGGAAAACTTCGCTGTGTACTGATGTATCTGTGTATTATCAAATGGTCTCCATTACAATGGACAAACTAAGTCTGTGCCAGTTCACCTGTGAAGTGGATTTTCCAGCAGGTGAAGCCTTCTGTAAGGACTGTTTGTTTTCAGGACTACGGATGGTGTAGTACTAGCAGTGTTGAGTATTCTCCTGCTAAATGATGTGCTATTTCAAAGTAAGTAACGCGACAACGTGAACACAATGTTGTAGATTACTGAAGTTAATATCTGCTGTGACTTATTCTCCACAATTCTTGTGACTTGTTAGATATAGTAGGGATTGTTTGAGTTGCACACAATCACATGTTTAGATTTTCGTCTACTCCTTTTCATATTCTTCCTCATCTTCTTTTATTATTAGTCTATTATTATCTTCTTCTTCTTTTGCTTTTTCTTCTTCGCCTTCCTGTTCTACTTCTTTATCTTCTTCTTTTATTATTATTAGTCTATTATTATCTTCTTCTTCTTTATCTTCATCTTGTTATTATTTTCTTCTTCTTTTGCTTCATCTTCTTTATCTTCTTCTGTTATTATTATTATTATTATTAGCTTCTTCTTCGTCTTCTTCTGGTTATTCTTCTTCTTCTTCTTCTCATCGTCTTCTTGTTTTTCCTCGTCTTTTCCTTCTTTCTTCCCCTCCACTCCTTCTTCTTCTTCAGTTATTATTATTATTATTATTAAGTTTCTTCTTCTCCTCCTACTTTTTGTTTCTTTTTCTTCGTATACCTTTTTTTCTTCTTCATCTTCTACCTAATATTTGCGTCTTCTTCGTTTTTGTGATCTTCTTCGCATTATTATTATTAGTATTACTATTATTACTAGTCTTCATTTTTCTATTATTATTATCATTTGCTTCTTCTTATTATTATTATTATATTATTTTCTTCTTCTACTTCTTCTTCACTCCAATCGAACCATCGGATCACTATTATCATTGACCTGTTTCAGGAAGCCTGCAGCAAGCACTTTGTATACTTTTGTAGTGGCTCTTTCTGTAGCAGTCTGTTTTATACAATGAAATTGCTAACCCCATGCACACCATTCTCTCAAGTCGCTTTTAGTGACACGCATTGAGGTGTTTGTTGTTGTTGGATGCCCATAATGAGTAAGTTCACTCTTTCTTTGCGCCCTGAAAAGGACGTTAAGTGACGGGTTGTAGTAGCTTTCTTCACACCCCGAGCGTGCTATTGAAGGTGGACCAGGGTTCGCCAGGCGGTTGTGCTATGCTTGGCTTCATCTGCGTGTCGATTACTACAACAGGGATCACGTCGATCCCCCACCTCGTTAGCCGGAGCTGGCACGAAAACAGCCCGTTTCCAGTGAGGGCTACGAGGAAGCCATGGTGAGGGTCATGGCCAGTATGTTTTGCCTGACCAGACGTTAGTCTCCCCCCCCCCCCCCAAGGAGGTGTAGTGGCTCTGTAATTTTTTTATCCCCAGAGTGTGAGTACAAAGGATCCACTCCAGAAGTTTTGTTTCATTTCCTTCCTTAAACAAAACAACATAGCGCTACCATAGTAGGGCCATCCTTATGAATTATTTAACTAATGCTCGCACAAATCTTACAAGAACTCTCACATTAATCTCTACAATAATCATTACATGAACCCTAACATGAATTCTTATATGTACTCTTCTAAAAACTCTTCTAAAATCCACAAGATTGGATACGCATAGTTTTTAGAGCAAGGAGATGTAAATGAAACTGGTTGTATGTAGTCTTCTAAACCAGTATAAATATGTTGTTCAGTTATTAATCCTCACTTGGATAGACTATTTACATCTAATCATTAGATTTACATTAATCATGTATCAAACAACTGTTTGTACTCTTGTAGTGGCGGTTTGTGTAGAAATTTAATTTCTTCTTCTTCTTCGTTCGTTCTCAATCTCCCACTACCAAACCCTGAAATGGTTAGTAGCAAAATGTAGTCCAGTAAACGGAATGCGCTGTGTTGTAGTTTACAGCTTGGCTGCGATATTTGCACCTTTCGGTCCAACACATCCGACTTCAGCAAGCATTTTTTGAGTACCGGGTTAGCATTCCCTCTTCGATCCCTTCTCCTTAGCCAGTCTGCCCTGCTGCAGCCTGTTATCCAGGATTACCGCGTGGAGGTGTAGAAGGGTTTGGCAGCTATGGTTCGCTGGTCCTGACGCTAGCGATCAGCTATGGGTCGCTAACCACTGCAGCTCATGTGCTGCTCAGCATCTTGATCCCCAATCGTGTCCAGATCACAGATTGTTTGCTTTTTAAATTTCCCCCCAAATTTTTTTTAAAATCCTTACAGGCATTGAACGGTAATCCCCCCTCCCCTTCTCTCTACAACTGTCAACATAACTGGCTATGGGTCGATGACCACTGCAGCTCATGCGCTGCTCTGCATCTTGATCCCGAAATGTAATTTGACATAATGAGGTTGCTATCTCCAAGCTCAGCCCTTGCGGGTTGAGTTTTATGATATAACTTAAGCTAACGTATTTATACTGGGCTAGAAGACTCTGCAGGCTGTATACAACCAGTTTCTTTTACTTCACGTGGATCTAAAAACTATGCGTATCCAATCATTTGTTGAATACCTTAATTTAGCTCTATGGCAGTGTCGACAGCCTCAGGATGACCGCTGCTTTTTTCGAAAAAATAAAGGTTGATGTCTGACTGCGTACGATGAAGAAGAAGAAGAAAAAGAATACCTTAATTTGATTAAGATGATGAGCAGCGACATATAGCTGACTGCTAGCGTCAGAGCCAGCGAACCATAGCTGCCAAGACCCTTCTACACCTCCACGCGGTGATCCTGGATAACAGGCTGCAGCAGGGCAGACTGGCTAAGGAGAAGGGATCGAAGAGGGAATGCTAACCCGGTACTCAAAAATGCTTGCTGAAGTCAGATGTGTTGGAGCGAAAGGTGCAAATATCGCAGTCAAGCTGTAAACTATGATATGACGCATTCCGTTCTCCAGACTACATACTGCTACTTGCAAAGCCATTTTCAGGGCTTGGTAGCAGAAAATTGAGAACGAATAAAGAAAAAGAATGCCTTAATTGACCATGTGTCAACTATTTCCAATGACAATTTATTCCAAGCATTCACCACTCTCTGACTAAAAAAATATTTCCTAGTATCTTATCTGGACCTTTCTGTAATTTGTAGCTGTGTCCGCTTGTTCTTGTAGCCGGCTCAAGTCGAAAATTTGTTTTAGTCTAATTTATCCTTTCCTTTGTTTATTTTATAAACCTGTATTAAATTATATCGGGGATCAAGATGCTGAGCAGCGCATGAGCTGCAGCGGTCACCGACCCATAGCTGACTGCTAGCGTCAGGGCCAGCGAACCAGAGCTGCCAAGACCCTTCTACACCTCCACGCGGTGATCCTGGATAACAGGCTGCAACAGAGCAGACTGGCTAAGGAGAAGGGATCGAAGAGGGAATGCTAACCCGGTACTCAAAAAATGCTTGCTTTAGTCGGATGTGTTGGATTGAAAAGTGCAAAATTTCGCAGCTAAGCTGTAAACTACGACACAACGCATTCCGTTCTCTGGACTACATTCTGCTACTTAAGCCCTTTCAGGGTTTGGTAGTGGGAGATTGAGAACGAACAAAGAAGAAGAAGAAGATAACATGCTGCAACAGGGTATACTGGCTAAGGAGAAGGGATTGAAGAGGGAATGCTAACCTGGTACTAAAAAAATGCTTGCTGAAGTCAGATGTGTTGGAGCGAAAGGTGCAAATATCGCAGTCAAGCTGTAAACTATGATATGACGCATTCCGTTCTCTGGACTACATTCTGCTGCTTAAGCCCTTTTAGGACTCGGTAGCGGAAGATTGAGAACGAACGAAGCCAAGCCATGCCATATAGTGGTATCTGCAATTGTTTCTTAGCTGTTTAGCTCCGTACCTAAGGCCATATAGTGGTATCTGCAATTGTTTGTAAGTTTTTTAGTTCCGTACAAAGCTTGATATTGTCAACGATAGAAGTATAGATTAGCTGGAGGTGTCTTCTTCTTGTGCTACTGTAGCGACACTGTACATTCTTAGAAGGCGCATCAGTTCGAATTTGTATCAAAGTGGGTGCCCTGGCCTGTGCAAGTGTCTTCTCTGTCAACTTGCGCTGTGTTGGTCACCATCAATCTGCTGTGTTATCTCCGCTCTTGTTTCCAACAACCTCAACACTTAACCTCCGCTGCCTTTCGGTTTTATTCTCTTGTGGGAAAGGCTTTGGGAGTTAACCCAGGGAACAAATCAGGAGCCAAAATCCCTTAGGCAGTCAGGCATTGTACTCACTGCCAGTCTGAAAAATCCTGCGACGCCTCCGGTGCCAAGTAGTATCGAAGTGTTGTTCCCTTGCATACACCGGCTGCTTGAAGGCGGAAAGGGGGGGGGGTGGGTAGGGAAGAGAGAATCATGAAGCTCGTGCAGCAGTGGTCCTCACATCAATATGCACAGGAAGGCGCTAGAGAGATCACGTCAGAAATCAACCCATAGCAAAGAAGCTTGCAGTTAAGATTGGCTGTTGGAATGTACGCTCCATGACCACAGGTATAACAGAAGACCTCCAGGCGATAACCGATGTCCATTGTCTTTCGAGACTGATAGGATGCCAATCAATCATGTCACGTCAATATCTTCGATTCTCTTCAGTACCTCTAGTTCGTCGTTAGATTTGACTGCCACATTTCTGCAGCATAGTTTTCACACTGGCGGCAAAACCCTGAAGTAGGTAAGGGAGTTTGCGTACCTGGGAAGTGTCTTCTCTGACGACCACAGACTGGACAGGGAGATGGAAAATAAAATTAAAAAGGCAAACAAGGTGCACTACCAGCTGGCATCGATACTGAAACATCGGTGTCACTATGCCCACTAAACAGAAGCTGGTCATCTTTACATTATGTTGTATCAAAGTTTGGCGCTATTAGAAAGGCACACACGTAAGATCGAGACCAGTGAGACGCGCTGTGTATGGTTTGACTTGGCTTGACTTCGTTCGTTCTTTCTCAATCTTCCGCTACCAAACCCTGAAAGGGTTTAAGTAGCAGAATGTAGTCCAGAGAACGGAATGCGCTGTGTCGTAGTTTACAGCTTGACTGCGATATTCGCACCTTTCGGCCCAACACATCCGATTTCAGCAAGCATTTTTTTAGTACCGGGTTAGCATTTCCACTTCGATCCCTTCTCCTTAGCCAGTGTGCCCTGCTGCAGCCTGTTATCCAAGATCACCGCGTGGATGTGTAGAAGGGTCTTGGCAGCTCTGGTTCGCTGACCCTGAGGCTAGCAGTCAGCTATGTGTCGCTGACAACTACAGCTCATGTGCTGCTCAGCATCTTGATCCCAGATGCGCTGTGTATGAAATGCAACAGGAAAGAAAATTTGCGACAGCACGCGGATGAATATGGTGGGGACTACATCGGTTAACTACTATTTTGAAGCGCAGATAAGTGGTTTTGTCATTTGGCAAAGATGCAGTATGATCAGCCTGCAACAAAATCATGGAACTTCATGGAAGTTTCGGGCAAATTATCAAAAGTCATTCCCGGCGATGATAGATAGAGGGAATCAAAGAAACACTCCAAAAGTTCAACATGTCCGCAGCACGCGCCTTCCCACCTTGCGTACAACAAAAATCTACGCATACCTCCTCTCTGCGACGCTGCAAGGCAAGAACAGTAGTACAAAACATGGAATCTCTGCAGGCCTGAGTGATGAAAGTAGTCCTTAGTCTACTTCTGCCTTGCCTGTACTAGACAAGCGTGTCTAAGATTGTGTCCAAGCCAAGACAAAACTTCGACTCTATTATTGTTAGAAGCTGTCCTGTTTTGTCAACTGCCTCTACCACTATTTATTCAACTTCCTTTCTGTCCAAATTCATCGCTTCCATACTTCGATAACACCATATCTTAAAGGCCTCAAAATACCCAACCTCTCTCGTTTGGCGCCTCGGGTGCCGAAGGTCGCTGGTTCGAATCATACTGGAGACCGGGATTTTTTTCACGTGGATATTCTGGTAAAAATTCCTCCTGATCTCTGGGTAGTGAGATCGGACACATGTGTCCAGTGTCGAGCACGTTAAAAATTTCTTGGCAGTTGGAAATCGAAAAAAGTAGGCTTAACGGCCGCTGCCCAAACAAAAATTCAAGTTAAAAATCTACCAAAGTTATTTGTACCGTTTTCTCGCGTGGTTTGTTAATTAAGAGCAGCTATATATGGCGCCTAACTGGCTACGGATCTACTTAGCTCTAGTGTTTGAGTCTATTAAAGATGGACTCACACATCGATTAAACAACACTCCGAGAAACTGGTTGTATACAGACTCTGTAAAGCCTTCTGAACCAGTATAAAGACGTTACGTTAAGTCTCTGCTCCAAAAAAAGCGTGACGGACCATTAATATACAAAGAGAGATGTACTTTAAGAATTCTACGTTCTCTTTGAACACTGTTTTTGTGATTGCAGGTCTAGCTGTTGCAGGTCTAGTTGTTGCATATCTCCGGCTGTGCGCGCCTTCTGCAATTAATTGTCCCAAATATAGAAAGGGTGTCGCCTGTTCTTCTTTATCATTAGTTCTCAAACTCCCACTACTAAGCCCCGAAAAGGGCTTTGCAAGAAGCAGGAGGGCAAATTGTATGAGTTAATACGACACTAGTCCTGAAATGTCAAAGCAACATTTCTAGGCGTCAGGGCGATCTGGTTCCCGGGATTTGTGGTGCTCTGTCGTAAGAGGTGATTAAGAAGAATTGGGCAAGAGGCTGACTACCCTAATTTGTAAAAATATTGTCACAAAAACGTCAATAAATATAAATAGGTCATTGCTTGATGTATTTAATCTCTTTCTTTCTTTTTTCTTTCTGTCTGTCTTTCTTTCTTTTTGGCGTTATGCCGTAGTTTATAGCGAGGCTGCGGATTCTGCACCTTTCGGTCCGGCACATCCGGTCTAAGCACGGCACTTTGGGTACCGGTTTTCTCTTCCTTTCGCGATACCTTTTTTCTTATTGGAAATAAAATGGAAATCAAAAGCAGAAAAATTAAATATGTTGGCCATGTCATTCACCATGGCCGTCTGCTAAAGTTTATTTTGCAGGGCAGAGTAAATGACAAGACAGCCAAAGGGCATCAGTGGTACAGAGTGGACAGACAACATCATGATGTGGTCGGGACACAGTTTAACTGCGTATACCAGCCCGAGGCGAAGACGGAGTCAACTTCCGTTGCTGAGACGGCACTTGATGATGATAATGATTCTATTAGCCAGATTAACATGTGCAGCCTGTTTGCAGGTCCATCACTTGGAGGCAGAATAGGACCTTGGTCAGCTGTCGTTCACTGACCCGTGATAAATTAGCCAGATTGGAGTCGCTGTTGTCAGTCCATTCAATGCTGAATCTTCTCTTCTCCCGCCTGCCCCCTATTTATTGAAGATCTATTTTCCACAGTCTCTTCTTTCTTACAATACTTCTTATAACTCTGTCCAACACTCTTACACAACTTTACCACCCTCTGTCCAACACTCTTTCACAACTTTACCACCCTCTGTCCAACACTCTTACACAACTTTACCACCCTCTGTCCAACACTCTTACACAACTTTACCACCCTCTGTCCAACACTCTTACACAACTTTACCACACTCTGTCCAACACTCTTACAACTTTACCACCCTCTGTCCAACACTCTTACACAACTTTACCACCCTCTGTCCAACACTCTTACACAACTTTACCCCCCTCTGTCCAACACTCTTACACAACTTTACCACCCTCTGTCCAACACTCTTACACAACTTTACCACCCTCTGTCCAACACTCTTACACAACTTTATCACCCTCTGTCCAACACTCTTACACAACTTTACCACCCTCTGCCCAACACTCTTACATAACTTTTCCACCCTCTGTCCAACACTCTTACACAACTTTACCACCCTCTGTCCAACACTCTTACACAACTTTACCACCCTCTGTCCAACACTCTTACACAACTTTACCACCCTCTGTCCAACACTCTTACACAACTTTACCACCCTCTGTCCAACACTCTTACACAACTTTATCACCCTCTGTCCAACACTCTTACACAACTTTACCACCCTCTGCCCAACACTCTTACACAACTTTACCACCCTCTGTCCAACACTCTTACACAACTTTACCACCCTCTGTCCAACACTCTTACACAACTTTACCACCCTCTGTCCAACACTCTTACACAACTTTACCACCCTCTGTCCAACACTCTTACACAACTTTACCACCCTCTGTCCAACACTCTTACACAACTTTACCACCCTCTGTCCAACACTCTTTTACAACTTTACCACCCTCTGTCCAACACTCTTACACAACCTTACCACCCTCTGTCCAACACTCTTACACAACTTTACCACCCTCTGTCCAACACTCTTACACAACTTTACCACCCTCTGTCCAACACTCTTACACAACTTTACCACCCTCTGTCCAACACTCTTACACAACTTTACCACCCTCTGTCCAACACTCTTACACAACTTTACCACATTCTGTCCAACACTCTTTCACAACTTTACCACCCTCTGTCCAACACTCTTACACAACTTTACCACCCTCTGTCCAACACTCTTACACAACTTTACCACCCTCTGCCCAACACTCTTACACAACTTTACCACCCTCTGTCCAACACTCTTACACAACTTTACCACCCTCTGTCCAACACTCTTACACAACTTTACCACCCTCTGTCCAACACTCGTACACAACTTTACCACCCTCTGTCCAACACTCTTACACAACTTTACCACCCTCTGTCCAACACTCTTACACAACTTTACCACCCTCTGTCCAACACTCTTACACAACTTTACCACCCTCTGTCCAACACTCTTACACAACTTTACCACCCTCTGTCCAACACTCTTACACAACTTTACCACCCTCTGTCCAACACTCTTACACAACTTTACCACCCTCTGTCCAACACTCTTACACAGCTTTACCACTTTCCCTCAGGAAGAGGCCCTTCCATTGCAGTTTGGTTATGATTTACCTCTGAGAGCGCCCTAACTAGCATAGCTGCAGCATACAGACGGACACATGCACCCAAACACTGGTTAATGCGTCCTGATATCGTCTGAGAGACTACTGTTTAGGATGAAAAGTGCGTGCCTCCGTCAGTAGAATACAGATAAGCAAACCTTTACAGATAAGCAAACCTTTTACCAAAACAAATAAAAAACAGCAAAAGGGAATTGAAAAGGTATTGACCGATTGATGGATTGGTTGGCTGATGACTTTGTTCACACGTTGAAGATGAATTACTGGTGCCTAAGAATTTTATTTGGCCAGGTATAAATACACGGTTGTTGGGCTGTAAAAATATAATTTTACGCTAAATGTAGCAGGCGCTGGCAGCTATAAATATAATCGCACCGTGCATTCTGTAAATCTTAATTCAATCTTTCGAGTGCC
Organism: Ariolimax columbianus; assembly: GCA_036924085.1. Lineage (NCBI taxonomy): Eukaryota > Metazoa > Mollusca > Gastropoda > Stylommatophora > Arionidae > Ariolimax > Ariolimax columbianus. Next base: position 27,938,051 of record JAVGWX010000019.1, read on the forward strand.
GACTCCGTAACGAAGATTGGCTGCAATAGATCTCCAATATTCCGTGTCTTGTCTTGACGGTACATTCTGCCAGACTGACATTAGTCTATCTTTTCATGCTGCTCTCCCACTTATAGCGCTGCCCACCTCTTGTCCGCCGACCTTCAACCTTACTCTCCAGTATTGTTTTCAATAAAGTATCGTATCTATTTATATGACCAAAATATGTGATTTGTTTAATTTTTATGTCTGTCAAAAGTCCTCTACCCATGACTACTCTCGTCAGGACATCACTATTTGTTTGTTTCTCTTTCCACGAAATGCGACGCATTCTTCTGTATAACCACATTCCCAGCGCCTCTATTTTGTTTTCCCAAGTAATTTCTTTAGATGCGCCAGATTTGTATCAAAGTCAAAATCAATCACATATATTTCAGTTCAAATACACGTAAAGTTCTCATATCCTCAGCCATATGATCCCAGCGGTGTCTATGTCATCCCTGCTTCTTTGTTTCCTTATCTCGAGTTCTCTTATCCGTGTTTGTTTTGGTCTGCCTCGTCTTTTGCCTTGAAGATTCAGTAAATTGTTTAACCGTTACAACTACCAAACCTGAAGGTGCATGTTCTATATCATCCTTTCGCGGCGTCTACCCCTTCTTTTTTTTATTTTGGTCATATAGAGAGAGCATAAGGCATGAACTTCAGCATAGCTGACTTCTAGCGTCAGGACCAGTGAACCAGAGCTGTCAAGACCCTTCTACACCTCCACGTGGTGATCCTGGATAACAGTCTGCAACAGAGCAGGCTGGCTAAGTAGAAGGGATCGAAGAGGGAATGCAACCCGGTATTCAAAAATGCTCGGTGATGTCGGATGTGTCGGACGGAAATGTATAAATATCGCAGTCAATCTGTAAACTACGACACAACGCATTCCGTTCTCTGGACTACATTCTGCTACTTGCAAAGCCCTTCTCGTCGCTTGGTAGCGGGAGATTGAGACCGAACGAAGAAGAAGAAGGTATAGAGCATCGATCCCGCAGTTTAGATAGGTCCTTAAAGGAAGCCTAGGTAAATCACTGTTGGGTTATTGCAGCTGTGGTTTCTGTTGCGGTTTGGTTAACATGGTGAGGTTGCTGTGGTTTTTCGAAGCTACTCGCACTGAATTGAGTTAACTTTTAACGACATTACATTGATAGACAGTTATTGTGTCTCTTCCTACAACTTTTAACGACGTTACATTGGTAGACAGTTACTGTGTCTCTTCCTACAACTTTTAACGACGTTACATTGGTAGACAGTTACGGTGTCTCTTCCTACATTCAAGGCTTGCTTGAGAAGATAAAATGTGATCTTCCTGGCTGAAGGCAATGAAAGGTACCTCTATAAGCTCAACGTTATGGTATTTACATCGCTGATCCCCATGTCGTTGGCCTGTTTCTTGGATTACAAACAAGGACGTAAGATGGGAGTCTTGATTAGCCTCACCTTAACCTGATTTTTTTAGGATGTGTGGCCTAGGGATGAAACTCGCTCGGCTTTCACAATCCCAACGTTCCGGGTTCGATTCCCACTTGTGCCCAGTTTGGCAGACACCGGGTTTTTGTCTCGGGCTAATGCTCCTTTACCGTACGGAAAGTAATGACAACCTACCGCACTCCACACTTGCCAAGAAACTTATAACAGCCAAATAGGTGGCGGTTGTAAGAAGCTACGTTCTGTAAAAGGACATGCGACTTACTAACCTGATTTACTCTTCGTTCCATGATGAGGTTGCTAGTTCTATGCATTACACTCGTTAGTTCCTAAAAGGTTAAAGGCGAGTGTTCGACTTCATCACATGGGGTTTCCCCCATATGGCTCAGTCTTTCTCCACAGAAGGGTATCCCCACCTGCCGAGAGCATCACACAAAGCACGAACTCCGTAGCTCCCGTGATGAACCCAGGTATCCCCACCTGCCGAGAGCATCGCACAAAGCACGAGCTCTGTAGCTCCAGTAATGAACACAGGTATCCCCACCTGCCGAGAGAATCGCACAAAGCACGAACTCCGTAGCTCCAGCGATGAACCCAGGGATCTCCGGAAAAATTGACATCATGAACAGACCGTCGAAGCTCGAATTCGAACTCCGACCGTCTGAACACCAGGTAAATTGGTTGACCACTTCGCTACATAGACTCCCTAGGTCACATACTGATATGGGATAGTTGAAAAATGTTGGTAGTTTGTCAAAATGCCATTGGATGGCAACAGCATCCAGCTTTGTGATTAATGTATGTAGCAGACGCAAAGTGTCGCATGCGCGTACTCAGCACAATTACAAAATGGCGTCTGTACTCACAGAGTGTATAATCAAAGAACAGCGCGTTGTTGCGTGTTTGGTGGTGATTGGTGTTTTTTTTTTGTGTTTGGGAGAAAGGAGTTTCTGTAAGGGATGGTCATGAAGAAATGCTACCTGTTTAGGATGATAAGTTTTCGTCGCATAAAGCGGGGCATAACAAAGCCGATAAAATTGTATGAAAAACACTTTGAAAGTGCCGTTGAAGTCCGACCTGGTCGTCCTTCTCAGATTGCGCTGGAAGCATCTGTGTGATACATGGGTGAGATTATTGGAGTTGACAGGTGAGTAAGGATAAATAGTGCAGAAACTTCAATAGGGTGTTCACGTGGTTTAGTCTACAGCATAATGCATTATCCCACCTCGGTGTTAAAAGTTTCGCAAATTAAAAAAGAAAATGTTTGCGTTCGCCTTATTTCTCTTCCTCTTCTTCTTTCGTTCGCTTGGAGTATGTCTACATCTGCAAAGTTGTCTCTTGTATAAACCTCACTGTCTTCTGTCGCTTGGAGTATGTCTACATCTGCAAAGTTGTCTCTTGTATAAACCTCACTGTCTTCTGTCGCTTGGAGTATGTCTACATCTGCAAAGCTGTCTCTTGTATAAACCTCACTGTCTTCTGTCGCTTGGAGTATGTCTACATCTGCAAAGTTGTCTCTTGCATAAACCTCACTGTCTTCTGTCGCTTGGAGTATGTCTACATCTGCAAAGTTGTCTTTTGTATGAACCTCACTGTCTTCTGTCGCTTGGAGTATGTCTACATCTGCAAAGTTGTCTCTTGTATAAACCTCACTGTCTTTTGCCGCTTGGAGTATGTCTACATCTGCAAAGTTGTCTCTTGTATAAACCTCACTGTCTTCTGTCGCTTGGAGTATGTCTACATCTGTAAAGTTGTCTCTTGTATAAACCTCACTGTCTTCTGTCGCTTGGAGTATGTCTACATCTGTAAAGTTGTCTCTTGTATAAACCTCACTGTCTTCTGCAGCTCACACATAGGTCCATGTAGTTTTCCTTCCAGTGTTGTTTCTCTTGGCCAGTATGTCCGTTTCATAATCTCATACTCTAGACAGTCCTGAAGTATATGATCCGCAATCTGGGGCGTCTGTCCACATGTACACATACTTGAGCTGCCAATCTTAAATTGTGTGTACATTTGGCTGCGGAGTCGGTTGTGTTCTGAGGCGCAGTATGACAATCTGCTCTTGCCTACTTATATTATGAGTCATCCTGTATTTGTGTTGGAAGCTCTCTTATTGATTTAATCATCTGTTTCTTTTGATGGTATGTACCTGGTACATATGGTTGCTCACTTGCGGCACCTTCCATAACCAGTGTGTTAGCTCTCTCATTTCCTGGTATTCCGCAGTGAGACGATATCCACTGCACCGTGATTCTGCGCTGGTCGCTCAATGTTGACAATAAAACTTGTAGATCTGACAGCTTCCTGGGTGATAGTGCTTGCAGTACTAATTTTGCATCTGTCAGAAATACCACAGGATAATGGCCAAGGTTGGTGTTCAGCAATTTTTTCGTCGTCAATTTCATCGCTTGTATCTCTACATCATTCAAAGGCGATGTGTGCAGCAATGTTTTTATTTTGCGCCTGTCCTCCCAGTGTATCCGACTTCGGTATGTATTTTATGTAACAATTGGCAGTGCACTTGTCCTCGTCACTGCAAGCACTTTGCACTCAGTGCGTGGGTGTCTATTTCATTACGATGAGAGCAATGCCTGCACAAGGGCAGATGCTGAGGGTTGTTGCGGTTTGAGTGGCTATTGACTCTAATGTCTCCGGTTCGGAACTGAACGATGATACTTTACTTCTGTGTAATCTATTTATGTCATCATTATTTTTGGGTTATGACATCTCGCTAAAAACACTCCGACCCGATGTCCCTGTCTACCACCTGATCTGCCAAATCTCCGTATAATTATTTCTGAGTATTTGTTTAACTGTGCCGCTGCTATTCTACCCTTTCGTTGTTTGGAGGCTTCTGTTATTGTCCAGTCTTCCTATTAGTTTGTGTCCTGGTCTGCCATGTGCAGGCATCCATTGCAGGGTCATGTAGATTGCGTGAGATGTGATTATAGTGTTGATCGCCATTCTCTGTTTTTGTTGTATGGGGGTGTGCTTCAGTGCACTAACTATCAACATGTGTCGAGCAGCAGCAATCTCCATACGTCGAACTGGAGGTTGAAAGTTTTGATAACCTCGACCTCAGCTCCATCATTTGAATGGTTTCCTCCAAGTGAATCACAGAACTCATAAGCATGTAACCTAGTCGACAGTAAGACTGGGATGTGAGCGTGCCACAGATCGAATTCACGGATAGAAAACATTCGGACCGTGGTATGACTGGAATGACTTCTACTACAGTCTACTCAGCTATAAATGGGTACCTGGTGTATGAGTTGGCGAAGATAACAACAGCGGGGAAGGGAACTGGCCATCCTGCCTAATATATGCTGCGGCTTAGTACATGAAGAGTCATCTTCATCCCCGACTGCAATTGTTGCCACGGGACTCTATAAGGCATATATAAGGTTTCTCAGTAGACTCGCTATTATGGGGATCACAGTGCTGATCCCCATCTCGTTGACCAAGCTGATGTAACATAGCAAGTTTCCGAGTGCACGCGGGGAGGTGAATCGGCATCTTCTTTTTCCTCTTCTTTTTCTTCATTGTCTGTTTCTTCTTCTTCTTTTTCTTCTTCCTCTTCCTCTTCTTTTCTTCTTCTTCTTCTTTTTCCTCTTTTTCTTCTTCCTCTTCTTCTCATTCTCCATTGTTTAACTGTGTCTACACGCGAAGCCAGTTCTCCTAATAACGGTTGCCGTGGTGGAAAGTTCTTTAAGGTTCATGAATAGCTTTGTAGGTACTTATTCTCTCCGTGAGTCAGTGATCATTACACAACTGTCCAATCATATTATATCCGTGAGTCAGTGATCATTACACAACTGTCCAATCATATTATATCCGTGAGTCAGTGATCATTACACAACTGTCCAATCATATTCTATCCATGAGTCAGTGATCATTACACAACTGTACAATCATATTATATCCGTGAGTCGGTGATCATTACTCAACTGTTCAATCATATTCTATCCGTGAGTCAGTGATCATTACACAACTGTCCAAGCAACAGTAGTCTTGTAGGAAATACTTGGCTGTCTGTACTGCTTGTCATTGGAACAGTTTTAATCCGTTTAAGTGGCCAAGGCCAGCGCTGCTTTTGAGAGGCTGCGTGACAGCGTGTGGGATCTGAGGGGTCTTAACCATGACACAAAAATCGAAAGTCTACTCCTTCGTAGTGTTTACCATAGTTCTGAAGGCCAGTGAGACCATTGAATGTGAACAACAAGCGTGTTAGAAAAATAAACCACTGCCATACACGGTTGTCTCGCAGGTTAGGGTTTTAAAGATCGAGATCCTCACGAAGGTAAAATGCCGGGCATTCCCACACTGTTGCAGAAGACCCAGAGCAGGTGGGCCGGCTACGTCGTGCGCATGCCAAACAGCCCTAGACGACTAATGTACGTCGAGTTGAAAGGGGGCCCTCCTGTGTCTAGTCAGTGGGTAAAAGAAGCGCTTCAGAGACCATCAAAATATCTCTGAACGCTTCAACGTCGTTGTAAACTCTTAGGAGTACCAGGGACAGGAACGTCAGGCATGGCGTAAAACCACCACCAACGGCACCTCGATGCTGAGGAAGGCCGTGGCTGAGAGAAAACGTCGTCTCTTCTTCTTCGTCTGTCCTACTGACCTTGCCATACGGCGTCGCATAGCGGTATGATGCGTAGATTTCTTGTTATCGCCAAGTGGGATACTTGAGCTGTCATTAGGTGTAACTTCCTGAGAGTGTCAGAGACACCCTCGATCCATTGAAGTCGTGGTCTGCCTCTTGCTTGTAGATTTGAGACCTGCGTATGATATGCTCTTAATGCAGGCTGGTCATAATGTATTCTGGCTAAATGACCAAAGCATTTGATTTGTTGTGAGTCAATGTAGGCACTAACTGGGTTTGTCCCCACTGTCTGCCTCAGTGTGGTGTTGCGAGTTCGGTAACGGATTTTCTTTCCAGCTGCATTTCTCACACAGCTCTGGATCTTACTCTTATATGATTCTAGTAAGGACCAAGATTGACATTGGTAACACAGTGTAGAAATAAATAATGTGTTTATCAGCCTCCTCTTAGTTGAAAGAAGCACTCTAGGGTGTTTCAAAATCGGTGCTATTTGATAGTGGACACTGTTCGCCTTCTGAATTCTATGTGCAATCTCTCTGTCCACTCTGCCGTCATCAGTGAACATACTACCTAGGTACTTGAACACCATTACTTGCTAGAGACTTTTGTCACTGGTGGGGAAACTTCTTTGCAATTTTTCACGTGAAATCAACAAAGAGAGAAAGTGCTGAGCGGGAAGACAAAACAACTGACACCCACATGTGCAATTCTGACGTTGTTGTTGGTTGGTTGGTTGGTGGTGGTGGTTGCGGTTGCTGTTGCTGCTGCTGTTGTTGTTGTTGAATGCCCACATTGAGTAAATTTACTCTTTCAGGGTTGGGGAACTGAGACGTTAGTCATGTCAAGCAGAATATACTAACCAGGACGTCGTGTCAGGGTCAGCCACAATAGACTGACTAAGACCACTATCTTTCTTCCATGTAGCGTTCCCTGGAAACAGGCTGTTTTCAAGGCAGTCATGATGACGAGATGTGGATCGACGTGATCCCAGTAGTAGTGAGTGTCACGCAGATGAAGCCAAGCATAGCACATCCTCCTGGACGACCGAGGTCCACCTTCATCAGCACGCTCGGGATATAATGAAACCTACTGCAATCCGTCACTTAACGTCCTTTTCAGGGCGCACAAAAGAGTGAACCTACTTATTGTGGGCATTGGAAATAACAACTATAACAACTATAACAACTATAACAACTATTTCGGGGGCCCTTAAAAGAACGTTAAGTGGCGGTTTCTTTCCTCGCATCTCGATCGTGCTAATGAAGGTGTACCGTGGTCCTCTAGGCGGTTGTGCTATGATTGGCTTCATCCACGTGATGCTCACTGCTACGGAGATCACGTCGATCCACATTTCGTTAGTCAGACTGCCTTAAAAACAGCCTGTTTCCAGGGGAACGCTACATGGAAGAGACATAATGGTCTATGTCAGTATATTATGGCTGACCCTGACGCGACGTCCTGGTTAGTATGTTGTATCTGTCCGGACAAGCGTCTCAGTTCCCCGACTCTGACCGTATATGCTGTATATGTGGAAGGGGATGACTGGCTAGAATTGAACTTTTAGTCACATCCGGACTCCCCTATGATGTGTGACACCATATCTGGCAGCTGTTGTCATCTCGCCTGCGATGGACGTCTTGTGTTATGTCCCCTTCTCATGCAGAATAAAGTCACCAGCTTCCCCCGGTCAATGCACCGCTTGGGGTCTTGGGTCAGTACGATGTACCTTTCCCTGACGTCAGTCTCTGCGACCGACAATGAGATAGAAATGAAACGTCGGAACAGCTGCTTTATTTATAGACATCGTGTCATTGAGGAACAAACTAACAGGCCAGGCCAGCTACGCGCCGACATTAACGTTCAGTGATTACGTTTGAAATTTCCAGAGCCAGGCCTTCCAATGTTTCTCAAGCTGGGGCGCAGTTCATTTTGTAATAAGTTTTGCTTAAGGGGCCATTCACATAAACCGTTCACAATATGCTTCTGTTCGTGTACCCTTCCCCTCCTTCATGTCAGCTTTTAATTTACCTTTTCTCGATTCCCATATTGAAGATGTCCTTTCTACATATTTATAATTCTCTTTATACTCTGTGACACACGAGGATCTGCAAGGGCTGTTCATGACTTTCGGTCTTGGATAAGCTTTCGCGTATGCTTCATGTCAGAGATGAGAAGCACAGCTCCGATTTCGTTTTCTTCTTCTTTTTCTTCTTCTTCTTCTTCTTTTTCTTCTTCTTCTTCTTCTTTTTCTTCTTCTTCTTCTTCGTTCTCAATCTCCCGCTACCAATTCATGAAAATGGGTTTGCAAGTAGCAGGATGTTGTACGGAGAACTGAATGCGTTGTGTTGTAGTTTACAGCTTGACTGCGATATTTGCTTCTTTTGGTACGACACATCCGACTTCATGATGACATTTTGGGGTTCCGTCTTAGGGTTCCTCTTCGGTCCTTTCTCCTTAGCCAGTTTGCTCTGTTGCAGCCTATCCAGGATAACCGCGTGGAGGTGGAGAAGGGTCTTGTCAGCTCTGGGTCGCTGGTCCTGACGCTAGCAGTCAGCTCTGGGTCGCTGGTCCTGACGCTAGCAGTCAGCTCTGGGTCGCTGGTCCTGACGCAAGCAGTCAGCTCTGGATCGCTGGTCCTGACGTTAGCAGTCAGCTCTGGGTCGCTGGTCCTGACGTTAGCAGTCAGCTCTGGGTCGCTGGTCCTGACGCTAGTAGTCAGAGTTGGGTCGCTGGTCCTGACGCTAGCAGTCAGCATTGGGTCGCTGGTCCTGACGCTAGTAGTCAGCTTTGGGTCGCTGGTCCTGACGCTAGTAGTCAGCTTTGGGTCGCTGGTCCTGACGTTAGCAATCATATTTGGGTCCCTGAAAGTTACAGCTCACTCACTGCTTAACATCTTGATCCCAGCTCCTCCTCAAAAAATTTTTCCTTTCGGCTGTGATCCAAGCTGTTGAAATGGACAGGCGGACTCTGTCTCAATGCCGCTGGGCATTTAGAGCACTTACTTCCTGTACAAGTTTCAGTAACAATTGTTTTGTTCTTTAAAAATAGTGCAGTTGTTAAACCCTGCTCCAAACTCCCCACCTCCATGACAGGGTGCCATGTTTAGTCCGGCTCCTCCTCAGTGATCGGCCCAATCTGAATGACCCTGCCATGAACATAGTGCCCACCGTCATAGTCCACTGCCTCCTTGAAGGACGTAAGCCACCCTAGCACTAGAAGGTAAAAGAAGATGGTCCTTCAACAGACTTAACCGCTGGTCAGGAATCCAATGTTAGAGATTTCAGTATACTAAGCCTCAGCTTGTCATGTGATGCGGCATGTTCCCTTCCTCGTTGCCTTTTCCTTCCAAAATGTTTGTTTTCCGTGTCCACCACGTTAAATATCTTGCATCCAGTATCTAGCGACATGGATTGCCTTGTCATTTGCCTCCAGCGTGTTTCCTGATGGTTGGGACAGGTCATCAGGTGGTCTGGGTCCTGTATTGCGCCACAGTCACGTGTCATCATCTGTGTATCTCCATCGCTTAATATTCCTCTTGCACCGTGATACACCAGTTCTTGGTCTGTGCAGCGACTTCCAAGTTGTGTATGGTAGATGATGTCCAGGTGCAGGTTCCTCCCGAAGTTCCATCTCTGGGGCCTGCACCAATTCGTGCCACTTCTCGATTCGGCGACTTTCAGGGTTTGTATATATGGGATTTGTTGTTTCTTCCCAAATTGTAAGTCATTATGAAACTCTTCTACATAATTTTAACTATATTGATTAATTTACATTGTATAATTATCTAACCAATAATTTAAACTCAGATTAGTTCGATACAATGCATAATTTACATACAGATAGGGCCGATGTTACAACACAGGGAATGAGCTGACGGCAGCCAACGAATCATAGCTGGCTGCTTGCATCAGGGTCAGTGAACCAGAGCTGGCTGCTTGCATCAGGGTCAGTGAACCAGAGCGGGCTGCTTGCATCAAGGTCAGTGAACCAGGGCTGGCTGCTTGCATCAGGGTCAGTGAACGAGAGCGGGCTGCTTGCATCAGGGTCAGTGAACCAGAGCGGGCTGCTTGCATCAGGGTCAGTGAACCAGAGCTGGCTGCTTGCATCAGGGTCAGTGAACCAGAGCGGGCTGCTTGCATCAAGGTCAGTGAACCAGAGTGCAGCTGGAAACAGGCTGCACATATGTAGTCCGGCTAAGAGAATAGAGATCACAGTGAGGAGCGAACCCCGATCCAAAACAATCCAGCTGAAACTGGCGTACCGGGCCGAAAGGCACACACGAAGACGAAGAACAACAACAACCCACAATAACAAGAGCGCATAGCTACAAATTAACTAAAGAAAGACCCAGATTAGATATTAGGGAATATATTTTTTGGTCAGAAAATGGTGAATGCTTGGAATGCATTGCCACAAGAAGTAGTGGAGACAGGGCCAGTTAATGCATTTAAGAATAGATTAAATGCGCGTAGCTTTTAGAGCAAAGACATGTAAATGGAGACATAAATTAGGGTAAAGAATCAACATAATTAGCAGATGTTTAGAATGTATTCTTGCTTGCTCAAAAGTTGAGAATCGCTTGTCTTGCATTCCATGTTTGTTGATGGTCTATGCGTTAGGTGATAGGTAAACTTTCGTTAGCGACATATTTAGACTCCGGACATTCCATACCGTGAAATGCCTTGCACACAAAAAGCCAGGCAACAAAGAATATTTGAATAGGATGTGGCTGTCAAAAGAAACTACTGGGAGAATTGAAAGAAGCCGAACTGCTTGTTCTGCGTATTTGATCATAATAAGGCAGATGATACAAATTCTCGCACAGAGAAGAAGAGATATACGTTATGCTACAGTGGGAGAGAACGTCCTCGTATTCTGTCGTTTGATGCAGGCTTCCACTGCACAAACCTTCCATTTTTGTCTTGTTTTGAATCTTTGTTCGCGGGGCTGAAGGAGAAGCAAAGAATAGTAACACTGTGACATGTCAGGCATGTCGTAAGAGACGAATAAGAAAGGTTGGGGACGGGGCTATCTATGCTGTAGAAACTTGAAGACACAAAAAACGTTACCAAGTATTGGGAGGTCAGGTCAACATTTCATGACTTAGCGTGTATTTGTTGAAGTAATACTTGGAGTTGAAATGGTTTTCATTTGTTTGTTCTGTATCTCTTTCTTGCGAATTTGCTTTATTTTGCAAGTCACAAATAGAATCCGTTTGGCTATATCAGGCTTGCATACCTCTTGATTGTGTGAAAAATGATCCTTATAAAAAATGTAACAATCAGCAATATTCGCACCGCGACCTTCCACAGTAAACTCAAATATCATCATTATAATTATACAATAATAAATTAGGGATCAAGTTGCTGAGCAGTGCATAATTCTTGACTTGCAGATTATCCTCTTGATTTTTATACAGGTTCTGGATTAACCTAATGATTAGTCTCTCTGTACCTAATTGTTGCAACATCTGATAAAGTTTCTTCCAATTGGACTCGAACAAAGGCTTTCTCGTAATCAACAATGCAGATAACTAGTGGTCTCCCTTGATCGATAATTTTTTCTGCGAGAAGCCTCAATGATCCGATGACAACCCAATGTAACTCTGACTTCGCAAAATCCAAACTGGTTATCTTTTAGCACTTCCTCTATCTTGCTATCCATTCTCCACTTAATTATCTATGCAGTGTTAGTATGTGCTAAAGTGACCTTAAGACAGAAATTAAGTTGTTTGTAATATTAACATTAACTATTTTATAAGTGTAAATGTTCAGATCTCGGAACAACATAATGGTGGTGTTGTGATTTTAAAAATCTTCGTTGTTCGTTCTCAATCTCTCGCTACCAAGCCATGAAAAGGGCTTTGCAAGTAGCAGGAGGTAGTTAGAAGAATGGAATACGTTGTGTCGTGGTTTATAGCTTGACTGCGAAAGTTGCACCTTTCAGACTCACACATCCGACTTCAGCAGGGTATTGTGATTTTATTCATTGTGCACGAGGCATTTAGTGGTGGTCTACATATCAGGCCCGCAGGCGTTTTTCTCTACAGCTCGAGAGTTAAGAATGGAGTTTACATTTTCAAATTTGATCAAAATGAAGAACGAATTAAAGTACAATAGTTGTCCATCACAAGTGATGAAGACCACTCTCTTTGTTCAGCCGTGTGGACAGTCGTATCTATTGCTGTGTCCGCTGAAATGTGTGACTTGCGCCGTGATTTGGATTAAAGTGAGGAAGAAACTGCGCCTTTTGTCAACCTCACTCACCGAGCCTAAGCTACCTTTTGCCAGTGGCAAGACATTCATCGAGACGACTGGAGATAACATAAGATGCAGATTTTGCCTCAGGGTTACCACCGAAGCCTTTCCGTAAACATGTAACCCGAAGGGTAGAAAGGCGGGCTGGCATCTAACGCAGTTTGTCGTGCCTTTTCGATTACCACAAGAGGTCGTATGGACAACACTCAGCGTGTGAGTGAGTCTGGCATCTCTCCGCAGCTGTATTCATCTCATCATAGTAGCATCTAAAATTCCCACACGCCAAATTCGTGAAGGTGAACCGGCAGAACTAACCCGTGAAATACGACACAGGTATAAGCGTAGTGCCATTCAGCCGGCGTCCAGACCAGGATAAACGGATGGAAGAAATCACAAAAAAAGAACGAAATAACAAGTCCAGACGGAAGACAACACCACGTTTCCGTGAACACAAGTGTAATTCGTCGACTAGTGTGAATTCCAGGCAAATCCGTGGTCTGGCGGCATTCACAATGATCCAAAACAGTAGAGAAATGTAGACTCGCAGCCAGTTATGGCGCCATCTTTGCCAGAGTTAAAGTACGCGCTATAACGAAAAGGCGGACTACCGAAGAGTTGAGAACATCAATAGCCTATTAAATAACAAGATGCCGAGCAGCTCGTGATCTAATATTGTAAAGACAAACTCTATCACATGCAATTTATATTGTAAAAAAAAAAATGGACCACAAGCAGTCTATTTTGATCAGATATCGCAAATAATGGTTTTATCATTGGTTTCCAATCAAGATCTAATATTGAAAAGAATGTTTCACTTCTCGAAAATCATTATTGATCGTATCAAACGACAGAAACGGTCATTTGTTTCAGATAAAGGAACGTTAATGGAAAAATCGTTACACCAATATTGATTTCACATGCTGGATTTATTGGAAATGCAGCTTAGCGTTAACCAAGAAAATAAGAAAATTCAGTAGTGAAATGCGATGAATATAATTATTATGCCTGTATGTAGGGGAACTGAGATGCTAGTCTGGTCAGGTACAACATGCTGACCAGGGCGTCACGTCAGGGTCAGGCACAATATAATGACCAGGGCGTCACGTCAGGGTCAGGCACAATATACTGACCAGGACGTCACGTCAAGGTCAGGCACAATATACTGACCAAGACGTCACGTCAGGGTCAGGCACAATATACTGACCAGGACTTCACGTCAAGGTCAGGCACAATATACTGACCAGAACTGCACGTCAGGGTCAGGCACAATATACTGACCAGGACGTCACGTCAGGGTCAGGCACAATATACTGACCAGAACTGCACGTCAGGGTCAGGCACAATATACTGACCAGGGATATGAGAATATGGGAATAGCAAACAAACAGTGGAACATGTTCTTCTGGTCTGCCGGCTCCACCAGAGGAACAAAGTGACTACATGACCCACCCCTAACCAAGTTTCGAGATAAACTGTATGGCGACGAGACAATCTTGAGAATGAGCGCCAGGTTTATGAGGGGTATAGATTCGATTATTTGAAAGTGAACGAAGAAGAAGACAAAGAAGTGCGTACAAAACAATAAATGTACTCATTGTGGACACTTACAACAAAAACAACACACATATTTGTCTTGTTGCTGATGTCATGAACACGCTTTGTAAAGGTCTACAGTCTGAATGTGTTACTATGTGTTAAATGTCATATAACCACTGGGCATCTACGACAAAATTGAAGGTTTATGCTGCAGCTGGCTTACCAACTCTTCTGTACGCATGTGAAACCTGTACCATAAAAAGTGGGATCAAGAGGTTGAGCAGCGCATGAGCTGCAGTGGTCAGCGACACATCTGTGTCATTCCTCTTTTCACATCTATACTTGGAGAACATAACTTTCCTGATTTTACTGTACCAGTTTGTTCTCACTACTGCGACATGGGAAGTAACTCCGTCGTTTTACATATTGACTTCAGGATTCATATTGAAAAATTCTCTGCTTCGAAAATAATGATGTTTTGATATTAAGCAACATTTGATATTAAGCAACATTTGATATTATAATGTACAACATCTATTTGTAAACAATAAAATTGTTGAATGAACCAAAAGTAATTATTATGAAGGTGAAAAAATGCTAAATGTTATCTATCAATCGTAAACTATACACTCATGCGCATGCATCACATTAAATGGTATATATTATCATTCTTCCTCAGATCTCCCCATGTGATTTTTGCTAAGAGTGCAGGTGAAATGGACCTATTTGGTACAGTCTATTCCAATTCAGGCACCGAACGCTGTGACCATGTCCGGTCCTAACGCAACATCTCTACGACTGATCAGGACTTGGAATTTGTCCTAGTCCGTTGACGTCGTCTCGTCCACCATGATACGGTGGTTGAAGGACAAGAAGAAGGATAAACGAACCAGCTCGACTAGTCAGACCGATGGTGGAAAAGAGGATGACTATGGATTTGGGAAAGAGAAATCTGCCTCAAAGTCCCCATCCTCGAGAAGACAGCTACCACCGACGCCTGCTACTCCAGAGGAGAAGTCGCCTCATATTTATGAGGAGATACCAGATCTCCCACTATGTTGTATGCTGGATAATGAAAAGACTTTGCTGCAAAATAGGTTTAACAAAAGCAAAATCGGATGTACATCATCTGTGGGAACGATGCCTGAGGCGACTGGTACAGGCACAAAGTCAGGCGTGAATGAAAAAGATGACATTAGTCCATATATGGTTGTTCCTGTTGACAATGAGGTTAGGCAGACGCCAACAGATTTCCATAGAAACGGAACGCCGGAAGTGCACTGCGATGTCATTGTCAAGGACACGCATTGTGAGATTTTGCTAACCCGGAAGCCGAAAGTTGGCGCTTTCCGATTGGATAACACCGCTCTGTCTGTAACAGGCAAAAGTGATGGCGATAAAAGATGCATCAGAAACAATACACATTTCTGTTCTCGTGATCGCCGAGCAACAGCATACGTAGGGAATCTATCATCTGCGTTTAGTGTGACATCCTCCGCATTTTCTTCTTCAACTGCCTCAAAAATACCGTCTGGAGGTGCATCATCCTCCATGGCGTTAATAAATGCCAACGAGCGATTGGAAACTTGTGATGAAAGTGACAACAACGATGAAAGCGAGAAAGGAGTTACCACATACTCAACAGTCAGCAACGTCATTCCACGGTCTACCACTAAGCTGATTTTCAACCCTCTGCCTGGCAAGAACCCATGCAAAGAAGCGTTCGGCAGCGACTCTAGTGACGAACTACACTGTGTTGGATACTCACCAATTAAAGATAACGAAGTCAGCGTTGGCGGTACTTCTGCATGGGAGCACCAATCAGGTTCAAAATGTGTGACCTATGCCTCTCTTCAATCCAACGATATTCCTGAACCCAGTTTAGAAAGCCATGTCACTTATGCTTCAGTTCACGATCAACACTTCGCCGATACAAAATTGAATCCCAACTACAGCTTTGATGACATTCAATCTAATTTTAGTCTAAAGCATCTGAAAAATAGGTCAAACTCGCCAAACGACAATACTGTAGGATTTGGGGACACAGCTAGAACAGGTACCATCCGACCTGCGAGCCCGTCCACAACTTCCAACTGTATATACGCTTTGGTAACATTTCCTACGGGCCCGAAACACTATAACACGATTGCTGAAATTACGGCTTCAGGAATTATCGAAAACGGCAGATCATTGGACGAGGATATCAATAATGTGGGCGTGACTTACTCATGCCTAAACGAATCATTCGGAAATGATATCGGATGTCCGCCTAGTAACCGCATTAACGATGACAGTCCAAAGCTTACTGAAGCAGTGTGTTGTGGGAAAATGTCTTTTCATTTGAACGGTGTACAAAGTAAGACAAGCCAAGCTTCATGTTTTGACTTCAATGAAAGAGCTCATCCCGGTTTCAATGTTGAGAGAATCCGTTTTGACTCCAGTAGTGTAAATTACTCAGGAGTTTCAGGCCGCGCCGAGCTGAGTAGTGATAGTAGTTGCGTCCAACAAGGTAGCTGCGCCAAAGGGAACTCTGAATTTCCAAACTCGTCAGACCACAACCTCGAGCTCGAGTTCTGCTTCTGTTCTGATGAGCATTCCTCGTCTTGTGGTTGCCCGGATACCAAACACAATCAGGATGATGATGCCGCGAGCGTTGCTGGTGCCACAGGAGATGGTCCTAATTCCTGCCTAAGTTGTGGACGCCTTATCCGCCAAATTACGTACTCTGAATCTTATTCTGACGAAACTTATGAACATGTTTATTCATCTCGTTTGTTAATCCGGACTGGTAGACGATTCTCCAGCCCAGATATCACAGTTTCTGAAGCAAATTCAGAATTTCATGACATCCAGACTTGTCGAAGTCCGGACTTTCCCTACGCAGTTTCGCGCGATGATTCATGGACGCCCACACGTGGCTCTGACATTATCCCCCCTTCTTACAGCGCGGCTGCTCGTGCCGACATGGCTAATACAGTGAGTCACTTGACACATGTAAAGAAACGAAATTCGGATGATGCACTTATATGTAATGACAGTAACAGAGAACAGTTACAGGATAATATTAAACACGCAGAAAACAGATGTACCGGTTCTCGGGCCATGCCCACTTGTCAGACTTTACGTTGTACGTCAATTAGCGGCTCAAAATTGGCTGCAACGAAACATCCAAACTTTCTCTTGGACGATGAGCTGTGTGATTTAAAAACGGAGAACAATTCTGTTTCGGATGTTACAAGTCTTGAAAAATCAGTAGTAGTTTCAAATTGCGTTAGTGACCCAGCTATTGAGCAATCTCGGAAACGAGATGCAATGGAGCCAAAAACTGGTGCATTTACCGGACTCTTGTCAAAATTCTCAAGAACGAAATCATCCAAATCTGCAAAATCTGAGCCATCAGAGATGTTCAATATTTGCACTACTCTGGGAGAAAAGTCACGACAGATTGAAGTATCCAGATGTGATAAAGATCTCGAGGATATACCGGAGAAGAATACTAGAAAGCTGTCTAAATTTTTCCAACGATTATCAAGCAAAGAACAGGTGAAATGTGCTTCAGATTGTGTGACAACGCCGGAGATTGATGACCAGGCGAGTGCTGTGTTGCTTACGGATGTCACATTTTCTGGGAAAACGCCTTCATTTAATAGTTTATCTTTGCAACACTACGCAGCGTCACAAAATTCTCAGAAATGTGTGCGTGATATAAAACAAATAACTGGTTCACACACAGGGAAAGGTGCTGAAAATGTATCGCGCAAAAATTCTACTGAAAATGTGGAAAGAAGACTCGAATCTCAAACACATAAATTAACTACGAAGTCCCAGAGTTGTTTATCAGGTTCTACAAGTGTATCAACTTCTGTCACAGATCAGCTGTCTTCAGAAAATAACAACGCAAAGAACATGGAGGGTCAGTATCTCAGCGTAGATGATGCTTCCAATTCCAAACTGCAATTCAAAACTGACAGTGGAGATACATGTTATGAATATGATATTAGTACTTCTAGTGAAGGAGAGCAGACTGGGTATGAGTCTTTTCTGTCAAAAGTGAAGAAAACGTTAAATCTAGAACACGAAGTACATCACATAGCTGAGTCTGGCGCTGTTAGAAGAAAACGTCTTTGTAAGGTGTGCAAAAGGGATGGGTTGTATTCATCGATTGATGAAGACGAGGAGGGTGCTGTCGGTGGTGATGGTTTCTGTACACATCTTGCGGCTAAATTCGGAGACTTGCGTGCAATTTTTGAAGATTTAGTTGTAGATCAGCGTGCGGCGATTCTCGATTGTTTGACAGACTATAATCTCAGTCCGTACAACACGCGAGGTCATGGTCCCGAAAGTTATTGTCGCGAGTGTAGATGTGAGATGTTGACCTCAGACACGGAATCGCTGACGACTGTCAGTAGTTTACTTTCACAGCAGTTTCGAATGACTTCACCTAACGGGCAAACACTAAGCTGTGATTCAGACGAGGGTACAATGGCTGACAACTCATGCGAGTCTGCTGACGATGATCGCAACGAGAATGGCGAGAAGAAGAGCAACAGTAACAAGAACCATTACGATGGTAATAGCAGTGGGTACGACGAACCTAAAGAAAAGTTAGGAAGTGTTTCCCAAAGGTCTAGAAAGAAAGAAAGGAAAGATAAAAGATCCGTGATAACATCGTGTACGCATGCTGTCTCAAAGGATGACGAGAGACACGTATTCACATTACCAACAGACATCCAGGATGAGGTTTCTAGTGGTTCCAATTTCAGAGTCCCAGTCACTGAAGAATCAATCAATATACGGCGATTGAAAGATGTCAAAGAAGCTACAATATCTTCCAGTTTCTCAGATTGCCACCGCAAAAGCATTTTGAAAAAGAATACCCAAACGACACATTCACACGGGGCAAATTCAAAGGGGGACAATTTGGACCATTCAAAAATTTGCGACATCAGCAGATCAAAAGTGGGTGTTATCACGGATAAAGTGTTGCAAGATATTTACGCTCCGTTGCCCTACAAAGCTATGTCTCTGCTAACATCTAGAAACTATGGCTTCCTCGCTGGCTTGTCCTGTCCTTGCGGAAGGGGGCTCCAAACGTCCCTAGCAACCGTGACCTCCCACTTAGCTACAGGGAAACCCATAACGCCACCCACGGGGTCTATAAAGGGGGACAACTTCTTAATGCCATCGCCTGCTAGTCTCACATATTGTAATAACCATCAAAAAGACGAGGTTGTTCCGGTACAAAAACATTCTGAACGAGATGGAAAGAACAGCAATGTAGGAGAACTCGTCGCTCTAAGTGAAAGAAAAGACGCTGGCGGTTCAAAAAGCGACCAGCACACAATGGGCGTTCACCACGAGAAAGAAGCCCTTGGTTGCAGTCCAGCCTTAAAAAACGGTGAATCTAATGATTGCCTCGCTTCACAAACAAAGCCAGGTAATCGCACTATAAGGAACGAACGAGCCTCTCTTTCTGCGAAAGACGAGAGTCCTTTGAGAAGTCGGCCCCAAACTAAACAGCCTTACGAGACTGGAATTAAAATTGATTGCGGCCTCATTACAAGTTCGCTCCACGAAATGAATAAGCGGGCTCAAATGTCGTTACCACACACGACGAAAGATTCAATTGATCAGACATTTACTGCTGATGGTATAGTTGATTGTTCAGATCATTCATGTCCTGAAAATCCATATAACGAAATCTATGAGCGCTCGTTTGTCGAATTGAAAACAGAAAGTGCCAAGAATGAATACACTCGTAAGCACAGATTAGGACTTGTCGCGTTGGATTTGCTCCCAGAGAGTGCCGTAGATGGAGAAACTATAGAAGCGACAAACAAACTTTTAAAACCCAGAAGGTCAAAAGTAATAGAAAATATCGCTAAAATGTTCGAAAGCAGTTCTGAAAGCAGCAGCAAAAAGAAAGCTGTAGACCTGACCACCCAGAAAAACAACAGCCGGGTTAAAATAAAAAATGCGCATTCTAACAAAGCCATTTGCACAACTGAAAACCCAAGTCAAATATCTCAAGATAATTTGGTTTCCAAAGTTGTCGAAAGTGCTACAAACATTCCCCCGGCTATCCCGCATTCAAAGCGGCGCTTGCCTGGTACGAATCTAACCAGACAGGATAATTTATGTGGGAGACCTGAGAATTACAATTTGAATTTCAATGAAGACCCGCCTGGCGCTGAGAACACTCATCTGCTCGCAATATCAAAAACTATCAGATCTAGATCGGGTTCAAAGCAGGGCAGAGACAACGAAACAAAATCCGTCAAGTCTGATATTGAAAGCTGCAGATTAAAAACCAACGAATTAAAATGCGTTAAAGGTAAAACAGGAAAAACTAAATCGTCGTCTTCATCATATTCGACAGAATCAAAATTAGTCAAACAAAGATCGGATACCCCATCGTCGTCATCAGTTTCATCATCATCTTCTTCTAGAAGGAGAAGCAGTCATACCAAACACAAAGTTTCCAAGAAGTCGTATCATAGGAAACGGAGTAAACAAAGATCAGAACGAACTAAAAATGGACATGGGAAAGAGGAACGAACATATTACTATTTTAGCTCGGATTTTTCAGACATTGATGTCGTTGAAGTGGGAAATATGGAACAGTTCAGTCCAGGTAAGTCCACGGATACTTCGCGCGGCAACATATTCACACGTTGTAAAAAGAGGAGTGTATCAAGCGACGAAATCATGTTAACGAATTCATCAGACCCCGCAAACCCACGGGTACCATCACCAAACAACCCTGCAGATGCTGGAGTCTACGAACAAGAAGTTTATGCGCTGCCATCAAATTCTTCAGATCTTAGAAGCAGGAATAACAGCAATGACATGGTTAACTCTCCTCAGCCCAGTCCTGAAATATCGAAGATTAGAAAGATGAAAAGAACCGATGTGTACAAATCGAGGAAAAGTAACAATAAACTTTTGTCAGACGTAATTATCAGGAATTATGATATGCAGGTTTATGGCAATGTATGATCTCATCTTAAAAACTGTTTCCATATTATCTTGATTGACTAGCAGGAATTATGATATGAGGTTTATGGCAATGTATGATCTCATCTTAAAAACTGTTTCCATATTATCTTGATTGACTAGCAGGAATTATGATATGAGGTTTATGGCAATGTATGATCTCATCTTAAAAACTGTTTCCATATTATCTTGATTGACTAGCAGGAATTATGATATGAGGTTTATGGCAATGTATGATCTCATCTTAAAAACTGTTTCCATATTATCTTGATTGACTAGCAGGAATTATGATATGAGGTTGGATTTAATCTTAAGAAATGTTGATGTGCAAGACTGTGATAACATCTGGTGTGTCATTGATTATAAAAATGATGCCGTGAAGGTTGCTTGCGCTGCAATGACTGATTTCCTCCAAAGAATTGTTCATTTTAAGACTGCAATAATATCTTGTTCTGTTTTCAGGATTTTAACTGGAAACGACATGCAGATTTGCTTTAAAATAATATTATTTATAAATGTGGTATAGTACAATTAAGATAGCTGTAGTTAAACTGAACGAGTTGTTTACAACTAAATTGATAATGGCTAATCGAACCGACTCCATTGCACATGGGAGCTCATATATGTGCTCTCCCTTTCATTATGAAAGCACAGGCAACAGAACACAAACTATGTAGCTTCCTCAGCGTCTCCAAATCTTCCCCTGACTTCGTAATATGCTCATTTGCAGCTGGAGCGACTGGGAAATGCGATCGTATCATGAAAAAACCCACCACAAACCTGGTCTGTCAAACTGAGCACCTAATTTGAACCTGGTGCATTTGAATTGTAAGCCAAGCTCACAGTCCCTATACCACATTTTCCCCAGATATGGGCATGTCAGCTACAAAAATGCAGAAACACTAGTTTCTATAGGTAAGGAAGCCAGCTCTGCCCAACTTTACTTAGTCGTCTTTTACGACAAGCCAGGCAGGTTGCAATGTTACTCATTTTTACTACCCATTTGGGCCTCAGTAATACTTTGCCCGTACGCTGTAGTTAAATGTATGTATGGTGACCCTCACATTGCAGTTAAATGTATAAGTATGTGGGCCCTCACATTGCAGTTAAATGTATAAGTATGTGGGCCCTCACATTGTAGTTAAATGTATAAGTATGTGGGCCCTCACATTGCAGTTAAATGTATAAGTATGTGGGCCCTCACATTGCAGTTTAATGTATAAGTATGTGGGCCCTCACATTGCAGTTAAATGTATAAGTATGTGGGCCCTCACATTGCAGTTAAATGTATAACTATGTGGACCCTCACATTGCAGTTAAATGTATAACTATGTGGACCCCCACATTGTAGTTAAATGTATAACTATGTGGACCCCCACATTGTAGTTAAATGTATAACTATGTGGACCCTCACATTGCAGTTAAATGTATAACTATGTGGACCCTCACATTGCAGTTAAATGTATAACTATGTGGACCCTCACATTGTAGTTAAATGTATAACTATGTGGACCCCCACATTGTAGTTAAATGTATAACTATGTGGACCCTCACATTGCAGTTAAATGTATAACTATGTGGACCCTCACATTGCAGTTAAATGTATAACTATGTGGACCCTCACATTGCAGTTAAATGTATAACTATGTGGACCCCCACATTGCAGTTAAATGTTTAACTATGTGGACCCCCACATTGCTGTTAAACGTTCAACTATGTGGACCCCCACATTGTAGTAAAACGTATGTATGTATAATGTGGCGGTCAACATTGCACTTTAATGTATATGTGGTGTTTTTACATTGTAATCAAGTGTATGTAACTTGGCCCTTGCATTTAATTTAGATGTATATTTGGGACCTTTACATTGTAATTTAATGTATGAACCATAGCCCTTGCGTTGTATTTCTTCTGTCTGATCGTTTAGAGATGTATTTCTCTTTTTAATTGACTTGTTCATTCATATTTGTTTAAATTTTTATCAGGTCAAGTCAGGTCATCCCATTACCAGTGAGGTCATTGGTGCCCAAGAAGAAGACATCCTCACAACCCCGCGCCATCCTTCTCTGTCAGCAGTCCGCTCCCTGTGCCTCTTCTGGTCTGAGATTGGTCCATTCTTTTATGTTATCCAACTCATTTTGTGGCGGCCTCTTCGTCGTCTGCCTTGCGCCTTTCCGTGCAGGATCGTATTTACAAGATCGTTTGATCTCAGTATGTAACCGTACCAAGCGAGTTTCCTTTTGAGAGTTGCCAAGAGGTCTTCAAAAGGCTCTATTGCTGTTGAAATTCTTTCTCGTATTTCCTCATTTGTAACTCATTAGTCTTCCTCCCCATACATTAAAGTTAAATGTATGTCTGGGGGCCTTTACATTGAAGTTAAATTTATGACTGGGGCCTTTACATTAAAGTTAAAAACATATCTGGGGGGCCTTTACATTAAAGTTAAAAACATGTCTGGGGGCCGTTACATTAAAGTTCAAATCATGTCTGGGGGCCGTTACATTAAAGTTAAAATCGTGTCTGGGGCCTTTACATTAAAGTTAAAATCATGTCTGGGGGCCGTAACATTAAAGTTAAAATCATGTCTGAGGCCTTTACATTAAAGTTAAAATCATGTCTGGGGGCCGTTACATTAAAGTTAAAACCATGTCTGGGGGCCGTTACATTAAAGTTAAAACCATGTCTGGGGGCCGTTACATTAAAGTTAAAACCATGTCTGGGGGCCGTTACATTAAAGTTAAAACCATGTCTGGGGGCCGTTACATTAAAGTTAAAACCATGTCTGGGCGCCGTTACATTAAAGTTAAAACCATGTCTGGGCGCCGTTACATTAAAGTTAAAACCATGTCTGGGCGATATTATTTTGTTGGCGCTGCTTCTGGTTCAATTATTAACTGCAACAGTTGTATTGTCATCATTTATCTTCCTTGTAGATGTTCTAGAATGTTCCAGTATATGTATTTATTGTTATCCTCATTATACTTGGCTTTTCCCTGTGTGAGAGCATTGTGGTCACCGTTGACTTTCTTGTGCTTAATCTACGCTAAGGGCAATTTGTGCTTAATCTACGCTAAGGGCAATTTGTGCTTAATCTACGCTAAGGGCAATTTGTGCTTAATCTACGCTAAGGGCAATTTGTGCTTAATCTACGCTAAGGGCAATTTGTGCTTAATCTACGCTAAGGGCAATTTGTGCTCTGGCTGGGGTTATTTTCTATGGCACTTTGTCTTACTTGTTCTACAAAGGAGTTTACGAACTCCATACACAACCTTACTTAGCCACTTATTACAACATGTGTCTATTTCTTCCTCTGAGCATCGCCATTCAGAAGCACAGTGAAGGTCAGAATCGTTTCCTGAATATAAAAAAAAAAACAAAGATAATATATATTGGCACACACAGACGACGCCCCCCCCCCCCCCCCCCCAACCCAAGAACACTATTGGTAATGAAGAAATTGAATACGTGGATTACTTTGAATACCTTGGCTCTTTGACAACGAACGATGGGGGACTGTACAAGGGAAATAAGGAGACGATTGTCCACAGTGATACAGAAACTGAATAGTATGCAAAATGTGTGGCATAATACGAACAAAGAGTTTAAATTGAAGATTTTAAGAACATGCGTATTCCCGAGAACAGCGTACGATTGTGAGAAATGGACCATCACACAAGTATTAAGGAGGAGCAGGGTATTTGAGACAAAATGCTACAGAAGCATCCTCAAAATTCCTTGTTTAAGGAAAATAACAAATAAAGCCATCCTTTAAGATCTGAGTGTGGAAGAGAACTGGCTTATAAACCATGTTATGTCTCGGAAACAGAGGTTTTCCTGCCACATCAAGCGCAATGACTGACTGGAGATAGCAGTTCTGGAGAGCATTATTGCAGGAAGACGAGGCAGAGGCTGACCAAGATCGTAGATGGATACAAGACATCAAGGACACCCTAAACATGCACACGGAGCAGGAGGGCAGACTGACTGCTGATCAAGATTCCTATCGAATGTCTGTGATTAGAGCGACGTTCTCACAAGGACGTGCTGCACGATAATGATGATAATTTATTCCTTAATCATATATGAGGGATTCCGTGGCGAAGTGGTTAAGCCGTCGGCCTCATGATCAACTGGTGTGGGTTTGACTCCGGACTCCACCGTCTTTTTCACGAGTGCTTGATGCGGAGTCCCCTGCATCTCGTAGTCGCCCCCTAGTCGTCTTGTCCTTGACTTGCCATTGGGGTCGGGCGGCTCGAGACGAGAGAGTGAGGATAAAAAGTAGCGCTGTTAATCCTTACTAAAAATAGCGATAGCAAATAAATTATGCCATCATCGTCTACGATGGACGGCGGCCTTTGCCTTCGTAAATGAGTTATTGATTACAGAGCCTTCTTTCAAATCCAGAAAGCAAGACTGAAGATGCAGAACAGTAAATGAGCTGACAGTAGCCATCGACTCATAGCTGGCTGCTTGTATCAGGATCAGCAAAACAGAGCTGACCAAAACCCTGTTTCGCCTCCAAGCGGCGGCCTTGAAAACAAGCTGTGCTAATGTAGTCTGTCTAAAAGAATAAGGATCTCGGTGGGAAGGCAAGCCCGGTACAGGAAAAAACCACTGAAACCGGGTGTGTCAGGCCAAAAGACACAGATGTCGCAGCCTCGCTGTATACTACATTATCCTTTTCAGGACAAAAGGTGAAGGAATCTAGAAAGTCACTCAGACTATGCATGCTATTTTTATGTGAGGATTGTGTGGTTTACAATGCGTTGAGTTGGAGAATCTACTACATGCGAGGAGTTTAATATGACATGTTTAAGTTGAGTGAAAGGGCCCTAATCTTTCTACCACAATAAAGGGCTTGTTGACCTACACAGAACAGTTCTTCTTCGACGTTCGTCATGAAAATGACGTGTCATAGTTTGCTGCGATATCTGGACTAATTCACCCAGTTTCATTTTTGGGTATTGTGTTTGCCTTTCCACTGCGACCCCTATTCTTTTAGTCAGCCTACACTAGTGCAGCATGTTTCCAGGGCCACTGCTTCGAGGCTGAATGTGGTCTTGGTCAGCTCTTGTCCACTGACCCTGTTGCAAGCAGCCAGCTACGATTGACTGTGCTACATCGTCGACCCCACACTGAACAGTATCAGAGGGATTAAACATCAATTTTAAAAGTTCGATTTGCCGGAATGTGTACCCTTGTACGTTCTTATTCCTGATTGCATAACAGTACCAACGTTATGTCATGGCTTTGCATAAGTAATCAGTTCAGCTTAGGTGCCACCTGCACAGCGAAGGTCAGCGGCATTGGATCTCCAACATTCTGTCTCTTGATGATACAATCTGCCATGCTTTTCTCTGTCCATCGTTTAATGTTATCTTCCCATTTATAGTGTTACAAGGAGTGACACGTTTGTTTAGGATCTACGTGCTAGGTAAAAAATCTAGGAGCCATGCATAGTGCAGAAGAGGATGCAGATTTTTCTTAGGGTTTTCTGCATTATGGTGTTCTACGCCAGACAGTAATGATGCGTATACGTAATATCCGGCAATCCCATATTCAATTTGTGAGTGATTTGCTTGAGTGTTAATGTATCACTCGCGTTGGTGTAAGTAAAACTAGAACAGTGACTTCTTTTTCGTTCATTCTCAGTCTCGCGCTACCAAGCCCTGATAAGGGCTTTGCAAGTAGCAGAATGTTTTCCGGAGAACGGAATGTGTTGTGTCGTAGATTATAGCTTGACTGCAATATTTGCACCTTGGCGGTCTGACACATCCGACTTCAGCAGGCATTTTTGAGTACTGAGTTAGCCTTCCCTCTTCGATCTCTTCTCCTTGGCCAGTCTGCTCTGTTGCAGTCTGTTATACAGGATCACTGCGTGGAGGTGTAGAAGAGTCTTGACAGTTCTGGTTCTCTGGAGCTAGCAGTCAGCTTTGGGTCGCTGACTGCTGCAGCTCATGCACTGCTCAACATTGAGTTGACATAAATAAAACTAGAATAGTAACTGACATGCTTTATTAATTATGTTTCATGGAACATGCAGTTCTAATTTATTCTCTCAGTTAACCTCTATTTTAAGCTCTCCTTTCCGCCGATGAGTCTTCAGCAAATGTAGCTTCAACTTCCACAGTTGTTGGAGTTCCCACTCCACTCTTCTCCTATGGATTCTAAACCAGTGCATGAATCATTATATTTTCAAGTTTTTTAAATAGTTTTTATGGGTGTCCTAGCCATCTTGACTATATATGCACAATCACTAACTCTTGTTCTGATGACAAATGTTAGCGGATGTCTGCAGTCTGGATGTTTAGTTATTGCATCTGACCATCTGCTACAGAAGAAGTTGTTTGTCCATCGTATCCGTAGAGAAACACATTGTCATTTGTATATCCACACGGGCATTCGTCGGTGCCAGCTATCTTCAATTTGTTGAATAGGTGGTACCTCAGTCTATTGTGGCCAGTGCGAAGTCTGAAGACAACGACCTGCTCTCTTCTGTTCAACTGGTAATATGCATCGTTTTTGGGAATGTATCATTTGATACCCATGAATGTATCATTTAATAATGTATCATCAATAACATTTTACTTTCTCAAAATGGACATTGATCTGTTTGTTTTATGACATGATAAATTAGTACAACTCTGCTGCTTTTGTCAACAATGGATATATGTTTGTTTGTGGAGTTGTTTTTTTTTCTCCAGACATGTCATCAATAATTAATTTCACCATTTTGAGTTCACTCATTGTCTATTTCTTTGCCAGTTTTTTTTCTTCTGAGAATTTGTTATGGTGCTGCATGGTACTTGTATCTTGGGACAGAGTTGTTTTTTTTTTGGTTCACCGTATTTCTCTAATCCCCAAGGCGATGTGCGTTGCACTGTGGTTTTTATTTTGCGCCTGTCGGCCCAGTGCATCCGACTTCCGCATGCATTTTATGTAAGGGTCTGCTTCCTCCTGCATTTTCTAAGGATTTGCTTCCCCGGGGTAACGGCCGGTGCGGTGATGGGGATCGAGCCCAGCACCTTCGGGTTGTGAGGCGTGCCACTTAACCACTAGGCCACACCGTTCCCTTTAAGACAGAGTTTGATCCTCGGTCTAGACACGCTCCAGTCTACCCAATTGTATATGTATATCTGACTCAGAGTTAAGGAAGGTAAAGTGGTGAGGAAATGGAAATGGTCATTCCGTGTCAGAAAAAGCTGAGTCCTTGTACAATGAAAGCTCGAACACTTCATCCATGACAGCAGCAGAGTCTGTTAGGAAGGTGTTCCTTTCCTTTATTTTTTTTCACCAAAGAAAAATAAATAAAATTTACAAAGAAAATAAATAAAATTACATTGAAAGATAGTCTCAAAGAAAAATGAATAAAATTACAAAGAAAAATAAAGTCCCTAAAAAATAAAATTACATTGAAGAATTAAATAAAATCGCAAAAAAAAAAATTTAATATAGTCCCAAAGAAAAATAAATAAAATCACTAAGAAAAATAGTCTCATAGCAGACAGGGATGAAGAGATAGATAATAGGGCCTTTCCTCAATACCTTTCTTTTCCTCACTGTACATCAGGTACCCCTTTACAGTTGGGTCGATTGGAGCGTTTCAGTAGCGGGAGTTGAACCATGTACCTTTGTTGTGAATAGCAAATGCTCTACCACATACACTAATCAGACATGTGGCAAAGAACACTTCAATAATCAATACAGCTGATGACTATAGACACAAAATGGAGTATATCCAGACATGTAAAGTAGCGGACCACACAGGGAAAACAAAGGGCGGGGAGACTTAATAACAAAGAAAATAAGGCCAGGGCACTTGGAGTGCCATGTGTGAAATTAAAGATGATAGCCAACAATAAAAACTAGTGGAGTGTTACCATTACAGTCATGGATCACTGTGGTCGAGCAGTAAGACACTCGCCTCTCAAAGTGATGAACGAAAGCGGCGTGGGTTCGAGCCACTCAAATTTCAAGCGACCCCTGGTCTTAAAAGAGGCGAGACCAGAGTGCCTGCATCCTGAATGTACTCCAGTCGTTTCGACTAATGTCTTGTCAGAGGTCCAAGGTAGGTCGGGGACCAGATAGTGAGGTTGATGACCAGCGCAGCCACTCCCTCACAAATCCAAATACAGCGGAAGTTACATCATCAAGACAAAACCGTCTCATGGTGTCGCCACCATCGCTTGTGATGGGCAACAAACTTGTATCCATTGGAATCTCCAAGTTACATCAAGTTCACATGCTCTTTGATGCTGGTTGTGTACTCCAGGACACAACAAATCCAGGTCACCATGGCGCCTAGAAATATTGCTAAGGCATCTAACATTTCAGGACGAGTGTCATATTTACTCACATACTTTGCCCCATCCTTTTTATTCAGTACAACTCCTGCCTCCTAGATACTAAACAAATGTGTTACCCCCTTGGTGTAGTCATTCTACATGTTAGAGCTTTAGTCTCGAACGATGGACATGTACACGCCTGGCAAAATTGTAATTATGGCAAGAGACCGAAAACATTGGAGATCCATGTCATCTGTAATGTTTATGCTGCCTGTTCAATTACACAATGGTCCCCAGTGGTCCGCCGGGGTCTTTGTGTATGACAAGGACAAGAATAGCACCACTGTTTCACATGGCATAACACCGGCCATGGTTAGGTGGTTTGTTTAGAGCAGCATAGATGGCGCCTAATAGACTGTGGGTCTACTTTGCTCTAGTGTTTGAGTCTATTAAGATGGATTTGCATATTGGTTAACCACCCTCCACGGCACTTGTCCCAACGCAGCGGGGTAATAAGCCGCTCAAGCCTAGCCCGCTAAGCAGGAAATTCTCCTCCCGGATATATCCAGCTCATATCAGATCTGGTACCTGCCCAGGGGCACCTACCACTACCTAAGTACAAGTCGACTAAGGACTATTTACACGAATACACTTGGCTTGTTTTTTTGTTTTTTTTACATACTTGAATAATGGTATTCAATCAGGCAATGTTGCCTAAAGCTACTTGAATTTGTGTCTGTCCTTCGCCCTTAAGTACCATGGTGGTCCAAAGCCATGCTCGTTTTATTGTCTTATATTTGTTTATGAGACAGTTTGGCCTAGGGTGAAACGTCTGTTTCCCAATCCCAAATACAGCCGATTCGAATCTCTTCTTTGGTGCGATCTTTCCTGCATGTATAGAAAGTAAGGACCAACTACTGCACCGCACACTTGCCAAGAAAATTATAACAATCAAATAGGTTGTTTGTTGTAAGAAGCTACGTTCTGCACAAAGAATTCTACTTATAAATTTGTTCGACACTGAGATGTTTTTTTGTTTGTTTGTTATTGTGTTTTACTCTGTATTGCAATGGCCCATTTTTCAAGTTCACTTTCCATCAACCAAAGCTGTTTTACTGTAAGGATATGTGAAATGGATATAAGAAAAGAGTGGAGGTTGAGAACGTTCAGGGTTTGGTAGCGGGAGGTTGAGAACGTTCAGGGTTTGGTAGCGGGAGGTTGAGAACGTTCAGGGTTTGGTAGCGGGAGGTTGAGAACGTTCAGGGTTTGGTAGCGGGAGATTGAGAACGTTCAGGGTTTGGTAGCGGGAGGTTGAGTAGCAGGGTGTAGTCCGGATAACGGAATATATTGTGTTGCTATTTTACAGTTTGACTGCGATATTTGCACCTTTCGGTCCGACACATCCATCTTCGACAGCGGTTTAGTATCATTAAATGAGCTGATAGCAGTTGGCGACATAGCTGGTCCCTTGCATCAGGGTCACGGAACCATATCTGAGGAAGAGCCTGTTCCGCCCCCACGTGGCCTCCCTGGAAGCAGGCTGTACTAGCTACTCATGAATCATCATCATTATCTGTCCCGTAGCCCGAAAGATAACGGTTTTTATTTATAAATACAAAATATTTATGCTGGCGTCCACACCACTGCCGAAGTTTGGGCTACCTAACAAAATGGGAAAGTTGACAAGACCGTGGACCCAGACGATATTCCTTCAGGACTGCTGAGATATGCTCTAGAACTGATTACCCCTGTCATGCATCAACTGTTTATAACGATCTGGATGGTTGTATAAGTTCCTCCTTTATGGTGTATATTGTATTCATTGCATGACTATATTAGACGAAGGAATCCCCCACGAAATAAAGTAGCTACATGTCCATCGCTCTATTGCGTCCCCTGGCTACCACCTTTGCTGAAGATAAACCATCTTCCTCAGCAGTCATGTTTCACTGCCAGTCATTTTACAATTAATGCGAATCACATATCAATGGAAACAGTGAGGACTGGGGTTTATTTCACGTGGATCTTCTGGTAGGGATATCTCTGGTCTCTGGGTAGTGAGATCGGACTCACGCGTCCAGTGTCGAGCACGTTAAGAGTTCATTGGCAGTTGAAAATACAAAATAGAAGGCTTAACGGCCACTGCCAAGACAAAATTAAAATTAAAAATATATCCAAGTTAGGGATCAAGATGCTGAGTAGCTCATGAGCTGCAGTGGGTCAGCGACTCATAGCTGACTGCTAGTGTCAGGGCCAGCGAACCAAAGCTGCCAAGACCCTGCTACACCTCCACGCGGTGATCCTGGATAACAGGCTGCAGCAGGGCAGACTGGCTAAGTAGAAAGGATCGAAGAGGGAATGCTAACCCGGTACTAAAAAAATGATTGCTGAAGTCGGATGTGTTGGACCGAAAGGTGCAAATATCGCAGTCAAGCTGTAAACTACGACACAACGCATTCCGTTCTCTGGACTACATTCTGCTACTTAAGCCCTTTCAGGGTTTGGAAGTGGGAGATTGAGAATGAACGAAGCCAAGCCAAGCCATTTCCAAGTTATTTGTACCTTTCCCAATGTGGTTTATTACGAGCAGCTATAGATGGCGCCTAACTGACTGCGAGTCTACTTAGCTCTAGTGTTTGAGTCTATTAAGATGGACTAGCACATCGTTTAGAACGCCCTCCAGGAAACTGGTTGTATACAGACTCTATAGAGTCTTCTAAACCAATATAAAGACGTTAAGTTGAGTTAATAAGAGCACTTTAAAATATGAATTATAGAGAGCAATTAACTACATCGACTCGCTTGAATCGCGGAACTGAACAAATTTCTATGGAGATCATAAACAAATTCAAACTGTGGAGGGACCTGTTCAGGGTCTAGCTTCCTGTCAGGCTGCCTGGAGAGGGATGGGCTCCCCCAGGTGCAAAACGGCCTAAGACACGCCAATAATGCATAAATAAATTGAAAGACATCCTCATCGTACAAGGCGACTGGAATTCTAAAGTTGGCCTTGTTGCATATAAAACCTAGCCAGATAAATGTGGACCCTACAGCAACAGAACTTCACACGAGAGAGAGTACCGATTGATAGATTTGCTGAATACAATCACTTTGTGCTTGCAAACACGCTGGGAAACCACAAGACATTTCAGACCACGTTGCAGGGAAAGCTTGTCCCACTACTAAATACATGTTCAGACTAGGAGGCGACGGATGCCCAAATGAATGACAGAATCCTTCAACACAATTCTCAGGGACACCGCTGAGACAATGCTGGGGAGAAAAAGAAACAAGTCCAAGCCCTGAGTCACAGAACATATATTGTTACTGTGCGATACCAGGATGGTTCTCAAAAAAGAGAAAAATAATCCTTCTAGGGTTGACAAATATAGGGCAATTAATAAGACTACACGAAAAAAAATGGCAGAAGCAAAGGAGGAATGTATATCAGAACATTGCACACAAATTTAGGACTGCATTGCCAGGAACAACAGTAGGAGAGCGAACCAGCTGGTTAAGGACCTGACAAGAAAGAGCACAGCCAAAGTAAGAACAATACAGGACGTGACATGGATCACCTTGACGGCAGAATAAGATGTTATTCGGAGATGGACTGCATACTGCTCCCAATTATATAACATATATACTACTGGGGACCCTAGAGTGACATTAATAGAAGTCCCACAAGAAGACATTCGATAATTGCACCATCCTACGTGAAGAAGTAGAGGTGGCGGTAAAGTTTGTCAAGAAGGACAAGGCAAATAGTATAGACAACAAACCAGGCGAATCACATCGAGAGACCGTGGTTAAAGACATTCTCACGACGTTGGGTAACACGATCTGGCAGACGGGGGAATGGATTATCTTTAACAGACTGCAACCAAGGACAGAACAGAAGAACAGGCCATTTCGGGCTGGTCGCAGCACAATTTAACACATTTTTAATTTGCGTCTGCTCAACGAAAAATACCTTCAGAATAGTCAAAAGCTATACCAGGTCTTTGATGACTTTTAAAAAAGCTTTCCACGTGGTCTGGCATGAGGCCCTGTGGGCAACTATGCAGAAATATAAGATGGAATGTCGGCTTACCTATGTCATTGAGAAACTCTACTCCCTGGTCACCAGTGCAGTCTACCTTAACGGGAAGACTGGGGAATAGTTCCGCACGTCAACCGGTGTACTACAAGGATGTATTCTTTCACCGACCCTATTCAACGTTTATCTTGAACGTATCATGCCCTAAGCTCTGGAGGCTTACGTGGGTACTGGTACTAGGTGGTCGTCCCCTCACAAATCTCCGGTTTGCTGATGACATTACCGGGCTGGCTGGAATGGAGCTATAGCTTGCGAATCTAATCTCAAACCTTGGCAATGCCGCTCAAAGGTTTGGAATGGAAATAGGTGCAGATAAGAGTAAAATCATGGTCAACGTTCCGGAGGGCCTAGCAAGTCTGATTGTGATCAAAGGCGAGCCATTGCAAATTGTTAAACAGTTTAAATACCTGGGAACACTGATGGATGCGGACGGTTCCAGAACTGAGATTCAGGCAAGAACAGCGATGACCATGGCTACTCTGATCAAACTGATGCCGATATGGAGGGATAAAAACATAAACTTGAAATACGAGTTAAGTTTAATGTATGCACTTGTCCCCTCTGTGTATCTTTACGCGTGCGAAACTTTCTGACAGCGGTTCTAGAGCGAAGAATTTGTGCAATGGAGATGAAGTGTCTGCTGTCGAATTCTCTGTATTTCGTATCTGGACTCCGTCACGAATTAGGCAGTTCGGGACATCGTTAAGAGAGAGGTCGACCAATATAAAGACCTATTGACTGTGGTAAAAGCACGCAAGCTCACATGGTATGGGCATGTTTCATGATCGTCTGGGTTGACCAGGACGGTTCTGCAAGGTACTGTGCCCGGGAAGTGTAAGAGAGGGAGGCAGAAAATGAGATGGGAAGACAACACCAGAGAGTGAACGGGAAGGTCCACAGCTGGAACAAATATCCTGGCACAAAACTGAGTGAAGTGACGGGAACTGGCCTAACAATCTGCAGTATTGGTGCCCCAATGAAGTGACGGGAACTGGCCTAACAATCTGCAGTATTGGTGCCCCAATGAAGTGACGGGAACTGGCCTAACAATATGCAGTATTGGTGCCCCAATGGCCTTTCGGGTTACGGGACTGATGATGATGATGATTAACAAATTGAGGGCAGATTTGGCAAACATGTCTTACGGGTTCCAGAAAGTAGCGATTCGGTACCATCACACCGGTACCATCACACTGTAACATAACACCATAACATCACACTGTAACATCACACCATAACATCACACTGTAACATCACACCATAACATCAAGGAAACAGAGGAGTCCGACAGTCTAGCCTTAGAGGAAACTAATACATGAAGAATACCTCAATTCAAGTGCCGTCTCCGCAAGGAAGGTTGGCTGCAATGGACCTATACTATCCCCTATCTCTTTTCTTGACGGTACACTCTACCACCGACTGACATTAGTCCATCTTTTGATTCTGCTCTCCCATTTATAGCGCTGCCCACCTCTTTTCCGCCGACCTTCAACCTTCCTCTCCAGTATTGTTTCCAATAAAGTATCGTGTTTTTGTAATATGTCCAAAACATTTGACTTGCCTAATTTTAATGTCTTTTAAAAGTCCTCTACCCAGGCCTACTCTCATCATGACGACGCTATTTGTTTGTTTCTCTTCCCACGAAATGCGACACAATCTTCTGTATAACCCCATTCCGAGGGCCTCTATTTTGTTTTCCAGCTGTTAGTTCATGGTTCATTTTTCTGTACGGTATAATAATGTTGAATATATATAACACCTGATGTCTCATTTATAATGTATAGGCGATTTGCCTGGATGCCAATATATTCCTCATCATATTTAATACATCTTTGACCATTCGTCTGTTCCTTTCATATCACTTGTGGGATCCAGATGC
Organism: Ariolimax columbianus; assembly: GCA_036924085.1. Taxonomy (NCBI): domain Eukaryota; kingdom Metazoa; phylum Mollusca; class Gastropoda; order Stylommatophora; family Arionidae; genus Ariolimax; species Ariolimax columbianus. Next base: position 27,973,161 of record JAVGWX010000019.1, read on the forward strand.
TGAGCAGCGCATGAGCTTCAGTTGTCAGCGACCCATAGCTGACTGCTAGCGTCAGGGCCATCGAACCATAGCTGCCAAGGCCCTTCTACACCTCCACGCGGTGATCCTGGATAACAGGCTGCAGCAGAGCAGACTGGCTAAGGAGAAAGGATCGAAGAGGGAATGCTAACCCGGTACTAAAAAAATGCGTGATGAATTCGGATGTGTTGGATCGAAAGGTGCAAATATGGAAGTCAAGCTGTAAACTACGACACAGCTAATTCCGTTCTCTGGACTACATTCTGCTACTTAAGCCCTTTCAGGGTTTGGTAGCGGGAGATTGAGAACGAACGAAGCCAAGCCATATCACTTGTAATTATCTGCCCCAGATACAAGTATCTGTCTACCTGTTCTAGTATCCTACCGTTCACTTGAATATTAGTTTTGGTCTGAATGTTTGTTTAGGTAAATAACATAACTTTTGTTTTATTCATGTTAACCCATGGTCAACTATGACAAAAGGTGATGATGATGTTCGTCCGTCATGGCCCATGATGGCCACTCTCTCTGTTCATCCATTTGGGATATCTTTGTCAGTCAATGAGTTCGAAGGTGCCTGAGGAGCCCGATCTGAATATTGAAAGACCTAGGATAATGTAGACAGGGAATATTTCATTTTACTGGTCACGAGTTCTTCTCGCTGTTTATAATGGATGTTTCGCATGACGCTGCACTTTCACAAAGAGATATGCCAGGTATTATGACAAAGGCTAGATCCGAAGAACCCACAATTGACTTAACTTAACGTCTTTATACTGATTTAAAAGACTCTACAGAGTCTGTAAACAACCAGTTTCTTGGAGGGTCGTTTTTACCGATGTTCGAGTCCATCTTAATATACGCAAACACTAGAGCTAAGTAGACCCACAGCCATTTGGGCGCCATCTTTAGCTGTTCTTAATAAACCACAGTGGCAAAGGAACAAATAACTTGGGTAGATTGTGAATTTTGTCTGGCCAGCGGCCGTTCAGCCTTCTCTTTTCGATCTCCAACTGCCAAGAAATTTTTAACGTGCTCGACACTGAACGTAGGAATCCGATCCCACTACCCAAAAACGCTGCCAGGAGCAGACTGCGATACGGACCACGAATTACTGTTTGCAGTTTTCCAAACAAGACTACATAGGATCAACAAAGGTTGCCAGCCAATACGCTTCGATGTATCAGCAATGCCTACTGAATACAACATCAAAGTGGAAAACAAATTTGAGGCGTTGCTTGCGGTATAGGAAGAGATGACATCTGAGGAGTTGACATTGTACGCAAGCGATATTTTGATCTCGACAGCAAAAGAAATGATTCCAAAGATATTGCACAAGACACAGAGCTATATAACAGAGGAAACACAGAAACTCATTGCAGAAAGGCAACAATTAAAACAAATGGGAAGTAAGGGGACCAACACAGCATATAAAAACTGCGCAAGAAAAGTTAGAAGAGAAATAAGAAAAGATAAAAGAAGATACATAGTAGAAACATGTAAGGATATAGAAAACCTACAACAACAAGGCACAGAAAGAGATGCATTCAAAGCAATAAGAACACTGACAGTGGAATTCCGTCCGGTTCCACATGTCATAAATGACGAAGAGGATAACACATTAACAGAAACCAAAGACATACTGAATAGATGGAGAGAGTACTGTAGAACCATGTATGGAGATAGCACAAATCGCTCAGTTACAATCCTACCAAAGGATGAGAAAGAACCTGAACCAACATTGGAAGAAGTACACTATGCAATTAAAAGCCTGAAAAAGGGAAAGTCCCCAGGATGTGATGATATCCCAGCAGAGCTAATACAAGCAGGAGGAGAGGCATGTGCTCGAGTCTATCACAAGCTGTGTAAACAGATATGGCACAGTGCAGAGTGGCAAGAAGCATGGAAGAAATCAATTTATATTCCCCTCCCCAAAAAAGGCAACCTGAAGCTGTGCACGAACTACCGAACTATCGCACTGATCAGCCATGCTAGCAAGATGCTCTTGCGAATCTTATTGAGAAGGATAGAGAAAAGGTTTGAATCTGAAATTCACGTAGTCCAGGCAGGATTTAGGAAAGACAGAGGGACCCGGGACCACATATTCAATTTAAGGAATATCTATGAAAAATGTAGAGAGTTTAATGTAGACCTGTACACATGTTTCATTGATTACACTAAGGCCTTCGACACGGTAAAACATCAAAATATGTGGAGAATCATGAAGGAAATGGGGTTTTCTTTGCATTTAGTCCATCTCATTGAAACATTATACCAAGATCAACAAGCCGCTGTCCGAGTATCTGGGCAAACATCAGATTGGTTTGTAGTACAAAAGGGAGTCCGACAGGGATGTATCATCTCACCTTATTTGTACAACATATATGCGAAATGTATAATGAGAAATGTACGAGAAGATGAGAACATTGAAAGTTTCGACCCATTTACGATTGGGGGGTACGAGATTCCAGAGTTACGATACGCAGATGACACAGTGATACTATCAAGAAGTGCGGAAGGGCTAGAGCAGCTACTTTCATCCGTTAATGGACATAGTAAAGATCAAAATCTGTTCATAAACATAAACAAAACAAAGAGAATGACCACCGATAAAACACAATGTCAGCATAAATTTACAGTGCGTGGTGAGGAAATAGATCAGGTTACACATTTTGAATATCTGGGCTCAAGAATTGACAAAAATGGTGACTGCTCGAAAGAAATCAGCAGAAGACTAGCTATGGCAATGCAGAGACTGAACAGCCTAAAGAAATTATGGCAGGACACCAACAAAACGATAAAAGTAAAAGTCTTGAGAGCCTGTGTTTTTCCTGTGGCAGCTTATGGCTGTGAATCATGGATAATTACCAAAACTTCTAGACAAAGAATCGAATCCTTCGAGTCAAAATGTTACAGAAAGATCCTCAGAATACCCTGGACAGAGAAAAGAACAAATGTAGACATTCGGCAAGAGTTGAGCATAGAGGAGAACTGGTTTATCAATTCCATTTTGGCTAGAAAATGCAAATACTTTGGTCACATCAAGAGACACAACGGTCTTGAGAGAACGGTGATGGAAGGTATGGTGCCAGGCAAAAGAGGAAGGGGTAGACCAAGAAGACGATGGCACCAAGATATCCAGGAATGCCTGAGTATGACTGTGGCGGAAGCTGGTGTTTTGGCAAGGGAACGAGTTTCTTTCAGACAGACTGTGATGGGAGCGACGTTCTACAAAGGACATGCTACATGATGACCCAGAGATCAGGCGACATCCGACACCCGAGGCTGACACCTTACCTGGAGACCACAGAGTCTCTCTTACTTACTGGATCGGAGACGAAAGGACACTGTGAGGGGGAGGACTGAGTGACCAACATTTTGAGACTGGCTTGGCGTGGTCTGGCTTCGTTCGTTCTCAATCTCCCGCTACTAAATCCTGAAAGGGCTTAAGTAGCAGAATGTAGTCCAGAGAACGGAATGCGTTGTGTCGTAGTTTACAGCTTGACTGTGATATTTGCACCTTTCAGTCCAACACATCCGATTTCAGCAAGCATTTTTTGAGTACCAGGTTAGCATTCCCTCTTCGATCCCTTCTCCTTAGCCAGTTAGCCTTGCTGCAGTCTGTTATCCAGGATCACCGCGTGGAGGTGTACAAGGGTCTTGGCAGCTCTGGTTCGCTGGCCCTGACGCTAGCAGTCAGCTATGGGTCGCTGACCACTGCATCTCATGCGCTGCTCAGCATCTTGATCCCCATTTTTAGACTGAAATGAAAGGACAATGCAAGATCAAGTGGCGGGAAGAACACCCCAAATACCGCGCAGATGACGGATACAACCAACTATCCAGAAAAGACCAGGTTATCACACTACGTCACCGAACTGGCCACAACAGATAGGTACCAACAGCCTATGTTACTGTGGCCTGTCAAATATAACAGCAGTACATGTACTACAAGACTGCCCCCAGCACACAGATCTGAGGAGAAGATTTGTCGTGTATGCCCATAAGGGGAAAATGTAGGACAATACTGACAGCAGACTGTGTTGGAGAATCAGGAGTCCCACTCTAAATGAGTAATGATCACAGAAGAAGATACCATGTTTAACACAAGAGTCTTAACATGGTGTCGTATGATACTTGGGAGTCTGGGGAAGAGTTATGTTTCTGTTTCTAAGAATCGATATTATTGCACTCTGGGTATCCCCATAGGTGCTCAGTCTCTCTCTCAGCAAATGGTGCACGGCCTGGATGCTGATGATCCATGTAGGCAGCTGGTTGTATACTCTCCTGCTCTGTCCTATCATGCGCCTAATCCGCTCAAACTTCGTTTGATGTAGAAACTTTACAATGTGTATATTGCTGATTAATATATTTCGGTGTCCTCCTCAACCAACAGACGGTCGTTGATTGATTTCAAAATGTCAGGTCCTATCCATCACTAGGTTGCCCATGATGGGAACTTGTGAAGCCAAGATGTCAGCTCCTTCGCTGAGATGAACCCCAGCATGACCAGGACAGTAGATCCATCTCAAGCATTGGAGGCGTGAGGCCTCAACAGCTACTACCCAGACGTACCTTAGCCATCCCTTCTGAAGTACGATGATTGCCCTTGATAAAGGGGTCTCAGATAGCCCATCTTAACGCTGAGGTTACTGCTTCCATCTCCATTCTCAAATTGGAGGTTATCGACGTGTATGCCCCACTCCGTTCAGCAACGACCTATCCTCTCACTCTAGCTGAGAAGCCCCAGTCTGGTGTCCCGCTGCGCAGCACCGATCTGTCGGTGTATATGAGGTCATCATAATCCTGCATGATCTCAGCTGATTCACCTCGAGCTCTGCTCTTCCGTTTCCCCACTGTCTGTATTCCTTTCCTAAGGTTATGATGACTCTCTGTCATTCTTCCCCCCCCCCCCCCTCTGGCCGATTGTTTTCTCTGTCTGCTATGCCATTCATGACGCCCCTCTCTTGCTTCTTGATGTGAAATGTACTATATGTGAAATACGAGGCGTTTTCAAATGAAACTGCAACTAGTGAACATACGTACGATGCGCATGATGACGTTACCTCTGGTGTAAACAGCACATACCAACCGTCAAGTTTGTAAAATGTTATTATCCCCCAACTCATAGTTTCATCAGCAGACCATTGAAAACATGGCGGGTGTGTTAAGAATCCGTCCAGAGTTGATCAGCGAGCGGTGATTCGGTTTCTAACAGCTGAAGAATGTCGACCAGTTAACATTCATCGCAGAATGCAGGCAGTGTATGGTGACAAAAGTGTATCAAAGATAACAGTGAAGAACTGGACAACGATGTTTAAAGGAGGACGTGAGTTAACACAACAATATGAGCCTGACCTGGTCTCGGAAGATCTTTCGTTAACTCACGTTCTTCTTTAAACATCGGATTTCATTTGAACACGCCTTGTACTATAAGGTTACCCTTACACTCTGGGGAGGAAGACTAACGACTGGTCAGGCCAAAACATACTGACCAGACATGATGTTAGCCAGGGTCAGGCCAAAACATACTGACCAGACATGTTAGCCAGGGTCAAGCCAAAACATACTGACCAGACAAGTTAGCCAGGGTCAGGCCAAAACATACTGACCAGACTTGTTAATCAGGGTCAGGCTAAAACATACTGATCAGACATGTTGGTCAGGGTCAGGTAAAATATACTGGCCAAGACCCTCACCCCGACTGTCCTCCCTGGAAACGGGCTGTTTTCACGGCAGCCTGGCTAACGAGGTGGGGGATCAACGTCATACCCCGCAATAGTAAGCGACACGCAAATGAAGCACAACAGCCTGAAGGACCCCGGACCACCTTCATCAGCACATTCAGGATGTGAGGAAAGCTTCTGCAACACGCCACTTAACACCCTTTTCAGGGCGCACAAAAGAGTAGGCTTATTCATTGTGGGCATTCAACATCAATCAATCAATCAGTCAATCAATCACCCCAACAATATGTTAACAAACATAAAAAAAAAAAGAATATTCCACATTCGTACAAGGACGGTTACAAGTGAATAAAGAAAGGTATTTTAACCACAAATTTGTAAACTAGCGACACAACGCATTCCGTTCTCTGGAGTACATCCTGCTTCTTGCAAAAACCCTGTTCAGGGCTTGGTAGCGGGAGATTGAGAACGAACGAAGAAGTCAGCAATGAACAACAAACACTCTAGGGCAATCTTACAAATGGAAATGAAACAGGGAAGATTTATGGCACATTCATTGAGCAAGAAAGCTTGCAATTTAAACAGACAAGCCCTGGCATGGAGCCCAGAGAGGAAGGAAAATAGGGGCAGATTGAAATGAACAGTTGTGAACAAATATAAGGAAATATTTTTGTAGTCAGAGAGTGGTGAATGCTTGGAATGCATTGCCACAGGAAATAGGGGGGGGGGGGGCAGGGACAATTAATGCATTTAAGAATAGATTGGATGGACATAGATTTTAGAGCAAGGAAATGTAAAAGAAACTGGTAATATTCAGAGTCTGCAAAGTCTTCTATCCCAGTATAAAGACGTTAAGTTAACAACAATGGGAGAGAAACACAATGCAACTGGAATCTCAAGATGTTCCAAAATGAGAATAGGTAGTGAATGATGGTTACAGCCCTATGTGTATGGAGCTAGCAACCTCATCATGTATAACCATTACTGTTGAAATCGTCACTGCTTCTTCTTCTGCATTCATTCTCAATCTCCTGCTACCAGGTAGCAGTCTGGATAACGGAATGAGTTGTGTTGCTAGTTTACAGTTTGATATTTGCACCTTTTGGTCCGACACATCCGTCTTTGGCAGGAGTCCTATGCTTTACTGGTAGGTAGCTTCTTATTTTTCCCTACTGCTCTTTCCATGTGGCGTCGCAGAGAGGATGCATGCATAGACTTCTGGTTTGTACTAGATGGGAGACTTGTGTTGCCGACATATTGAGTGTTTGGAATGTTTCTTTGATCCCCCTCTATCCATCATCGTCGGGAGCGTCCTCTTGCTCGTGGCTCTGAAACTTCCATGTAGTATGACCTCGCTGCAGGTTGATCATACTGCAGTCTTGTCAAATGTCTAAACGACTTTATTTTCTGTGCTTCAATCTTGTAATAAACCAATGTAATCCTCACCTTTTTTCTCGACGTGCTGTTACGAATTGTCTTTCCTGCTGCACTTCGTACACAGTGGATCTCACAGGTTTTGATCTGATGTTTGTTCCCTTATCTAATAGGGCCCAACTCTGATAACATAACATAACATAAGGATGATCAACATGTTTATCAGCGTCTGTTTAGTGCAAATAGTGACAATTGGATGTTTCAGTATCGGTGCCAGCTGGTAGTACACCTTGTTCGAACTTTTGAATTCTATTTTCGATCTCTGTCCAGTCTGCCGTCGTCAGCGAAGACACTTCCAGCTACTTAAACTAACGTACCTGCTTGAGGGGTTTGCCCCCTGTGTGGAAACTGCAATGTGTTGGTTGACGTTTGTTTTGTCTTAGTATTTGATACTTAATGTCTTTATACTGGTTTAGAAGACTCTGCAGAGTCTGTATACAACTAGTTTCATTTACATTTCCTTGATCTAAAAGCTATGCGCGTCCAATCTATTCTTAAATGCATTAATTATCCTTGCCTCTACTACTTCCTGTGGCAATGCATTCCAAATATTTAGCACTCTGACTAAAGAAATATTTCCTAATATCTAATCTGGACGTTTCTTTAGTTAATTTGTAGCTTTGCCCTCTTGTTCTTGTAGGTGGTTGTATTTTGAAAAACTTGTTATAGTCTAATTTATAATTTCTTTTAATCGTCTTATAAACCTGTATTAAGTCACCTCGAATACTTCTCTCTTCTAGACACTGTAGGCCAGATTTTGTAAGTCTTTCCTCATAACTGTAATCCCACTATCTGCTTTGTCACTCTTTTTTTAAAATCCTTTCCAGCATGATTATATCTTCACTATCAAAAGGACTCCCCACCTGTACACCATACTCAAATCTAGGTCGAACTAATGCTTTATACATTTTGACAATCACTTCCTTGCTCCTATATTTAATATTTCTATTTATCATAACAAACATTGCATTTGCCTTTTTCACTGATACCTGGGTTTGTTCACTCACTTTACCTGGATGATTTTTTATAACCCCTAGGTCTAATATTATTCCAATATTTTCGTCCATTCTGTAATTATGTAATATTGGATCTACCCATGTGGATGACTGTACATTTATCTACATTACACTCCATTTGCTAGCTTGCAGACCATACTCAAAATTTTATCTAAATCCAACTTCCATATATCCATTTTGTTTATATATATAAAGAACAAAATTGGTTCCAAAACTGAGCGAAGAGAGCAGGTCGTTGTCTTCAGACTTCGCACTGGCCACAATAGACTGAGATACCACCTATTCAACAAATTGAAGATAGGTGGTACCGACGAATGCCCGTGCGGTACTGGTAAAATGACCGCTGAACATCTGCTGCAGAACTGCCCGACATACGACGATCAGAGAGAGCAGATGTGGCCGTCACCAGTGGAACTGCAAGACAAGCTCTATGGCAGTGTCGACAGCCTCAGGATGACCGCCGCTTTTTTCCAAAAAATAATGGTTACTGTCTGACTGCGTACGAAGAAGAAGAAGAAGAAGGTTCCAAAACTGAGCAAGGTGGCACTCCACTTTTTACTTGTGTCTTATCACAGTTGATCTTCATGTTTGTCAATCCTCCTCTACCTTATGGCAATGACAAGGCAGACAGACTGGCTAATAAGGGATCAAGTCAAGAACAACACAGACCAACAACCCTATAGATAAACACCTACTTAAGACTGAACAAAAAGGCCTGGCTGAATAGTTGGGCAATCTGGAATTCTGAAAGAAAAATCTACAAACATATGCATATGGCCCATCCAAAATCCCAAAGACAACATCAAGCTCCTGAAAAGGAGAGACCAAAGCACCCTTTTACGACTTCGCACTCAACACATACAACTTAACAGTCACTTGAACAGAATCCAACCAGAACATAGTCCAGAGTGCCGACTGTGCACACATCCCTATGAAACTGTTGAACAGAATCCAACCAGAACATAGCCCAGAGTGCCGACATCCCTATGAAACTGTTGAACAGAATCCAACCAGAACATAGCCCAGAGTGCCGACTGTGCACACATCCCTATGAAACTGTTGAACAGAATCCAACCAGAACATAGCCCAGAGTGCCGACTGTGCACACATCCCTATGAAACTGTTGAACAGAATCCAACCAGAACATAGTCCAGAGTGCCGACTGTGCACACATCCCTAGGAAACTGTTGAACAGAATCCAACCAGAACATAGTCCAGAGTGCCGACTGTGCACACATCCCTATGAAACTGTTAAACAGAATCCAACCAGAACATAGTCCAGAGTGCCGACTGTGCACACATCCCTAGGAAACTGTTGAACAGAATCCAACCAGAACATAGTCCAGAGTGCCGACTGTGCACACATCCCTATGAAACTGTTGAACATTATCTTTTTGAATGTTCGGCGCTTGCCTGTGTTAGGAAAGACGTTCTCCCTCCGAGGCCAGACAAATGGAACACTTTGTACGGAACTAAACAACAGCTTACAAACACTTGCAGATACCACTATGTGGCATCGGGCCAAAGGCCACTGGGGCAATGACCAACCAACCCTTATAGCAGCAAGACACATTCTTATACTTCTTCGTCCTTCGCTCTCAAATAATCGCATTTATCTCCCTCATAAACCTGGCAGTGGTTAGCGCGCTGGCTTCGCATCTGAGTGGTTCTGGGTTCATTCCCCAGTTGAGGTGGTAATGTTTTTTTCAGACCGCAATGGCTCCCGGGTGGACCCAGCCTTAAATGGCTACCGGTTCAGTCCGGGAAGTAAAAGCGGCGAGGGAGAGAAGATGGCTACCGCCCTCATATAGCCGAGCCTTTGAAATGTGAGATCGCTAACACCTCACACCCCTACGGCAGTAATGCTATGGGATACTTTACTTTAAACCTGGCAGTCCTTCTCAGGCTTGTTTCATCACCATACAGTTTATCTGGCAATTGGGTTGGAGAGGGCCATGTAGTCACTCTTCTCTTCTCATGGAGCTGGCAGACCTACAGAACATGTCGCACTGTTTGTTTGTTCTCCCCACATGGACACACGTCTGTGTGTCCAATTTTTATTTTGTTGAACAGATGATTTTTCTGTCTGCAGTGACCTATTGACCTATCTCTTCAACAAGGCAAATCAATCAAGTCTATAGTTATTATGAGTAATACAAAATTGTAAACACTTTTATTTGGTAAAGATAAGCAAATTAATGTATAGCAACGGGGAACAGTATCAGTAAACCTCCTTATGTGGTATTTATATAGCTCTAACAAATCGCCTGTACGAAGGCAAGATAGACGTGGCATGTATCCAAGAAACGCACCTCAACAACAACCAAAGATTCTCAATCAGAGGATACCAGACCTTCCGACTTAATAGAGAAGGTCACAAAGGAGAAGTTCTGATACTGACACGTAACTGCATACCAAGTAGCGCAGTATCTGTAAATCACACCGGACAAGCAGAAATTGTAGGAGTCGACATAATGACACAAGAAACGAACATCCGTATATTCAACCTGTATGGCTTATCCAACAAAGACCTGTCGCTCTCGAGTATGGAAATCAAGGACTCCAGCTGCCTAGTGGTTGGAGACTTCAACAGCCACTTGGAGAGATGGGGATATTCAGACACAGACAACAGAGGTGATGAAGTGGAAGACTGGGAGATAGACACAAATCTCTATCTTATCAATAGGCCAGACGACAGCCCTAGCTTATATTCCAGAACATGGCATACCACCTCCACTCCAGACTTGGCCTTCTCCACGGGGGATATCCACCACAAAATAGATTGTCAGATGATCGACCAATTGGCAGGTAGCGACCACAGGCCAATTAGGCTAGAAATTGATATGGAAGTAGGCCCCCAGGAAATAAAACCGCTGCCACGTTGGAACTACAGACGAGCCGACTGGGACAGATTTGCAATGCTGACAGATAGACTCTGTGAAACTATCAACACACGAAATAACAATATGAAACCTATGGTGGAAAGCCTAAGCAAAGCAATACTGCAAGCAGCCACGGAGACCATCTCAAGAGGGGCAAGGAAAAACTACAAGCCATATTGGAATCATGAACTGCAGAAAAATGAAGATGAAGTCTCAAATGCTAGGAACATGGCAGAGAGAGAGCAATCTATGGAAGCAAATATCGCCTTCAAGACAAATCACTGCGAAATACAAAAGAACACTGAACCAAATAACAAGAGACAGCTGGAAAAACAAAACAGAAAGCCTCAATCTAGATAAAGAAGAGAACAAACTATAGAATTTAGTCAGAGCCATGAATGACGAAACACCATCAAATAAGCAAATTACCATCAAACAGGGCGACAACATGCTTACCGGAAAAAAAGCAGCAAACGCCTGTATAGAACATTATGCCAGAGCAAACCACATTGATGTCCCTACAGACAGGCATACAGACATAAGTGAAGAACAATAGAGCCACGACAACATCAATATGGCACCAGAGGTGCACATGATGGCAAAACTAACCATGAATGAAATGAATGAGACCATGAGAACTTTAAAGAAAAATAAATCGCCCGGAAAAGATGGGGTAACAAACGAAATGCTGATGGTGTTGGGCCAAACAGCAAAGAGGAAGTTACTGTCAGTCCTGAACCAAAGTTGGAAAAGGGGAATTGTACCGCAGGCATGGAAAGATGCTGTACTTATACCCGTACCAAAGAAAGAAAAAGATAGAACAGATTCAAATGGATACAGGCCTATCAGTCTACTGAGCTGTGTAGGTAAACTGATGGAGCGTATGATAAACACCAGACTGATGTGGCACCTGGAAGAAAAACAGATGTTAATTCCACAGTAAGCAGGATTTAGACAACACAGATCCACTGAGGACCAGATCACTCTCATAGCACAGGAAATAGAGGATGCTTACCAGGAGAAAAAGCATACAGTAGCGGTTTGGGTAGATCTAGAGAAGGCATTTGGCAAGGTGTGGAAAGAGGGACTTAAAGAAGTGAAGTATCTGGAAAAATGTACAGATGGATTAGCCACTACCTCGAAAACAGAACAGCCAGAGTTCAAGTACAAGAGCAGATGAGCAAAAAGGTGACACTGGAGCAAGGAGTACCCCAAGGGGCAGTACTGTCACCCACACTTTTTCTGGTGTATATAAACAACATCACAGAGAATATACCAAGAAGAGTCCACAGTTCCATGTTTGCAGACGATCTGGCTATGTGGACCTCTGAAAAAAATCTCACCATAGCAAACAATCGGATGCAGCAGGCCCTAACATTGTTGGAGGAGTGGGCGAAATCATGGCTGGTCAAAATAAATGAAGAAAAAACAACGTGTACGATATTCTCGCTTTGAAATAAAGCACAGAACACATAAATAAGTCTTAACGGTAAATATCTGCGGCCAAATGACAACCCAAACTACTTCGGCGTCACATTTGATCGGCAGAAACCAAATGAGAGCAAGGCAAAGAATGGCAATCATGAGGAAACTTGCTGGCACAAGCTGGGGAGCAGACGAAAGAATACTGAAGAAATTGTACACTGGAAGAGTGAGACCAGTTCTCGAGTATGGCATTGCGACATGGACAACAGCAGCAAAGGCGAACTTCGATAAAGTTAACAAACTTCAAAACCAAGCCATGAGAGTTATAACAGGTGGCATGAAGTCAACGCCAATTGTAGAACTTGAAAAGATTACAAAACTGCAATCCATGACCGATAGAAGAGACTGCAGAGCCTAGCAGCAAGCAGTCTTCTTGACTGACAGACCATCCAATGCATCAGAAACTAAATAGATTTGGAAAAGGGAAACTAAAGCGGAGTAACTTTGCAGAAATAACCAAAGCAAAGATGAGCGAAGACCCTATGAACACCATAACAATACCAAAGCCCATCCCTACTGTATGCAAACCCACATGGAAGCAGCATATCATTCCGGAGGTGGTAGAAAATATACCAGGTATTGGAAACAAGAACAGCCAGACTGAAAAAGAAAGAAGAGACATAACCCTGAGGTACATAGTAGAAAATTACCCAAGCATGGACTGGATTCATGCATACACCGACTGTTCTGTAACAAACACTACACAGAACGGAAGGGCAGGGGTATTCCTGAGCCTAACAAATGGTAGAAAAATAACACTGTCAGTGGCAACTGGAAAATTCTCAAGCAATTTCAGAGCGTAGGCAGAGGCACTGAAGGCTGCAGTAAAAGCAATGCTGACAAGCGAAAGCAATGAAAGCCAGATAGTCCTATTTACAGATGCCCTGGCCGTGGTTACAGCACTAAAAAGCCAGAAAAATACTGAACTTAATGATTTAAGAGCAGTACTCTGTCAACTATGCCAGCAGTCCGCACCAAAAAGAGTAGTGGTACAGTGGGTTCCATCCCACTGTAACATCCAAGGCAACGAGGAGGCAGACAGACTGGCAAAAGAAGGTGCAAGGTTACCACAACCAGATTCTAGTGTGGCCTACGAAGAGTCCAAAAGGCTCATTAGGGCCAGATACATGACCAAATGGGAAACAGAACATACTGGCTACACAAAAAATGATGCCTACTACCAGTTGAACAGAAGAGAGCAGGTCGTGGTCTTCAGACTCTGCACAGGCCACAAAAGACTGAGGTACCATCTATTCAACAATAAATTGAAGATAGGTGGCACTGACGAATGCACCTGTGGTACAGGGAAAATGACCGCTGAACATCTGCTGCAAAATTGCCCGACATACGAGGACCAGAGAAAGCACATGTGGCCATCACCAGTGGCAACACTAGACAAGCTCTATGGCAGTGTTGACAGCCTCAGGATGACAGCTGCTTTCTTCGAACAAATTCAAGTTGACGTCTGACAGCGTACGAAGAAGAAGAAATATTTATTTAGGCCAAGGTGTCTAACTAATATGCACTGCTGGCAACGATGAAGTGTTGAAAAACCTCACTGTACTTGGTCTCGACTTTCTTTTTATGATCAGTTCCCCCAACTTGTTGCTATTTCTTTGCTAACAGTAAGTCATGTACCCATTTACAGTTGGGTAGACTGGAACTTGAACCCAGTACACTTGTTACAAAAGGTCTGCAAATTAGCCACTCTCCTACTCAGATTGTACATATTGTCATAATAATGTCCTAGTGTGGATAACGGAACCTCACCGGTGTGGAAAGAATAGGAAGGGTAACTTCATCATGTAAAACCAAAGTGCTACATAAACTACCTCAACAAGAACACATAATAACTGCTTTGACAGAGACTTCATGGAAGGCAGCTGTTGTGGTAGCTGCATACTGCTGCTACAGTGAAAAAAAAGACAAGGCAAGTCACAAGTTGACTCCAGAGTCATGTGAACGACTTGACTTGGTTTCTCATCTATCACATGGGTACAGAGCTAATAAAAGCAACAGTCCACATTCACATTCCGGTAGTAATAAAACATAATGGACTGTTAATAATGTTTATTATATTTCAGCAACATTTATATCATGTTATCAATGATACACACACACATTGGTTTAAATTATCAATGATAGACACACACACATTGGCTTAAGTTATCAATGATATACACACACACACAGTGGTTTAAGTTATCAATGGTACACACACATTGGTTTAAGTTATCAATGGTACACACACATTAGTTTAAGTTATCAATGGTACACACACATTAGTTTAAGTTATCAATGGTACACACACATTGGTTTAAGTTATCAATGATACACGGGCATTGGTTTAAGTTATCAATGATACACACACACACACATTGGTTTAAGTTATCAATGGTACACACACATTAGTTTAAGTTATCAATGGTACACACACATTAGTTTAAGTTATCAATGGTACACACACATTGGTTTAAGTTATCAATGGTACACACACATTGGTTTAAGTTATCAATGGTACACACACATTAGTTTAAGTTATCAATGGTACACACACATTAGTTTAAGTTATCAATGGTACACACACATTGGTTTAAGTTATCAATGATACACGGGCATTGGTTTAAGTTATCAATGATACACACACACACACACATTGGTTTAAGTTATCAATGGTACACACACATTAGTTTAAGTTATCAATGGTACACACACATTAGTTTAAGTTATCAATGGTACACACACACTGGTTTAAGTTATCAATGACACACACATTGGTTTAAGTTATCAATGATACACATACACACATTGGTTTAAGTTATCAATGGTACACACACATTGGTTTAAGTTATCAATGGTACACACACATTAGTTTAAGTTATCAATGGTACACACACATTAGTTTAAGTTATCAATGGTACACACACATTGGTTTAAGTTATCAATGATACACGGCATTGGTTTAAGTTATCAATGATACACACACATTGATGGTCTCAGACTTACTGTAAGGTACTAAGTTACTGTATATGGTCTCAGACTTACTGTAAGGTACTAAGTTACTGTATATGGTCTCAGACTTACTGTAAGGTACTAAGTTACTGTATATGGTCTCAGACTTACTGTAAGGTACTATGTTACTCTTGGAAGGAAAGACGAATGTCTGGTATGGCAAAATATACTGATCAGACATGTTAGTCAGGGTCGGGCAAAACATACTAACCAAGACCCTCACTTTGGCTTCCTTGTAGTTCCCTTCCTGGAAATGGGCTATTTTCATGGCAGACAGGTTAACAGGGTGATGGATCGACATGATCCCCGCAGTAGTGAGCGACATGCAGATAACACCAAGCATAGAACAAACACCTGGAGGATCCCGCTCCACCTTTATTAACATGCTCGGGATGTTAGGAAAGCTACTTCAAACCTGCCACTTATGTCCTTTTTAAGGGTCCACTAAAGAAACAACAATTAAGTTACTGTATATGGCCTCAGACTTCTTTAGCTGACTAAGTACACTAGATGACCACAGACTTCCTACAAGGTGACCAGCCTCATGTTCATTAACCTTTAGCGCACTCTGGTCAAGAATTTCTGGACTTACTCGGCTTTAAAAAAAATGGTGTGCGAAAATTTTTTTTTTTTAAGGAGACACTCCAGACAGGCATTTTTAAAATGCTGAATACGTCACTATATATACACAATATTTTGCCGGTTAAAGTATCGTATGTTAAATTTGAAGTTTTAATTTTGTATACGCCATTTGGAGCAAGCCGACTTTTTGCGAAAGGTGAAGTAGGTTGTTGGGAAAGATCTTTATTGAGTAGAACTGTTTATTTTGTTTGTTTAGATGAAAGAACTACGTTTGAATTGGAAACTAATAGTTGTGTCGATATTGTAAACACAGTATCGATACGTTGTTGTGGTTGGTTTCCATGGTTTTCTATTGGAGTGACTAGGCCTAGCGGTCGAGTCCAAATTTTTTTCCAACATTTTCATAAATTTTCAACTTCATCTTTTTGTATCTCAGAAACTAACAAACACACCAAAAAAAAACAATAACACCCACAAGTTCTTTATTCAATTGTGTCTCTACACACAAGAAAATCATATTTATTGACAAACAAACAGAAAAGTTACAAATTTTGAAAGTCAACTATGAAAGCGAGATGCAAATTTTTCGTAAAAAATGATGTGACGTGCTTAAGGTTAAGGTGCCAAAATGAAACAAAATAAAACCTGGACCTTAAACAATGTTAGTGATTAACTTGCTGTACATGGGGGACTTGAAACGCACTTAAGAAGTGACAAGATTAGTTTCCCTTGTTGAAGAGATGGACAACTTCCTCATCTGTACCAACCATTAGCATACAGTATAGAGCCTTTTTGCGTGTGGCCTCAGTGACTGATCCATCTGCCTGCAGAAATCAACGTAAAAAAATAATAATTTCAAAATGAAGCATAAACACTGATAACAAAAGTATTAATAGCGCTTCTTAGTTCATCATCATCATATGCGTCTCAGTCTCTGTAGACCATGCGGGTGTCGCCCTGTGAGTTTTGTTCAGCTTTTTCTCCTGTATTTAGAAGCAGTCTGCTGTGGGATTTTTGTTTGTTGGTGCTTTGCCTTATTTCTCTAATCCCCAAGGGACTTCAGCATGCAATTTATGTAACGGTCTGCTTTCTCCTGCATTTTTTAAGGGTTTGCTTCCCGGGGTAACGGCCGGTGCTATCTGGGGATTGAACACACCTTTGGGTTGTGAGCCGGGCCACTTAACCACTAGCCCACGCTGTCCCCTTGCTGTGGCAGTAAGGGCTGATCCACAAATGAGGTCCCTGCCACAGATTGTACAACCATGCTGAGGAGGCAGGCTTCAGTCTTTCGCTTTTCTCTCCTGCAGCTAAAAGACCTTTTTGAGCCTCTGCAACTGTCTCCAAACAACTCGATCCAAATCAGAACAATCATTTTCCAGCTTCCGGATATGATGTTGCATGACAAACTGCAGATTCTGTCAAATCTGGTGAGCTTTTCCCGACTTTGTGTCCAGGGCTAAACAGGCCTGCAAAACCAGCTGCTCCCACCCTACCACCCACAATGCACTCTACACATCACTGAGGAAGATGTGCTTTAGTCCAGAAGACACTGGGCGATCAATAGCTACCAGCTCAAGGAATTATCTTCTTCTTTTCCCTTTTCTCCTGCTTGTGCCTTTCAGCATCAGTTTATGAAGAGGTGTCTTGATCGGGCCATAATATGTGCTTCATACATATGGAGCGTCACTACTTCTGTTATTTCTGCTATCCATCTTTTGTGTGGGTGGCCCTTGGCTTTGTATCCATTGTATCTGTATAGTATTTCTTTATGAGGGATACTATCTGGTATTTGACGTGTCACATGGGCGAACTATTCAGTTTGCTGTCGCTTGATGGAGAATTGAATATTTTCTGGAGAACGGAATGCGTTGTCGCTAGTTTTACAGCTTGCCTGCGATATCTGCACCTTTTGGTCCTACACATCCATCTTCGGCAGCTGTTAATGTCCAATTCTGGCACACATAGCACAATGTTGGTAGGAATATCGTGTTGCATAGGGTACTGTTTGTAATATTAGGGACATTTGCCAAATGATTTGACTTGCTTTATTACATCTGTTTCGGATTTCTGTGTCGCCTTTTTCATCTGCTGAGATTTTGTTACCTAGGGATGTGAAATTTTTCACCTGTTTTAGTTGTTGGTTTTGTATTGTTTAGTATTTGTTTTCTTACAATTATCATAACTTCGGTTTTCTCTCTGAAGATTTTCATTCCGTACAGACCTCATTAAGATTGCTGAAATATGTTCCTGCGGTTGTTTTTCTGAGGCTGCTGTTATTTCTTGGTCATCAGCAAAGAGAAGTTCATTTAAGTTAACACTGAGGTCGTTTCCCTTACTTACGTTGACTTTTAAAAATCTTTCGTCTAGATATGTGATAAACAGTACAATACAATACAATACAGTACAATACACTACAATATCCTCGAATTCAGTCCAGCGGGTGTGCTGTATGCGAGGTAGCCAACAATGTCATGTATGTAGTCCAATCTTTCATCGTATCATACCCTTTCGGGCATAGGTCTCTCAAGAGACCATCTCGCCATTGTATGTGCAGGCCGCCGTGTATAATCATATGGCCCCAAAACGTCATTCTTAGTGTCCATCTGTTACTTGTCATGCGCACCACGTGGCCAGCCTAGTGGTATTTGCGAGGCAACGCAGCCTCCACGATAAACAGTAAAGGGATTATATCATCATTTTCTAGAGTAACTCCAGGTCTGTTTAGCTCTTATACATAACCTTTACTATACCATTGGCCAAAAAATGTGCATTGTCTCTGTATACTCACCGGTATATTCATTATGTTAACACCGGTTTTTGCTATAGAAACAGCTGACTCGAAAACAAATAAATGGCTATTTTGACTTTAGACAATTTAACAAAAAACTGTTTTCTCTCTGTTTCACACAGATTTGGAGGGTTATCCCTTTATTGAGGGTAATGACGTTAGTTTTTGCAACACATTTTTCTGAGGTAGATCAGTTCAGTTTGTTTATGTAGATTTCATAAATACATTTGTAGTGGAAAATAACAGATGCACTTATCTGGTTAACACTATCAGTGCATTGTGGCAATTTCACAGATTTACAAGTCAACTGGTGTACCTACAAATAGGTAAGTCTGAATGCTTGTGACAATATAATAAAAATAATAGGCAAACCAGAATGTTAAATTATACAAGAACCATCGTGGTAACCAGGGTGGAAAGAATATGACCACTGTAAACAACAGCTCTCAGCAGAACACCCAAGGTTGGTCATACAGTGGATCCCATCCCACTGCAATATTGAAGGCAATGAAGCTGCAGACAAACTAGCAAAGTGTGGAGGAGCATCCCCACAAATAGACCTGAGCATCACATATAATGAGGCCAAGACCATAATTAAAGCCAACTTCATGGTAAAATGGGCTGATCAACACCACGAGAAGACAGCTACTTTAACTTAACCAGAGAACAGCAAGTCATCATCTTCAGACTGAGAACTGGACATAACAGACTCAAGTGTCATCTTTACAACAAAATGAGGATTAGGACAGATGATAAGTGTCCATGTAAGGAGCATACCATGACCGTGGAACACATCCTAGAAAGCTGCACGCTCACGCAGGAAAAGAGAAAATAGTACTGGCCTCGCGAGACAGATATGAGACAAGCTGTCTGGAAATAAAACAGTCGTACAAACAATGGTGTCCTTTGTAAGAGAAACCGGGACCTTGATATAAGAATGAACGAAGATATATAATTGATAAATGTATCCCTAACATATATCATTGACAAATGTAGCTCTGACATATATCATTGACAAATGTAGCTCTAACATGTATCATTGATAAATCCAGCTCTAACATGTATCATTGACAAATGTAGCTTTAACATGTATCAATGGCAAATGTAGCTCTAACATATATCATTGACAAATGTAGCTTTAACATATATCATTGACAAATGTAGCTTTAACATATATTATTGACATATATAGCCCTAACATACATTATTGGCAAATGTAGCCCTAGTATATATCATTGACAAATGTAGCTCTAACATATATCATTGGCAAATGTAGCCCTAATATATATCATTGGCAAATGTAGCACTTACATGTATCATTGACAAATTTAGCTCTAACAAATATCATTGACAAAAATGGTAAAATGGACTGCAAAGGAAGTCGTCAAAACCTCAAAGGATAGACAGTTGAGGAAATGAATTTGCTGTTAACTCCCCTCGGAATGACATTTGATGATGATGATGATACATACCAGGTTGGCAGTACTGTCTACATGCTGGAGAAGTTCAGTTCTATCTCTTGACTGCAGAATGTAAAGTGCCCTGAAAACAGTTAGGTGATTTGAATGGTTACAACATGTATTAGATAAACACACATATGCATTATAGCTCAGTGTTTATGCCTGTGTTTTGATAAACTCTTGGCATTCTGTGCCACTGCAGCTCTGATCTATTTATTAGATAAACACACATATGCATTATAGCTCAGTGTTTATGCCTGTGTTTTGATAAACTCTTGGCATTCTGTACCACTGCAGCTCTGATCTATTTATTAGATAAACACACATATGCATTATAGCTCAGTGTTTATGCCTGTGTTTTGATAAACTCTTGGCATTCTGTACCACTGCAGCTCTGATCTATTTATTAGATAAACACACATATGCATTATAGCTCAGTGTTTATGCCTGTGTTTTGATAAACTCTTGGCATTCTGTACCACTGCAGCTCTGATCTATTTATTAGATAAACACACATATGCATTATAGCTCAGTGTTTATGCCTGTGTTTTGATAAACTCTTGGCATTCTGTACCACTGCAGCTCTGATCTATTTATTAGATAAACACACATATGCATTATAGCTCAGTGTTTATGCCTGTGTTTTGATAAACTCTTGGCATTCTGTACCACTGCAGCTCTGATCTATTTATTAGATAAACACACATATGCATTATAGCTCAGTGTTTATGCCTGTGTTTTGATAAACTCTTGGCATTCTGTACCACTGCAGCTCTGATCTATTTATTAGATAAACACACATATGCATTATAGCTCAGTGTTTATGCCTGTGTTTTGATAAACTCTTGGCATTCTGTACCACTGCAGCTCTGATCTATTTATTAGATAAACACACATATGCATTATAGCTCAGTGTTTATGCCTGTGTTTTGATAAACTCTTGGCATTCTGTACCACTGCAGCTCTGATCTATTTATTAGATAAACACACATATGCATTATAGCTCAGTGTTTATGCCTGTGTTTTGATAAACCCTTGGCATTCTGTACCACTGCAGCTCTGATCTATTTATTAGATAAACACACATATGCATTATAGCTCAGTGTTTATGCCTGTGTTTTGATAAACTCTTGGCATTCTGTACCACTGCAGCTCTGATCTATTTATTAGATAAACACACATATGCATTATAGCTCAGTGTTTATGCCTGTGTTTTGATAAACTCTTGGCATTCTGTACCACTGCAGCTCTGATCTATTTATTAGATAAACACACATATGCATTATAGCTCAGTGTTTATGCCTGTGTTTTGATAAACTCTTGGCATTCTGTACCACTGCAGCTCTGATCTATTTATTAGATAAACACACATATGCATTATAGCTCAGTGTTTATGCCTGTGTTTTGATAAACTCTTGGCATTCTGTACCACTGCAGCTCTGATCTATTTATTAGATAAACACACATATGCATTATAGCTCAGTGTTTATGCCTGTGTTTTGATAAACTCTTGGCATTCTGTACCACTGCAGCTCTGATCTATTTATTAGATAAACACACATATGCATTATAGCTCAGTGTTTATGCCTGTGTTTTGATAAACTCTTGGCATTCTGTACCACTGCAGCTCTGATCTATTTATTAGATAAACACACATATGCATTATAGCTCAGTGTTTATGCCTGTGTTTTGATAAACTCTTGGCATTCTGTACCACTGCAGCTCTGATCTATTTATTAGATAAACACACATATGCATTATAGCTCAGTGTTTATGCCTGTGTTTTGATAAACTCTTGGCATTCTGTACCACTGCAGCTCTGATCTATTTATTAGATAAACACACATATGCATTATAGCTCAGTGTTTATGCCTGTGTTTTGATAAACTCTTGGCATTCTGTACCACTGCAGCTCTGATCTATTTATTAGATAAACACACATATGCATTATAGCTCAGTGTTTATGCCTGTGTTTTGATAAACTCTTGGCATTCTGTACCACTGCAGCTCTGATCTATTTATTAGATAAACACACATATGCATTATAGCTCAGTGTTTATGCCTGTGTTTTGATAAACTCTTGGCATTCTGTACCACTGCAGCTCTGATCTATTTATTAGATAAACACACATATGCATTATAGCTCAGTGTTTATGCCTGTGTTTTGATAAACTCTTGGCATTCTGTACCACTGCAGCTCTGATCTATTTATTAGATAAACACACATATGCATTATAGCTCAGTGTTTATGCCTGTGTTTTGATAAACTCTTGGCATTCTGTACCACTGCAGCTCTGATCTATTTATTAGATAAACACACATATGCATTATAGCTCAGTGTTTATGCCTGTGTTTTGATAAACTCTTGGCATTCTGTACCACTGCAGCTCTGATCTATTTATTAGATAAACACACATATGCATTATAGCTCAGTGTTTATGCCTGTGTTTTGATAAACTCTTGGCATTCTGTACCACTGCAGCTCTGATCTATTTATTAGATAAACACACATATGCATTATAGCTCAGTGTTTATGCCTGTGTTTTGATAAACTCTTGGCATTCTGTACCACTGCAGCTCTGATCTATTTATTAGATAAACACACATATGCATTATAGCTCAGTGTTTATGCCTGTGTTTTGATAAACTCTTGGCATTCTGTACCACTGCAGCTCTGATCTATTTATTAGATAAACACACATATGCATTATAGCTCAGTGTTTATGCCTGTGTTTTGATAAACTCTTGGCATTCTGTACCACTGCAGCTCTGATCTATTTATTAGATAAACACACATATGCATTATAGCTCAGTGTTTATGCCTGTGTTTTGATAAACTCTTGGCATTCTGTACCACTGCAGCTCTGATCTATTTATTAGATAAACACACATATGCATTATAGCTCAGTGTTTATGCCTGTGTTTTGATAAACTCTTGGCATTCTGTACCACTGCAGCTCTGATCTATTTATTAGATAAACACACATATGCATTATAGCTCAGTGTTTATGCCTGTGTTTTGATAAACTCTTGGCATTCTGTACCACTGCAGCTCTGATCTATTTATTAGATAAACACACATATGCATTATAGCTCAGTGTTTATGCCTGTGTTTTGATAAACTCTTGGCATTCTGTACCACTGCAGCTCTGATCTATTTATTAGATAAACACACATATGCATTATAGCTCAGTGTTTATGCCTGTGTTTTGATAAACTCTTGGCATTCTGTACCACTGCAGCTCTGATCTATTTATTAGATAAACACACATATGCATTATAGCTCAGTGTTTATGCCTGTGTTTTGATAAACTCTTGGCATTCTGTACCACTGCAGCTCTGATCTATTTATTAGATAAACACACATATGCATTATAGCTCAGTGTTTATGCCTGTGTTTTGATAAACTCTTGGCATTCTGTACCACTGCAGCTCTGATCTATTTATTAGATAAACACACATATGCATTATAGCTCAGTGTTTATGCCTGTGTTTTGATAAACTCTTGGCATTCTGTACCACTGCAGCTCTGATCTATTTATTAGATAAACACACATATGCATTATAGCTCAGTGTTTATGCCTGTGTTTTGATAAACTCTTGGCATTCTGTACCACTGCAGCTCTGATCTATTTATTAGATAAACACACATATGCATTATAGCTCAGTGTTTATGCCTGTGTTTTGATAAACTCTTGGCATTCTGTACCACTGCAGCTCTGATCTATTTATTAGATAAACACACATATGCATTATAGCTCAGTGTTTATGCCTGTGTTTTGATAAACTCTTGGCATTCTGTACCACTGCAGCTCTGATCTATTTATTAGATAAACACACATATGCATTATAGCTCAGTGTTTATGCCTGTGTTTTGATAAACTCTTGGCATTCTGTACCACTGCAGCTCTGATCTATTTATTAGATAAACACACATATGCATTATAGCTCAGTGTTTATGCCTGTGTTTTGATAAACTCTTGGCATTCTGTACCACTGCAGCTCTGATCTATTTATTAGATAAACACACATATGCATTATAGCTCAGTGTTTATGCCTGTGTTTTGATAAACTCTTGGCATTCTGTACCACTGCAGCTCTGATCTATTTATTAGATAAACACACATATGCATTATAGCTCAGTGTTTATGCCTGTGTTTTGATAAACTCTTGGCATTCTGTACCACTGCAGCTCTGATCTATTTATTAGATAAACACACATATGCATTATAGCTCAGTGTTTATGCCTGTGTTTTGATAAACTCTTGGCATTCTGTACCACTGCAGCTCTGATCTATTTATTAGATAAACACACATATGCATTATAGCTCAGTGTTTATGCCTGTGTTTTGATAAACTCTTGGCATTCTGTACCACTGCAGCTCTGATCTATTTATTAGATAAACACACATATGCATTATAGCTCAGTGTTTATGCCTGTGTTTTGATAAACTCTTGGCATTCTGTACCACTGCAGCT
The DNA here is from genome assembly GCA_036924085.1 of Ariolimax columbianus. Lineage (NCBI taxonomy): Eukaryota > Metazoa > Mollusca > Gastropoda > Stylommatophora > Arionidae > Ariolimax > Ariolimax columbianus. The sequence goes on from JAVGWX010000019.1 coordinate 27,998,004, forward strand.
CTGATCTATTTATTAGATAAACACACATATGCATTATAGCTCAGTGTTTATGCCTGTGTTTTGATAAACTCTTGGCATTCTGTACCACTGCAGCTCTGATCTATTTATTAGATAAACACACATATGCATTATAGCTCAGTGTTTATGCCTGTGTTTTGATAAACTCTTGGCATTCTGTACCACTGCAGCTCTGATCTATTTATTAGATAAACACACATATGCATTATAGCTCAGTGTTTATGCCTGTGTTTTGATAAACTCTTGGCATTCTGTACCACTGCAGCTCTGATCTATTTATTAGATAAACACACATATGCATTATAGCTCAGTGTTTATGCCTGTGTTTTGATAAACTCTTGGCATTCTGTACCACTGCAGCTCTGATCTATTTATTAGATAAACACACATATGCATTATAGCTCAGTGTTTATGCCTGTGTTTTGATAAACTCTTGGCATTCTGTACCACTGCAGCTCTGATCTATTTATTAGATAAACACACATATGCATTATAGCTCAGTGTTTATGCCTGTGTTTTGATAAACCCTTGGCATTCTGTACCACTGCAGCTCTGATCTATTTATTAGATAAACACACATATGCATTATAGCTCAGTGTTTATGCCTGTGTTTTGATAAACTCTTGGCATTCTGTACCACTGCAGCTCTGATCTATTTATTAGATAAACACACATATGCATTATAGCTCAGTGTTTATGCCTGTGTTTTGATAAACTCTTGGCATTCTGTACCACTGCAGCTCTGATCTATTTATTAGATAAACACACATATGCATTATAGCTCAGTGTTTATGCCTGTGTTTTGATAAACTCTTGGCATTCTGTACCACTGCAGCTCTGATCTATTTATTAGATAAACACACATATGCATTATAGCTCAGTGTTTATGCCTGTGTTTTGATAAACTCTTGGCATTCTGTACCACTGCAGCTCTGATCTATTTATTAGATAAACACACATATGCATTATAGCTCAGTGTTTATGCCTGTGTTTTGATAAACTCTTGGCATTCTGTACCACTGCAGCTCTGATCTATTTATTAGATAAACACACATATGCATTATAGCTCAGTGTTTATGCCTGTGTTTTGATAAACTCTTGGCATTCTGTACCACTGCAGCTCTGATCTATTTATTAGATAAACACACATATGCATTATAGCTCAGTGTTTATGCCTGTGTTTTGATAAACTCTTGGCATTCTGTACCACTGCAGCTCTGATCTATTTATTAGATAAACACACATATGCATTATAGCTCAGTGTTTATGCCTGTGTTTTGATAAACTCTTGGCATTCTGTACCACTGCAGCTCTGATCTATTTATTAGATAAACACACATATGCATTATAGCTCAGTGTTTATGCCTGTGTTTTGATAAACCCTTGGCATTCTGTACCACTGCAGCTCTGATCTATTTATTAGATAAACACACATATGCATTATAGCTCAGTGTTTATGCCTGTGTTTTGATAAACTCTTGGCATTCTGTACCACTGCAGCTCTGATCTATTTATTAGATAAACACACATATGCATTATAGCTCAGTGTTTATGCCTGTGTTTTGATAAACTCTTGGCATTCTGTACCACTGCAGCTCTGATCTATTTATTAGATAAACACACATATGCATTATAGCTCAGTGTTTATGCCTGTGTTTTGATAAACTCTTGGCATTCTGTACCACTGCAGCTCTGATCTATTTATTAGATAAACACACATATGCATTATAGCTCAGTGTTTATGCCTGTGTTTTGATAAACTCTTGGCATTCTGTACCACTGCAGCTCTGATCTATTTATTAGATACACACATATGCATTATAGCTCAGTGTTTATGCCTGTGTTTTGATAAACTCTTGGCATTCTGTACCACTGCAGCTCTGATCTATTTATTAGATAAACACACATATGCATTATAGCTCAGTGTTTATGCCTGTGTTTTGATAAACTCTTGGCATTCTGTACCACTGCAGCTCTGATCTATTTATTAGATAAACACACATATGCATTATAGCTCAGTGTTTATGCCTGTGTTTTGATAAACTCTTGGCATTCTGTACCACTGCAGCTCTGATCTATTTATTAGATAAACACACATATGCATTATAGCTCAGTGTTTATGCCTGTGTTTTGATAAACTCTTGGCATTCTGTACCACTGCAGCTCTGATCTATTTATTAGATAAACACACATATGCATTATAGCTCAGTGTTTATGCCTGTGTTTTGATAAACTCTTGGCATTCTGTACCACTGCAGCTCTGATCTATTTATTAGATAAACACACATATGCATTATAGCTCAGTGTTTATGCCTGTGTTTTGATAAACTCTTGGCATTCTGTACCACTGCAGCTCTGATCTATTTATTAGATAAACACACATATGCATTATAGCTCAGTGTTTATGCCTGTGTTTTGATAAACTCTTGGCATTCTGTACCACTGCAGCTCTGATCTATTTATTAGATAAACACACATATGCATTATAGCTCAGTGTTTATGCCTGTGTTTTGATAAACTCTTGGCATTCTGTACCACTGCAGCTCTGATCTATTTATTAGATAAACACACATATGCATTATAGCTCAGTGTTTATGCCTGTGTTTTGATAAACTCTTGGCATTCTGTACCACTGCAGCTCTGATCTATTTATTAGATAAACACACATATGCATTATAGCTCAGTGTTTATGCCTGTGTTTTGATAAACTCTTGGCATTCTGTGCCACTGCAGCCCCGATCTATTTATTTCTACATAATATACTGTAGAAGACATGCACAGATGGAATCTAGGAGTCACTGTCGGCTAGGGTTAACTCATTCACTCCGGAATATTTTGAACTTGTGACGCACTCCCTCTCCCGTAAAACTAAAACACATCATCGCATAGTTGTGATCTATTTATCTTCAATAAAGGTTTACTGAAATAGCACACACTATATACCAAACTGTTCATAACTGAGTCCAGAATTCAATGGAATACATACATTTTACAAATGGAGGTGAACATTCGCGTACGAGGGATTATAGTTGCACAACAGTTTGTTATTTTAAATCATTATGAAAAAAAATTGTCCCCTTATCAACAAATTATTCAGCTCTAAACCAATACACAAATAACATAATGACTTTTTATTGACGGTAATCCACAAAAGCAGATGTTCTAAAACTTACACCTACTTTTGTAAAGTTGTTATCACAGTATTCACACTTTCCTGAACGCCGGTAAAGTTGAAAAAGTGCTCAAAAATGAAAGTCCCAATCAACATCAGTGTGATTTACGCACACCCAGAAAGAATGTTCCTGCCGCATTAAAAACATATGTAAGCACACAATTATATTATACACTATAGCATGGCTGTGCAGGATCTTGAACCTTTACTGAATTTGTGAACTGTTACTACCATTGATTGAGAAAAAAGATGGGCACTGCTCCCTCGTCAGTAGATTATGTTTCACTTTCATCGCTCGACTAAGAATTAAGACTAAGAAGTTGACAATCTAACCCTTACTGGACTTGTATTGTAGAAACTATCAGGTCTGTCTCAAGGGTATGGTCTAGATGCATGCCCCCCTTCAATTTCTGGAATCCAAGTAGAAAAATACAACACATTTTTAATTAAACCCAAGCTATGTGTAGAAACTTCCGGAAATTACAAGTACAAAATCTAAACTTCCTCTAAGAACCAAAATAAAACACTTAGAACTGTGAAAATATGTGATTTTGTGAACACAGTAGCAAAATTTTATACATCGGCAAATGGGTTTTCTGAAAAACTCTGGAAGCTGATATACCTGCACGTGGAAGTGAATGAGTTAATGGCAGTGAAAGAGCATGCATTTTGGGTCTGAAGACACATCATTTTGGTGATTAGAAAGCTTTGAAAGAATTGTTATCAAACAGACTCAAAGAATGCCTTCCTACCTTTTCAGAGCATCTTGATCAGTGACTGTCCTGTCTTCGAAAGTAACACCAAATGTCATGGTCTGTGTGAATGAAAGTAACACCAAATGTCATGGTCTGTGTGAATGAAAATAACACCAAATGTCATAGTCTGTGTGAATGAAAGTAACACCAAATGTCATGGTCTGTGTGAATAAAAATAACACCAAATGTCATGGTCTGTGTGAATGAAAGTAACACCAAATGTCATGGTCTGTGTGAATGAAAATAACACCAAATGTCATGGTCTGTGTGAATGAAAGTAACACCAAATGTCACGGTCTGTGTGAATGAAAGTAACACCAAATGTCATGGTCTGTGTGAATGAAAGTAACACCAAATGTCATGGTCTGTGTGAATGAAAGTAACACCAAATGTCATGGTCTGTGTGAATGAAAGTAACACCAAATGTCATGGTCTGTGTGAATGAAAGTAACACCAAATGTCATGGTCTGTGTGAATGAAAGTAACACCAAATGTCATGGTCTGTGTGAATGAAAGTAACACCAAATGTCATGGTCTGTGTGAATGAAAGTAACACCAAATGTCATGGTCTGTGTGAATGAAAGTAACACCAAATGTCATGGTCTGTGTGAATGAAAGTAACACCAAATGTCATGGTCTGTGTGAATGAAAGTAACACCAAATGTCATGGTCTGTGTGAATGAAAGTAACACCAAATGTCATGGTCTGTGTGAATGAAAGTAACACCAAATGTCATGGTCTGTGTGAATGAAAGTAACACCAAATGTCATGGTCTGTGTGAATGAAAGTAACACCAAATGTCATGGTCTGTGTGAATGAAAGTAACACCAAATGTCATGGTCTGTGTGAATGAAAATAACACCAAATGTCATGGTCTGTGTGAATGAAAGTAACACCAAATGTCATGGTCTGTGTGAATGAAAGTAACACCAAATGTCATGGTCTGTGCGAATGAAAGTAACACCAAATGTCATGGTCTGTGTGAATGAAAATGTAAATAGATAATAAGTTTGCATTACATTGCGGTATTAAAAACACATGATTGAATCCATCACACTGGCGATCATATAAAATAATTTAGTCTGTTTATTCAGCTTCACATTGGTGATAATATCTTTACTGAACGCTTTATATTGGTTTAGAAGACTCTCAGATGTCTGTATACAACCAGTTTCTTTTACAGTTCCTTGATCTAAAAACTCTGCACATCCAATCTAAACTTCAATGCATTAATTGACCCTGCCTCCACAATTTCCTGTGCCAATACACTCCAAGCATTCACCACTCTCTGACTAAAAAGATATTTCCTAATATCTAATCTGGACATTTCTGAAATTAATTTGTAGCTATGTCCCCTTGTTCTTGTAGGTGGTTGTATAGTCTTCTTCTTCTTCTTCGTACGCAGTCAGACAGTAACCATTATTTTTTCTAAAAAAGCAGCCGTCATCCTGAGGCTGTCGACACTGCCATAGAGCTTGTCTAGTGTTGCCACTGGTGATGGCCACATCTGCTCTCTCTGATCCTCGTATGTCGGGCAGTTTTGCAGCAGATGCTCAGCGGTCATTTTCCCGGTACCACACGAGCATTCGTCGGTGCCACCTATCTTCAATTTGTTGAATAGGTGGTACCTCAGTCTGTTGTGGCCAGTGCGGAGTCTGAAGACCACAACATGCTCTCTTCTGTTCAACTGGTAATAGGCATCGTTTTTGGTGTAGCCAGTATGTTCGGTTTCCCATTTGGTCATGTATCTAGCTCTAATAAGCCGTTTTGACTCTTCGTACGTCATACTAGTATCTGTTTGTGGTAGTTTTGCACCTTCTTTTGCCAGTCTGTCTGCCTCCTCGTTGCCTTGGATGTTGCAGTGAGATGGGACCCACTGCACCACTACCCGTTTTGGTGCGGACTGCTGGCATAGTTTACAGAGTACTGCTCTTAAATAATTAAGTTCAGGTTGTATAGTCTAATTTATCCTTAGCGTTAATAATCTTATAAACCTGTATTAAGTCACCTCAAATTCTTCTCTTATAAACCTGTATTAAGTCACCTCAAATTCTTCTCTTTTCTAGACACTAGGCCGGTTGTTCTGAGTCTTACCACAAAACTCTAATTCTGGAATCCCACTATCAGTTTTGTCGTTCCTCTTTGTATCCTTTCCAGCAGAAACTTTGCAGAAATAGCCAAAGCAAAGATGCCCGAAGATCCCATAAACGCACTAACAACACCAAAACCCATCACTACTGTACGAAAACCTACCTGGAGGCAGGATATATTCCCAGAGGTGGTAGAAAATATACCAGGTATTGGAAACAAAAACTGCCAGACTGAAAAAGAAAGGAGAGATACTACCCTAAGCTTTATATCGAAAAGCTACCCAAGCATGGACTGGACCCATGCATACACCGACGGTTCTGTAACAAACTACACAGAACGGAGGGGCAGGAGCATTCCTGAACCTACCAAATGGCAGACAAATAACACTGTCATTTGCTACTGGTAAGTACACAAGCAATTTCAGAGCGGAGGCAGAGGCACTGATGGCGGCAGTGGAAGAAATGGTGACACACAATGAAAATCAAAGCCATATAGTCCTGCTTACAGATGCTCTCGCCGTAGTCACAGCGCTAAAAAGCCAGAAAAACACTGAGCTTAATGACTTAAGAGCAGCACTCTGCAAACTGTGCCAGCAGTCCGCACCAAAAAGGGTAGTGGTACAGTGGGTCCCATCACACTGCAACATCCAAGGCAACGAGGAGGCAGACAGACTGGCAAAAGAAGGTGCAAGACTACCACAAACAGATACTAGTATGACGTACGAAGAGTCAAAACGGCTTATCAAAGCCAGATACATGACCAAATGGGAAACCGAACATACTGGTTACACCAAAAACGATGCCTATTACCAGTTGAACCGAAGAGATCAGGTCGTTGTCTTCAGACTTCGCACTGGCCACAATAGACTGAGGTACCACCTATTCAACAAATTGAAGATAGGTGGTACCGACGAATGCCCGTGCGGTACCAGTAAAATGACCGCTGAACATCTGCTGCAGAACTGCCCGACATACGAGGATCAGAGAGAGCAGATGTGGCCATCACCAGTGGAACTGCAAGACAAGCTCTATGGCAGCGGCGACAGACTCAGGATGACCGCCGCTTTTTTCGAAAAAATAATGGTTACTGTCTGACTGCGTACGAAGAAGAAGAAGAAGTATCCTTTCCAGCATGTTTATATCCCCTCTACCATAAGGGCTCTACACCTGTACACAGTACTCCAATCTAGGCCTAGCTAATGCTTCATACAGTTTGACTATCACTTCCTTGCTCTTATGTATAATATTTCTTTTATCATTATCATTTCTAACATTGCATTTGCCCTTTTCACTGCTACCTGGACTTGCTCACTCACCTTACATGTATGATCTATTTTAACCCCCAAGTCCCTTTCGGTTTCACTATTTGACAATAAATGTCAGGTAAAACATATTGATCAGACAATGTTAATCAGGGACATGTGAAACATACTGATCAAGACCGACCCAAGCGATTCTCATTGGAAACGGGCTGTTTCATGACAGTTTGACCATAAAAGATGGGGATTGGCAGTGTGATCCCCATATTGGTGAGCCTACTTGAAGATCTTCACATTGCTCTCAGGCCATGTCAGGTCATCCCATAGCTGGTGAGGTTGTTAGGGTACCAATGAAGACATCCCCACAATCCCTCTCTGTCATCAGCCGCTGCCTGTGCCTCCTCTGGTCTGAGATTGGTCCTTCCTTTTATGTTGTCCTCCCACCTCTTTTTGGGACGACCTCTTTGTCGTCCGCCTTGCACCTTTCCGTGCAGGATCGTATTTGCAAGACCATTTGATCTCGATATGTGACTGTACCAAGTGAGTATTTGTCTTTTGATCATTGTCAAGAGGTCTTCAAATGACCCTATTACTGTTGTAATTCTTTCTAGTATTTCCTTATTTATAACTTGATCTTTGTATGTGACGTTTAGAAGTCTTTGGAAACATCTAATCTCCAAGGTCTGTTTCATCCGCTGCAGGTCAGCTGTAATTGTCCATGACTCACAAGTATAGAGACATCTTGACAGGACCAATGTACACATTAATCTGATCTTCGAGCATATGGCTAACCACTTGTCTTGCCAGATTTTGTTAAGCCATGCAAGCACCTCTATTGTCTGTGCTGTTCTGACCAATACCTCACATTTTTATCACCGACAATCGAACCCAAATATTGAAAATGGTCGACCACTTTGAGTTCCAGGCCATTAGCTTTTACCCCACTATTGAAGCCCCCAGCATTGTTGGTCATTAATTTGGGCTTTCCAGCATTAATCTCCATACCATAGTTATGAGCTTTTTCATTGAGTCTTCTGACTCATTCTTGTCTCAATGTCTGCCAACACGTCGATGTCATCTGTGAGTCAGCTATGAGTCACTGGCTCTGTGAGCTCATTCGCTGTACTCTTTCCATATTTTTAAAATTTACAAACCCTTGATAATAGCTCCTGAAGTAGCTCAATTAAAAGAAGGAAGAGAAAGAACCCGCTGAAACTGAATGATAAACTTGAAGCTCTTAAGGAAATAGAAAGTTGTGTTAGCAATGTTATTTAACCTTAGGCGCGCTACATAATTTGTGAAATAATTTGACCTAATTAATTTTCTTAATTAGTCGCTGTGGTAGTCGTCTTTCAAAATTTGTAACTTTTATGTTTGTTTGTCAATTAATATGATTTTCTGGTGTGTAGATAGATACACAATAGCATAACGAACATGTGGGTGTTATTGTTTTTGTTGTATGTTTGTTAGTTTTTGAGATTTAAAAAGATGAAGTTGAAAATTTATGAAAATCTCTGGAAAAATTTGGACTCGACCACTAGGCCTAGTCGCTTCGATAGAAAACCATGGAAACCACAACAACGTATCGATACTGTGTTTACAGTATCTACACAACTGTTAGTTTCCAATTCAAACGTAGTTCTTTCATTTAAACAAACAAAATAAACAGATCTACGCGATAAAAATCTTTCTCAACAACCTACTTCCCCTTTCGCAAAAAGTCGGCTTGCTCCAAACGGCGTATACAAAATTAAAACTGTTCAAAAGCCATTTGTAATCGAACACACGATACTTTAACCGGCAAAATATCGTGTATATATGGAGGGCGTAGTCAGCAGTAAAAAATGGCTGTCAGGAGTGACTCCGTTCAAAAAAAAAAAAAATTTTTTCCGCACACCGTTTTTGCAGGCCGAGCTGGTTCAAAGAGAACGGACAAGGGCGTGCTTAAGGTTAAATCCGAAAGTCTACAATTTACGCTACATAAAAAAATCATTTAGAATAAAATTTCTAAACTTACAGACTCGTCTGACCATTTTTTAAAATTGCTGAATAGAAAAGGTAAAATGAGAAAGCCTAGTAAGATGCAGGATACCTGGCAACAGACATTAACAATATGCCTGTTTGAATACCAGGATTCAAAGTTCCGAGTATTAAGTAGAGAAAGCCTAGATTTATTATTGTTTCATTAACGTTTTTTTCTTAAAGCAATCAACATTCTTATTAAATATTTTAATTTGCTAGAGAGTCTGGTTTTTCAAACTTATTGAAGCGGCTGAGATAAATGGACCCGAACCCCCTAACCTTACCTGATCTGGATCAATCGGAGATGTCCCAAGGAACCAGTTGTCCACCAAGAATTTCCTAATGTCCAGGAGATTCAATCCATGCATGTCAGCAATGTCATCGCAGAGCATGTTGATGTCTGAATATAATTGTAGATAAACATGGAAAACCGTTGATGGACAGACATGTTAAAAGAAATGGTCATCATTGTGGGTTAACTTAACTTCTTTATACTGATTTAGAAGACTCTGCAGAGTCTGTATACAACCAGTTTCCTGGAAGGTGGTAAACCGATGTGCGAGTCCATCTTAATAGACTCAAACACTAGAACAAAGTAGACCAGCAGTCTGTTAGGTGCCATCTATGCTGCTCTTAACAAACCACATAACCATGGCCGGTGTTATGCCATGTCACAGTTAGTCGCCTCTTACGGCATGCTCTCTGTGGGCCAGTGATGCTATTCTTGTCTTTGTCCTACACAAAGACCCCGATGGACCACTTGGGACTTCATGGTTTCGCAATTTTGTATTCTTTCTGGTATTAAAGAAAATATATATAAAATTTGTCAAAATATTGTCCCCAAAATATCATTACAGTGTATTGTTATACTTATCCTGTACCTCTCTAATATATCAAGTAATTTCCAAGTGCAAGATCTGACCCTAACTAACAAGTGAAGTTAAATAAAAGTTTTCAAAAACCCTATAGTACTGATTCCTTATGGTTGCAAACAATGTAATGATAGAGGCAAAACGACACATGATCATAACGTTAACTTAACGTCTTTATACTGGTTTAGAAGACTCTGCAGAGTCTGTATATAACCAGTTTCATTTACATGTTCTTGCTCTAAAAGCTATGCGCATCCAATTTATTCTTAAATGCATTAATTGTCCCTGACTTCCCTACTTCCTGTGGCAATGTATTCCAAGCATTCACTACTCTCTGAATAAAAAAATATTTCCTAATATCTAATATGAACCTTTCTTTAGTTAATTTGTAGCTATACCCTCTTGTTGTTCGGTTTTTGTGAGTCTTTCCTCATAACTGTAATTCTAGAATCCGATTATTTGCTTTGTCATTCTTATTTGTATCCTTTCTTTATATCTCCTCTACAATAAGAACTCCACACCTGTACACAGTACTCCAATCTAGGTCTAACTAAAGCTTTATAGAGTTTTACAATCACTTTCTTGCTCCTATGTTTAATATTTCTTTTTATCATACTTAACAATGCATTTGCCTTTTTCACTACTACCTGGACTTGCTCACTCACTTTACCTGTATGATCTATTATAATCTCTAGGTCGCTTTCGTTTTCTATCTTTCTAATATTCTTGCCCATTCTGTAATTATGTTCCATATTGGATCTACGCAAGTGGATCACTGTAGAATTATCTACATTAAACTCCATTTGCCAGCTCTCACACCATTTTTGAATTTGATCTAAATCCGACCTCAATAGATCCACTTCTGCTTCAGATGAGACACTCCGACATAGTTTTGTGTCATCAGAAAATTTTGCAATCATGGATTCTATATCAATGTTCAAACCATTTATATATATTGAGAATAAAATTGGTTCCAAAACCAAGCCCTGTGACACTCCACTTTTGACTTCACACCACTCAGAGTACTCATTTATGCCCACTCTCTGCCTTCTTCCCATTAACCAATTTTCAATCCATTATCAGTGGCAGACATATAGGCAAAGGAATCTGGCAGTGAGAACAATGTTCTGACAGGAGCACTATAATACTAATGTTCTGATAGGTGCACTATAATACTAATGTTCTGATAGGTGCACTATAATACTAATGTTCTGATAGGTGCACTATAATACTAATGTTCTGATAGGTGCACTATAATACTAATGTTCTGACAGGAGCACTATAATACTAATGTTCTGATAGGTGCACTATAATACTAATGTTCTGATAGGTGCACTATAATACTAATGTTCTGACAGGTGCGCTATAATACTAATGCTCTGATAGGCGCACTATAATACTAATGTTCTGACAAGTGCACTATAATACTAATGCTCTGATAGGTGCACTATAATACTAATGCTCTGACAGGTGCACTATAATACTAATGCTCTGACAGGTGCACTATAATACTAATGCTCTGATAGGTGCACTATAATACTAATTTTCTGATAGGTGCACTATAATACTAATTTTCTGATAGGTGCACTATAATACTAATTTTCTGATAGGTGCACTATAATACTAATGCTCTGATAGGTGCACTATAATACTAATGCTCTGATAGGTGCACTATAATACTAATGCTCTGATAGGTGCACTATAATACTAATGCTCTGATAGGTGCACTATAATACTAATGCTCTGATAGGTGCACTATAATACTAATGCTCTGATAGGTGCACTATAATACTAATGCTCTGATAGGTGCACTATAATACTAATGCTCTGACAGGTGCACTATAATACTAATAAAAAATGTGCTAATCTACCCTTTGGCTGTTCTTTATCTTCTATCAAACAAGGGAGGAGGTACAACTCCTGTATCAGATCCTCGGGCTTTCTAATCAGCTTTGTTAACTCCCCCTCTTTGTCCAGGCCTGCTCGGCACAGTTCCCAGAGTGTAGAAGTCAGTTGAAGCTTCCTAAAGAAAGTCTCCACAGATTTTCGAGCCTTTTCCTTTTGTTGAGGCTAAAGAAAAGACAACAACAAGAAATGAATTCAAAATAAAATCGGACCAGCATCACTAGTATTTACATCATCATCAATGCCAGTCGCTCTTTTCAGGGCATATGCCATTGACAACCCTCCTCCAGCAAGATCTGTCTTGAGCTGCCCTTTCTGCCTCTCTCCAGTTGAGGTCCAGGGACCAAAGTTCATTTTCACAGTTTCTTCTCCACATATTCCTTGGTATACCTTTCTTCCCCTTCACCTGTGGATTCCAAGTCAAGGCCTGTCTGGCTACGTTTGATGGTGCTTTCCGTAGTGTGTCCTGTCCTATCCAATCCCATTTCTCACATTTGATCTGTTGCTCCACTTATTTTACTCCTTTCCCACAGGTCTTCGTTCCTCACACTGTCTTGCCGGCCAGTACCTATTATCCTCCATATATATTTATTGACGAACGACTGAAGCTTGTTCTGTATGTCCTTTGTCATATAAAGCCAGACATAATTGATTGGTTTAGATATGTGGCAAGACTGCCTCCAAAATCTACCAGCCACACGAGACTTTAACACCAGACCTTACTCTTCTTCTTCGTACGCTGTCATACGTTAACTTGAATTTGTTCAAAGAAAGCAGTGGTCATCCCGAGACTGTCAACACTGCCATAAAGCTTGTCTAGTGTTAGGACTGGTGATGGCCACATGTGCTTCTCTGAAGCTCAGAATCTTTTCCTGAACATTAAGAAAACTAAGATAAGTCCCCTGACAAAACAGGACAGCAATCCCAGATTGTTATTAATAAAGAAGAAATTGAAAATGTCACACTTTTTTTTAATACCTTGGCTCTACGTTATCCAACGACGGAGACTGCTTAAAAGAAATTAGAAGACGTTTAGCCATAGTGATGCAGACACTAAATAACATGCCCAATGTATGGCATAATACTTCTTCTTTTTCTTCTGTTACAAAAGAATCCTAAAAATTCAGTTGATAAAGAAAGTGACAAATAAAACCACCCTAGAAGACCTGAATCTTGAAGAAAACTGGTTCACAAACAATGTTATGTTTTGGAAATTGAATTTTTTCAGCCATGTCAAACAAACGGACGTTAAATAATGGACTAGAAAGAACGGTCATGGTACATGGAAGGCGACGCAGGGCTGACAAAGGCAAAGGTGGATACATTTTATCAAGGATACTCTAAACATGAACATGGAGCAGGTGGGACGATTGACTGCAGCCCGAGATTCATATCGGCTGGATGTGACGAGAGCGACGTTCAGCAAAGGACATGCTACATGATGATATATATATATATATATATCTGTAAACTAGTAACACAACATATTCTGTTCCCCGGACTACATCCTGCTACTTGCAAAGCCCTGTTCACGGCTTGGTAGTGAGAGATTGAGAACAAACGCAGAAGAAGAAACATACTAGGATTATACGTTAACTTGTACTGTGTACAGGTGTGGAGTCCTTATCATAGAGGGGATATAAACATGCTGGAAAGAATACAAAAAAGAGCAACAAAGCTGATAGTGGGATTCCAGAATTCCAGTTATGAGGAAAGACTTAGAAAAACCGGCCTACAGTGTCTAGAAGAGAGAAGAATTCGTGGTGACTTAATACAGGTTTATAAGATGATCAGAGGAATGGATAAATTAGACTATAACAAGTTTTTTAAAATACAGCCACCCACAATAACACGAGGGCATAGCTACAAGCTGACTAAAGAGAGGTCCAGATTAGATTAGATACAATACATCAGAATGTTGGACAACATAAAAACATGCAAACTCCAATGGTATGCTAAATGATCCATCCACCGTCACTTACTATTCTGTCTCACAAATTGACAAATTTTAAGTTGTGACGTGGAGTAGCCAGTAAAGATATTATTATCTATAAATTACCCACTTCACAAGTATTCAATAGTAGCAGAAACCAGTATAGAAGTAACATTTTTTGTATGTCAGGGAAATTAAGTAGGTTCTGACACAGCAACCAAGCAATTATTATAGGATAGCAAAAAAATTAAAATCGAATAACTTAATTTAACTTCTTTATACTAATTTAGAAGTGTTTGCAGAGTCTGTATACAACCAGTTTCATTAACATTTCCTGGCTAAGTGGCACAACGTTATGCTCAAAGGAATAGATCTGTGGTAAAAGAAAGTGATGAAGACCCCTGATGGGTTAGACAGATAAAGTTCATAAATGGAGGAGGAAAAACTTGAAAGAGACAACAAAACTGACAATTGCCAGACAATAGAAGAAACAGACACATTGTGGTGAAGTGAAGTGGAAAATCATGAATGGCCTCTTAGGTTATGGGAAAGAAGAAGATGATAATGCTCAACCATCACAATGTAGAAATAAACATGCAATCTGCCAATCTTTACCCACCTCATCTGTTGAATTCAACCACTTCTTTGCATGGCCTACACAGCTTTGGAGGGCAATCATTTTTTCTCCGACTGAAAACAAAATTATGAAAGCGTAATAGAATTTGAACACACTCATCGACACATACAAGAGAGAATGGAAAGATTGTGCACACATATATACACATAAAGTAAGTAGCATGTCCTTTGCAGAACGTCGCGTCTTAAAACCGCCAACTTATTTGGCGTTTCTTGGTAGGTGTGCAGTGCGGTAGGTTGCCATTACTTTCTGTACGAGGAGGAGGGATTGCACAGAAGAAAATAACCTATTTCTGCCAAACTGGATACGGGCAGGATTCGAACCGGGTACATTGGGATCGTAAAACGAACGTTTCGCCCATAGGCCACGTAACCTCCACATACACATATACTTATAAAGTCCATAAAGAATGTCAATTTGTAATCTTCCTAGGCCAGAAAATCAACAACAGCCACAACATTGATAAGAAGATCTCCCACGGGAGAGCAGCGTGTTGGCTTAGCTTCAACCGCATTAAACTGATACTCCAGCAGATGACAGACGTCAAGGCCAGGGCTCGCACCTTCAATAGCATGATTATCCCAGGAATGGTTTACAGGTGTGTGGTTTAAGTCTGCACAAATCAGACGCAGAGAAGCTCTGAATTACTGAAAAGAGCAATGGAGCAAAGAGTCTTAAATATCATCCCTAAGAGACCATATCCGAAATACAGACATCCGCGACCAAACACGAAATACCGACATCCGCGACCAAACACGAAATACCGACATCCACGACCAAACACAAAATACAGACATCCGCGACCAAACACAAAATACAGACATCAGCGACCAAACACGAAATACAGACATCCGCGACCAAACACAAAATACAGACATCCGCGACCAAACACAAAATACAGACATCCGCGACCAAACACAAAATACAGACATCCCCGACCAAACACAAAATACAGACATCCGCGACCAAACACAAAATACAGACATCCACGACCAAACACAAAATACAGACATCCACGACCAAACACAAAATACCGACATCCGCGACCAAACAGAGTTCAGGGATGCCGTCGACTCTGCGCCAATGCGAGGGTACAGATGGGGCGGCCATGTGGTCCACATGACTGATGATAGATGGGCGAGGAGGGTGTCTTTCTGGTGGACATACAACTGCAACCGCCCACCAACGAGATGCAGAGATGATCTGCACCATCGCATAGGTGGGCGACCCCATGGATGTGTACTGGCGCTTGGCCACCAAAACATTGGTCTACGTGTCCACCTGTTGTCAGGCATGCGTACCCCATGTCCAGCCCAACGATGTTTGAATGATTTCTCTGCTTCCACAGGGTACCAAAACAAAGTTTAATGTCGAATTTCATGTCGTGACACTAAACATATTGAATTCCGTACCAATTTTAATTGAAAATAAAGAACTAGCCTACGTACCTAGGAAACAGTTATATGAGATAGTGAAATAGGCATGGTCATCAAAAACACAACGAGCAAATAGCCTTTGCTTGCTATAACAACATTTTGAAATCATCGCAGTACAGCACATACACCAAACTGAGAATATACACGGATAAGTCAGTAAGTAGGTCATAAACTGATATGAGATAGATGAAAAATGCAGTTGGTAGTTTCTAAAGGTGTCATTATGTGGCAGCAACATCCAGCTTTGTGATTACTGTAGGTAGCAAGACATTAGGTATCATATGCATGTGCTGAGCAAAAAGGTGGCACTGGAGCAAGGAGTACCCCAAGGGGGAGTACTCCCACACTTTTTCTGGTGTATATAAACAACATCATAGAGAATATACCAAGAAGAGTCCACAGCTCCATGTTTGCAGACGATCTGGCTATGTGGACCTTCGAAAAAAATCTCACCATAGCAAATAATCGGATGCAGAAGGCCCTAACATCGTTGGAGGAGGGGGCGAAATCATGGCTGGTCAAAATAAATGAAGAAAAAACAACATGTATGATATTCTCGCTTTCAAATAAACCACAGAACACCAAAATAAGTCTTAGCGGCAAATATCTGCGGCCAAACGACAACCCAAACTATCTGGGAGTCACTCACATTTGATCGGTGCATGACATGGAAAAGTCAGATCGAGAGAAACCGAATGAGAGCCAGACAAAGAATGGCAGTCATGAGGCAACTTACTGGCACGAGCTGGGGAGCAGATGAAAGAATGCTCAAGAAACTGTACACTGGAAGAGTGAGACCAGTTCTGGGGTATGGCATTGCGGCATGGGCAACAGCAGCAAAGGCGAACTTTGATAAAATTAGCAAACTTCAAAACCAAGCCATGAGAGTTATAACAGGAGGCATGAAGTCAACGCCAATTGTAGAACTTGAAAAGATTACAAATCTGCAATCCATGACCGACAGAAGAGACTGCAGAGCCCAGCAGCAAGCAGAGAAACTAAGAAGACTGACAGACCATCCAATGCAACAGAGACTAAATAGATTTGGAAAAGGGAAACTAAAGCAGAGAAACTTTGCAGAAATAGCCAAAGCAAAGATGAGCGAAGACCCTATGAACACCAAAGCCCATCCCTACTGTACACAAACCCACATGGAAGCAGCATATCATTCCGGAGGTGGTAGAAAATATAGCAGGTATCTATTCAATAAATTGAAGATAGGTGGCACTGACGAATGCACCTGTGGCACAGGGAAAATGACCGCTGAACATCTGCTGCAAAATTGCCCGACATACGAGGACCAGAGAAAGCACATGTGTACATCACCAGTGGCAACACTAGACAAGCTCTATGGCAGTGTCGACAGCCTCAGGATGACAGCTGCTTTCTTCAAACAAATTCAAGTTGACGTCTGACAGCGTACGAAGAAGAAGAAGATATGCATGTGCGCAGCTCAGATACAAAATGGTGTCCACTCTGTCTTCTAAGCCAGTATAAAGAAGTCAAGTTAAGTTACACCTTTACCACACTTAGAACCATTACCAGACTTAGGGAGCCGCGAAGCGAAGTGGTTAGCGAGCTGGCTTCGCATCTGAGTGGTCCTGGGTTCATTCCCCAGTTGAGGCGGAAATGTTTTCTCAGACCGCAATGGCTTCCGGGTCGACCCAGCCTTAAATGGGTACTGGTTCAGTCCAGGAAGTAAAAGCTGCAATGGAGAGGAGATGGCTACCGTCCTCATATAGCCGAGCCTTTGAAATGTGAGATCGCTAACACCTCACACCCCTACGGCAGTAATGCTATGGGTTACTTTACTTCTTTTTACCACACTGACGGCCGTGACATGCAGCTGTACTTGGCTGTCATTGTTTATTCATTAATGACCAAGCACAGAAACCGTAGAAATAGACAATTTTTTAATGCTGACTACGCCACGTCCATCTACACACATTTCTAGCTAGTTAAAGAATTATGTTAGATCACAAATGGATTTGAAACGATTTATCTTTTTTTTTAAACGGATTGGAGCTAGCCCATTTTTTAGAAGGTGAAGTAGGTTGTAAAAGATCTTCATGGGGTAAAAGTAAAGTAAAGTAACCCATAGCATTACTGCCATAGGGGTGTGAGGTGTTAGCGATCTCACATTTCAAAGGCTCGGCTATATGAGGACGGTAGCCATCTCCTCTCCCTCGTCGCTTTTACTTCCCAGACTGAACCGGTACCCATTTAAGGCTGAGTCGACCTGGGAGCCATTGCGGTCTGAAAAAATATTACCGCAACTGGGGAATGAACCTTGGACCACTCAGATGTGAAGCCAGTGCGCTAACCACTGCGCTACGCGGCTTCATGGGGTAGGTTTTTAAAAAAAATTTATTTGGATCTAATAAATACGTTTGAAGTGTAAACTTACAGTTGTGCTGATATTGTAAACACTGTATTGATACTTTGTTGTGATTTCAATAAATTTATAGAGGAGTGATGGCCTCTATAGGTGAGTCCAAATGTTTGTGTTCTGTTTTTATAAATTTTCACCATTTTCTTTTATCTCAGAAACTAACAAACGCACAATAAAAAGAATAACCCCAACAAGTCCTTTATTCATTTATGTCTTTACACACAACACAATCATATTTATTGAAGGGATCAGCATGCTGAGCAGCGCATGAGCTGCAGTGGTCAGCGACTCATAGCTGACTGCTAGCGTCAAGGCCAGCGAACCAAAGCTGCCAAGACCCTTCTACACCTCCACGCGGTGATCCTGGATAACAGGCTACAGCAGGGCAGACTGGCTAAGGAGAAGGGATCGAAGAGGGAATGCTAACCGGGTAATCAAAAAATGCTTGCTGAAGTCGGATGTGTTGGACCGAAACGTGCAAATATCGCAGTCAAGCTGTAAACTACGACAACGCATTCCGTTCTCTGGACTACATTCTGCTACTTAAGCCCTTTCAGTGTTTGGTAGTGGGAGATTGAGAATGAACGAAGCCAAGCCAAGCCATATTTATTGACAACCATACAGAAAGATTACAGTCTCTCAAACTTAACAGCCATATGAAAATGTGAAGTTTTGTTGAATAATTATGAAAAATTGATGCGGCATGGTAAAGGTTTAAGTTAAGTTACTACAGCCAAGAGGACCAAACCCACTTTCTTAAGCGTGCCGCAGCGACAGAGCTACTTCAACCCGCTACCACAGAAATAATCAAGAATGAAGAAATCATCAGTAGGAGTGGCTTTTAGAACACCAACAACAACAACAACACCAACACCAACAACAACATACCATGTGTGAGTTTATCAAACGTGGAGTGGCACCACCACATGGCCTTCTCCTTGTCTTCCAGCTGAAACAGAACTGCGTCGACTTGTGCTAGACCGCTGCAGAACTCCTGGCAAACATCGCTGTTAGTTGATGATGAGGCTTTCATGTAGCTTTTGGTGATGTTTGTTGAAGCTTTCAACAGCACATTGTCCCGGTGTATCTGAAATTACGAAATAAATTTAATGTTTTGTCTGCAATGATCTGAAATTATGAAACGTTGACAACGGAGCGCAACAGATCGAATCCTCGGTATGGCATATGTTGTTTTTCTATCTATGTTCTTTGCGCACCAAATATAAGGCAGAAACAAATGATCTCCAGTTGGAATGTTGTGACGCCACTGTTTTTGGCCTCTTGTATGGTGCTGAGGCCCATAGTTGAGCCCTCTTGGATGAATGGTTTTCTGAGTGTTTCCTTGAGTTTCCCTCTTTTCCGATTGCCCCTTGGTGTCCATTGGAGTGCCTGTATTGGAAGACGGTTGTTCATTCTAAGGACATCTCCGATGTATATCCATCGTTTTTTCCCGGATGATGGTCGACACATATAGTTGGTTTGTCTCTGTTCTTATCGAGTCACTAGTATATTCAATAATTTTCTTAGACATTTATTTTCAAAGACATTTAATTTGTTTTTCAGCGCTTTTGTTGTCTTCCAGTTTTCTGCTGGGGTACAATAACAAACATAGCCAATAAAACGATTCGACTGCACTGGCAAAGCAGCTGCAGTCCTTAACATAAAAACCCCTCGATTACCCCAACAATGGAAATAAAATCGTATGACAGCTTTTTTTTATTTGTTTCTCACTCTCTTTCTTCTAGTGTACATGACAAATTTTCATAAGCACAGCATGTTGTACACGATTTTCGTTCTGGTGCAGCCACGGCTCATGTCTACCACTGATAATAGCGAGCTGGCATGATTACATTGTTAGCTATTTGCCGCCATTAAAATGGTTAAATGTCTTAGTGATGGCGAAACTGGAAGCTGGTAGATCAGTTTTTTATTGTGGTACCATCTCAGCATGTTTTTCTCCTGGATTTCAAGATTCACCCATTGTTGAGAATGGGGAAGTTAAGTTTTTGCAATGAATTTTTCTGAGGTAGATCTGTTTAGATTGTTTATGTAGATACAATAATTACGTTCATAGTGCGAACTGACAGATACGGCCATTTGTTAATATTGATAATTCATTTTAAGCTGATTTTTTTTTTTTCAAGCAAGGGTGAGTCTATGTGTTTGTGCTGTTTTTCATTTTCACCTTTATCTTCTTGTATCTCAGAAACTAACACACACACACACAGCAATAACATCAATACCAACAAGTTCTGTATACATTTATGTCTCTACACACAAACAAATCATATCCATACAACAAACAAAAAAGATACAGGCTCTCAAAGTCAACAACCTAGAAAAATGTGACGCATTGAAAAATAATGCAGTTGCATAAGAAATTGAGTAATTTACAAATGTGGTACTATAAAGGTTAAGGAAACCAGCTGACAGCATTTACAAGGATGTCTCTGTTCTGGAATTCCCTAAGACAAGAGAAGCAGAGGCTGACAAAAGCACACATGGAGAAGTGAGCCCGAGACAAACATAATGGAAATAAGAAAGACACGGACAGAGCTGGAATGGATGGGCCCAGGACAGGAGGACTTGGAGTGTATTTGTTGAAGACCTGTGATCCACAGGGAGCTGAAAGATTCTAATTGATTAACATATTCCACAGGGAGTTTTTCTTCTTTTGTCCTACTGCTCTTGCCATACAGCATTGCAGAGAGGTGGGATGTATTGTTGTTGTTTGCGAATCCCCACTCTTTTATGCGCCCTGAAAAGGACGTTAAGTGGCGGGTTGCAGTAGCTTTCCTCACAACCTGAGTGTGCTGATGAAGGTGGTCAAGGCGGTTCTGCTATGCTTGGCTTAATCTGTGTGTCACTCACTACTATGGGGGATCACACGTCGATACCTCAACTCGTTAGCCGGGCTGCCATGAAAAAAGCCAGTTTCCAGGGAGGGCTACTAAGAAGCCGAGGTATGTTTTGCCTGACCCTGACTAACATGTCTGATCAGTATATTTTGCCTAACCCTGACTAACATGTCTGATCAGTATATTTTGCCTAACCCTGACTAACATGTCTGATCAGTATATTTTGCCTGACCCTGACTAACATGTCTGATCAGTATATTTTGCCTGACCCTGACTAACATGTCTGATCAGTATATTTTGCTTGCCCAGATGTTAGTCTTCCTCCCCGGTGGGATGTGTAGATTTCTTGTTATTGCCAAGTGGGAATCTTGTGCTGTCGTTAAGTGCAACTTCCTAGAGTGTCAGAGACACCTTCGATGTCTTCCTCTTGTTTGTGGACCGGAGACCTACATATGATATGCTCTTGATGCAGGCTGGTCATAATGCATTCTGACTAAATGACCAAACCACTTGATTTGTTGAGACTCAATGTAGGCACTAACTTGGTTTGTCCCCACTGTCAGCCTCAGCATGGTGTTGCGGATTCGGTCACAGATTGTCTTTCCGGCTGCACTTCTCACACAGAGCAACTCATAGCTTTATTTGGATTAAATCAATAGCTCATACTTACAGATAACACTGGGGCCATTTCCAGCCACAAGTCAAGGGTTTCCAAGTTTATCTCAGCAGATATCACTTCCCAGATATTGTCCTTAGAGTTAAGCAAGTGGAAGGGAAGACGACTTGAAGCAGCATCTGGCAACAGACTATGTCCAAGCTGAAAATGAACACATGTACATGGCAGTGTTGTGGTCAATTTCAATTTTATATTGGCAACAAACTATTGGACACATGTGCATAACACTCTTCTTTTTGCTTTTTTGTCCTGCTTGTGTCTTTCAGTGTCAGGTAGTGAAAAGGTTTCTTGACGGGCATCTAGTATGTGCTTCGTACACGAGGCGATTTACTGCTTCTATTATTTCTGCTACTCATCTTTCACGTGGTTGGCCGTTGCCTTTGTATCCATTGTATCTGTAAAGCATTGCTATCTGAGAGATCCTATGTGGTGTTTTTGTCACATCACGTGACCGATTCATTTGGTTTGTTGTCTATTAATGAGGTTTAGCACTTATTTGTCTTCTATTATCTCTGTTTATGATTCTATCCATTCTTATTACTCCCTGTATTCTCCACAGGCATTTCTCTATTGTTACAATGTCCAATTCTGGCACTGGTAGCATAATATGGTTAGGAATATCCTGTTGTATAGAGTTCTTTTTGTATCCATTGTCACGTGCTAACATTATAATATTGAGGACATTTGTCCAATGATTTGACTGGCTTTATTGCATGACACTGTTATGATCAATTTCAATTTGGTTTATCTGCTTGTGTAATCTTCAGGTAATATTTAATTATTTTATGTTAATTTTATACATTTTTTATTGTTATATTTTAATTTGAAGGCAGTATGATGGTTAGTGCACTCGTTCCCAGCTGGGTTAGTACACTCGTTCCCAGCTGGGTTAGTGCACTCGTTCCCAGCTGGGTTAGTGCACTCGTTCCCAGCTGGTTAGTGCACTCGTTCCCAGCCGGGTTAGTGCACTCGTTCCCAGCTGGGTTAGTGCACTCGTTCCCAGCTGGGTTAGTGCACTCGTTCCCAGCTGGGTTAGTGCACTCGTTCCCAGCTGGGTTAGTGCACTCGTTCCCAGCTGGGTTAGTGCACTCGTTCCCAGCTGGGTTAGTGCACTCGTTCCCAGCTGGGTTAGTGCACTCGTTCCCAGCTGGGTTAGTGCACTCGTTCCCAGCTGGGTTAGTGCACTCGTTCCCAGCTGAGCTGCTCCTTCATTCATCCTCAGATCAAGGTTCCTTTTCTCTTACAAAGGACACCGTAGTATGTATGGCTGTTTTATCTCCCTACAGCTTTTGTCCCTTATCTGTCTTGCGAGGCCAGTATTGTTCTCTCTTTTCCTGCGTGAGCATCCAGCTTTGTAGGATGTGTTCCGCAGTCATAGTATGCTCCCCACACGAACACTTGTCATCTATTCCAATCATCATTTTGTTGTAAAAATGAAAATTTATTTTATTTTAATTGCCTATTTCCAGCCATCTGTCTTATACAACTGCATTCCCATTCAAATAATGTCTCTTGTGCATCTCACACTGCACCGTTCCCTGCCTAAGATGATGATGAGCAGTTAGTAGTTTGTATTTTTTGCCAGGATAGACTTGTGCTGGATCCATATAGCTTAAAACATACTTTACATGTTTCCCAACCACTGCTGGTCCGCAGACATTTCCTGCCAGTCCGCGAAAAAAAGAAATTGCTGGTGAATTCCTTTACTGCTCAAATTCTGGTTATTTTAAATGACTATAGAACTTTCATTTTATAAAAGATTTAACAACTAATGCACAAAATACTATATAAATAATGAGATTGTTTTTCTGTCTGAATGGTCTGCAAAAAATTATTTTCACTGGTCCGCGAACAATCCCCCCCCCCCCCCCCCCCCCCCCCCTCCTATTTTCATTGGTTCGTGAACATTTTTTCCCTATTATAATTGACCCGTGATCATTTTTTCCTATTTTCACCAGTCCACGAACCATTTTTTCTTATTTTCACAATTCCGCGATATTAAAAAGGTTGGAAAATACTGCTTTACAAGACAAGAGACCATGACAAACTTTCATAATAAGAAAAAAACTACAACTATCATTAATTCTTTCAGGAATTGGCTTTTTAGGTTTGGACCAAATTCATTTTCAGTTTTAGAAAAATGTCATCCTATGCCTTTTTCATTGTACTGTTTCACACCGTAGTACAGTTAAATATAGTACATATTATATATTATTGCAAACAACAATAGTTACAGAAAATGAAAATATCTGTAAATTGCTAATATTTGATTATTTGAAGGAATAAATATGTTGTAAAAAATAAACAATTTTTAAGGGCAGACAATTTAATATTCAAAATACCTTAACTCACCATAATTTGTCCATGGTCTGAATTGTTACTACACATTTTTCTGGCAATTTTACACAAAAGTATCCAAAGTTCTTCAAAACACAGTTTATTTGATGTATTTATGTCCATAAATAATGAAACTATGTACCTTTTTCTCAATAACTTCAGAATCAATATAAAATATTGTCAAGTCACACAACTTTATTATTCACAAATTTTGTGTGTGCACAGCTAAACTGATGCTTTGTGGTATTGCCTAAAGCATACTTTAGCACACATATGTGGCTTGTGTGCACAGCTAAACTTATGCTGTGTGGTACTGCCTTAAAGCACACTTTAGCACACATATGTGGCTTGTGTGCACAGCTAAACTTATGCTGTGTGGTATTGCCTAAAGCAAACTTTAGCACACATATGTGACTTGTGTGCACAGCTTAACTTATGCTGTGTGGTACTGCCTTAAAGCATACTTTAGCACACATATGTGGCTTGTGTGCACAGCTAAACTTATGCTGTGAGGTACTACGTAGCGCAGTGGTTAGTGCGCTGGCTTCGCATCTGAGTGGTCCTGTTTTCAGACCGCAATGGCTCCCGGGTCGACCCAGTCTTACATGGGTACCGGTTCAGTCTGGGAAGTAAAAGCGGCGAGGGAGAGGAGATGGCTACCGCCCTCATATAGCCGAGCCTTTGAAATATGAGATCGCTAACACCTCACACCCCTACAGCAGTAATGCTATGGGATACTTTACTTTACTTACTGTCTTAAAGCATACTTTAGCACACATATGTGGCTTGTGTGCACAGCTAAGCTTAATGCTGTGTGGTATTGCCTAAAGCATACTTTAGCACACATATGTGGCTTGTGTGCACAGCTAAACTTATGTTGTGTGATACTGTCTTAAAGCATGATTTAGCACACATATGTGGCTTATGTGAACAGCCTGTGCAGTAAAATAGCTACTCCGTTTTCTAATCTTCCGAGCAGCACAATGAATGCACGGCAAGTCTTTCCCCATTTAAATCAATGAGATGGGTGGCACCCTCGTATCTCTCCAGTTCCATGTTCACTGACTTTCTGCCTGGCTTGGGCAATAAAGCAATCTGAAGGCTGTTTGGTGCTTCAGCTCCTACTATCTGACACAGTTCATCTATTAGCATGTCCTTGAAGTCCACAAAGGGCACAGGCTTCTCCGTGTCAGGACGGTTCAGTGTGTATAGTCTGAGCATTGAGTTGTATCTTCTTCTTCGTACGCTGTCAGACGTCAACCTTTATTTTTTCGAAAAAAGCAGCGGTTATCCTGAGGCTGTCGACACTGCCATAGAGCTTGTCTAGTGTTGCCACTGGTGATGGCCACATCTGCTTTCTCTGATCCTCGTATGTCAGGCAGTTTTGCAGCAGATGTTCAACGGTCATTTTCCCAGTACTGCACATGCATTCATCAGTGCCACGTATCTTCAATTTATTGAATAGGAGGTACCTCAGTCTATTGTGGCCAGTGCGAAGTCTGAAGACCACGACCTGCTCTCTTCTGTTCAACTGGTAATAGGCATCGTTTTTTTGTGTAGCCAGTATGTTCGGTTTCCCATTTGGTCATGTATCTAGCTCTAATAAACCTTTTTGACTCTTCGTATGTCACACTAGTATCTGGTTGTGGTAGTCTTGCACCTTCTTTTGCCAGTCTGTCTGCCTCCTCGTTGCCTTAAATGTTACAGTGGGATGGAACCCACTGTACCACTACTCTTTTTGGTGCGGACTGCTGGCATAGTTGACAGAGTACTGCTCTTAAATCATTAATTGAGTTGTATGATTTCTATAACCCACATGAATACCTTCTTCCACAACTTGACTGTTTTTCTTTTATGATTCCCATAATAGGATATCATCTGGTCCACTCTGTCACATCCATTCATTGACAAGTTGTAGCAATGGCTATGTGGTGGTTTCATTACTTGGCTACTACCCTCCACTCTGACCTCATATGTGGCACTTCCACATGTTATGCTTTTTGGATTTTTTTATCTCTCCAGCTGACACACATGACCTGCTGCTCATCATTTATGAACCACGTTTCCTGGTTCACCGATATCTTCTTGTTCTTCATTTCTGGCGGAGATCCTCACCTGGTTCACGGATATCTTTTTGTTCTTCATTTCTGGCGGAAATCCTCGTCAGTTTGCATTGAGTGTTTCGGTGTTGCTGTGGTTTCTCTGTCACAGAAACTGTTTCTCAAAAACAACTGTAGCCTGTATCGTTTTGGTCAAGTGATCAAAGTAGAAGCAGTGGGTGTGTCCATTATTTCAGAGAAATAAACAACAAACTTTAGACTTGAAAATCCTGCCAAAGACGGATGTGTTGGACCGAAAGGTGCAAGTATCGCAGTCAATCTGTAAACTAGCGACAACGCATTCTGTTCTACGGACTACATCCTGCTACTTGTAGAGCCCTATTCAGGGCTTGGTAGCAGGAGATTGAGAACGAACACAGAAGAAGACTTGAAAATAAATCGCTTTTCAAAACAACCTCGCTTGCTAAGGTGAAGTTTAGAACTGCGACGTATTTTAGCTTAAGCAGTAAAGTGTTGGTAAATTTAAAAACAAATTCACCGCTCCACGAAACAAAAATTGAACAGGACCCACCAGAACCGATGCATTGGTGAAAGGTCCTGTAGGGTTTCATTTGCGTACCGAAACATCGGTTAAAGGTCCTGTAGGGTTTCATTCGCGTACCGAAACATCGATTAAAGGTCCTGTAGGGTTTCATTTGCGTACCGAAACATCGGTTAAAGGTCCTGTAGGGTTTCATTCGCGTACCGAAACATCGGTTAAAGGTCCTGTAGGGTTTCATTTGCGTACCGAAACATCGGTTAAAGGTCCTGTAGGGTTTCATTCGCGTACCGAAACATCGGTTAAAGGTCCTGTAGGGTTTCATTCGCGTACCGAAACATCGGTTAAAGGTACTGTAGGGTTTCATTCGCGTACCGAAACATCGGTTACAGTCCTGTAGGGTTTCATTCGCGTACCGAAACATCGGTTAAAGGTCCTGTAGGGTTTCATTCGCGCACCAAAACATCGGTTAATGGTCCTGAATGAGTTAAACTGTTTATACTCTTAAAATTCCCTGAGTCTCTCAGTGAAAGATGGACCTCGGTGTATACCAGCCCCTCAGTGGATGACATCCCTTGATGGATACCAGCTGGGTCAGTGGATGACATCTCTCTGTGGATGCCATCCCTGGGTGTATACCAGCTCCTCTGTGGATTCCAGCCTCTTCCCGCAATCCCTTGGTGGATGACAGCTCCTGGGTGTATAACAGCCACTCTGTGGATAAGTATTCCTTGGTGGATACGTCCCTCGGTGGATGGCAGCCCTTTGTGGATGAGTCTTACCTGCCCCTCAGTGAATAACAGCAATGTGAATAAACACATTAATGAAAGTTTTAAATAAATATTCACATTGTTGTCAACCACTTGCTGATGAATAAAGGTCACTTGCCCTTAAGATTGCAATGTAGTGTGCAGCTAGGTTTTTATTTTACCCCGGATAAAATAAACCTTGGCTTTACTGGGGTTTCAAACCCAAGTCCCGTTGGTCAGGTGATCAGTACCCTAACTACTCCTCTTTAGTAACAAAGTGTGGATAATTCTAAAAAGAAAACCGTACATCTCCATTTTCATCAAAGGCATGTATAAACTTCTTCTTCTCAACTGGACATGGTGGACTGCATCTCTTGTAAAGGTGAAGATATCTCAGCAGTTCCAGGCCCTAAGGATGACAAGAACAAACACAAAACAGGCATTAATAATTCTTCTTCTGCAGCTTTATTTCTGCAAAAGGACGTCCGTTATGGTCTGTCATAGTTTACAACTAGGCTGCATTCTTCAGCGTGACACATCTGATTTCAGCATAGCATTTTTAGAACTGGGTTTGCCTTGATCTCGGGGTAGTGAGATTGGACTCCCGTGTTCAGCGTCAAGCCCGTTAAAAACCTCTTGGCATAAATTGAAAGCAGTAGACTAAACGGGCGCATCCCGGACAAAAATTCAAGTTAAAAATCTACCCAAATCATTTATACTTTCCCCCAGCTTAGTATGCCACAGGAAGTATAAAATACCTACTACGGATAACCTTCGGCTACCTGGTAACAGACATGAACAACATGCCTGTTTGAATACCAGGATTCCAAGTAGTAGTTTGCCTTCCCTATCGAGCCATAATCTCTTAGTCAGGCTGCATGGTTGTAGTCATGTTGCCAGGGCGACCACTTGGAGGCGGAATATGGTTTTGGTTAGTAATGATTCACTGACACTGATGCAAACCGCCAGCTATGAGTCGCCGACCCTGATGCAATCAACCAGCTATGAGTCACTCCCCCTTATACGAGCAACCAGCTATGAGTTACTGACCCTTATGCGAGCAACCAGCTATGAGTCACTCACCCTTATGCGAGCAACCAGCTATGAGTCACTCACCCTTATGCGAGCAACTAACTATGAGTCACTCACCCTTATGGGAGCAACCAGCTATGAGTCACTCACACTTATGCGAGCAACCAGCTATGAGTCACTGATCCTTATACAAGCACCCAGCTATGAGTCACTGACCCTGATGCAAGCAACTCTGATTCACTACTACATCTTCCGTCCTGAATTAGTCATTGAGAAATTAAAAGATGAAAATGCAACTTTACCAAAGGGCAATAACAGACATGAGCTACAGCTGCCAGCGACCCATAGCTGACTGCTAGCATCAGGGCCAGGGAACCAGAGCTGCCATGACCCTTCTATACCTCCACGCAGTGATACTGGATAACAGCAGACTGGCTTCGGACAGAAAGGTGCAAATATCGCAGTCAAGCTGTAAACTATGACACAATGCATTCCGCTCTTTGGGCTACATTCTGCTGCTTGCCCAGCCCTTTTAGGGCTTGGTAGCGGGAGAATGAGAACAAACGAAGCCACATGTGTGTCGCAAAATACAAGTGAATCAAATGCTCAATTCAGTCCAGTTTCCTCCACTTATGACTATTAGCGCCAAGTCAAATGAGTTCTATTGACAAAGTCAACTGTTATTTAGAGTTCCTTCTCTTAGCTCCATATAGCTTTGTGTACTTTCTTCGTGACGTCCTCAAAAAGTGAAAATTTCATTGCACTGTTCCGTTAGGCCTGTGGTCCAGTACATCCATTTTCAATAGGTGCTTCAGTCAATTTTTGCCTTCCCTAGTCCTTTAATGTCGCCAGTCTACCTGCCAGGCAACAGGTTTGCATCTCCTTTTGGTCTGGTCCCTACCTTTTGACAGCCCGTCTTGGGAGGCCCTGATGGTAGCTATGCTACTGTGGGCATAGCTCTTTAGGTCGTGAGGGCACACAAGCTCCTCTACCTCGATAAGGCGGAGATACGAGAGAGGATGCTTTGAGTACAATGTTGAGCCATTTGGTCAGTGAGTCTTCCTCAAGGAGTCCTAATAGGGCATGAAGTGCAATTTTTATTTTTGTTTCGTTCATATTCTGCCCGATATTTTAAATTTAATTTAACCTCTGCATTGTCATGGCTATTCTTCTCTTTTTTGGCAGTGTCCACCGCAGCTTTTTCTTCTTCTTTCGTTCGCTTGGAGTATGTCTACATCTGCAAAGTTGTATCTTGTATGAACCTCACTGTCTTCTGCAGTTCACACATAGGTCGATATAGTTTCCCTTCCAGTGTTGTTTCTCTTGGCCAGTATGTCCACCTCAGCATCTCATTCTCTGGACAGCCCTGAAGTATATGCTCCACATGCATACATACTTCAGCTACCAATCCTAAATTTTGTATACATGTGGCTGCGGAGTCGGTTGTGTCCCGTTATGAGGAGCAGTATGACAATCTGCTATTGCCTACTAATATTTTGCTAGTCTCCCCTGCAGCTAATTATGGAGCCAAGATATTTGACAATTTTGTATTTCTTCATTTTCTGTGGTATCATCAAGTGTTTATTTTTTTTGTTTTGTCTGCACATTCTATTACCCACCTTTAAAGTATCTTTACTTTCTTCTTGTTCTTGAATCTTCTCCAAAAGATACTGCAACACTTCATAGTTGTAAGAATGAGTCTGCATGATACATATAAGTAAATGAATAATATCATTCAAATGAGACGAGGCTGTGGCGGCACTATGGAAGTAAAGTGTAAAAGAACATAAATAGGTATGATCAGATACTGTGCTAAGATGAAAACACAAACAAAACCTACGTTACGACAAATATGCATTCATCAAGGGACTAATGATATATTCTCTTTAGCTGTAAGCTGGTTGCTCTTGACAGCCCAATGCCTTCTTGACAAAAGCACGTCTTTTTGTAGTTGTGATGTGTAGAGTGTGTTGTGTATGGTGGGAGCAACTGGTTTCACAGATCGCCCAACCCTGGGCACAGTCAGAAGTATTCCACTGATTCCTCGTGGTCGTGACAGAATCTACATTTTGGTTTATGTAGTGGGATTAATTGTTTCAGATGTTTTTTGAAAGGGATATGGCCTGGTCTCAGCTTGAAGAACAAACTCTGGTCTCTTCTTGGCTGAGTCCTGGGTAACTAATTTTTCTTGGTGTCTGAAATATATTTACTCTGTCTGGGATATAGCCCACTGATTTAGTCCTTACTGTCTATAGTTGTTTCCCAGGATCTGCCTGTGTTACTAGGTAGCAGCGTTGGTAGTGTCGACCCGCTTCTGGTCAGTTCATCAGCTTTCTCATTTCCTGGGACTCCGACATAGCCAGACATCCACTGGAACACCATTTCCGCTCCGTAAGAGGTGGACGCTTGGTCAATTTATTTGTAGATGTTTTTAACATTTTACCAAGGCCTGAAGGGCAGATTTTGAGTCTGAAAATTTCCTTAGGATGTATGGTGTCGCATTCAAAATCAGAGATTATTCGGCACAGAGCTTTTTCTATTACTATTATTTCTGTTTAATTGTTGGAACAAGTCTCTCCGTTAGAGTCGTATATGCAGGGTTGGTCTTCTTGTGCAGGTTGTGGTATTTAATTACAGCGCCAGATCCAGTGTTGACGGTAGTCCTGGTAGCAGATCCATCTGTTTATACTATGCAAGCTAATATATGTAAATATAATAGATAAAAGCGTTTTCCAAGACAGACAAAAGTCTCAAATATTTTATGATACCTCATGAAGCACTTTTTTCAATGTTGGAAGAGGACTGCTCTGAAAACACTGGAGAATTTCATCAGCCTTTTTCTGCACTTCCAGGCTGAGACCACGCTGAGAGTGAACTGTTAAACACGTTTCAAAAAACTTCATCAAGACTGCGTCTAGTGAACATGTCTCCAGGTTGAAATCTCTGTTTAAGTAAGCAATAAGGAAATGTAACAATTATATAAATGGAGTGGTTGAAAGTTGAGCCAGTTGTAACACAATTACATGAAGTAAGTTAACGACACATATAATCTGAGTAGAGATGAGATAGTTAACGACATGGACAGTCTTGATAAGAGATGAGATAGTAAACGACATGGACAGTCTGAGTACAGATGAGATAGTTAACGACACAGATAATCTGAGTAGAGATGAGATAGTTAATGGCACAAATAATCTGAGTAGAGATGAGATAGTTAACGACACAGATAATCTGAGTAGAGATGGGATAGTTAATGGCACAAATAATCTGAGTAGAGATGAGATAGTTAACGACACAGATAATCTGAGTAGAGATGGGATAGTTAACGACACAGATAATCTGAGAAGAGATGAGATAGTTAACGACATGGAGTCTGAGTAGAGATGAGATATAATTACACCTGCTAGACCTCTTGGCCTCTTTGAAAGTTATACCTACATCAACTTTCCACCTTTTCTTGACAGTTTGTCAGCCTCATCATTGCGAAAAATATTGCAATGAGATGGAATCCCCTGAATCACAACTCTCTTGAACTGGTGATATAGTTTAGAGTACCATTCTTATTTCATTTTAAAGTACCACTCTTAGTTCCTTTTAGAGCACCACTCTTAGTTCCTTTTAGAGCACCACTCAGTTCTGTATTGTTCTGTCCCCCCAGTTCCACAACCACTGACAATACATCTGTGAAGAGTACCACTTGTCTCTGTGTTTTTTTTCCTGTCATTATCATTTTTAGTTATTTATCTTCTTCTTTTTCGTCGTTCGTTCTCAAACTCTTGCTACAAAGCCCTAAAAAGGGCTTTGTAAGTAGCATGATGTTGTCCTGAGAACGGAAAGCGCTGTGTCATAGTTTACAGCTTGACTGCAATATTTGCACCTTTCGGTCTGACACACCCGACTTCAGCTTGCATTTTCGGGTACTGGGTTAGCCTTCCCTCTTCGATCCCTTCTCCTTAGCCAGTCTGCCTTGTTACACTCTGTTATCCAGGATCACCATGTAGAAGGGTCTTGACAGCTTTGGGTCACTGACCCTGACGCTAGCCGTCAGCTACTGCTCTGCATCTTGATTCAAGTTATTATTCAATTATAACACAAAAGTACTCATTACCTGAAAAACTCTATGACAATCTTAATGTTGCAGTGAGAATTTTGAACCAACTTGTGGACTGCTTTCAGAGTGTCAGTAATTGTAATGATAGAGCTCATCTTGAACGGAATCTAGAAGAAATTATGGGAACATATTGGTATACAATTGAGTAACACATTAATGAGAAGCGGTTGTTTGACCATCAGTCTGCCACCACAAAGATGTGTCTTCAATTCCTTGTTTATGAAGATGTAATAATACATAGAATAATACAACACAGTGCATAGAATACATAGCAAGGCAGAGAATAAAATGGTTCGGACACCCAACAAGAATGCAATCAAAGTTACCAGCAGTTCGTTGCTGTTGAATGCCTACAATGAGTAGGATTACTCTTTTGTGCGACCTAAAAAGGACATTACGTGGCAGGTAGTCGTAGCTTTCCTCACATCCCGAGTGTGCTGATGGTGGTGGACCAGGGTTTTAGAGGCGGTTGGGCTATGCTTGGCTTCATCTGCGTGCTGCTCACTACCACAGGGATAACGTCACCTCGTTAGCCAGACTGTTGTCCTCGACAACAGCCCGTTTCCAGTACGACCAACGAGGTCAGGTAAGGGTCTTGGCCAGTATATTTTTCCTGATCCTGGCTAACATTGTCTGATCAGTGTGTTTTGCCTGACCAGATGTTAGCCTCATCATCCCGTCAGGTGAGGGTCTTGGCCAGTATATTTTTCCTGATCCTGGCTAACATTGTCTGATCAGTGTGTTTTGCCTGACCAGACGTTAGCCTCATCGTTCCACCAGCTGTTCGTATCTACAATACCAGACATCAGTTTTGCAGAGCAAGAGGCAGACGATGAAAAATATAGATAGATGGTGTCAGTGAGACACTGAAGAAACATGGAATAACAACAACACGGGCGACAAAGATGGCAGACGACAGAAAACTACACCTCCCCACGATGTCTAACCACAAGTAGATAGAAGATGATGATGATGAATAATCAACGTTTGTGGTGGAATCTAACAGATATGCAGATCTTGTTAAAAAAAAACACTATCAGTGTTCGTTGGCAATTTCAACAATTGACTGGACACTGCCATTCCCAGAAATAGGTGAGTCATAAATGTTGGTGCTGTTTTTCAACATTTTCATCTTCAACTTCTTATATCTCAGAAATTAACACAAACACAACAATAACAACATAGCCAACACGTACTTTATCAATTTATGTCTGTACACACAACAAAATCAGATTTATTGATGAACAAACAGAGAAGTTACAGGCTCTCAAAGTCTATATACATAGTAAAATGTGATGTGCTGAAAATTTGGGCAACAATAATGTGGCGTAGTAAATGTTAACTTTCAATTTCTTGCAACTCAGAAACTAACACACACACAAAACAAAAAACAATAACACCAACAAGTTCTTTATTAACCTTAGTCATTCTACATTAAAAATTGATGCTAATTTCCCCTGCATTTATTTTTCAGCCCTTCACGTTTAACTATTGTTGCTGACTTTGAGAGCCTGTAACATTTTTACTTGACAATCTATTGATATGATTTGTTTGTGAGTAGAGAAATAAATAAATAAAGAATTTACTGGTGTTATTGTTTTTGTTGTGTGTGTGTTAATTTCTGAGATACAAGAAGATAAAGGTGATAGCACCTGCTTTTGGAGTTCCTTGGCTGGAAGATAAAATCCAAAAAATCGCAGACAACGGATTACCACTGTTTGCCGTAAGGGACGTATCTGTCACTTTCGACTATAAATGTAATTATTGTATCTACATAAACAATCCACCTCAGAAAAATCTGTTGTAGAAACTTGACTCTCCATTCTCAACAATGGGTGAATCTTCAAATCCAAGCGAAAAACATAAGAAATCATTTCCAAATGTCTAAAGCTAATTTCAAAATCGTCACTGTTGGTATCTAGCCATACATTACGGAAGTTGGAACTCTCTACAATTTAACCTTTACTGGTCCAGAGACATGAAAATATGACGAGTAAGCTTCGTACCACCGTCGTTATACGCCGCCTGCTTTAGGGTCACCGCTTTATCATATATTAACTACCGGGTTAATCCTATAGAAAAGGCTGAATGTACTGCTCTTTTTATTGTAGAGAGTTCCAACTTCCATCAAGTATGGTGGGATGAAGAAAATGGCGACTGTGAAATTTGTTTTAGAATTTTGTAAGGATTTCCTTTGTTTTTCGTTTGGATTTGAAGATTCACTCATTATTGAGAATGCGGGAGTTTCTGCAACAGATTTTTCTGAAGTAGATCTATTTATTTTGTTTATGTAGATAAAATAATTAGGTTTATAGTCGAAGTGACACATATGGCCATTACTGTAAACATCGATAGTAGTATTAGTAATTTTTTTCTTCTCTTTCTTCTAACCAAGGGACCGCTTGCGGGTGAGTCTACATGTTTGTATCACCTTCATTTTCTTCTATCACAGAAACTAACATACACATTATACCACCAAGTTCTTTATTAATATATGTCTCTAGACACACACATATTTTTAAAATTAGGTTCCCAAAATCAACAGCCACATCAGTGCATGACGTGCTAAAAAATGTATGCAGAAATAGACGTAATTTTGTAATCAAGAAAGCAAAAAGTTAAAGAGCAGTATTGTAGCCGTTCGATTTGATTAGAATGGTCGTCACTATGCAAGGACAGCGTAAGTCGCATACAGGTAACTTTCGCGCCGCAATTTTCACTGATGCAGTTGCTCTGGAGCGACGTTCGACTGGTAAAGATTAACTTGTGTCTCTACACAAACAAAAATATATATAGACCGACAAATAAAAAAGGTTACAGGCTGTCAAAGTCAACAACCAAAGTAAAACGTGATGCGCTAAAAAATAATGCAGCTGCAGGGAAAATTGCATCAATTTTTTAATGTAAGGTGGTTAAGGATCGAATCTGGCAAGCTTCAAGCTACCCCTGATCTCAAAGAAGGTAAGACCAGAGTGCCTGCATCCTGAGTTACCTTTACCTCCAATCAACTCGACTGATAGTCTTGTCAATGATCAAAGGTAACTAGGGATAAGAGAGTGAGGCTGATTTTTGTGTGTGTGCGTTCATCTTATTTCTACATTCCCCAAAGGCGGTGTGCGTTGCACTGCGGTTTTTATTTTGCACCTATCGGTCCAGTGCATCCGACTTCGGCATGCATTTTATGTAAGGGCCTGCTTCCTCCTGTATTTTCTAAAGGTTTTGCTTCCCTGGGATAACGGCCGGTGCTGTGATCAAACCCAGTACCTTTGGATTGTGAGCCATGTCACTTAACCACTAGCCCATGCCGTCCCCTGGTGAGGCTGATGACCAGAGCAGTTTTTTCCTCGCTGTAATCCAAATACAGGGCAATTGACATCATCAAGATAAAAACCATCTGATGAAGTCGCCATGAGTGCCTGTGATGGACAACTAACCAACATCTAGGAGTAAGAACGAGGACGAAAGATGCGAGTCATGATCTGACCCCATTTACTCCATGCCCACTCTTCCAGTATAACCATGTTATACATGTCTGACAAAAGACTACTTACCCGAATTTTGGAAAACCTGTTTCCCCACTTAGCCAAAACTTTTGTCATCTGGCTGCTGTCTATTAGCTTCTGGTCTCCCAGGACAGCGGCTGCAGCACATGATATCATGTTCACCCTCTGAGTAATAAATACAGAAGAATCAACACACATAATTATTCTTTTCGTTTGTCAGTCCTGCTTGCAGTGATGTGAAATCTAAAAACCACTGCAAACAAACGTCAATATAACAGAGGTTTCTGTTAAATCCAGGTCAAAGGGGAATTAATGACTCCGTGTGGTCCGTGTAGGTCTTTGTGTATGACATGAACAAGAATAGCATTAGTACCCCACAGAGAGCATGTCGAAAGAGGCGACTAACCCTGTCACATGACATAACACCGGCCATGGTTATGTGGTTTGTTTAGAGCAGGATAGATGGCGCCTAACAGTCTGCGGGTCTAATTTGCTCTAGTGTTTGAGTCTGTTAAGATAGACTTGCACATCGGTTAACCACCCTCCGCGGCACTTGTCCCAACACAGCAGAGTAATAAGCTGCTCGAGTCTAGCCAAATATACAGGAAATCCTCATCCTGGTTACATCCAGCTGACACCAGAGCTGGGACCTGCACTGGGGCATCTGCTCCTGTAGACGTACAGATCGACTAAGACGGGAGCTATAAAATCCTGTGATGATGAGTCTAAAAAAACTGTGCAAGCAATGGAATATAACATGTGACCTTTAACATGTGTAACCATAAAATGTAAGTACTTGATCGTTTCTAAAAAACAAAATTATGTTAAAAATCTACCCAATCTATTATGGGATCATCGTGGTACTACAGAGTTTGTGCATTGTGCCAAGATTATCTAAAAATATGGAGAGCACCTACCTATGGGTTAAACCATGTGCAATGACATTGATTATTTAACTAAACTAAACTAAACAATATTTTTTTATTTTTTTTGGCGTTTGCCTTATTTCTCTAATCCCCAAGGCGGTGTGCACTGCACTGTGATTTTTATTTTGCGCCTATCGGCCCAGTGCATCCGACTTCAGCATGCATTTTATGTAAGGGTCTGCTTCCTCCTGCATTTTCTAAGGGTTGCTTCCCCGGGGTAACGGCCGGTGCTGTCATGGGGATCGAACCCAGCACCTTTGGGTTGTGAGCAGTGCCACTTAACCACGCGTCCCCAAACGAGATATAATATAATCTCTTTAGCTGTGAACTGGCAGTTCTTGACAGCCCAATGCCTCCCGAACAAAAGCACACATCCTCCTCAATTGTTGTAGTGATGTGTATAGTGTGTTGTGTATGGTGGGGTGTAGTAGGAGCAGCAGGTTCCGCAGATCGGCCAGCCCTGCGCACAAAATAAGGAGGTGCTCGACTCACTCCTCGTGGTCGTGGCAGAATCTGCAGTTTGGTTCACGTAGTGGATCTAATCTATTCAGATGTTTGTTGAGAGAGGCATGGCCTGTTCTCAGCTTGAAAATTAAACTCTGATTTCTTCGTTTCAGTTTCTTGGCTGGGTTCTGGTTTTGCTTGGTGTCTGAAATATACTCAGCCTATCTGGGATGTGGCTCCCCGATCTAGCCAAGCCAGTCTAAAGTTATTTTTCTGGATTTACTTGCAGGTCTGTAGTGTGATGCTAGGTAGAGGCTGTGGTAGCATTGCCAAACTAAACTAAATTGATGTTAATGAAGCTAAGAAAATAAAGAATAATCACCAACCTTCAGTTTAGGAAAATTGTTCCAACAAGATTTGATGATGGAATCCAACAGTGGTATACTCTGCTCCTTTGGGAGCGCCAACACAAGAGCTTGGGCAAAAATGGAGTCCATTGGGACTCTGTTCAAAACCTACAAATTATAAAATGAATGTTCATAGCCTTTCTTCAACAGCATTTTTTTGTTTTGTTTTTGCGTTCGCCTTATTTCTCTATTCCCCAAGGCGGTGTGCGTTGCACTGTGGTTTTTATTTTGCGCCTGTCCGCCCAGTGCATCCGACTTCAGCACTCATTTTATGTAAGGGTCTGCTTTCTCCTGCATTTTCTAAGGGTTTGCTTCCCCGGGGTAACGGCCTGTGCTGTGATGGGGATCGAACCCAGCACCTTCTGGTGGTGAGCCGTGCCACTTAACCACTAGGCCACGCCGTCCCCGCTTCAACAGCATTTGTTCTAAAGGGAACCAGAAGGATTTAGTTCAGGCTAGAAGTCTCACTCTTCGATGTTTGTATGAGGTGGAAGGACAACATAAAAGAACGGACCAATCTCTGACCATAAGAGACACAGGCAGCGGCCGCTGACAGAGAAGGCGGCGTGGGATTGTGAAGATCTCTTCATGTGTGCCCCAATAACCTCACTGGTTACGGGATGACCTGACCTGAGAAGTCTAATGATGTAAAATAATAAAGTCCTAATGATGGAAAAGGCCAGAGGTCTAATGATATAAGAGGCTAGAGGTCTAACTGCTCTGCCATTCAGATGTTCACAATTTACAAAGAAAAATAATGACAGACATTAAACAACAAAAGCAAAAGTTAGAAAAATGTTAACAAATAAATGGGGACAAAGATGCAGCAGTGAATGAGCTGACAGCAACCAATGACTCATAGCTGGCCTGCTTGCATCAGGGTCAACAAACCACAGCTGACCATGACCCTGTTCCACCTCCAAGTGCCAGCCCTGGAAACAGGCTGTATTTTTTTAGTCTGGCTAAAAGACCAGTTCTATTTGGTTTAGAAATCATCTACTGTAAAGGTCAGGGATGAAGTGTTAGAGACTTCATTGTAGCAGGTCTGTGCTTTTAGTGAGGTTGGACTGCCAGTTTCCTAACTTATCTAACAGGAAATCAGTTCCCATTTACAATTGGGTCAATTGGAGCATGTCGATAATGGGGATCAATCTTGGCACCTTTGCTGTGAGTAACGAGCGCTCAACCACTTCACCACTCAGACTCACAGATATTTAAGTTACCATAAAAAGTGGGATCAAGATGCTGAGCAGTGCATGAGCTGCAGTGGTCATCGATCAATAGCTGACTGCTAGCGTCAGGGCCAGCAAATCAGAGCTGCCAAGACCCTTCTACACCTCCACGTGGTGATCCTGGACAACAGGCTCCAACAGAGCAGACTGGCTAAGGAGAAGGGATCGAAGAGGGAAGGCAAACCTGGTACTCAAAAATGTCTGCTGAAGTCGGATCTGTAAGACCAAAAGGTAAAAATATCGCAGTCAAGCTGTAAACTACAACACAATGCATTCCATTCTCTGGACAACATCATGCTACTTGCAAAGCCCTTTTGCAGGGCTTGTTACAGGTGATTGAGAACGAATGAAGAAGAACCATAGAAAGTTCTTGAGTGACACCTGTTCTTCTTCTGCGTTCATTCTCAATCTCCCGCTACTAAGCCCTGAACACCTGTTCTTATTCTGATCCCTGTAGAAATGAGTTACCGGTTTTTTATTCTTCTTCAGTGTTCGTCATGAAAAAAAGTGTTGCAGTTTACAGCGAAGCTGTGATATCTACGACTTTTCATCCCAACACATCTGGTTTTAGTTAGCTTTTTTTTTAGGTACCAGGACTGCCTTCTCAGTGCGATCCCTATTCTCTTAGCTCGACTACAATAGTGTAGCCTGTTGCCAGGACAGCCGCTTGACGGCGGAATAGAGTCTAGGCCAGCTCTGGTTCACTGACTCTGATGCAAGCAGTCAGCTATGAGTTTGCATCTGGGACAATGAATAAACTGACAGCAGCGGCGATTCATAGCTGGTTGTTTGGATCTGGGACAGCAAACCAGGGCTGACCTAGACCCTTTTCCACCTTCAAGCGGTGGTCCTGGAAACAGGCTGCACTAGTGTAGTCTAGCTAAGAAAATAGGAACCACAGTGGGAAGGCACCTGGTAACCCCCCAAAAAAGGCCAGATGAAATCAAAATTTGTGTCCAAAATGTGCAGATATGGCAGCCTTGCTGCAAACTACACCACAACATCCATTTCAGGATGAACGTCGAAGAAGAATATACAGCATCAATCAACTACACATATATGGCAGCCTGGTCAACAAGGCGAGGGATTGACGTGATCCCCATAGTAGTGAGCGACACGCAGATGAATCCAAGCAAAGCACAACTGCCTTGAGGACCCCGGTCCACCTTCATCAGCATGCTCGGGATGTGAGGAAAGC
Source organism: Ariolimax columbianus (assembly GCA_036924085.1). Classification (NCBI taxonomy): domain Eukaryota; kingdom Metazoa; phylum Mollusca; class Gastropoda; order Stylommatophora; family Arionidae; genus Ariolimax; species Ariolimax columbianus. The sequence goes on from JAVGWX010000019.1 coordinate 28,038,566, forward strand.
TACTGCAACCTACAACTTAACGTTCTTTCTAGGACACACAAAAAAGTAAACCTACTCATTGTGTGCATTCAAAACAACAGCAACTATTACATGGCACTGGGCTGAAGGATGAGAGTCAGAGTGCTACTGGACACACAACATTTTAATAGTAAAGATATTACCTTTATCAGTAGACTTGCAATTGTTGTTCTTGCCAATGCTATAATTTTACCCAGCTCTTCCATACAGTACTGTTGTTGATTTTGAGGGAATAAATAAAACAGAACACAGATGCTATGATATAAATTGTTTACCTGTGACCCTACATAAAATTGTTAACATTAACAATGTTCTTCTTCTTCTTCTTCGTACGCAGTCAGACGTCAACCTTAATTTTTTTGAAAAAAGCAGCCGTCATCCTGAGGCTGTCGACACTGCCATAGAGCTTGTCTAGTGTTGCCACTGGTGATGGCCACATCTGCTCTCTCTGATCCTCGTATGTCGGGCAGTTTTGCAGCAGATGTTCAGCGATCATTTTTCCGGTACCACACGGGCATTCGTCAGTGCCACCTATCTTCAGTTTATTGAATAGGTGGTACCTAAGTCTATTGTGGCCAGTGCGAAGTCTGAAGACCACGACCTGCTCTCTTCTGTTCAACTGGTAATAGGCATCGTTTTTGGTGTAGCCAGTATGTTCGATTTCCCATTTGGTCATGTATCTAGCTCTAATAAGCCGTTTTGACTCTTCGTATGTCATACTAGTATCTGGTTGTGGTAGTCTTGCACCTTCTTTTGCCAGTCTGTCTGCCCCCTCGTTGCCTTGGATGTTGCAGTGGGATGGAACCCATAACAATGTTCAACATTAAACAAGATTCAACACCAAAAGTCACAATATTATGCATGAATAACAATTGAACAATGACAGTTACAATATCTTTGGCTTCAATCTGGTAGGTATGTCGCATGTGGGGTGGTCAACAGAGTATTGTATATATCCTGATCCTTTGCTTAATTTACAAATTCCAGATAATCTCCTTTAATTTGCAGAGCAGTTCTGGGTTTAAAAAAAGACACTACCAAACTAAATTAAAGATTAGGGATCACGACGCTGAGCAGCGCATGAGCTACAGCGGTCAGCGATTCATAGCTCACTGCTAGCGCCAGGGCCAGCGAACCAGAGCTGCCTAGACCGTTCTATACCTCCACACAAAAAGACATTATCAAAATAAACTTAACAATAGGGATCAAGATGCTGAGCAGCACATGAGCTGCAGCGGTCGGTGACTCATAGCTCACTGTTAGCGCCAGGGCCTGTAAACCAGAGCTGCCAAGACCGTTCTATACCTCCACGCGATGACCCTGGATAAAATAAGTAGCATGAACTTTGCAGAACGTCGCTGCTTACAACCCGCAACCTATTTGGCGGGTATACGTTTCTTGGCAAGTGTGCAGTACGGTAGGTTGCCATTACTTTCAGTATGTAGAGGAGCGAAAAAAACCAATGTCTGCCAAACTAGACACGAGTGGGATTCGAATCGGGTGCATTGGGATTGTAAAACGGATGCTTCACCACTAGGTTAAGAGCAGCATAGATGGCGCCCAACAGGCTGCCGGTCTACTTTATGCTATTGTTTGAGTCTATTAAGATGGACTTGCACATTGGTTAATCACACTATGCGGAACTTGTAACAACCCATCGGAGCAATAAGCTGCTCCAGCCTTGCCTGCTAAGCTGGAGATCCTCCTCCGAGCCCAATAGGTCACGCAGCCTCCCTAACGCCCTGTAATAGAGCAGACAGGCTAAGTAGAAGGGATCGAAGAGGGAAGGCAACCCGGTACTCAAAAATGTCTGCTGGTCGAATGTGTCAGACTGAAAGGTGCAAATATCAGTCAAGATGTAAACCAGGACACGAGTTCCGTTCTCTGGATTACATCCTGCTACTTGCAAAGCCTTTTTCAGAGCTTGGTAGCAGTAGATTGAGAACGAACGCAGAAGAAAACAAACAATAACAGTGACCACAAAAACATAACAAGTTAATCCAAACAGCTGATTGACCAATAGTGGTAGTTCTCTCAAGCACATGATATATAACAATGTAAAATAATAAAGGTCTAACAATGTTAGAGGTCTAATGATGTAAGTGCCTAGAGGTCTGATGGTGTAACTGCCTAGAGGTCTAATGATGTAAGTGCCTAGAGGTCTAATGATGTAAGTGCCTAGAGGTCTAATGATGTAAGTGCCTAGAGGTTTAATGATGTTAGAAACTAAAGGTCTACTGATGTAAAATACTAAAGTCATAATGATGTAAGAGACCAGAGGTCTAAAGCAGTACGACACTAGAGGTCTAACTGCTCAGCCACTCAGATACTCATAATTTACAGACTAAGAAAAATAACAAGAGAGATGAAACAACAAAAGTAAGAAGAACTGAAACAAGTAAACGGGAACAAAGATGCAGCAGTGAATAGCTGGCCTGCTTGCGTTAGGGTCAACAAACCACAGCTGACCAAGACCTGATTCTACCTACAAGAGCCGGCCCTGGAAAGAGGTTACACTTGTTTGATGTGGATAAAAGAACAGGAATCGAAAAGGGAAGACAAACACAGTCCCAAAAATGCTGTGCTGAAACCGGGTGTGTCGGGCAGAAAGGCGCTGTGCACTACAGCACAAGGTCCTTTTTTTGACAGAAAAAAAACCAAGTAAATACGTCACCTGTTTCTCATCAGCTGGTAAAAACATAGCCACAGAATGTAGCCGAGATGAAAGCAACAACAAAACTCTCAAGGCCATCTGATGCTGCTCAGTTTTCCAGAAATATCTTATCAGAGCCTCGAGCTGCACCAGAACATTCTCTAGAGGTTCATCTGAAAGAAAGCAAAGTTATGGTTCTTAGTCTTAAGTGCCTGTTTGGATATACAGGAGCAAGGTCCACTGTAAATGTAGAGTCAAGGTGCATAAAGGGACTAAGGAGGGTCGTGTATCGGGCTAGTGACCTCGTCATGCAAAAGGAAACTGTTATAGTGTTTTGGCCATGTTGGGTTTCAGTATGGGCTTTACATTTAGGTGAATGTGGGTTATGTTCCATCACAGAGTTGGTTCAGTGAGCCATCTCATAGTTGGCTGCTTGCATCAGGGTCAGTGACCCATAACTGACCAAGACCTTATTCCGTCTCTATGTGGCTGACCTAGAAACAGACTACAACCGTGCAGCCTGGCTAAGAGACTAGGGATCAAGAGAGGGAAGGCAAACCCAGTCCCAAAAATGTTGTGCTGAAATGGGATGTGTCAGGCCGAAAGGCGCAGATATCGCAGCCTTGCTGTAAACTATGACACGTCACAAACTTCATTTTCCAGACAAATGGTGAAGAAGACGGTTCACACTTTTATTAATTGTACTGTAATATTTGGGTAGATGTGTCCAATATTTTCTTACAAACCGAGATGTCTAAAGCACTCAGGTCAAATCAAGTGTGAGAGAAGCCATCTACCATAGACCATTCCTCAACAGAGGCTTAGAAACATAAGAAAAGAGGGGTTAGAAAAGAGGAGGAGGAAAGAGAGTTTGTGGTCTAGGGATTGTGAGTTTGTTTTACAATCCCAACGTCATCATCATGTAGCATGTCCTTTATAGAACGTCGCTCCCATCACAGTCTGTCTGAATACAATTCGTTCCCTTGCTAAAACTTGTCTCCGTCACAGTCACACCCAGACATTCCTGGATATCTTGGTGTCATCGTCTTCTTAGTCTACCCATTTCTCTTTTGCCTGGCACCCTACCTTCCATCACTGTTCTCTCAAGACCGTTGTGTCTCTTGATGTGACCAAAGTATTTAAATTTTCTAGCCAAAATGGAATTGATAAACCAGTTCTCCTCTATGCTCAACTCTTGCCGAATGTCTAAATTTGTTTTTTTCTCTGTCCATGGTATTCTGAGGATCTTTCTGTAACATTTTGACTCGAAGGATTCGATTCTTTGTCTAGAAGTTTTGGTAATCGTCCATGATTCACAGCCATAAGCTGCCACAGGAAAAACACAGGCTCTCAAGACTTTTACTTTTATCACTTTGTTGGTGCCCTGCCATAACTTCTTCAGGCTGTTCAGTCTCTGCATTGCCATAGCTAGTCTTCTGCTGATTTCTTTCGAGCAGTCGCTATTTTTGTCAATTCTGGAGCCCAGATATTCCAAATGTTTGACCTGATCTATTTCTTCACCACCCAACGTACCAGATTCAAATCATGTCGAGCTCAGTCAGTATTTTGTGCCCAGCCCTGAGGCGACGTCCTGGTTAGCATGCTGTGGCTGACTGTACTAGCGTCTCAGTTCCCCTTTGGTTCCTGTAACAGAACACAACTCACCATCGCCAGTTACAGCAAATACAGATTCTATCATGTCTAACTGTGCGTCCATAGGTACTGAAGTAGGAAAGTCTTCGTGGAAACGGCCAATGCCCAAGATTTCTTGAGCTTGACTGCTGATGGTTTTCTAAGATGAAAGAAAAGAAAACGTTTTACTGCTCAGTTCAATTGGATTCATGATACTTCTGTGTGTATGAGTATGAAACTAAATAATATTGAATGAGATTTGAAAGGTAGAAAGCAAACTGTTGGTATAGTAATTAAGAGCCGCTTGTATGGTATAAAGAGGGGCTGTTATAGTTTAGAGATAAATACACTTTGCCTCTGAAAATACGAAATCGTGAAATATGGTTTAAGGTGCAGCGCAGTGGATGAGCTGACGACAGCTTATAGCTGGACACTTGCATCAGGGTCAGCGAACCAGAGCTGACCAAGACCCTATTCCACCTGCAAGCGGCAGCACTAAAAACAACTGCACTAGTGTAGTCTGGCTAAGAGAACAGGGATGCCTGTGGGTAGGCAAACCAGGTACCCCAAAAAAGCAAGCTGAAATCGGACGTCAGGCCGAATGTCGGAGATATCGCTGTCACAGCGTCCATTTCAAAATAAAAGCCGAAGAAGAAGAAAGTGCAAAACTACGGGGTTGTGAATCCACAAGTTTTAAAGTGTTCCCTGGTCTCAAGGGAGTGAGATGAGCATCTAGTCATTTTGAGGTTCAGTGTACATGTTGAGCGCGTTAAAGAACCCTAGGCAGCAGAAAATCAATAAGAGTAGGTTGTAAATCGATGTCCAGGCAAAATTCTAAAAAGTAATGAAATTCCTACCCAATATATAATCTACCTTCCCCCTGGTCTAGTAAGCCGCAGGAAGCTTTCTTTCTTTTCTTTTCGCTAATCCTGTTATGCTTTTCAGCGCCAGGATATGATCTCTAGAACAAGCCGCCTGTGGGCCTCATGCCTCAGATATTTCTGTAAGCCACCTTTTTCGTGGTCTGGATCTGGCTTTGACTCATTTGTATCTAAATAGCATTGCTTGTTGGGGGAGTGCTGTGTGGTGATAGTCTTGTTACGTGGTCAAACCATTTTAGTTGCTGTCTTTTAATGTAGTGTAATACTGGTGTTGTTCCCACTAGTCTACTGATGTCATCGTTTCTGATTATGTCTCTCCTTGTTACGCCCACTATTTTTCGTAGGCATTTCATTTCTGTTGTTATGATGTAACATTTTTCATTCGATGTTAGTGTCCAGTTTTGACATTGACAGCAGTGTCGGGACGAAAATCAAGTTGTATAAAGCTCTTTAGTAGTTATTGTCACGTGCTTGCAATTAAGTATTGGAGTTAATTGTCCAATGATCTGATATGCCTTCTTGCATGTTTGTTGGATTTCTGCTGTAATTCTTCCATTTGCTGATAACGTGCTCCCTAAGTATGTGAAATCTTTCACCTGTTTGATTTGCTGTTTTTCAATGGCGATATTACTGTCTCCGACCAAGCTTCTGCTGTAAGTTCATTTTGGAAAAACATTTCTTTTTTTGTCTATCTAATTATTTTGGCCACAGACAAAAGTAAATAGCTGGGACGGCATGGGTTGGTGGTTAAGCGACATGACTCACAATCTGAAGGTGCTGGGTTCGATCCCCATCACAGAACCGACCGTTACCCCGGGGGGAAGCAAACCTTCAGAAAATGCAGCAGGAAGCAGACCCTTATATAAAATTCATGCCGAAGTTGGATGCACTGGGCCAACACATCTGATTTCAGCATGGCCTTTTTGGGACTGGGTTTTTCTTAGCTCATTGATCCCTAATCTCTTAGCCAGGCTGCACAGTTGCAGTCTGTTTTCAGAGTCGCCACTTGAAGGCAAAATGAGGTCTTGGTCAGCTATGAGTGAATGATACTGATGCAAGCAGCCAGCTATCAGTCGCTGGCTGCTGTCAGCTCATTCACTGCTGCATCTTCGGCCCCAGTCCAACAGTAAAATGTAGCATAACATAGCATACACGGGGCTTTACTCTGACCATAGGAAAGATAGACTAACGTCTGGTCAGGCACAACATACTGATCAGACATACTAGTCAGGGTTAGGCAAAATATACTGACCAAGACCCTCACCTTGGCTTCCACGCAGCCCTTCCTGGAAACAGGCTGTTTTCACAATAGCCTGGCTAACGAGATCAGGTATCAATGTGATCCTGATTAGTAGTAAGTGACACGCAGATGAAGCCAAGCATAGCACAACCGTCTGGAGGACCCCGGTCCACTTTCATCAGCACGCTTGAAATATGAGGAAAGCTACGACAACCCGTCACGTAACGTCCTTTTTAGGGTGCACAAAAGAGTAATCCTACTCATTGTAGGCATTCAACAACAAACTCTGACCATGAAGGAGTAACAATGACAAGTTTAAACCCAGCACTTTCAAAGTTCCTCATATTTGCACTGAATCTGTGAATTTTAATTTGTTAAAATTTGCAACTAGTTTTGTGGCTACGGTGTACGGTTCAAATTACCCTGCTGAATGAATGTATTGCTTTAACTTCTTCGATCAACTAATGTTATGCTTGCATAGCATCCGTTTTATTGAATAGGTATCCGTTTTCTAATCTCGTACAACATCTTGCGACTTCGACAGTTGAAGTTTTCTCTCTGGATGACTCCTTCCATTGGCATATTGCCATACCAGGCTTATGTGCTCTGCATGTACACCTTTTCTTTTTGGGCTTTGATGCCTTGGCCTTTGTTCTTCCTGGAACTTTCGCAAGGCAGTGGTGGTTTGGCCTTTGGTGTAGCCTTCACATGGATAGAGGACGACAGCAAGGACTAATAAGAAAAGCATTTAACCTTTGGTGGTGATATATTGGTGAGATCGGATTGACCAGAGCCTGTACTACTAGTTGGGTTCCATCTACTCCTCAGCCCCTCTTTTAGGACCTGCCCGGCTTGGGTGACCCTGCTAGAGAGTAAAACTCCCGCCGGCATAGCTCCCAAGGTCATCGGGACACACAAGTTCTCCAACCACATCAAGGTGGGTCTACGTGAGGAGAGTGTTGCTTCAACAAAATGAATCATTCAGAGGCCCAGACCTGTGATTGAATTCTTGATGTTACAAGGAAAAGGAAGGTGGAACTAGTGATTCCTGTCCTTTGTATGAGTCCACAAAACGCTGGTGTAGACAGTTTTAGTGTAGCTGCTGTTTGTTGTTATTGAATATCCATAATGAGGATTACTATTTTATAGGCCCTGAAAAAGATTTAAAGTGGCGGGTTGTAGCTTTTCTCACATCCCGAGCGTGCTAATGAAGGTGGACCGGGTTTCTCTGGGCAGTTGTGCTAGGTTTGGATTCATCTGTGTGTCGTTCACTACTATGAGGATCACTTCGATCCCTCACCTCGTTAGCCAGGCTGCCCTGAAAACAGCCTGTTTCCAGGAATGTCTAGGGAAAGCCGAGGTGAGGGTCTTGGCCAGTATATTTTGCCTGACCCTAACCAACATGTCTGATCAGTATGTTTTAACTGACCAGATGTTAGTCTTCCTTCCCATAGCTGCTGCTTAATTGTTGCCAAGATCTGCAAGACCTGCCTCAAAGTGCAACAATGAATATTCAATATCTTCAGATTTTTTCTTTTCCAAAACTTAAAAAACAGTTCAAAGAAAATCACTTTGACAGCGATGTAAAAGATATAATAGCATGTGCTAGCTGGTTGAATTTTAAAAATAGGGTATTCTATACCCAAGGTCTTTTCAAGGTAACGTAGACGGGGCAGAAGCATGTCGCTTCAGGTGGTGGCTATAATGAAACGAAAAAAAATACTATGCAAAATTTAAGCTCTCTATGACATTCCCTTCATGGTCAGAGTAAAGACATGATCAGCACCTTGGATATTCAGCAAAAATGCACACAAATAAGTCCAACGAAGAATTAATCAAAAATGTTTTGATGATGAAATTTGGGAGTTTGGGCAAGAGTAAGAAATCTGACCTGGCCTTGAGTAGACATATCACTCAGAACACATGCCTGCTGGCACACCTCTAAGACAGCCTTGATTCTGTCTGCTAGAATATAACAAAATAATAAGCATTAGTTAGCAGTGGTAGACCTTTAAAGCATAAAGCATGCTGTGAAGATGATTTAAAAGGATTGTGAATGAGGTCAGCAATCTTGTCTTAGTCTCTCCTCTTCTACCATCAAGTATAAGTTTCATTTTCCTTTTGATTATCTCTACAGTGGGAGAGAGATAATATCCAGATAATATACACGAGCATGCTAGTATTTTAATCAAAATATTTGATCTTGATGACCCGTTCCTTAGCGTAGCTGCGGGTCTCAACTTCGTCTCCAGCGGACCCTGTCTTGGGCCACGGAAGTCCAGTATGTGGTAAGTGCTCCTCTAGAGGCATCTCGGATGTTGTAGTGTACAGCAAGGGAGTCTGACCAACACCTTGGAGGTCTTACCCACGGCTCTTCTTACCTTGGAGGTACCAGACTGCTATCGCTGTGCTCCATCGACCCTCGTTTTATTGCAACATGTGACCTGCCCATCTATGTTTTGCCTTGTCTGCATGGATTACCGCCTTGCATACATTGGTTCCGGAGAGTGATTCCGACCAAGTGTCTCTCAAGGAAGGCCTGGGTAACTCTCAATTTGTCCTGTAGTGATTTTGTTAGTGTCCACGTCTCGGCATTGTAGCACATTGCAGGGAGTACAGCGGAATTGAAGAGGGAGACCCATAGGTCTTGGTCATGACAACCGTCCAGGACCGTGTTAATAGACTGTGTCAATAAAAATAATTATGTCACTACAAAAGATTTTTTGGCATCTTCCAGCCTGTTAACCTTTAAAAAAACCTTCTTCGCTTCAATGCAACGAACAAAAATTGCAAGTTTTATAGACGAAGTCGCTGCAGTGGTGGCCGTTCTAATCATATATAACCAAACCTGGCTACCATAGAAATTGTGTGAACACACTGCTCATTTGATTGTGGAGAGATCGACTTCTGTTGTCTGGTTTTTAAAAAATGTCCATTTTGACATTTGTTTTAGACTTCTGAAAATGATTTCTTCTGTTTTTCACTTGGATTTGAAGATTCACCCATTATTGAGAATGGGGAACGTAAGTTTTTGAAACAGATTTTTCTGAGGTAGATGTGTTTAGTTTGTTTATGTAGATGCAATAATTACGTTTATAGTGGAAACTGACAGAAACAGCAATTTGTAAACTTGGATAATCCGCCTTCTGTGGACATTTTTTTCCCTCCTTCAAGCAAGGGACGCGACGCCGAAAGTCAGTGAGTCTATATGTTTGTGCTGTTTTTCAACACTATCACCGTCATCTTCTTGTATCTCAACAACTAACACATACACACAACAAAAACATTAACATCAACAAGTTCTTTATTCACTTATGTCTCTACACATAAACAAATTATATATACACGACTACTCTAAGGAAGATGTTAAGAGGATGAAAGAGGCAGCGAAACACATAATCTGGAAAGATATTGTCGTAGGAACAGATGTGAACAGGAGTGGGAGAGTTTTAAAACAGTTCAAGAAACGCTAAAAGAGGAATGTGTTCCATGTAGGGAGGTAAACCACAAGCGTAAAAAGTGGATAACTAGATTTGTAGTGAAATGTAGAAGAGCGAAAAATAAAGCATGGAAAAAATATATAGAGGCAGGTAAATCAAAAGAAACATATTTAAAATATTTGGACAAGCAGAACATATCTCAGAAAGCGAATAAAATAGCAAAAATAGACTTTGAAAAAAAACTTTCTCAGAGGATCAAGACTGACAGTAAGCTTCTTCTCTTATGTTAGAAATAAACAAAGAACGAAAGACAAAGAGAAATAATAAGTGAGAATAGGGAGGCAGCTAATCTACTCAATCAGTACTTTGGCACAGTCTACACAAAAGAGTACTGCTCCAAGATCCCAGAGCCTATAGATATTTTTCAAAGAGACATGGATACTGCGGGATTAAGATCAATCTGTATTACAGAGGAAATGGTTTAAAAAAAATTGGAGGGGTTGAAAGTGGATAAATGTCCAGGTCAAGATGGTATTCATCCAAAATTGCTGTATGAAATTAGAGACCAACTAGCAAAACCATTGGCTATATTATGTTCTCAATCACTTACAAAAGGGATTGTTCCACGGGCTTGGAAAGATGCAAGGATGATCCGCTTATTAAAAAGAAGCAAAAAATCAGATCCAGCAAATTATAGACCGGTGAGTTTAATGAGCATAGTCTGTAACTTGTTAGAGTCAATAATCAAAGAAAACTTTGTAATGCATTTAGACAAATTTAATCTAATTAGAAATATTCAGCATGGGTTTACTAGAGGGAGATCATGCTTAACAAATCTATTAGAATTCATGGAGGAGGTTACTAAAATGATAGATAAAGAGGAGCCAGTGGATGTTATTTATCTAGATTTTGCAAAGGCCTTTCATAGAGTACCTCATCAAAGATTATTTCGAAAGTTAAAATCACATGGAATAGGTGGGGAAGTTGCCAAATGGATTGAAAATTGGTTAACGGGAAGAAGGCAGAGGGTGGGCATAAATAAGGACTACTCTGAGTGGTGTGAAGTGAAAAGTGGTGTGCCACAGGGCTCGGTTTTGGGACCAATTTTGTTCTTGATATATATAAATGATTTGGACATTGATATGGGATCCATGATTGCAAAATTTGCTGATGACACAAAACTATGCAGTAGTGTCTTATCTAAAGCGGAAGTGGATATATTGATGTCGGATTTAGATAAAATTCGAGAATGGTCTGTAAGCTGGCAAATAGAGTTTAATGTAGATAAATGTACAGTCATCCACATGGGTAGATCCAATATGAAACATAATTACAGAATGGGAGAGAACAATATTAGAAAGATAGATAAGGAAAGGGACATAGGTGTTATAATAGATCATACAGGAAAGGTGAGTGAGCAAGTTAAGGTAGCAGTGAAAAACGCAAATGCAATGTTAGGTATGCTAAAAAGAAATATTAAACATAGGAGCAAGGAAGTGATAGTCAAACTGTATAAAGCTTTAGTTAGACCTAGATTAGAGTACTGTGTACAGTCCTTATCATAGAGGGGATATAAACATGCTGGAAAGAATACAAAAAAGAGCGACAAAGATGATAGTGGAATTTCATAAAATCCAGCCTACAGTGTCTAGAAGAGAGAAGAATTCGTGGTGACTTAATACAGGTTTATAAGATGATCAGGGGAATGGATAAATTAGACTATAACAAGTTTTTTAAAATACAGCCACGCACAATAACAAAAGGGCAGCTACAAGCTGACTAAAAAGAGGTCCAGATTAGATATTAGGAAATATTTTTTTAGTCAGAGAGTGGTGTCTGCTTGGAATGATTGCCAGGGGAGGTAGTGGAGGCAGGGACAGTTAATGCATTTAAGAATAAACTGGATGCGCATAGCTTTTAGAGCAAGGTGATGTAAATGTAACTGATTGTATACAGACTCTGCAGGGTTTTCTAAACCAGTATAAAGACGTTAAGTTAAGTTACGTTAAGTTGAGACAAATAAAAAGGTTACAGGCTCTCAAAGTCAACAACATAATAAAATGTGACGTGCTGGAAAATAATGTGGCTGCACTGGAAATCGCATGAACATTTAATTGTGGTGTGGTTAAGGAAAATAATTATTTTATATCATGTCCACAAATGATGTCACATACCTTGTGGCAAGTGAGTGAGATACATCTCGGCTAGTTTCAAACACTGAGAGAATGAGACACCATTTAAACTCAGTTCTGTCAACACATTATTTACCAGGATTGTAGGCAAAGAACCAGAAGTTCCGTAGATCACTGCAAGCTTCCTGTATGGAGTCAAGGATGGTGAATGTTTAATTTTACAATGGGTGCAAGTAATAGCCAGCAAAACCTGACTTCAACAATAACAACACCCTGGAGAAGGAGTGCATGGGATGACTTGGATAGCTAGAGTCTCATGGACAAAACTCAGGAAGATGTCTCAAAATAGGTGAAGAGTATCTTATGCAGTTCTATGTTCTACAGGAAGGATGAGGTCAAATCATGAGTGAGGGGGAGCCCAAAAGTATTTTAAAAATATGATTACTATTAAACTCCTCTCGTAAAACTGTTTATATGTAACTTCTTTTAGTCCCCAGCCACAAAACATATTTCTTCTTTGTCGTTCGTTCTCAACCTCCCGCTACCAAGCCCTGAAAATCGCTTTGCAAGCAGCAGGATGTACACCAGAGAACGGAATGCGTTGTGTTGTAGTTTACAGGTTGACTGTAATATTTGCACCTTTTCATCCGACTTCAGCAGGCATATTTTAGTACAGGGTTAAGCCTTCCCTCTTCTATCCCTTCTACTTAGCCAGTCTGTTCTGTTGCAGCCTGTTATCCAGAATAACAGCGTGGAGGTGTAGAAGGGTCTTGGACGCTCTGGCCCTAACGCTACCAGTCAGCTATGGGTCGCTGACGGGTGCAGCTCGTGCGCTGCTCAACGTCTTGATCCAACAATACATATAATAGAGGATATGTATCTGTTGCTAAGGACTACAGCAAAACTGATGATGATAGGTAACTAATCTGTCCTTTTCCTAATTGACCAAGGATCTAAGAAGAAAAATGGTGATCAAAAGAAAAAAACTAGAGGTTAAAATACTAACAAAAATAGTGAGGGCTGATAAGTACACAGTGAATTTTTTATTGTAGTTTTGATTATCAGAACCAAACACCTGTGGGTTGTGAGCCGTGTCACTTAACCACTAGCCCACGGAGTCCCCGCTATTTACTTTTGTTGGTGGCCAAAAAAGGAAATGTTTTCCTAAAATGAACTTACAGCATAAGCTTGGTCAAAGCTTGACTCCCAGACTTCTCAGAATGTTTTGAAAGTATGGCCTCTATCATGTCCCCCTCTTTCAGATTCATCAGCTTGCCCAACCTGAAACAATAACACTAACCAATTAAGACTTTGGGTTTAGAAAGGTCTAGGCTGTTGCCTTTTGATACTGTAATTTTCAAATATTTCATTTCAAAGTAAAACATTTGTTTGTACATGTTCGCTCCGGTTTATTTAGCTTCCACACACATTTTCAAATTGTATATAGTGTTACTTACTTTTGTTTGTGGCCAAAATGCATGTGCAGGCATAAAAAAACAAAAACCTGAAATGTTATTTTACAAACATGATCTATTCCCAATCTGTTTGTATAAGCAGGGTACTACTGCGTGTGTATCTTTCTTTCATTAACTGGCTTTCATGAGATCATTTCATGGATCTAAGTCATTTTTTGGTTTCCTCACATCTGCTATCTGATTTTCATCAGGTTGTGTCTTGAGGCACAAATATTTGTTGGTGACATGACTTCTATCAGGTCAAGTCATGGGGCTCAGTTGTGAGGGATCTTTAACCCTTTGAACACGTGACCCCTATATATTAGTATTTTTCTGTGTAATGTAAATAACCCATTCCCCAAAGTTTCGGCGTGCCCATGGAATTTTTTAATAATGGCAGTACACACATTGAAATGTGTTTTAGAATGTTTAAACTGTTTTTCGTGATGAAAACATGCTTTGAGAATTTTGGAAATGGCCATTCTACAAGGATAGCAACAGCAGAAGCTATTGAAAGTATTTTCAAGGATTTAGAGGCTGATACATTGGATTTATATGGTGACTATTGTGAGGACAAGTGGCATCAAGTGACCATTTGAATAACGAAATTGAGAAATATGATCAAGCTAGATTTCTGTCCCTCAGAGCATCATACAATGGGGGGTACCCTGCATTATGTATCAAGTAAATTTGATACACTATGGTTTTTCAATAAATACATTCCACAATCTGCTGGCATATGAAGAAAGAGCTTTGGAGATGATCAGATTAGTCAATTTGAAATAGAATAATTCAAATAGATCACATAGTTATGTCAGAGTAAATAACTTTCCTCACATCCTACGATGTGTGTATTTTCTCAGGAGCAAAGAGGATCGGGATTTTATGGACTGTGGTCAAGGTTAAAAGGGACCAATGATGCCTGTAGTTTCAGCTGTAATTTTGGAAAACAGGTGTTGGTTGTTAGCCCAAACCCAACACCAAAAACCTAGAGGGCCAGCAAGGTTCAAGTTCATGCACAGATGAGTCAAGCGCATACAAAAATACAGTGGTTGGAATCCTGCAAAAGACGGATGTGTGGGACCAAAATGTGCAAATATTGCTGTAAACTAGTGGCACAATGCATTCTGTTCTCCAGACTACATCCTGCTACTTGCAGTGCTTGGTAGAAGGAGATTGAGATCGAATGCAGAAGAAGTGGTTGGAATCCAGACTTTTAAAATCAATCATGGGTTAATCAGGGAGGGATGTCTGAGATGACAGAGCAGGAGCATTTACTTCTTCATGTGCCATTTTGTAGGAACTTCAACTTCTTCGTTGTCTGGGATGTTGCAGTGGGTTGGCACCTACTGGAATGTGCTTTTCTTGTGGCACTGGACTGAGTGAGTCTGTCAGGGAGATAAGTTCATTTCTGTGCTTCCTAGTTCTTGAGGGCTGCTAGCACTGAATGCGCATCTGTGAAAGCAAGCATTTGTTTTTTGTGCCCTCTCCTTGCAGTTTATGAGGGTTTCATCTGCCTGTCTCAGGGCTGTAGCTTCAGAATTGAAGTTATTGTGACACTTGCTGTTGAGTAGACTAGGACGTGACTGCAGCGATGAAGACGCTGAAGCAGAGAAAAGCTGCTGGAGTGGATAATATCCCCGCAGAGCTGATACAGACAAATGGTAAAGCAATAAGACACCTTGTAATACAATATGACAGACAGGAAAATCGCTGACCACCTGGTAAAAATGGATGATCGTGCTGATACCCGAGACAGGGAACCTAAAACTAGGTCAAAACTATAGAACAATCAGCGTCATTAGCCACCATAGCAAAGTCTTGATCAGAATAACTCTCAATAGACCGAAACCTCAAACCGAGAACATCATTGCCGAAGAGCAGGCACATTTATTAACCAGAAGAAGCGCCACAGAGCAGATCTTCAATTTCCAAATACTTTACAAGAAATATTTGGAACATCAACAACACATATATCATGTGTTTATTGACTTTAAAAAAGCGTTTGATAAAGTCTGGCATGATGCTCTATGGACAACAATGTATATAACATCAACAGTAACACTGTGAGAGTTATTAAGAATCTGTATAATAAGGCAACAAGCGCAATATTTGTGGATGTAAAAATGGGTGAATGGTTCGGCACATCCGCCGACGTAAGACAAGGATGTATACTCTCCCCGACACTCTTCAACATATTTCTAGAAAGAATTATGAGTGATGCCCTTGAAGATCATGTTAGCATGGTCAGGATAGGGAACAGAAAAATTACCAACCTACTCTTTGCAGATGACATTGACAGACTGGCGGGGACTGAGACACAACTTTGGGAATTGATCCGAAGACTGGATATAACAGCACAGAGCTATGACATGGAGAAAAATGCAGAAAAGACATAAGAATGATCAACAACACTAAAGGAATCATCAGTATGATCAAAACAAATGGACAGGAGCTCGAAACGGTGAACCGATAAGTGACAAGGGATCAAAACCAGAGGCCAGAACAGACAGTCAACAGCACGCTTGCACAATTGAAACATATATGGAAAGATAAATGACTCTTTTCTATCTATAAATGTCAGACTAATGCGCTCACTGGTTCTTTCAATTTTCATTTATGCCTGTGAAACATAGACCATTACAACAGACCTATAGAGAAGAATCCAGGTCATGGAGATGGTATTGTATCACAAATGATGAAGAACAACAAAGAATCGAGAATGCAAGTGGAATTTGCAACGAACCTTTTCACAGTCATCAAAAGACGAAAGTGGACATGGCATGGCCACGTCTCGGGGCTTTGCAAATACTATACCACAGGGCACAGTATAAGACAAGCGAAGGCGGAGATGTCTGAGGAAATGATGAGAAGACAACATACATGAAAGGACTAACCTATGATCTGAGGACGCCCAAAAGGCAACCATAGACAGAGAGGGGTGGTGCAAGATTCAGCTCATCAATCTCAAGAGGTCACGAGATAAACTGAACTAAGAATAGGAGTATTTACAACCAGTGAGTGGGACGATGAGGCTAACTTCTGGTCAAGCAAAACACACTGATCAGACAATTTTAGCCAGGGTCAGGAGAAATGTACTGGTCAAGACCTTCACCTGACCTCCTCGTTGGTCGTTCTGGAAACGGGCTGTTGTTGTGGACAACAGTCTGGCTATTTAGGTGAGGTTCAACGTGATCCCCGTAGTAATGAGCGACACGCAGATGAAGCCAAGCATAGTACAACCGTCTGGTGGACCGCATTAGCGATCTTCTTCAGAATGCTCAGGATGTGAGGAAAGCTACTACAACCCGCCACTTTTCAGTGCGTACAAAAGAGTAAATTTACTTATTGTGGGCATTCAACAACAACACACTTGAACCTCTATGTTCAGCTGTGTGGACAGGCCTTACTCTTGCTGTCTGCTGAAATCGGTGACTTGCGCGGTGATTTGGATTTAAAGTGAGGAAGAAATTGTGCCTTTTGTCAACCTCCCTTCTCTGTTCCTGAACTAACTTTGGCCAATGGCAAGATTTTATCGAGACGACTAGAGATATTACAGGAGGCAGATTTTTCCTCAGAATTTACTCCCGAAGCCTTTCCCGTAAACAGGTATTCCGCAAGGCAGCGGAGGATGGTAACATCTAGCGTTGTGTGTCGTACCTTTCCTATAACTGCACGAGGATGTAGGGAAATCATTCAGCGTGTGAGTGATGTGTTAGGCATCTCTCCCGGGACGTGTTCTAGTCCATTATAGTCATGTCTAAAGTTCATAGTCACACCAAAACCGACGCTGTCTGCAGCGAAGGTAGCTAATCTCGTGTAGTTCAGCCATGTGAACTAGACTGTTAAGCATAGTGCCAATTCATATAGCCGATGCTCAGGCCAGGATAATCAGAGGGAAGAAAACACACCCAAAAAAAAATAAAAATAATTAACCAGTCCAAATAAAAAATAATAGCATGTTTCCGTAAACACAAGTGTAAGTCGTCGACTAGTGTGAATTCCAGGCAAATTCGTTGCTTGACGGCATTGATAATGAACCAAAGCACCAGAGCAATGTAGACCCGCAGCCGGTAGTCTGCCATCTTTCTCCTGGTCTCACAATGGTTTCCAGGATATGAGACAAAGATACCAGTTCATTCATTCTTGACAGAATTTGTTGTTGATCTATCTGTGACACCTTTTGTCAGCGAGGAAGACTAAGTATCTACATGTTTGAACAGAGTACATCAATTCTTGACAAAACCAGAACAATGACTCCCAAGATGTGGTCCTCAAGCCAAAATAATCTATCCTCAAAATAAGATCTTTGAGGCCCCCCCCCCCCCCCCCCCCGAAGATGAAGCACAGTGAACGAGCTTGCATCAGTCAGAAAACCAGAGCAGACCAAGACCATGTTCTATCTCCATGTGACAGCCCTGGAAACAGGCTGCACTAATGTAGTCTGGCAAAGAGATAAGGGATCGCAGTAGAAAGGTAAATCCGGTACCAACAAATGCCAGTTGAAACAGAATATCTGTCGAGCTGTTGTTGAATGCCCGCAAAGAGTAGGACTACTCTTTTGTGCGCCCTGAAAAGGACGTAATGTGGCAGGTGGTCATAGCTTTTCTCATATCCCGAGCGTTCTCATGAAGGTGGACCGGGGTTCTCCAGGCGGTTGTCCTATGCTTTGCCTAATACTTGATTAACATGTCCGATGAGTATATTTTGCCTAACCAGACATTGGTTTTCTTTCCCTATGTGTCGGGCTGAAAGGCATAAACATCGCAGCCTCGTTGCAAACTTTGACACAACATCCATTTTCAGGATGAAAACAGAAGAATAAATAAGGACTTTGCTCTTATGTGTATAATGTCACCTTGTGTGACGAGGAAGAGTAGAGGGGGCCGTTACAATAATCGTTAGCTTCAGGGAGTGCATGATCTGAAAAAGACTGGGAACCACTGCAGAAACACAATATCAATGGCTACATGAAAATAAATAATCAAATTTACCTGATGAAAGTTGTGCTGCTTGAAATGTTGGCATGTGTGGTCAAAGTTGTCTGACATTTCAACTTGTCGTTGAGAAAATCATTGTTCACACGCAGGCTGTAAAATATCTGAATATATCCAGAGAATTATACATTAGTGCAAATAAACACATTCATCACATAATTCTTCTTCTTTCCAGTAATCTGGTTGGTTGGTTATTGATCCAGCGGTCTATGGGCTCCTACCTTTTGGACCAATGCCATACAATGATATCTGCAAGTGTTTGGAAGCTTTTTTTTTTTTTTTTTGGTTTTTTGCTTAGATGTTTGCCTCACTAGTTTCTACTGGCGGAGGCGCGCCATTTTCCACCCCAGACCGTAGTCCATTGGGCGATATCAGGACGCATAAACCAGTGCTTGGATGGATGTGTGCGTCTGTATGTACCTATGCTAGGTTTGTGCGCTCTCAGAAGCTAGCCCAGCCAAAGTGCAATGGAAGGGCCTCACCATGAGGGCGCGTGTGAAAGTTGTGCAAGAGTGTGACTGTAGGACAGAGTCAAATGAAACAGAGTGAGGTAAGCGAAAAAAGAAGGGGAAGAGTGGCCCCCAGAGTGAGCCTCCTGTGTCATTCCCTCTGTTTGTAAGCTTTTGTTTAGTTCTGTACAAAATGTTCCATTTGTCTGGCCTCGGAGGAAGAAGTGACAAGCGCCAGACATTCAAAATCATTTCACTATTTCTTATTTTGATTTTGTCTTTTTGCCAGCTTTTCTGTTTCTTTCAAGGTTTTACCCATCCAATTCCTGATTTTTATCTGCCCAGCATGTCATAGACTGTAGTTGCTATCTCCTCCCTGGGACTATTCTCTTGAGTACAATGTCAGACAGCCTATGTCATCTAAAAACATAATCATACCATGAGAGTTCACATATTTTGACAATTGTCAGGGGCTATAATATTCTTATTATCCTCAGAATACCCTCGACAGAGAAAAAGACAAATGTAGACATTTGGCAAGAGTTGAGCATAGAAGAGAACTGGTTTTTCAATTTTATTATGGCCAGAAAATGTAAATACTTTGGTCACATCAAGAGACCCCACAGTCTTGAGATAATAGTGATGGAAGGTATGATGCCAGGCAAAAGAGGCAGGGTTAGACCAAGAAGACGATAGTACCAAGATATCCAGGAATGCCTGGGTATCTTCTTCTTCGTACGCTGTCAGACGTCAACCTGTATTTGTTCGAAGAAAGCAGTGGTCATTCTGAAGCCGTCGACACTGTCATAGAGCTTGTCCAGTGTTGTCACTGGTGATGGCCACATGTGCTTTCTCTGGTTCTCGTATGTCGGGCAGTTTTGCAGCAGATGTTCAGCGGTCATTTTCCCTGTACCGCAAGTGCATTCGTCAGCGCCACCTATCTTCAGTTTATTGAATAGGTGGTACCTCAGTCTGTTGTGGCCTGTGCGGAGTCCGAAGACCACGACCTGCTCTCTTCTGTTCAACTGGTAATAGGCATCATTTTTTGTGTAGCCAGTATGTTCTGTTTCCCATTTGGCAATGTATCTGGCCCTAATAAGCCTATTGGACTCTTCGTAGGTCATACTAGAATCTGGTTGTGGTAGTCTTGCACCTTCTTTTGCCAGTCTGTCTGCCTCCTCGTTGCCTTGGATATTACAATGAGATGGAACCCACTGTACCACTACTCTTTTTGGTGTGGACTGCTGGCATAGTTGACAGAGTACTGCTCTTAAATCATTAAGTTCAGTATTTTTCTGGCTTTTTAGTGCTGTAACTATGGCAAGGGCATCTGTAAACAGGACTATCTGGCTTTCATTGCTTTCGCCTGTCAGAATTGCTTCTACTGCAGCCCTCAGTGCCTCTGCCTCCAGTCTGAAATTGCTTGAGTATTTTCCAGTTGCCACTGACAGTGTTATTTTTCTACCATTTGGTAGGCTCAGGAATACCCCTGCCCCTCCGTTCTGTGTTTTGTTTGTTACAGAACCGTCAGTGTATGCATGGGTGCCTGGGTATGACTGGCGGAGGCTGGAGTTTTAGCAAGGGAAAGAGTTTTTCAGACAACATACTGTGATGGAAGCGACATTGTATAAAGGACATGCTACATGATGATTATCTTCTTCTTTTCGCTTTTTTTTGTTTATTGTTGTAATGCTTGTGCCTTTCCACATCAGGTATTCATTGTATCTGTATAGCATTGCTTTCTGAGAGATGCTATCTGGTGTTTGTCGCATCACGTGACCGAACCATTTAGTTTGCTGTCTCTTCATGAGGTCTAGCACTGCTTGTCATTGAGAAAAGCATTGTTCACATGCAGTCTGCAATAGATCTGAATATACACAGAGAATTACACTTTTAGAGGAAATAACCACGTTTATCATCTAATTCTCTACTTCTTTCCAGTAATCTTGATGCATCACATTTCATTTTATAATGTCTGTTTATGCTTTTGTTGTCTTTCTGCCAGAATTTCTGTTGCTATCAAGGTTTTATTCAACCAACTCCTGAATTATATTAGGCTTCTAGTGGTGATAGTGGAAAATGTCCAATAACTTAACGTCATTTCGATTTAGAAGGTTCTGCTGTGCCTGTATACAACTAGTGCCTTCTACTCAACTTGGTCTAAAAATAACTATGTGCATCCAATCTAATTTTTAATGCATTAACTGACCCTGCCCCCAATATTTCCTGTGCCCATGCATTCCAAACATTCATCACTCTCTGACTAAAAGGAATTTCTGGATATCTAATCTGGACTTTTCTGGGCCACTGCCGTCGTGTGCTGGTTATGTTTATTTATTTCACACCCGACAGAAAAACAACATATGCCATACCAGGGATTCAAACCCCTGCCCTCCTTGTCGGCTGGTAGGCATTGAAATCATTCAGCTACGATCACCAGCACAACCAAAGGCAGAGTACAGATCTTATGCCATTGTTTTGTCTAAATGTTAACAGGAAAAAGTCTTTAGGTTGGACACCCCAGATCTGCACGGTCCCTCTGCCTGGTAAGGTGGAAGGAAACCATCCATAAACTTACTTAGGGAGGACTCAGTGATCTCGAGGTAAGGTGTCCGCCTTGGGTGAAAGAAGTCACGGGTTCGAATCACGGTGAAGACCAGAATATTGTTCACGTGAATCTTCTGGTGAAAATTCCCTTGATCTCTGGGTAGTGAGATCAGACTCTCGTGTTCAGTGCCAAGCACGTTACAAATTCCTTGGCAGTTGGAAATTGAAAAGAGTAGTACCCTGCCCGGACAAAATTCAAGTTAAAAATCTACCCACGTTATTTGTAAATTTCCCCAGGTGGTTTATTAAGAGCAGCTATAGATGGCGCCTAACTCGCTGCAGGTCTACTTAGCTCTAGTGTATGAGTCTATTAAAATGGACTTGCACATCGGTTAGACCATCCTCCAAGAAACTGGTTGTATACAGACTGTAGAGTCTTCTAAACCAGTATAAAGACCTTAAGTTGCTACTAATAGTTAATTTATCGTGTGCCCGATATGTAGCAGATGTTTTCGTGCTCGCATTGGCCTGTTCAGCCACATGCGCACCCACACCCAACAGGGAAATCTGTGACAAGGATGATGTCGGCGGTCCTCATCGACAACGATGGACAGCTATTATTAATAGTTAATTATGAGTCTGAAAGGTAAACCAGGGAAGTTATAGGATGGCACTTTCCAAGGTAGATTTGTGGAACAAATGCATAGCTTTGGGCAGCTTGACATCAGACACTGATATGTCTTCTTGAAACCAGGATTCCAGTATAATACATGTGGATCAGAATGGATGGTTGAGGATAGCAACTGTTGAGGCCTCTTACATTCAGGGTTTGACATGGATCTACTGTCCTGGTCATGCTGGGGTTCAGGCAACGAAAAAGTGGACATCTTGGCTTCACAAGCTCCCATTTATGGGCACTTTAGTGATGGATAGTAATGACATTTTGAAATCAATCAATGACCGCCTGTTGAATGAGGACACCGAAATAGATGAAGCTGCAAACCACAGACTGCAAAGTGAGATCAAGATGCTGAGCAGCGCATGAGCTGCAGTGGTCAGCGACCCATAGCTGACTGCTAGCATCAGGGCCAGCGAAACAGAGCTGCCAAGACCCTTCTACACCTCCGCGCGGTGACCCTGGATAACAGGCTGCAGCAGGGCATACTGGTTAAGGAGAAGGGATCGAAGAGGGAATGCTAACCGGGTACTCAAAAAATACTTGCTGAAGTCGGATGTTTTGGACCGAAAGGTGCAAATATCGCAGTCAAGCTGTAAACTACAACACAACACATTCCGTTCTCTGGACTACATTCTGCTACTTAAGCCCTTTCAGGGTTTGGTAGTGGGAGATTGAGAATGAACGAAGCCAAGCCAAGCCAGACTGCAAAGTTTTGCTATCAAACAAAGTTCAAGCAGTGTGGTGTGCATTGGAGGGCTGAGCAGGAGAGTGTACAACCAGCGAGCTACAGGGACCATCAGCATCCAGAGCCTGTACCATTTGCTAAGAGAGACTGAGCACCAATGGGAATCCACAAATTGCAGTGACGTAGATTCTTAGAAACAGAAACCAGGTGGATTACACAACAGTTGTATGCCCATTTTCAGAAGGAAAAAGATCAACAATATCTAAAAACACTCACTTCAAGTTGCCAAGCATTTTTAATTGTCTGTGCTGTTTCCTCCACCTGTTCTCTTTCAATACAATCTGCAAAAACAAGCATGGCATTTTGTTCTGAACTGATGAACATTTTATAGGAAATTGCATTATTTATTCAACAAAACTAGGGAACATTGTTTATCATGGGGGATCAAGATGCTAAGCAGCGCATGAGCTGCAGTGGTCAGCGACCCATAGCTGACTGCTAGCGTCAGGGCCAGCGAACCATAGCTGCCAAGACCCTTCTACACCTCCATGCAGTGATCCTGGATAATAGGATGCAGCAGAGCAGACTGGCTAAGGAAAAGGGATCGAAGAGGGAATGCTAACCCGGTACTCAAAAAATGCTTGCTGAAGTCGGAGTGTTGGACCGAAAGGTGCAAATATCGCAGCCAAGCTGTAAACCACGACACAACGCATTCGGTTATCTGGACTACATTCTGCTACTTACCCTTTCAGGGTTTAGTAGTGGGAGATTGAGAACGAACGAAGAAGAAGAAGAAGTTTATCATGGTATTATGTCTGTATGTGAAGTCCAATTCTCTGGATAGAGGTTGTAGTGATGGAGAGTTGTTCAAGGCTCCTGAATAGAGTTTATGTTAAGATTCACAAACACCTTGAGCCAGTGCTCAGTTGTGTAAGCATATAGTTGTCTTGTTGGATACTTTCAGCTGTTTGCGATGCTTGTCTGCACATTGATTGGTTGGTTACTGATCCAACAGCCTGTGGACCCCTGCCCCAATGTCATATAGTGGTATCTGCAAGTGTGTTTGTGAGCTGTTGTTTTGTTCCATATACATAGAGTGTCTGGCCTCGGAGGAGAAAGCATTTTCTACAACATCAAGGGCAGGACACTCACAAAGATGGTGTTCAACTGTAGGGATGTATGCACAGCTGGAACACTGGAGTCTGTTGTGGTTGGATTCTTTAAAAGTGATTTGTCAAGTTGCATATGTTGAGTGTGAAGTTGGAAAATAGTGCATTGATCTCTCCTTTTCAGGTGGTTGATGTATGAAGATAAAAATAAAAGATCAACTACTTGAACAGATACAGAGTTTCTCCTATCTTTGGTCATATAATAACGGGAAAAAACAGCTGTAAAAAAGAAATAAGAAAGAGAATAGGTATGGCCAAGATGGTATTCGACAACATGAGACACATTCTGACATCTAAACAGATTAATCAGAATTTGAAAATGAGAATTTTCAGGTGTTATATATACTCGTCACTACTTTACAGCGCAGAAACATGAACAATGAATAACAAGTTGGACAAGAGTATCGAAACCTTCTAAATGTGAGTATATAGAAGACTGGGTCGCATTTCTTAGAAAGAGAAGAAAACAAATTTAGAGGTATTGAAAAAGCTTGGGATAAAAAGAGAATTAATGATCAAAATCAGGGTTAGACAGTTAAGTTATTTTGGTCATATAACAAGACATACCTCCTTGTTAAAAATCATACTGGAGGGTAGGGTGGAAGGCAGTTGTTCAAGAAGCAGACGTTTTAAGTGGGTGAATAATATCAGGAGATGGACTGGAAAAAGCCTCCCAGATTGCACCATTACGACAAGAAATAAACTGGAGATCCATTGCAGCCGACTTTCAATGCGGAGATGGCACTTGAACTGAACTAAACTAATGTTGCTTTTGTGATTAGAGACGGCCATATGTTTGTAAATCTTTCTCTTCCAGTATTTCTCATTGTCCACCTGTTCAGCCAGGTCTCTTTGTTTTTTCAAATGTTGTAGGGTTGCTGGTGTGTATTCTTCTTGTCTTGATTCCTTCTTTGATTGTCTGCTTGGTCATTAATAATAATAATATTAATGTTCGCTTAGGCATCCAAGGCCCGTTGCGTCGGTCGGTTACATACATGACCCACAGCTGTGGCGTGGTTCCAGGCCTCGTCCAGGGTAGAGGAGGAGGTTGCTACTTGCTGGGGCCATACTGTTGGGGGACGGCCTCTTCTACGCCTCCAGCCGGTCAGGGAAAGACTTTTGGCGCTGAGGAACGACTTGTGTAGTATCTTGTGGGCAGAAGTTTCCCGGTCAAGTGTATCTGAAACTGGTCATTGCCGGTGATCAATACTCAGTTGTCTAAGCACATAGTTGTTATGTAGCTGTCTGTGCTGTTTGTTCGCATGTACATATAGGTAATGGTACAAGTTTTAATATGTGTAAATGGTTATTATGTTATGTCCCGTTCTCACATGGAATAGTCACTTGTTCTGTTCAATCAAGCTGATCATAAATGTCTCTCATTTGGGGCGAAAGAAGCAGTAGTGAATAAGCTGACAGCAACCAGCAACTCGTAGCCTCAGTGACCTATAACTGGCCAAGACTCTATCCCCTCTCCAAGGAGCAGTTCTGGAAACATACTGCAACCATGGCTATGAGATTAGAGATTGAAAAGGGGAAAGTAAACAGGTCCCAAATATGCTTTGCTGAAATCTGATGTGTCGGGCTGAAGGGTGTAGATATCGCAGCTTTGCTATATACTACGGCACAAACATTCTTGACAGGGCGAACGCAGAAGAAGTCTCTCATTGGTCAATTTTTCATATATCCTGGATAAAGGTCTTCTTTTCCTGAAGGTGATTATTTTTCTTTCTATTCTCGTGTTGCTATCTCTTCTGCAGGATTCTGTAATGGGGCCAGATTGCAGCTTCCTAAGGAGCGTAGCTGAGACATGACATGAATAGTCACTTACCATCTGTTAGAGACTTGAGGTATGACGATGCAATTATCGCAGCTTCATGGCACAGAAACCTGACCGCCTGGAAAATATTCAGTCAATTAACATCAGCTATAACAATCTTCAACTCCTCCACAAAGACAGAGAAAAACTTTAAAAAATTTTTTAATGACATGATTAATAAAGTGAATGTGGTATTTATTTTGTTCGTTACTTTTCGTCCTGCCCAATGCTCAAAGTCACGCATTCAAGCCAGTTTTTGTTGTCTATGTCATTGACTGCTGCAGACCACTGAGACCTAGTCAACTATCGTCTTGCCGTCATATTACTAGCAGTTTCTATCCACAACCCGTCGTCATGGAGATATCATGAGTGAAGTCTACGAAAAACCACGTTCCAGCATCCTGACTAGTGCACTTCTCAAGGGACAGCCAATTTACAAGTAATCAACATGGGAGGAAAACAGAGGGAGTGGTGCAGCCGGATGGAAGTAGTGAAGCCAACGACCGTAATCAGTAGTAGCCCTCTGATCAGGAAACAGATGGCCAATGACACCATATATATCATCCCAGACCCCTCCAGCGCGAGGGAGATTTGGTGGGCATGAACATTCCAATTGTTCGCTGGCCACTTTGTAATGAAGCTACACAACTGGAATGAGAAACTGATTGTCTACAGACTTTGCAGCATCTTCTGGGGTCACAGTGGTTGGGAGATAAGAAACTCGCCTCTCAAAGTGATGAATGAAAATAGTGAGCGATCGAATCCCACAAGTTTTTTAAGAGACCTCTGGCATCAAGGGAGCTGGGACCAGAGTGCCCGCAACCTAATTTACCTACAATTATCTTGACTTGTCTTGCCACTGGTTCAAAGTTGCTCAGGTCCAGAGAGTGAGGTCGATGACCAGCACAGCTTCTTCCTAACTATAATCCAAATGCAGCGCAAGTTACATCATCACGATAAAAGTGTCTGATGATGTTGGCATCATCACTTGCAATTGGCAACTAACCAAACGAAACTTAGTCGGGAAACAAAGGGAAACTAAGAGACTAGTCATTTGTAAAGAAAGAGCAAAAATGATCGTGAAGACATGTAAACTATCGAAAACATTTACACCAAATAACGGAGAGAAAAAACATACATCACATAACGGAAGAAAAAAAAACATACATCAAATAACGGAAGAGAAAAAAACACAACATTGTGGAGAAATAAGCAGAGACATTGAAAGAAATAAGGAAATACTTAACCTCTTTATACTGGTTTAGAAGACTGTATACTTCTTCTTCTTCGTCTTTGTACGCTATCAGACGTCAACTTGAATTTGTTCGAAGAAAGCAGCTGTCATCCTGAGGCTGACAACACTGCCATAGAGCTTGTCTAGTGTTGGCACTGGTGATGGCCACATGTGCTTTCTCTGGTCCTCGTATGTCGGGCAATTTTGCAGCAGATGTTCAGCGGTCATTTTCCCTGTACCACAGGTGCATTCGTCAGTGCCACCTATCTTCAGTTTATTGAATAGATGGTACCTCAGTCTGTTGTGGCCTGTGCGGAGTCTGAAGACCACGACCTGCTCTCTTCTGTTCAACTGGTAATAGGCATCATTTTTTGTGTAGAAAGTATGTTCTGTTTCCCGTATGGCCATGTATCTGGCCCTAATAAACCTTTTGGACTCTTCGTAGGTCACACTAAAATCTGGCTGTGGTAGTGTTGCACCTTCTTTTGCCAGTCTGTCTGCCTCCTCGTTGCCTTGGATGTTACAATGGGATGGAACCCACTGTACCACTACTCTTTTTGGTGCGGACTGCTGGCATAGTTGACAGAGTACTGTTCTTAAATCATTAAATTCTTTATTTTTCTGGCTTTTTAGTGCTGTAACCACGGACAGGGCATCTGTAAACAGGACTATCTGGCTTTCATTGCTTTCGCCTGTCAGCATTACTTCTACTGCAGCCTTCAGTGCCTCTGACTCCGCTCTGAAATTGCTTGAGAATTTTCCAGTTGCCACTGACAGTGTTATTTTTCTACCATTTGTTAGGCTCAGGAATACCCCTCCCCCTCCATTCTGTGTTGTGTTTGTTACAGAACCGTCAGTGTATGCATGGGTCCAGTCCATGCTTGGGTAGTTTTCCGCTATGTACCTCAGGGTTATGTCTCTTCTTTCTTTTTTAGTCTGGCTGTTCTTGTTTCCAATGCCTGGTATATTTTCTACCACCCCTGGAATGATATGCTGCTTCCATGTGGGTTTGCGTACAGTAGGGATGGGCTTTGGTGTTGTTATGGTATTCATAGGGTCTTCGCTTATCTTCGCTTTGGCTATTTCTGCAAAGTTTCTCCGCTTCAGTTTCCCTTTTCCAAATCCATTTAGACTCTGTATACAACCAGTTTCATTTACATTTCCTTGCTCTAAAAACTATGCGCATACAATCTATTCTTGAATGCATTAATTGTCCGTGCCTTCACTACTTAATGTGGCAATACATTCCAAGAATTCACCAGTTTCTGACCAAAAAAATATTTCCTAATATCTAATCCGGACCTTTCTTTAATTAATTTGTAGGTCGTTATATTTTGAAAAAACTTGTTTATAGTCTTCTTTTTCTTCTTCTTCTGAGTTTGAACAGTGCTTTGCAAGTAGCAGGACGTAGTCTGAAGAACAGAATGTGTTGTATCGCTAGTTTGACTGTGGTATTTGCACCTTTCGGTCCGACACATCTTTCTTTGGCAGCATTATAGTCTAATTTTATCCTTTCCTTCAATTATCTTACAAACCTGTATTAAGTCACCTCAAATTCTTCTCTTTTTCTAGACACAGTACTCCAATCTACGTCTAACTAATGATTTATACAATTTGACAATCACTTCCGTTTAGAGGAATAAGGAAAGACAAGTGATATTTACCTCTTCCACAAGATTATTTCCATCCACCATCATGCACTTTCCCCTACAAATGATGAAATCACAGCACTTTCTTGCTATGTTTTTCTGTAGTTGCTTCAGGTACTCTGCCAGCCTATCCACCTGCGTAAGGGAATGTTAGAAATGATGACAGAACAACTGGTTTCAGGAGGAGAAAAGTGGACACCTAGCACATACTGCTGTCAAGAATGAAGTACCTATAGACTTGATTGTACGAGGCATCAATTAACTCTTTGAAACAGATGAACTGGTTTGTGTCTAAAAAATACTCCACTTCCCTAGCCACCCATGATTCAGTATGAGTGGACCATTATTCTAAGATATAATTCGGGTGTACTGCTTAGATTTAGGCCATAATATCGTGACGTCTACACACATTTCCAGAGATAACAAACATGGCCTGCTTAGATTTAGGCCATAATATCGTGACGTCTACACACATTTCCGGAGATAACAAACATGGCGGTATCGACGAAATAGGAAAATGTGCCAATGAATTTGTGCTTTTCGGGAAATGGTCATTCAAAATGGCCAACAACAGAACAGGTTGAAAGTATTGTCAAGGATTTTGAGGCCGATAAACTGGATTTAGATTGTGTTTTTTCTAAAAGGACAAGTGATTATTTGAATGACAACATGGAATCAAGACGCTGAGCAGCGCATGAGCTGCAGTGGTCAGCGACCCATAGCTGACTGCTAGCGTCAGGGCCATCAAACCAGAGCTGCCAAGACCCTTCTACACCTCCACGCGGTGATCCTGGATAACAGGCTGCAGCAGGGCAGACTGGCTAAGGAAGAGGGATCGAAGAGGGAATGCTAACCCGGTACTAAAAAAATGCTTGCTGAAGTCGGAGTGTTGGACCGAAAGGTGCAAATATCGCAGTCAAGCTGTAAACTACGACACAACGCATTCCGTTCTCTGGATTACATTCTGCTACTTAGGCCCTTTCAGGGTTTCGTAGCGGGAGATTGAGAACGAACACAGAAGAAGAAGAATGACAACATGTGTGATCAAGCTAGAACTGTTCCTGTCCCTCGGAGGATCAGACTACGGTTTGGGTGGATGTATCCGATGTAATGTATCGAGTATATTTGATACAGGATGGTCTTCAATATATTCTACAATTTATTGGCATAACAAGAAGGAACTTTGGAGATGATCAGGTCAGTCAATTTGAGATAAAACAATGAAATTAGAGCCCATTGTTCTGTCATGGTAAATAGTTTTCCTCAGATGTGCGTATTTTCTCAGGAGCACAGGATTTTACATACCAGGTGGCCGGGGTTAAGATGGGATTGATCAGTGCTTTTCATCACTGTCTTGCCTTCAATAAGTGTAAGTCAAATACACTGGGTAAACTGGAGCGTACCATGACCAAAGTGCTAATTGTAAGTCAGTCACCTGTTTACAGGTTGGTGGAATGAAGGGTACCACAACTACAGCACAAACCCCTTCTCGCTGCTACAAGAAACAAGTGTGTGCTGATTACGGGGTCAAGTTCTCGGTTTGAAAGAAAGCTCTAAAACCTACTATATATGATACAGAGACCCAACCATACCCTATGTGATACAAAGAACCCACTGTACTCTTTTTATGATACAGAGAACCCACTGTATTCTTTTTATGATACAGAGAATCCACCATACCCCATATATGATACAAAGAACCCATAGTACCCCGTAAATGATACAGAGTACCCCATAAATAATACAAAGAACTTACAGTTCTCTATAAATGATACAAAGTACCCGCAGTACCCCTTAAATGATACAAACTCACCATTCTCTGTAAATGATTGAGAACCCACAGTACCCCTTAAATGATACAAACTCACCATTCTCTGTAAATGATTGAGAACCCACAGTAACCCTTAAATGATACAGAGAACCCACATCGTTCTCTATAAATGATAGAAAATCCACAGTATCCCATAAACGATACAGAGAACCCACACCGTTCTCTATAAATGATAGAAAATCCACAGTATCCCATAAACGATACAGAGAACCACACCGTTCTCTATAAACGATACAGAGAACCCACCATATTCCATATATAATGCAAGATAAAAAGAGTAAAGAACTCTGTTTCATGTAGCTCAGAGAAAGAGACTCAGACTTCCACATCCTGCAAAGTGGCTAATGACAGAGATGGGCACCATTCTCTTATTGGAACAAAAATACGAAAACGATAAAGAATTCCTAATTTTGAAAAGATTAAATAAATACTTCACTAAAAGGATAAATATAAAAAAATGATCAAATTTTGTTTTTCACTACTTTATGTCAATGGGTAGCAAACACATTTGGTCTGCTTATGTCAAATTGTTTATGTGCTCATGTATATTTTGTTTCTTTTGTACTTAATTTTATCTGATGAGGCTGCCAGCCCCAAACACAACCCTACTTAACTGCCATTTAACTTAACTTAACGTCTTTATACTCGTTTAGAAGACCCTGCAGAGTCTGTATACAACCAGTTACATTTACATCACCTCGCTCTAAAAGCTATGCGCATCCAATTTATTCTTAAATGCATTAACTGTCCCTGCCTCCACTACCTTCCCTGGCAATGCATTCCAAGCAGTCACCACTCTCTGACTAAAAAAATATTTCCTAATATCTAATCTGGACCTTTCTTTAGTCAGCTTGTAGCTATGCCCTCTTGTTCTTGTGGGTGGCTGTATTTTAAAAAAAAACTTGTTATAGTCTAATTTATCTGTTCCTCTAAACATCTTATAAACCTGTATTAAGTCACCTCGAATTCTTCTCTCTTCTAGACACTGTAGGCCGGTTTTTTTCTTTCCTCATAACTGTAATTCTGGAATCCCACTATCAGCTTTGTCGCTCTTTTTTTGTATTCTTTCTAGCATGTTTATATCCCCGCTATGATAATTACTCCACATCTGTACACAGTACTCCAATCTAGGTCTAACTAATGCTTTATACAGTTTGACTATCACTTCCTTGCTCCTATGTTTAATATTTCTTTTTATCATACCTAACATTGCATTTGCCGTTTTCACTGCTACCTGAACTTGCTCACTCACCTTTCCTGTATGATCTATTATAACCCCTAGGTCCCTTTCCTTATCTATCTTTCTAATATTGTTCTCTCCCATTCTGTAATTATGTATTTACAACATTAGTAAGGGGCAGTGGTCCTATTCTTTATTCCCCATTCAGGTTTTCTATAATCTGCATGTCGACAATATTTTTGCTCAAAGTTACTCGTTCGGGTGCCGAGTTAACTCTTGATGTTTCTTTGGAAGCGGGTTTCAGTGGCTTTTATTACTTCTCACAGCGTACTTAAGAAGGTGGATCGGGTTTCCTACTGGTGGTAGTGCAATGCAAAGCTTCTCAGTAAGCTCACCTTCTTCTTTTCTTTGATCAACTTATGCTATACTTCTATCCTGGCAAGGTTTGCGAAGGATACTGTGTTTCAGGTCTCTGCTATTCCCCCACAGCTTTTTGAGCATGGTCGCTCCCTGGACCATACTGACTCTCTTTGGTCTGCATAAGTGGTTCACTCTTGCAGGATATGTTCTGGTGTCTGCAGTAAGTTCACCACTATGGGGATAACAGTGCCGATCCCTATCTCATTGGCCAGACTGCTGTGACACAAACCGTTCCCAGGAGCACGAACAAGGATTATTCTTCACTCTCCATGGAGACAATATGAAGATTTTTTTAAAGTCTACAAATACAACAACTCTGAAATAAATATCAGGCACAATATAACCCAAATAAAATACAAGAACACAAAAAAGTCTATACCTGGTTGCTCTCTATGAAGAGCAGACACTGAAATATAGGCGGCTCAACGTTGTCTTCAGAAATCTTGTGAGCCAACAAAATTTTCTGTGCATCCGTGATTGGGCCACCATTGGTAATAACATATCTGGCAGCTTCCTAATAAAACATTAAATGTGTTAACGATGTTAGGACATTAACTAGCAAATTGAAAAGAAATATAGAAAATGATTCATAGAATAAACGTTTTTCCAAATACGTTCCTCTGCCGCTTTCATTGCTGATGACAGAGCATGAACTCCTCTGCCCCCTGTGGAGGATTTGGATTCAAATTTGCTCCGGGGTTAAGACGTAGTCAAGATAACTGAAAGTAGCACAGGATGCAGATTGTTCCTCAGGTTTGACTTTTGAAGCCTTTCCTGTAAACAGGTGACCCACAGGACAGCAGGGTTAAGACCACTGACATGGTGATCAGAAACATGCCGAAACAAGACGCCATTTCGAGCATTTTTGCCACAGAAACACCGACATCATTTCAGCATGAAAGATGATTATACCATAAACATACGACCTATATCCCAAGTCTATATTTCTGCAAACAAAGACAAGTTGGTATAAATAAACATATTTTTCTTCAGGTTCTATAAAAGTCTGTACAGCAGAGCGCAAACCTGCATAGTTCCATCAAAATTAGTTTTATTCACATAATGCATGAAGTTTGTTGTTGAATGCTCAAAATGAGTAGGATTACTCTTTTGTGTGCCCTAAAAAGGACGTTAAGTGGTGGGTAGCTCTCCTCCCATCCCAATCAAGCTGTAGAAGGTGGCCAGCGGTGCTCCAGCTAGGCAGTTGTGCTTTGCTTGGCGTCATTTGCGTTTCACTCCCTACTACGAGGATCACGTCGATCCCTCACCTTGATAGCTAGGCTGCCATGAAAACAGCCAGTTTCCAGGGAGGGCTACGAGGAAGCCAAGGTGAGGTCTTGACCAGTATATTTTGTATGACCCTGACTAATATGTCTGATCAATATGTTGTGCTTGACCCTGACTAATAGGTCTGATCAATATGTTGTGCTTGACCCTGACTAATATCTCTGATCAATATGTTGTGCCTGACCCTGACTAATATGTCTGATCAATATGTTGTGCCTGACCCTGATCAACATGTCGGATCAATATGCTGTGCTTGACCCTGACTAACATGTCTGATCAATATGTTGTGCCTGACCCTGATTAACATGTCACATCAATATGTTGTGCCTGACCCCGACTAACATATCTGATCAATATGTTGTGCCTGACCCTGACTAACATGTCTGATCAATATGTTGTGCTTGACCCTGACTAACATATCTGATCAATATGTTGTGCTTGACCAGACATTAGTCTTTCTCCCCATGAAGTTTGTTAATAACACTTCCACATGACCAGTGTTCTCCCAGCTTGAACCCCCTCCCTTTCATACAAAAGGCACACATGGATGGTATTGGTAGCTGGTGGTGTCTGTGTGGCAACCTTTTAGGTGGCTCGTTTCTCCCTCATTGCACCAGATATTTTTTGCTCAGTCAGGCGAGCATCTTGTGCGATTGCAGGGAGTCAAACTTAGCGGTCTGATGCCAGCAACAGCCAAGAAGCAATATCAATATGGTGTGTAATTACCCCGATAACATAGGCAAGAGAGTAAATCAATTTAGTAGCATACAAGGAGCAGCAAAGATGGCACCTAACAGACTGCGGGACTAATTTTGCTCTCCTATCATGGATGCTGCTAGACCATGGATTTGAATGAAATTCACTCTATTCAACGACTTATGGAAACATGATGTTGCTCACCATTTGGATTAACCTTTATTTTGCCAAAAATAGAATGGTCGCTCCGCCACTTGCGGCAGGAAAATACGCTGGGCAATAAAAAAATTATTCTACAGCACTGTCATGCATTTTACACTGGTTGAAGCACAAGGGAAATTGAATCTAAAAACAGGCAATGTCGTCATCGTAGATGTAAACAAGGAAGATGTCCAGTTTAGTTTGAAAGATAGTTTTGAAACGACGTGTTCACTTTTTCTGGGTGACTAGAGGATTATTCCATTATTGCGGGTGATGAAGTTAAGTTGTTGCAACATATTTTTCTGAAATAGATCTGTTTAATTTGTTTATTTAGCAGTATAAATACGTTTGTAAGGGAAAATAACAGTAAGTTGTAAGAAACACTATCTGTGTTCTGTGACAATTTTCACATTCCGAAAGTGCCGATTTCCCCCGAAATTGGTAACTACTGTCATTTTTTATTTTCACCTTCATCTTTTTGTATCTCAGAAACTAACACACACACAACAAAAACAATAACACCAACAAGTTCTTTATTTATGTATGTCTCTACACACAAATAAATCATATTTACACAACGACAAACAAAAAAATATCCAGGATCTCAAAGAGAACCTAGAAAAATGTGACGCACTGAAAAATAATTCAGTGGCAGGTGGACTTCCGTACTTTTGTTATTCAGAGTGATAAATTAATTAGTTCGTTCTATTTGTGGGGATTTTCTTTAACCTTTAGCACGCCCTGACGTCACAAAAACAATTTTTTTACCAAATTAAATTACATTTATTTCTCGCTATGATCGTCGACTTTCAAAATTTGTAACTTTTCTATTTGTTTGTTAATAAGTATGATTTTCTTGTGTGTAGAAACACAATTGAATAAAGAACTTGTGGGTGTTATTGTTTTTGTTGTGATTTTGTTAGTTTCTGAGTTACAAACAGATGAAGTTATACAAATTTGTGAAAAAAATTTGGACTCGACCACTAGGCCGTCGCTCCGATAGAAAACCATGGAAACCACAACAACGTGTCGATACTGTGTTTACAATATCTACACAACTGTTAGTTTCCAATTCAAACGTAGTTCTTTCATTTAAACAAACAAAATAAACAGATCTACTAGATAAAGATCTTTCCCAACAACCTACTTTCCCTTTCGCAAAAAGTCGGCTTGCTCCAAACGGCGTATACAAAATTAAAACTGTTCAAAAGCCATTTCTAATCGAACATACAAAACTTTAATTGGCAAAATATTGTGTATATATATATGGGGGACGTATTTAGCAGTAAAAAATGGCTGTCGGGAGCGGCTCCGTTAAAAAAAAATAATTCTTTGACCGCACACCGTTTTTGTAGGCCAAGTTGGTCGGCTAGCACTTGATCGTAGTGCGCTAAAGGTTAAAACTGCCCTGGTAAAGCCATCAGCTACTCCGGTTACCCTGTGTCGTATTTCCATGGTCCAGCTGGCAGCACAAGGCTGAAATTGATAAGAATGAAGCCCTTGGCCCTGTTTGCTGACAATTTTGGTGTGGCTAGGAAATTTTAACACAGGCCAATGATGGATTCGCACATCAGCTCTGCAGCCCAGTCAGAGAGTATCTGATCTCTCGTTAACAGTCAGCAGGGACTGAATTCCGCCGAGAGAGGGGTGGGCCCCGCCCGGTTAGAAACATGCCCAAGACACACCACTCACATGCTGAGAACAGTAGTGAGATGTGATGGCCCTACGACCTCTTAGAGTTATGAAAAAGACGAGATGAGACGAGGAGTAAGGTGAGACAAGGACATGGCATTACAAATCTATTTTTTTTAAAGTTACTTTTTGGCTCCACTTCGTCGTATATATAAAAAAACAACTCTCCATATATAAACCTACCTTGCCCAGGCTGGAGAGCCTGCGCGCCCCAATGATCCAAAGAGCCATGCAGGCGGGAGTTTTACTCCTGGCAGGGTCTCATAAGCCGGATATGTCCTTAGAGAGAGGTCAGACAAAAGGACTGAGGAGCAGGTGGAACCCTATAGGTGTAGCTGCAGAACCCACCAGCGAGTGGTACATGCTCTGGGCTGCACCAATCCATCCCCACTTCATGGGTGAAATGCATTCTTGTCTCGTTCTTTACTTGTTATCCTCTATCATTTACCCCCATGGATGAAGAGATGCAGACCAGCAGACATTGTACCTCTGCCACTTTGTGACGATCTTTCAGGTGGCGGTGAATGCCACACATTCCATCACTACAGATGGGCTGGCAGGACGTGACGATCTTCCAGGTGGCAGGGAATGCGACACATGCCATCACTACAGATGGGCTGGCAAAACTGACGGAAGAATGATGAGATAGTTGACGAAGATGAATATATATCCCTGGCAGGATGCGACGATCCTGGGACACTGACACACTGGACTGCCTCCCTTTGGGGTTACTCAAAAGATTCACCCATAACCCCCCTTCACAATCATGGTGCCCCTAAGACAACAGGCTTTATACAAGATTGGACGTCGCCTCAACAATTGAGGAGGACGTGTGCTTTTGTCCAGGAGGCAGTTGGTTGTCAAGAGCCGCCAGCTCACAGCTAAAGTGATTATATCATCATCAACAAACAAAACTTACTCTTGCATCAAATGTAGAGTTCACATTCCGTGGGTTGAGACCATGCAAAAACATAATGTTATCTGCCTCCTTTATAGTCCATTTCTCCTTCAGAGATGTGACCCTGTGGAAAGTACACACAATCCATGCTTGACTACCTTATAACATCATCCGTTACAATTCCATAAGACCATAAGAACACAGTTACTTTCCACCAATTCCCATTTGGTGTAGCCTTATGGAGGTCTCCATGAGACTCCAGATGACTTGACTTTCTCCAACTCTGTTCTTCAACACCTCAATTGTCTCTTCCCTTGTGGGTTCCAATGCAGTGAATGTTTAGCTATATAATTTATAATTTGTTTTATTTTTAAAAATTAGTTTGCATTTGCTTTATTTCTCTATTCCCCACGGAGGTGTGCGTTGCACTATGTTTTTATTTTGCGCCTGTCAGCTCAGTGTATCCGCCTTCGGCATACATTTTATGTAAGGGTCTGCTTCCTCCTGCATTTTCTAAGAGTTTGCTTCCCCGGGTAACGGTCAGTGCTGTGATTGGGGAGCAAACCCAGCACCTTAGGCTTGTGAGCCGTATCACTTAACCACTAGCTCATGTTGTCCCCTATAAAGTTGAGTTTGATTCTGAAGGTCTGTTCCGAGATATCTTCCTTATATCTATCATTCCACAAGGAATAAAAGGGTATAAAGGCTGCTTGTCTTTGCAGTCACAATACAGTGTACATGCCAGGTTTATATTTTACTCCCAATAGAAGAAAAACCTATACTGCACTAAGGTTATGAAACTGTTCTCATGGTCAGATACTTAAGTATGAATCTTAATTTCTCTAGATCTCCATATGTTGTTTAGTGTCAGGATTGCTACTCTTGTCTTTCTAATTCTGGTCCTTACATCTGTACCCCCTAATGTGGTAATTGTACAGCCCAAATAGGTAAGGGTATCCACTTCTTTCAGCTGTTCTCCCTCCAGTATTAGTTCTCTGTTATTAGTGTTGAGTTTAAGCAGCTTGGTTATCTCCATGTTGATAATAACCTTCACCAGTTACGCGGCCAATTTTTTTGCCCCCCCCCCCCCCCCCCCCCCCCCCTTTAAAGCTTTCGCTCACAGGGCCAAATAATACTCTGGGCGATAAGAAAACTATTCTAGACCCTTGTTATGTATTTACACATATTGAACACCCAGGTATTTTAATCTAAAATTAGACAATGCCATCATTGTAGAAGTAAACAAAAAAGATGGCCGGTTTAGTTTGAAAGAGAATTTTTAAATGATTTTTTTCTCTTTTTCTGGAAGATTATCCCATTATTGGGGGGTGATGAAGTTCAGTTGTTGCAACCTATTTTTCTGAGGTAGATCTGCTTAATCTGTTTATATGGATGTAATAAATTTGTTTGTAGTGGAAGCTAAAAGATATGACAATCTTCTAAGAATAGTAAAGTAAAGTAACCCATAGCATTACTGCCGTAGGGGTGTGAGGTGTTAGCGATCTCACATTTCAAAGACTTGGCTATATGAGAACGGTAGCCATCTCCTCTCCCTTGCTGCTTTTATTTCCCGGACTGAACCGGTACCCATTTAAGGCTGGGTTGACCCGGGAGCCATTGTGGTCTGAAAAAACACTACTGCCTCAACTGGGGAATGAACCCAGGACCACTCAGTTGCGAAGCCAGCGCGCTAACCACTGCGCTACGAATAACTATCAGTATTCTGTGATGATTTTTAAATTCCGAAGGTCCAGATTCCCCCCGAAGTTGGTAGGTTTAAATGTTTGAGCTGTTTTTCATTTTCACCTTCTTGTATCTCAGAAACTACAACACATACAACAAAAACAATAACACCAATAAGTTATGTATTCATTTATGCCTCTCCACACAAACAAATCATATCTGTAGACAAATAAAAAAGATACGGGCTCTCAAAATCAACAACCTAGAAAAACGTTAAGCGCTGAAAAATAATTTGGTGGCAGGGAAGTTGCATAATTTTTATGGTAAAGGTTAATAATAGCTGTCCATCGTTGTCGATGAGGACCGCCGACATCATCCTTGTCACAGATTTCCCTATTGGGTGTGGGTGCGCATGTGGCTGAACAGGCCAATGCGAGCACGAAAACATCTGCTACATATCGGGCACACGAGGTTTGTAGAAGGGGATGGTGTTCTCGCTGCTCGGGATTTCCGCGTCTCGCGTCTGTTCTGGGCTTTCACAACACGATCATCTTCACCGGCAGCTACACCCGATTTGACTGCGCTTCTCCAGTCAGATCTGTTTTGCGCAAGACATTCAGAGGTGTCGATGTCTATCTGGCAACTTTTTAGTGAGTCCTTCAGACCGTCTTTAAAACGTTTCTTTGGGCGCCCTCTCTCGCGCCATCCCTCTCTCAGCTCGTCGTAGAGAAGCTTCTTTGGGAGCCGCTCGTCCGGCCCATCCTAGGCGTGCTTTTTCTAGCAGTGCATGGATGCTGGGCATGTTAGCCCTCGAGAGAACCTCGATGTCAGTGACACGATCTTGCCATTGGATGTGGAATATTCGCCTCAGGCAACCTGTGTGGAAGTGGTTTAACCTCCTTGCATGTCCAGAGTATACAGTCCAGCTTTCGCAAGCGTATAGTAGGGTTGGAATGATGGTTGCACGGTAGACTTTGAGTTTGGTCTTGACGCTGATGCCACGACGTGCCCAGACCACCGAGCGCATTCTACCAAAGGCTATGCTGGCCTTTGCTATTCTGCTTGCCACCTCATCGTCTAGGCTGACAGATCTCGACAGCGTGCTGCCCAGATATGTGAATTTGTCTACGGCATTCAACGTCTGCCCGCTGACTGTAGTCTCTGGTTTTGTGTACGGCATGCCTGGTGCTGGTTGGTACATGACCTCTGTTTTTTTGGCATTTATGGTCAGGCCAAAATTTTCGCATGCGGCAGAGAACTGGTCCATTCCAACCTGCATGATCAGTTCTGAGTTGCTCATTAGAGCGCAGTCGTCAGCAAATACAAGTTCCCTGATTATGTCGCCAGCTACTTTGGTTTTGGCCTTCATTCTTCTGGAATTGAGTAACTTGCCATCTGTGCGGTACTTTATGGGTATTCCAAGCTCCAATGATCTGAAGGCGTCTGTTATCGTGGCCGCGAACATCATGCTGAACAAAGCCGGGGCAAGTACACATCCTTGTTTTACTCCGTTTGATACTAGAAACGTTTTAGAGATTGCACCGCTGTCCAGTACACGAGCACACATGCCTTCGTCTAGCTGTTTCACCATTGTTTTGAACTTGTTGGGGCAGCCAAACTTAGACATTATCATCCACAGCCCTCCTCTGTTTACTGTATCAAATGCCTTTGTCAAATCAATAAATGTGGTGTACAAGGCCTGATTTTGCTCTCGACACTTCTCTTGTACTTGGCGAGCGGCAAAAATCATGTCCACTGTTCCTCTTCCGGCTCTGAATCCACATTGGCTTTCTGGGAGGTGGTGGCTTTGTTCAAGGTAAAGGTTAACATGCAATATATTTGAATTACTCATAGAGGATGGTTGAGATTATTTCTGATACCGGGAACTGAGACTAGTCTAGTCTGAAATTTAATACTGATCATGACGTTGCATCAGGGTCAATACACTGATCAAGCCCACAATCTCTCTTCCATGTAGGGTTTCCTGGAAACAGGCTGTTTTCAAAGCAGCCTGGCTGACGAAATGTGTATCAATGTGATCCCCATAGTAGTGAGCGCCAAACAGATGAAGCCAAGCATAACACAACCACCTGGAGGACTGAGGTCCATCATCATCAGCATGCTCAGGATGTGAGGAAAGCTGCTACAAACCGCCACTTAACATTATTTTCAGAGTGCACAAAAGAGTAAACTTACTCATTGTGGGCATTAAACAACAAAAACATCTCCGATACCATTCAGCTGAGGATGGTCATACAGACATTCTAACTCCTCTAGGTGAAGGTGACGAGAACGCAGACTTAGCAATCTAAATTCACACACAATTTATGGTAATAACTCACAGAGGATGCTGTACTGTGGATACTACCTCAAACACGATCCCGTTGATGAACTCTGGTAGAGGCAGCGTCACATTTTCCAAGAGGTTCAGTACTGCTGTTACCTTTGCCTTTAAAAAAGTTTGGATTTACAAATGGTGATAAATGAGGACCAGGCACAATAACAAGCCCATAACTCTTTAACTACAGAATTATCTCACATTGGATTTTAAACCACTAGATGTCAACAACTTCACACCTCTGTAACTTTTATATATTTTTGTTAATAGAACCTGTCATAATATATTAAATTATAGGGAAATGATTGAACAACAAATGTTGGTTTTACAGCACGCAGCTGAATTTCTCAGCATTTTATTCATAGGCGTATCTCCTTAATGTCTTGATAGATCAATCGATTGTTTGTGTTGCCCTTTATTTACAATCATAAAAATGACACCAATATGCAACAGTTAGTACAACCCTTCGGTCACCCTTAGACCCCGAAGTTGTATCACCTGCTCTCGAGTATGGCATTGTGGCATGGACAACAGCAGCAAAGGCGAACTTTGATAAAATTAGCAAACTACAAAACCAAGCCATGAGAGTTATAACAGGAGGCATGAAGTCAACGCCAATTGTAGAACTTGAAAAGATTACAAATCTGCAATCCATGACCGATAGAAGAGAATGCAGAGCCCAGCTGCAAGCAAAGAAACTCAGAAGACTGACAGACCATCCAATGCATCAGAGACTAAATAGATTTGGAAATGGGAAACTAAAGCAGGGAAACTTTGCAGAAATAGCCAAAGCAAAGATGAGCGAAGACCCTATGAACACCGTAACAATACCAAAGCCCATCCCTACTGTACGCAAAAATACCTGGAAGCAGGATATCATTCCGAAGGTGGTAGAAAATATACCAGGTATTGGAAACAAGAACAGCCAGACTGAAAAAGAAAGAAGAGACATAACCCTGAGGTACATAACGGAAAAGTACCTAAGCATGGAATGGACCCATGCATACACCGACGGTTCTGTAACAAACACAACACAGAACGGAGGGGCAGGGGTATTCCTGAGCCTACGAAATGGTAGAAAAATAACACTCAGTGGCAACTGGAAAATTCTCAAGTAATTTCAGAGCGGAGGCAGAGACACTGAGAGCGGCAGTAGAAGCAATGCTGACAGGCGAAAGCAATGAAAGCCAGATAGTGCTGTTTACAGATGCCCTGGCCGTAGTCACAGCACTAAAAAGCCAGAAAAATACTGAACTTAATGATTTAAGAGCAGTACTCTGACAACTATGCCAGCAGTCCGCACCAAAAAGAGTAGTGGTACAGTGGGTTCCATCCCACTGTAACATCCAAGGCAACGAGGAGGCAGACAAACTGGCAAAAGAAGGTGCAAGACTACCGCAACCAGATTCTAGTGTGACCTACGAAGAGTCCAAAAGGCTTATTAGGGCCAGATACATGGCCAAATGGGAAACAGAACATACTGGCTACACAAAAAATGATGCCTATTACCAGTTGAACAGAAGAGAACAGGTCGTGTTCTTCAGACTCTGCACAGGTCACAACAGACTGAGGTACCACCTATTCAATAAACTGCAGATAGGTGGCACTGATGAATGTACTTGTGGTACAGGGAAAATGACCGCTGAACATCTGTTGCAAAA
This sequence comes from Ariolimax columbianus, assembly GCA_036924085.1. Lineage (NCBI taxonomy): Eukaryota > Metazoa > Mollusca > Gastropoda > Stylommatophora > Arionidae > Ariolimax > Ariolimax columbianus. The sequence goes on from JAVGWX010000019.1 coordinate 28,081,131, forward strand.
CTGCCCCAAATACGAGGACCAGAGAAAGCACATGTGGCCATCACCAGTGGCAACACTAGACAAGCTCTATGGCAGTGCCGACAGCCTCAGGATGACCGCTGCTTTTTTCGAAAAAATACAGGTTGACGTTTGACAGCGTACGAAGAACAAGAAGTATCAACTGTGCAGCTAATTTGATGATGTGCAACGCATTTGAATATTGCAATGTATTTGTTGCTATGGTATGTACACCTTTCTTTTCGTGTCACTGACATCGAGGTTCTCTCGAGGGCTAACATGCCCAGCATCCATGCACTGCAGAGAAAAAGCACGACTAGGATGGGCCGGACACCTCGTTCGTATGTCAGAAAGAAGCTTCTCTACTGCGAGCTGAGAGAGGGATGGCGCGAGAGAGTGCGCCCAAAGAAATGTTTTAAAGACGGTCTGAAGGACTCACTAAAAAGTTGCCAGATAGACATCGACACCTCTGAATGTCTTGCGCAAAACAGATCTGACTGGAGAAGCGCAGTCAAATCGGGTGTAGCTGCCGGTGAAGATGACCGTGTTGTGAAAGCCCAGAACAGACGCGAGACGCGGAAATCCCGAGCAGCGGGAACACCATCCCCTTCTACAAACCTCGTGTGCCCGATATGTAGCAGATGTTTTCGTGCTCGCATGGCCTGTTCAGCCACATGCGCACCCACACCCAACAGGGAAATCTGTGACAAGGATGATGTCGGCGGTCCTCATCGACAACGATGGACAGCTATTATGTACACCTAATTGTTTTGATAAACATACTCTAATTCATCCAAGTCTGCTAATCAGTATGTCCACAAAAGATTATATTAATCATCCTAATCTGTTGATTCAAAGAGGTTGATAATTGTTACTGGCTGGACAAATTGTAATACATCTCGTTGCCAGTACTGTTCTTCTTCCCAGAGCATATATTCAACACACTTTTTCCAGAACTAAATGTCTATTTTTTAAAAGGTACTCACATGTCAGAACTTCAACATCACACATTTTAAATGTCCTGTTCTGTTCGGCAACTTGTCCTTTGACTTTAGCTCACATAAGCTCTAATGTTAATTTTAGTTTCCGTAGAGTAACAAGTTGATTTTTCGTCAACAGTTTCAATATCTCCCGTTTTATGACCTCTGTAAAAATCGTCAAGTTTCCCTTTCCTTCCTTGCTTGATATGAGTGCACACTGAATCCTGTCCAATCCAACGGTAAAAAAAGATGATCTATCCAGACCAAACGCCAATTGCGTTCGTTTCTCTGGTCATGAATATTGCAATATAAATGACTCATCTTAGATTCCCTGCGGAAGAACTGTTATAGTAAAACGTAACCTTCTGCACTGTTGCAAATGTACACTTTAAACTCATTTTGAAATCGATATCAATGTAAGTTTTGAAAAAGCAACTATATGCCACAATAACCACACCTCAAATTATTAATGTGTATTGATTGGCATCCTTTCAGTCACGAGAGACAATGGACTTCACGCTACAGAGGGGGAAGTCAGTTGTTGTCCTTGCTTTTGCCACACACGTTTGTAGTCTGCATCTTGTCTTCCCCTGTCTGCAGACCAACACACAAAGCCTGCCTCCAGCCAGGTCTGTCTTTGGCAAGGTCCCCCGAGTAGCAGGTGTTCATATCTAACGCCTTCAGGTCACGCTTGCAAACATCTTTGTAGCGGAGCAAGGTTCTACCTATTGTGCGTTTGCCCGTGGTCAGCTCTCCGTATAGGATATCTTTTGGTATTCGCCCATCCTCCATTCTGCACATGTGACCAAGCCACCGCAAGGGATGCTGGCGGAGGATCATAACTAAACTGGCAATCTTTACCCGGTCCAACATGTCGCTGTTAGTCACTCCGTCACTCCATAAAATTCCAAGTATGCGTCTCAGGCAGAGCATATGAAAAGCATTTAGCCTTTTTTCATGAGAGACATAGTTTCGTTGCCATGGAGCAGATTACTAATAACACATGATCTGTACACAGCAACCATTGTGGAGGTGGTCAGCATTATGTTATTCCACAGTCTCTGTGAGAGCCTGGCAAGTGTTGATGAGGCTATTCCTAATCGATTCTGCAGCACCGCGTCCAGTGAAAGGTAGTCGGTGATGACAGATCCGAGGGAAAGTGATTTACTACTTTCAGATTTTTATCATTTAAGACAATGTCCGGAGGATCTACACGTTGAGCCATCACTTTTGTTTTTTGTACGCTGATGGTGAGCCCAAATAGATCAAAAGATTTTGTCATTCTATTAATGAGGATCTGTAATTCAGCTTCCGTGTGGGCGACCAGGGCAGCATTGTCTGCAAAGAGCATATCCCGAATGACAGTATCCCTTCTCTAACTTTTTGCTCACAGTCTGGTTAAATTGAAAAGTCTCCCATCTGACCTGGTTTGCAGAAAGACCCCCTCTGTGGCAGTTCCAAAGGTGAGTTTAAGTACGATGGCAAAGAAAATGCTGAATAGAGTCGGAGCAGGACACAACCTTGTTTAACTCCGCTGTTAATGTCGAAGGCCTCAGATTCCTGACCATCATGCAGCACTGTACCTTTCATACCCGCATGAAAGACCAAATCCTGCTCAGCAGTTTAGGTGGGCAGCAACTTTATTTAGACAATACTTTAAAAAGACCCTCTCTGATTACTATGTCGATTGCCTTGGTGAAGTCGATGAAGGCAAGAAATAGTGGTCTATGTTCTTCTCTGTATTTCTCTCGCAATTGTATCAGTGAAAAGACCATATCAACTGTGGACCTTTCTGTACGAAAACCACACTGAGACTCCTGGTACACCCTGTTGGCCAGGTGAGGGTCTTGGTCAGTATATTTCCCCTGGCCCTGGCTAACATTCTCTGATCAGTGTGTTTTGCCTGATCAGACGTTAGCCTCATTGTCCCACCGGTGACAGGTGTTGAAGTCTTCTGATCATGTCACTCCACTGTCCTCTGTTAGTTCCGGAGACTGGTGTTGAATTCTTCTGATCATGTCACACCACTGTCCTCTGTTAGTTCCGGAGACTGGTGTTGAAGTCTTCTGATCATGTCACTCCATTGTCCTCTGTTAGTCAGTCCAGAGACTGGTGTTGAAGACAACAGACTTTACTGAACTCCAACTGAGGAAGATGTATGCTTTTATCCGGTAGACACTGAGCTGTCCAGAGATACTAGTTTTAGTTTAGTTTAGTTGAAGAATCAACATCATTGCACACACTTTAACCCATAACTGCTCTTTTCTTCTCCGTATATTTTTTGGGACGATGAGGCTAACGTCTGGTCAGGCAAAACACACTGATCAGAGAATGTTAGCCAGGATCAGGAGAAATATACTGGCCAAGACCTTCACCTGACCTCCTTGTGGGTCGTCCTGGAAACAGGCTGTTGTCGAGGACAACAGTCTAACTAACAAGGTGAGGTTCGATGTGATCTCTGTAGTAGTGAGCGACATGCAGATGAGGCCCAGAATCGCACAACCGCCTATAGGATCCCAGTCCACCTTTTTCAGCACGCTCGGGATGCGAGGAAAGCTACTGCAACCCGTCACTTAACTCCCTTTTCAGGGCGCACATAAGAGTAACCTACTCATTGTGGGCATTCAAAATAACAATTTCTCCATATTTTTGAAGAATCTCAGCACAATGCACGAACTCCATAGCACTCACGATGATCCCGTAATAAATTGGGTAGATTTTCAACATAATTTTGAATTTTGCCAGTGCAGCGGCCATTAAGCCTACTCTTTTCAATTTCCAACTGCCGGGGAATTTTAACGTGTGCGAGACTGCACACGTGCGTCCAATCTCTACTACCCAGATCCAGGGAAATACCAGAAAGTCCACGTGAAAAAATCCCAGTGTCCACTGGGATTAGAACCTGTGACCTCCAGCACACGAGGCTGACGTCTTACTTCGAGACCACTCAGTCACCAAAAGACCTACCAGCTCACAGTTAAATGGATTTTATCATCATCTTATTCTTTATGTAGTACTAACTGCTGGATTCTACATGTTTCTGACTTTACCTTTGGGCTTCCAATGACTTTTATAAGGGCCTGGACTTTATCTTCCCACACATGATGAGAATGGTATGTGTCCACTCTTTTTAAGAGGTCCTTTGGAGTCATTGAAAATAAGATAATATTAGTTAAAAGAGGCTTAAAGGAAATTTGAGATAAAGGGGTGAAGAGAGACAATTTGAGATAAAGGGGTGAAGAGAGACAATTTGAGATAAATGGATGAAGAGAGACAATTTGAGATAAATGGATGAAGAGAGACAATTTGAGATAAAGGGGTGAAGAGAGAGACAATTTGAGATAAATGGATGAAGAGAGAGACAATTTGAGATAAATGGATGAAGAGAGACAATTTGAGATAAAGGGGTGAAGAGAGAGACAATTTGAGATAAATGGATGAAGAGAGACAATTTGAGATAAATGGATGAAGAGAGACAATTTGAGATAAAGGGGTGAAGAGAGAGACAATTTGAGATAAATGGATGAAGAGAGACAATTTGAGATAAAGGGGTGAAGAGAGAGACAATTTGAGATAAATGGATGAAGAGAGACAATTTGAGATAAATGGATGAAGAGAGACAATTTGAGATAAATGGATGAAGAGAGACAATTTGAGATAAATGGATGAAGAGAGAGACCTTTTGAGATAAAGGGGTGAAGAGAGACAATTTGAGATAAAGGGGTGAAGAGAGAGACCTTTTGAGATAAATGGATGAAGAGAGACAATTTGAGATAAAGGGGTGAAGAGAGAGACCTTTTGAGATAAAGGGAAGACAATCTGGTCCCAAAAATGCTCTTTTGAAACTGGATGTGCCAGAACAAAGTTGCGCAGATTTCGCTGTAAACAAACGACACAACATACTTTCCAGATCGAACACTGAAAAAGAAAGACAGCTCTAGAAACAATTATGAAATAAAAATATGATCAATAAAAACATAATGGTTCAGTGGGGCCGCAAGGACAAAAAAGAACGACATCTATATGAATATAGATGAATGGTACGATTAGCGTATTAGTAGAGAAGTCTTAGTTTGGGCCAAAAGGCTCAACAGCCATAGAGCTGTAAAGAAGCAAAGACACTCATCTAACAATCTGTGAGGACAGAATAGAGAGACCAGCACAAAGAATACAAGTCAGAAATTGACAGCATTGCATTGAGAAACTTGGCAGAGATGGTTAGACAGAGATCTTCAGAACCAGAATGGGACATTGCAGACTCAAGTTGAATTGCAGACTCAAGGCCCACCTCCACAGAATGGGCCTTAAAGACACCGCCAATAGCAGTTGTGGGGCATCCAAGCAAATAGCAGAACTTATCTCACAAGACTGCCCTACTTATACAAATCAAAGAGAGGCAATCTGGCCCGAAGCAGTGATCATGCTCAAACAGTTGTGGGGGATCGACGAAAATATGAAACGCACACTGAAGCCTCTAACAAACTGCATTCCCTGACAATAGTGTAACTACTATGGGACAAACCTTGACTTAGTATACTGTGAAGTCTCTAACAAACTGCATTCCCTGACAGTAGTGTAACTACTATGGAACAAATCTTGACTTAGTATACTGAAGTCTGCCGAAGATGGATGTGTCAGACCGAAAAGTGCAAATATCGCAGTCAAGATGTAAACTAGCGACTTGGTAGCAGGAGAAAGAGAACGAATACAGAAGTATACTGAAGTCTCTAACAACTTCATTCCCAGACAGTAGTGTAACTACTATAGGACAAACCTTGACTTAGTATTCTGAAGTCTCTAACAACTTCATTCCCAGACAGTAGTGTAACTACTATAGGACAAACCTTGACTTAGTATACTGAAGTCTCTAACAACTTCATTCCCAGACAGTAGTGTAACTACTATGGGACAAACCTTGACTTAGTATACTGAAGTCTCTAACAACTTCATTCCCAGACAGTAGTGTAACTACTATAGGACAAACCTTGACTTAGTATACTGAAGTCTCTAACAACTTCATTCCCAGACAGTAGTGTAACTACTATGGGACAAACCTTGACTTAGTATACTGAAGTCTCTAACAACTTCATTCCCAGACAGTAGTGTAACTACTATGGGACAAACCTTGACTTAGTATACTGAAGTCTCTAACAACTTCATTCCTAGACAGTAGTGTAACTACTATGGGACAAACCTTGACTTAGTATACTGAAGTCTCTAACAACTTCATTCCCAGACAGTAGTGTAACTACTATAGGACAAACCTTGACTTAGTATACTGAAGTCTCTAACAACTTCATTCCCAGACAGTAGTGTAACTACTATAGGACAAACCTTGACTTAGTATACTGAAGTCTCTAACAACTTCATTCCCAGACAGTAGTGTAACTACTATAGGACAAACCTTGACTTAGTATACTGAAGTCTCTAACAACTTCATTCCCAGACAGTAGTGTAACTACTATAGGACAAACCTTGACTTAGTATACTGAAGTCTCTAACAACTTCATTCCCAGACAGTAGTGTAACTACTATAGGACAAACCTTGACTTAGTATACTGAAGTCTCTAACAACTTCATTCCCAGACAGTAGTGTAACTACTATAGGACAAACCTTGACTTAGTATACTGAAGTCTCTAACAACTTCATTCCCAGACAGTAGTGTAACTACTATAGGACAAACCTTGACTTAGTATACTGAAGTCTCTAACAACTTCATTCCCAGACAGTAGTGTAACTACTATAGGACAAACCTTGACTTAGTATACTGAAGTCTCTAACAACTTCATTCCCAGACAGTTGTGTAACTACTATAGGACAAACCTTGACTTAGTATACTGAAGTCTCTAACAACTTCATTCCCAGACAGTAGTGTAACTACTATAGGACAAACCTTGACTTAGTATACTGAAGTCTCTAACAACTTCATTCCCAGACAGTAGTGTAACTACTATAGGACAAACCTTGACTTAGTATACTGAAGTCTCTAACAACTTCATTCCCAGACAGTAGTGTAACTACTATAGGACAAACCTTGACTTAGTATACTGAAGTCTCTAACAACTTCATTCCCAGACAGTAGTGTAACTACTATAGGACAAACCTTGACTTAGTATACTGAAGTCTCTAACAACTTCATTCCCAGACAGTAGTGTAACTACTATAGGACAAACCTTGACTTAGTATACTGAAGTCTCTAACAACTTCATTCCCAGACAGTAGTGTAACTACTATAGGACAAACCTTGACTTAGTATACTGAAGTCTCTAACAACTTCATTCCCAGACAGTAGTGTAACTACTATAGGACAAACCTTGACTTAGTATACTGAAGTCTCTAACAACTTCATTCCCAGACAGTAGTGTAACTACTATAGGACAAACCTTGACTTAGTATACTGAAGTCTCTAACAACTTCATTCCCCGACAGTAGTGTAACTTTTGACCTTCATTATCATCGCAGCTTCGATTTATTTATTTCTAAAAAAATAAAATACGAATTACAAGTTTTTCCTTTAGATCAAAGAAAGAAAAGTGAAGAAGAGGAACAACTCTCATCATCTACAATAAAGGTGCACATTTGTCCGTTACCTGTATGTATTTGGCAAATACTTCATCAGGATCTATTGCATTGTGTTTCAGGTAGGGCAACACTTGTTCACTCAACACTGATGTCAGTTGGTTGACATCTACTATGCCATCGAGCATTCTGTAGGCCACACTTTCTTTAGTCTCCTGTTGAGGTCAATTAGATAACATTACGTTCCAGATGTTGTCATGGCCAGGAGTGGATCTGAGGATGAGCTCTCAACTTTAACAAAATCTATGGCGCCTCTTCCACCACGAGCGCGGGGGGTGGGGGGGGGGTGGGGGGGGGAAGAAGAGTTTCATAAGAAGAATTATGCTTCAATAGAATTTTTTTATTTATTTTTTGTGTTCGACTTATTTCTCTAATTCCCAAGTGCGTTGCACTGTGGTTTTATTTTGCGCCCGTTAACCCAGTGCATCCGACTTCAGCATGCATTTTATGTAAGGGTCTGCTTCCTCCTGCATTTTCTAAGGGTTTGCTTCCCCGGGGTAATTGCCGGTGCTGTGATGGGGATCGAACCCAGCACCTTTGGATTGTGAGCCATGCCACTTAACCACTAGGCCACGCCGTCCCTGAAACTGTTAAGTAATTAGTTATGAATATTTGTTTAAAACTACTTTTATTCAAGTTTTAAAATACATTAACATTTTCTATAGCTATTTAATTTGTACAACAATATAAAAATAATAACAATAACTCGTGTGAATGTATGTGTATTAGAATATAAAAACTAAATATTTTCAATATTATATGCATACTAGCTGTAGTACCAGGTTTTGATTGGAAAATACCATCATTTTAAGATCAGATGGAATTAGTGAAATTCCTGGAAAGAAAACATTTTCCCCTTCAATATTTCAGCTCGGTATATTGGTCTGTTCGAGAGTTATGGCGATTTCAGATACAAAAAATTTCAGAAATCCGTGTCTTTAAAAAAGTATCGCACCATAATTTTGTCCACGGAAACAAATGAAGCATGGTTGTTGTCCTTCAGTAGGGAGGTTCAGCGGACAGACCTTCATGCGCATGTGTGAAGTTTTTCCCGCCCGCAGATTGCATCAGTCTCTGGCAGTCAGTCTTTCAGAGTTGAGCGCAGTGAGCATCCATCAGGTTTTCATCCATCACGAAATGACGGAAAGAATTGAGCAGCGGTGTTGCATCAAATTTTGCCAAAAGCTAGAGGGTACCCAAGTGGAAACTATTCGGAAGATTCAACAGGGTTTCGGTGATGACCCAAAAACCAAGTTGCAGTCATCACAGTTGAGACATTCTTCATCCCAGAGGCCGAAAAAAGCGAGGCAGGTGCACAACAATGTCAACCATTCTTTTTTACTCCCGTGGGGTTGTGTATCACAAGACCCCAAAATCAAAACATGACCAAAGAGTACTACCTGGACGTCACCCGTTGCCTTCGTGATGTTCGACGCAAACAACCAGATCTGTGGATAACGGAAACTTGGCTGCTCCAGCATGACAATGTACCTGCCCATTCTTTGCATCTGTTTCAAGACTTTCTTGACCAAACACAACATTCATCTGGTTCGACACACTCCTTATTCTCCCGACATGGCTCCGTTCAATTTTTGGCTGTTTGCCAAGCTAAAAATTACGCTGAAAGGACACGATTTGATACACAAGAAGATATTATGCTGAATGCAACGACTCAGCTATACTCTATTCCCAAAGAAACTTCCTGAAATGTTTCAAACAATGACACGGTCGCTGGAAAGGTGTGTGGAGTCCCAAGTAGAGTTCTTTGAAGGGGATTATGGTTTAAAATCTCCAGGTGAGTAATTGTATTTTTCTGACCCAAAAGCCAGATACTTTTTGAACACAGAACGTATAGTATAGATTATTTGGAATGCACTTGTTGAATCAGTCAGTATAGGGGTGTGTAGGTGGAATGGCATTCTGATATATGGGGAATGATGTTCATCCGTCACATGTGATGAAGACCACTCTCTCTGTTCAGCCATGTGGACAAACTTTTATCTTGCTGTGTCCATGATGTTCATCCGTCACATGTGATGAAGACCACTCTCTTTGTTCAGCCCTGTGGACAATCTTGCTGTGTCATGATGTTCATCCGTCACATGTGATGAAGACCACTCTCTTTGTTCAGCCATGTGGACAATCTTTTATCTTGCTGTGTCCATGATGTTCATCCGTCACGTGTCATGAAGACCACTCTCTTTGTTCAGCCATGTGGACAATCTTTTATCTTGCTGTGTCCATGATGTTCATCCGTCACGTGTCATGAAGACCACTCTCTTTGTTCAGCCATGTGGACAATCTTTTATCTTGCTGTGTCCATGATGTTCATCCGTCACGTGTCATGAAGACCACTCTCTTTGTTCAGCCATGTGGACAATCTTTTATCTTGCTGTGTCCATGATGTTCATCCGTCACATGTGATGAAGACCACTCTCTTTGTTCAGCCATGTGGACAATCTTTTATCTTGCTGTGTCCATGATGTTCATCCGTCACGTGTCATGAAGACCACTCTCTTTGTTCAGCCATGTGGACAATCTTTTATCTTGCTGTGTCCATGATGTTCATCCGTCACGTGTCATGAAGACCACTCTCTTTGTTCAGCCATGTGGACAATCTTTTATCTTGCTGTGTCCATGATGTTCATTCGTCACATGTGATGAAGACCACTCTCTTTGTTCAGCCATGTGGACAATCTTTTATCTTGCTGTGTCCATGATGTTCATCCGTCACGTGTCATGAAGACCACTCTCTTTGTTCAGCCATGTGGACAATCTTTTATCTTGCTGTGTCCATGATGTTCATCCGTCACGTGTCATGAAGACCACTCTCTTTGTTCAGCCATGTGGACAATCTTTTATCTTGCTGTGTCCATGATGTTCATCCGTCACGTGTCATGAAGACCACTCTCTTTGTTCAGCCATGTGGACAATCTTTTATCTTGCTGTGTCCATGATGTTCATCCGTCACATGTGATGAAGACCACTCTCTTTGTTCAACCATGTGGACAATCTTTTATCTTGCTGTGTCCATGATGTTCATCCGTCATGTGTCATGAAGACCACTCTCTTTGTTCAGCCATGTGGACAATCTTTTATCTTGCTGTGTCCATGATGTTCATCAGTCACGTGTCATGAAGACCACTCTCTTTGTTCAGCCATGTGGACAATGTAACGAAAATAAAAATAATTGCCATAAGCAATAAGCCATGCCGAAAGATGTAGCAGCTGAACTGTAAAATGTGGCACAATGCAGCTGAACTGTAAAATGTGGCACAATGCAGCTGAACTGTAAAATGTGGCACAATGCAGCTGAACTGTAAAATGTGGCACAATACATCTGAACTCTTTACCGTCCCATTTGGTAGGAATCTGTGAAATGCAAAACATCAGTTACAGCCTGAATTGGTAAAAATTCATATCTAGCACTGGTGCTACGCTGCGTCACTTAGCTACGACGATCCGGGTTTTGAAATATCCTATTAGTATAGCTGGATATGTGGTGAATGCACAGCTTTAGTTTAATGTAGAGTTATTTCTGTCAGATCTGTATTTACAAATGTGGTGCATTTTGTAAATTGTTGCATTTTGTGCAATGGAATTAGGACTTGAATAGCTGAGAAAACAGCCTTCCGGACAAAGACACGTCTTCCTCAATTGAAAGCTGCGGAATGTGCTGTGCCTGCATCTGTTGTCCTAGAGGCATACTTTTAAAAGGGTGATACAGATGTATCTTTAGAGTATCCCGAAGGAAGAAAGTCCAGTGTGTCTGCGTCCCATGATCATCACAACCTGCCGAGGGATGTAGACCATACATCTTGATCAGCTTAAAACAGTGCATCATGTGCTGCTTGCCCGCCCACAAAAAGAGAAACTTTATAGCCAGGCACTCTATCCCACTAACCAGCAAATTCTTCAACTAGGCCCTGACTGGAAAAGAACAAATAGCTCAGCAGACCTAGCTAATCAACAACAAAAACAAGCCAGACTGGTATTACCTTTCGAAACACATCCAGTGTGAGATGGCACTTGTATCTGGTCTTGAGTTCACTAAGCCCTTGTAGAAACTTAATAAGTGCCCTCAAAGGTGACAGAGCTTCTGCGCAGTTCATCTTGGTCTGAATCAAATGTTATTTTAAAAATTACTGTTATTTGAATTTTTTCTTTCTTTCTTTCATTCGCTTTAAAATATTGTCTGTATCTGCAATGTTGTCTCTTGTATAAACTTCAGTCTTTTGTAGTTCACATACAGGTCCATAAAGTTTCTCTTCCAGTGTTGTTTCTGTGGGCCATTGAGATTTTCTCTGTATATCATATTCGGGGCAGTTTTGTAGTATGTGCTCTGCTGTCTGGGACGCCTGTCCGCATGTACACATGGCTGAGTTCCCAATCTTCATTTTTGTGTACATGTGGCAGCGGAGTCGGTTGTGTCCTGTTCTAAGGCGCAACACAACAGTTTGCTCTTGTCTGTTCATGTTATGGTGATCATCTGGTGTTACTGTTGGTGGCTTTCTGATTGATTTGATCATCCTTATCTTCTGTTGGTATGTAACTGGCATATCTGGTTGCTCCTCTGCAGCACCCTCCTTTGCCAGTCGATCTGCTCTCTCGTTTCCTGGTACTCCACAATGAGAAGGTATCCACTGCATGACAATCTTGCGCTTGTTGCTCAGTTCAGACAGTAGAGCCTGTAGATCTGGCAGTTTCTCAAATTTAAGTGCTTGGAGTGCTGATTGTGCATCTGTAAGAAATACTACAGGTTGTGAACTGACTTTGGTGTTCAACTGTTATTTGAATAACAAACATTAATTTCTTTTAAATAGGTACACAGATCAATTAGTAGGCTTTTTGCATGTAGTCTGAAACTTACTCAATAAATCTTACTCTCCAATACATAAAATACGAAATACATGCGTCTGTCTGTCTTGCTAAAAAACTTGGCAACATTAACCTGCAGTGTGAAATTTGCACATATCAATCTGTTGCAGTTAACACAACTATTGTCAGCTCTCTGATTCGTTCCCTCCCAGAGTTATTTAACAATTAAAGTCCTCCAGCAGTGCACTATAGCAATTTGTAAATTGTGTATTTAACCTTAAGCACGCTATGTCCGATCCCTTCTAACCAACTCGGCCTACAAAAACGGTGTACGTAAAAATTTTTTTTTTTTTTTAACTGAGTCACTCCCGACAGCCATTTTTTACTGCTGAATACGCCCTCCATATATACACTATATTTTGCCGGTTAAAGTATCGTATGTTCGATTACAAATGGCTTTTGAACAGTTTTAATTTTGTATACGCCGTTTGGAGCAAGCCGACTTTTTGCGAAAGGGGAAGTAGGTTGTTGGGAAAGATCTTTATCGAGTAGATCTGTTTATTTTGTTTGTTTAAATGAAAGAACTACGTTTGAATTGGAAACTAACAGTTGTGTCGATATTGTAAACACAGTATCGATACGTTGTTGTGGTTTCCATGGTTTTCTATCGAAGCGACTGGACCTAGTGGTCGAGTCAAAATTTTTTCCGAGATTTTCAAAAATTTTCAACTTAATCTTTTTGAATCTCAAAAACTAACAAACACACAACAACAACAATAACACCCACATGCTATTGTGTGTCTACACGCCAGAAAATCATATTTATTGACAAACAAACATAAAAATTATAAATTTTCTAAGACTACTACCAAAGCGAGAAATTAAGAAAATTAATTAGGTCAAATTTTTTCAAAAAACTGCTGGCGTGCTGAAGGTTAATTCTGTCTGGGGAAAAAAAATAAAATAAACTAGCTGTCGACTTGCACAATCACAATGAAGTCTCAAACACTTCATCCCCGACAGCAGCAGCATCTTCTATGGAACTTATTATGACATTATTATATCGCTGAGCTATGTAAAATTAAAATTGACCATCTGCGGTCACCATGCAGCTTTCAGGCTTGGTGTTTTTTAGTTTGTTACCTCAACATAGGCCTTACCAAGGTATCGAACTCTTGTCCCCTTGGTCAAGAAACATGTTATAACTTCTCCCGCCACACGCTCACTTACGTCAAATTTTAAATGTGCTGGTAGTATATGATATTTGTGAGCATGGTTTCAGATGTGGAGTGAGTTTGTGGGTTACAAACAACGAAGTCACTAGATAGTTAGGCCTCGAAGGCCTTGTTTCTATTTGGACATGTGGCCCACCTTGCCGAGGATGTCGTCGTCGCTGTCTGCAGCCTGTTTGCAGGGCCGCCACTTGGAGGTGGAATAGTCTCGGACAGCTCTTGTTCTCTGACCCTAATGCAAGCTAGGAGTCTCTGACTGCTGTCATTTCTGCCCTGCTTTGCCTGTCATTGGCTTTTTTATTAGTATAGCTGATAAGTCACCGCAGATCCTTTCTGTCCTCCACATTCCTGTTATCATTACACGGGGGCGTAGACCTGGATCAGCATCATTGTTTTTCTACACTCCGTCAATTGTAGGTGTATCAGTCTTTCACTGATGTATTCTGTGTTCGTAATGACCTTCACCTTCTCAGGGTGAAGAAGAAAGCCAACACCGTGCCTGGCTCTTTCCTTGATGTTGACACCATTCCACAACAGAACAAAACCGCCATGTACCTCCTTGATGTTCTGTCCTTTCCTTCTTGTATCTGAAATGTCAAGGATCCCGACTCTAGCTTTAGTCATACTCTACCAACTCTGGTGTCTTTGAGGATCCCGACTCTAGCTTTAGTCATAAACTCTACCAACTCTGGTGTCTTTGGGGATCCCGACTCTAGCTTTAGTCATAAACTCTACCAACTCTGATGTTTTTAAGCCAAGGCGAGTAACATTCAAAGTCGCTATTTTGTCGTTCGCCATATTCGTGACCTTTTTGCTTCGTCCTGTTGCAATATTTTGATCTAGCTCCATTTTACTCCGGTTTACTATGCCAGCCACAGCATCGGTTAGGTTATTTCTACGCTAAGTGGAGCCTATCCCATTAGTATAGTAAGCGCATAAATTATGGTTAATTTTGAAAAATATCTATAACTGACTGACCTTGATGTCCTGAAGGTTATGATCATTGACATCATTTATGTCACACTTAACGGCCAACTCCAGGCTGCTGAGCACAGATTTACATACTTGCGTTGCATCATCCAACCATGTCCTCTAAAATCATAAATATTCAGGTAGAAAGCACAGAACTTTAAAAGGTAAGAGAATTCAAATCCCCCTTTTTTTTATTGCTGTTCGCCTTATTTTTCTAATCCCCAAGGCGGTGTGCGTTGCACTATGGTTTTTATTTTGCGCCTGTCAGCCCAATGCATCCGACTTCAGCATGCATTTTATGTAAGCGTCTGCTTCCTCCTGCATTTCCTAAGGGGTTGCTCCCCCGGGGTAACGGCCAGTGCTGTGATGGGGATCGAACCCAGCACCTTCGGATTGTGAGCCATGCCACTTAACCATGCTGTCCCCATTCAAATACTTGAGTAGTGGGTTCACACAAGATGGAATAAAGATATGGTTTCCTATCAGCTCTCACCATTAGTTAGACACAAACACATCCCAGTGTAGACAATGAGACAGCTGATAAAAATATTTTTATACCAACTCTCTGCTACCAGTGAGACATGGACTCTCACAAAGACACAAGAAAGAAAAATCCTAGTATGCGATATGAGGTGTTCGAGAAAAGCTGCTGAGGTCACAAGGCTGGGCAGAGTATGAAATGAAGAAATCAGACAGACAGTCGGTGCAACATCGTGCATGGAATACATGGAAAGGCAGAGAATAAAATGGTTCTATGCAACCAGTTACCAACTGCATGGGTCTATAACACCAGACAACAGGGCTGTAGAGCAAGAGAGAGACGAAGAAAAAGATGGATAGGTGTTAGTGAGACACTGAAGAAGCACGGAATGAGGGCAACATCGGCACAACACCTCCACATAACATCTATCGTCTTACGACAAAAGTGGATAGAAGACGACGAAATTAAATAGGACGAGGCTGGGACGGTAGTAGATAAAATAAAGCAAAAGATTGCAAAAAACATAAATAGGTATGGTCAGTTACTGTGCTAGGACGAAAACACAAACTAAACTTACGTTACAATCAAAAGGTCTTCATCGGGGACAGCAAACAACAAAAATAATGAACTGGCGAATCATTGAAGATGGGAAGAATGCATAAAATAGGATTATAAACACATAAAGGAGTAAATAGAGGTGCTTACTAATAATAATTAGAATGGGTACATAGAATGGATGATAGAATGACGGAGTACCAGAGTGTCTTCATAACCTTAGGCAAGGAATACAGAGAATGGGGCAACGGGAGAGCAGAGAACATGCAGGGGATAGTGATGCCGTTATATACACCAACAGATTGGTGCTGCGCAGCAGAACATCAGGTTAAGGCTTATCAGTTAGAATGAGAGGACAAGTCGCTGAGCGGAGTGGGGCAAACACATCAATAACCACCAGTTTGAGAATGGAAATGGAAGCAGTGACCTCAGCGCTAAGATGGCTATCTGAGTCTCCTTGAACTAGGGCAATCATCGTGAATGACGCGCAATCCGTACTTCAGAAGGTACAGAGGAGATGGCTGAGGTATGAGTGGATGGTAGCTGTTGAGGCCTCAAACCCCCAGGGGTTGACATGGATCTACTGTCCTGGTCATGCTGGGGTTGTTCAGGGCAACAAAAGAGCTGACATTTTGGCTTCACAAGTTCCCATCATGGGCACGTTAGTGATGAATAGGAGTGACATTTTGAAATCAACCAACAACCGTCTGTTGGATGAAGACATCAAATTAGATAAATCAGCAATCCACAGACTGCAAAGTTTCAACATCAAATGAGGTTAAAGCGGAGTGGGGCGAATGAGAAGATGGAGCAGGAGAGTGTACAACTAGCAAGCTACTACTACTATTACTACTGCAACTACTTCTACTATTGCTACTACAATTACTACTACTGCTACCACTACAACTATTACCACTACTACTACTGCTGCTACTACTACTCCTACTCTACTAATGCTACTTACTAGTACTGCTACAACAACTACTACTGCAACTACTACTACTACTGCTACTACTACTGCTACTAGATCAACTACTACTACTGCAACTACTACTGCTCCTACTACAACTACTACTGCTGCTACTTCTACTACTGCTACAACTACTACAAATAATAATTGTGATATAATAATAATAATCTACATTACAAAATGTAAGAGAAGTGTGTAAAAGTACTAAGCTGGATAACACATAAGAAGTTGTTACACGTCTTCTCACATGTGATTGAGGTATAACTACTTTTACTACAACAATAGCACACACATAACAACTAGTTGTTCAGCAAATGTTAACAATAAAGTAAATTAAGATAACTCACCTTCCCGTTTGTCTCTAAACTTCGAACTTGGTCTTCCACCCATTGAATGATGTTTGTCTGCAAAGAGATTTTAGTATTTAAGTCGGAAGTGTTGAGCTTTTTGGAAGCCACGCGGCCCCATTGGGGCTGGACTTTAACTAAAACTGTTCATATCTTTCTTCTTCCTTTTTTTGTCCTACTGCTCTTGCCATACAGCGTCGCAGAGAGGTGGGATGTCCTACTGCTCTTGCTATACAGCGTCACAGACAGGTGGGATGTCCTACTGCTCTCGCCATACAGCGTCGCAGACAGGTGGGATGTCCTACTGCTCATCATACAGCGTCGCAGACAGGTGGGATGTCCTACTCCTCGTCATACAGCATCGCAGACAGGTGGGATGTCCTACTGCTCGTCATACAGGATCGCAGACAGGTGGGATGTCCTACTGCTCTTCTTGTCATACAGTGTCGCAGACAGGCGGGATGTCCTACTGCTCTTGTCATACGGCGTCGCAGAAGGTGGGATGTCCTACTGCTTGTCATACAGCATCGCAGACAGGTGGGATGTCCAACTGCTCTTGCCATACAGCGTCGCAGACAGGTGGGATGTCCTACTGCTCGTCATACAGCGTCGCAGACAGGTGGGATGTCCTACTCCTCGTCATACAGCATCGCAGACAGGTGGGATGTCCTACTGCTCTTGTCATACAGCGTCGCAGACAGGCGGGATGTCCTACTGCTCTTGTCATACGGCGTCGCAGAAGGTGGGATGTCCTACTGCTTGTCATACAGCATCGCAGACAGGTGGGATGTCCAACTGCTCTTGCCATACAGCATCGCAGACAGGTGGGATGTCCTACTGCTCTTGTCATACAGCGTCGCAGACAGGTGGGATATCCTACTGCTCTTGTCATACAGCGTCGCAGACAGGCGGGATGTCCTACTGCTCTTGTCATACGGCGTCGCAGAAGGTGGGATGTCCTACTGCTTGTCATACAGCATCGCAGACAGGTGGGATGTCCAACTGCTCTTGCCATACAGCATCGCAGACAGGTGGGATGTCCTACTGCTCTTGCCATACAGCGTCGTAGAGAGGTGGGGTGCGTAGATTTCTTGTTATCCCCAAGTGGGAGGCTTGTGTTGTTGTTAGGTGTAACTTCCTGAAGTGTCAGAGACGGCCTCGATACACCCACGTCGAGATCTGCCTCTTGCTCGTGGACCTTCATATGATATACTTTTGATGCAGGCTGGTCATAATGCACCCTGACAAAATGACCAAACTACTTGATTTGTTGGGAGTCAATGTAGGTACTAACTGGGTTTGTCCCCAGTGTCTGTCTGAGTGAGGTGTTACGGATTTGATCACAGATTGTCTTTCTGGCTGCACTTCTCACAGCTCAGGATCTTACTCTTACGTGTTTCTAGTAAGGACCTAAATTGACATTGACAACACAATGTAGAAATAAAAAGTGTGTTTATCAGCATCCTCTTAGTTGAAAGAAGCACTCTACGGTGTTTCGAAATCAGTGCAATTTGATAGTGGACACTGTTCGCCTTCTGAATTCTATGTGCATGCAAACATACTATATGTACGTCAAATTGTCTGAGGAAAGACAAAAAGTTAGAACTGTACCATGGGTCAATGACACAGTGAAAAATATGACAGCAGTCAATGACTGATGGCTGACTGCTTCTGTCAGTGAACCAGACCTGTCCAAGACCCTATTCAATCTCACCCCACCTATTCTGTTGGCAGAGATTGCTGAGACCAATATTTTTAAAAGCGAGCGCCATTTTCATGCAGCAAATACTTTTGAAATAAATTGTAAAGTGTTTAGTTAGTAGCATTAAACAGTTTCAAGATTTTTGCACCATTTTCATAACGATGTAACACTTTGAACATCAAAAGAAATAAAAAGAAATATTAAACATAAGAGCATGAAAGTGATAATTAAACTGTATAAAGCATTAGTTAGACTTAGATTAGAGTACTGTGTACAGGTGTGGAGTCCTTATCATAGAGGAGATATAAACATGCTGGAAAGGATTCAAAGAAGAGCAAGAAAACTGATAGTGGGATTCCAGTTATCAGGAAAGACTCAGAAAAACCGACCTAGTGTCTAGAAAAAAGAATTTCAGGTGATTTAAAACATGTTTATATGATAGTCAAAGGAAAGGATAAATTAGACTATAACAAGTTTTTCAAAATACAACCGGGGTATTGTTGGTGTATGCCGTTTGTTCAATTTTCCAACAGTCTATATTTATTTTGGATGTGTGCCCTAAATCTGGCAGTGATATTGGACGGATGAATTGTTTTCCTTGTCCAGTCTATCTGCCCTCAAATTTCCTGATATGCCACAGTGAGCTGGAATCTGCTGGAGATTGATTTTGTTGTGGTCTGAGATCTCAAATAGAAAAGTGGAACTTGAAAAACAACACGCTCTGCTCAGACTTTTGTTGCTCTGCTCAGACTTTCTTTGCTTTGCTCAGACTTTCTTTGTTCTGCTCAGACTTTCATTGTTCTGCTCAGACTTTCTTTGCTCTGCTCAGACATTCCTTTTTCCGTCCTGAAAAGGACGTTTGCGGCTTGTGTCATAGTTTACAGTAAGGCTGCGATATCTGTGTCTTTTGGCCCACATCCGATTTCAGGATGACATTTTTTAGACCATGTTTATCTTAAGCTTAAAACGAGAAAATACACAAAATAAAATACAACATCAGATTGCTGTCCCAAAAAACAGATCTATTACTACAGTGGCTTCCAGTAATATGCCAGTTAATGATAAATGTAGAGAAACTTGGCAGAGATGAGCAGAAAATTACCTTCAAACTCAGAATGGAAAATTGCAGACTCAAGGCCCACCTCCACAGAATGGGTCTCACAAACACCGCCGAGTGCAATTGTGGCGCATCCACCCAGAACATATCCTGCAGGACTGTCCTACTTATACAGACCAACAAGAAGCTGTGTGGTATGGGGGAGTGACCATGTTTGAAAAGCCGTGGAGGACTGGCAAAGACCTGAAGCGCAGTTTTCCTTCGCGAACCTTACCGGGTTAGAAGCTTAATATCAGTTGATCAAAGAAAAAGAAGAAGATAATGAGGGACCGGGTTTGCCTTCCCTCTTTGAGCCCTAATCTCCCAGCAAGTCTGCTTGGTTGCAGCCTGTTTCCAGGGCAGCCACTTGGAGGCGGAAAAGAGTCTTGGTCAGTTATGGGTCACTGACCCTGATACAAGCACCCAGTTTGGTTGCTGTTATTTCATGCAGCGCTGAATATTTGGCCCCCCCCCCCCCCCCCTCACTTGAAGGTCTTTGTTAGAGTATTAAAAGGCTGATGATTTGTCTCTCACCACAGCCAGGGGATCTGTTGTCACAATGTGAGGTATCACAGACTGACAGAGCCAGCCCACAACCATTTGACACGTCACACTTGCGGGCATTCTTTGTAACATCTGGTGGACCATCCCTGGCTTGAGTTGCTTCTTAAGTTGTTCCTGTGGAATGGGAAAGGTAGATTTGGCATTGATTTTAAATCATTTCAAATATTGGTGTTAGACACAACAAAACAGGGATCACAAAGAGAACCGTGAAATACAAAAGACATAAGAATGTGACTAACATGAAAACAACAAAGTCAAACATAAAAGCAAGGTTGACGTCTGACAGCGTACGAAGAAGAAGAAGAAACATAAAAGCTATCATCAGTTTAACTTTGATATAACCAATTGTAAAACATTTTGCCCAGGGGCACTGTCTGTCACTTTTTTTCCTATGTTTTTCAAAGCGTTTTAATCATAGATACCCAAACCAGGCTACCGTATAAATTGGCTGAACTTATGGCTATTTTGATTGTAGAAAGTCCCGACTTCCATCCTGCCGGTTGAATTGTGGTTCTCAAATTTGTTTTAGACATTTGGAAATAATTTCTTCTGTTTTTCCCTTGAATTAGAAGACTCTCCCATTATTGAGAATAGGGAAGTTAAGTTTTTGCAACAGATTTTTCAGAGGTAGATCTGATTAGATTATTTATGTAGAAATAATAATTACGTTTACAGTGGAAACTAACGGATGTGGCCATCTTGTAAACATTGATAATTCGTTTTCTGTGCAATTTTTTTTTTTCAAGCGAGGGACACTGAAAGCGAGTGAGTCTATGTTTGTGTTGTTTTTCACTATCACCTTCATCTTCTTATATCTCAGAAACTAGCACAGACAGAACAAAACAATAACACCAACAAGTTCTTCATTAACTAATGTCTCTACACAAAACAAAATCATATCTATAGACCAACTAATAAAAAGGTCACATGCTCTCAAAGTCAACAACCGTAGTAAAATGTGACATGCTGGAAAAATTGTGCAGCTGTAGGGGAAATTGCAATCTTTTTGTTTATGTAGTCTTGTAAAAGTTAACCTTTATCCCGCTACATTTTTGTTGTCCAAATTTTCACAACTTTATATTTTGCTTTGGTAGTTGACTTTCAAAGCTTTTAACTTTTCTGTTTGTTGGTCAATAAATATGATGTTCTTGTATTAGACACAATTGAATAAAGTACTTGTTGGTTTTATTGTTTTTGTTGTGTGTTTGTTAGTTACAAGAAGATGAAAATTTTATTGAAAAAATAATATTTGGACTCGACAGCTAGGCCTAGTCACTCTGATAGAAATCCATGGAAATCACAACAACCTTATGATACTGTGTTTATAATATCAACACAACTGTTATTTTCCAATTTAAAAGTAGTTAATGCATCTCAACAAATAAAATAAAAAGGTCTACCAGATAAAATCTTTCCCAACAACCTACTTCGTCTTTCTAAAACAATTGGGCAGACTCCAATCGGCCGATATAAGAAGATAAATCATTCAAAATCCATTTGTAATCTAACATACAATACTTTTACTTGCAAAAAACCTGTGTAGATAGATGTGACATACTCAATATTTAACCTTTAGCACGCTAGCAGTTTTTTTTGAAAACTTTGACCTAATTAATTTTCTTAATTTCTCGCTTTGGTAGTCGTCTTAGAAAATTTTTAATTTTTATGTTTGTTTGTCAATAAATATGATTTTCTGGCGTGTATACACACAATAGCATAACGAACATGTTGGTGTTGTTGTTTTTGTTGTGTGTTTGTTAGTTTTTGTTGTGTGTTTGTTAGTTTTTGAGATTCAAAAAGATTAAGTTGAAAATTTTTTTAAATCTCTGAAAAAATTTGGACTCGACTACTAGGCCTAGTCGCTTCGATAGAAAACCATGGAAACCACAACAACGTATCGATACTGTGTTTACAATATCGACACAACTGTTATATTTCCAATTCAAACGTAGTTCTTTCATTTAAACAAACAAAATAAACAGATCTACTCGATAAAGATCGTTCCCAACAACCTACTTTCCCTTTTGCAAAAAGTCGGCTTGCTCCAAACGGCGTATACAAAATTAAAACTGTTCAAAAGCCATTTGTAATCGAACATTAGATACTTTAACCGGCAAAATATCGTGTATATATGGAGGGCGTATTCAGCAGTAAAAAATGGCTGTCGGGAGTGACTCCGTTCAAAAATAAAAAATTTCCCGTACACCGTTTTTGTAGGCCGAGTTGGTTTGAAGGGATCGGACAAAGCGTGCTAAAGGTTAAAAAATGGCTTTCGATAGGGTCTCCATAAAGAAAAACAAAATTCAAATTTGTAGGCCGATTCTGTGTCAAAATTTGACAGACAAAGATTAATATGAAACTCTGCTTTCTCACTGCACCAAGAGTGACAATAAACTGGTGGAAGAAAATAATGGCTTGAAAAATGGCTCATAGAAATGGTTTCATTGTATATGGTACCCCCATATGTAATCCGTTCTTTTGGTTGCTGTAAGTGATGAAAACAGAAAACCAACTCATAGCTCCTGTGGTGGTTCAGGGTTTTCACCTACTTTGCCAGGTAATCCAGTGGTTTTATTTGTGCCTGAGGGTGAAAGCCTGGTACAATTATGAGTCACTACTGCATTTCCACAAATGTAACTTCATCGCAATATGAGACTAACAAAAGCTAGACAACATGGACAGACAAACCTTAAAGCAAGACCACAGCTTAAAGGCCTTTTCTGCATCCATCATCAGTAGTTTGCAACACATGTTCAGGGGATTATCATATTGAAATTCCGTCCAATCCAAAGGACTGAAACAAGAATCAGAACCAAATTAAAATGTTTAAAAAAAAACAAAAAACAGATTGAACTACATTGAATAAGCTTAGCCGCCCCACTTCTACCGTAAGGTGCAGAGGTATACCTGTCTATACAGTTTCCCATAATTTGTACGGTTTTGAGCTGTTTTTGTTATGTATGGCCAATAATCTTTTGTGTGCTTTTTGTAATTTTCCATCAATAATTCAGAAAAATATTTAAGTGGCAGGGGGAAAGTGCGTAATTTTTTTTATTGAGTTTGGATAAGGTTGATCAAATCAGCAGAAAACATCACAGGTTGAAGATGTTTTCCCTTCTGATTTGATTAAAGTCTTTTCTGGCATTATTACTGTATCAAAGATAGAATCTATCTTATTTTACATCACAGCAATACAGACTGTGAATGTCCAAAAAATACACAGAACATGGAAAGTCCCTTAATGCTTATAAATTACTTTTCACTAGTGCAACATGACCCTGCTGCAGACTTTAAAAGTTCTCATAACATTTTAAGAAGTGCTAATGGTGTTCCTGTATGTATCAGTTTATTATATTGTCTTTTTCATTCCAGATTGGCACTTTTGCTGCCTGTTGCCAATTGTCTGGAATTTGTCTTTCATTTCATGCCTGTGCTAAGATTCTCATTCGCCACATCAATGTTGTGGGTGTCTTCCGACAAGATTGAATAATTGCCTAAATTGTTATTCAAGGTCGACTTTTTTCTAGGGCTGTTATATAAAACACTTTCTATTTCTTAAACCAATATATCAAGTGCCAGATAATTCTTATTTCTTGGGATAAATGCTGAATGTCCTCGAGTGCCTGTTGTGTTGAAACGTTCTTGGAAGTACTGCAACAATCGTTGCACATGCTCGTTAAATATTGACTAAATAATTTGAGTTATGTGGCCCATACATTACATTTCATGTATTCCTCTGCCAATTAATATTACTAAATGCTGCAATTGGCCTATTACTTTGACATCATGTAGTCCTGAGGTTGTTTAGAGACTAAAGCCCATAGGATAAGAGAGTGTGCACCTGCATTAACAAAACATACCTGTAGTTTTCTTCACCATAAACATCTCTGTAAGACTCCAGCCTGTGTTCCAATTCCTGCAGCTGGAATGTAACCAAGACATACAAAACTATAAATACATCAGCATTCTACAAGCTGGGGTTTATGAAAATGAAGAGTTGATGGAACGTTCTGGCTATCACAGATACCCATAGTATATGGATAGGTGCGACATTGTATACGGATAGAGGCGACGATGTTTATGGATAGGGGTGATGTATATGGATAGGGGCGACATTGAATATGGATAGGGGTGATGTATATGGATAGGGGTGACATTGAATATGGATTGGGGTGATGTATATGGATAGGGGTGATGTATATGGATAGGGGTGACATTGAATATGGATAGGGGTGATGTATATGGATAGGGGTGACATTGAATATGGATAGGGGTGATGTATATGGATAGGGGTGACATTGAATATGGATAGGGGTGACATTGAATATGGATAGGGGTGACATTGAATATGGATAGGGGTGACATTGAATATGGATAGGGGTGATGTATATGGATAGGGGTGACATTGAATATGGATAGGGGTGACATTGAATATGGATAGGGGTGACATTGTATATGGATAGGGGTGATGTATATGGATAGGGGTGACATTGAATATGGATAGGGGTGACATTGTATATGGATAGAGCCGACATTGACAATTTTATTATTTCTCACATGCATCATCCTTTTTGTTTCCCGGCATTTAAATGCGTAGGACCAGGGTGGCAATGAATGCTCTCCACTCAGTTCTTGAGTTCCATACCCCAACTCCAGCTATCTTGCCTCCTCTTCCACCAATTTACGACAGGTCTTCTTTGCTCTCCCCACTCGTCACTTCCCCTGTATGTTCTAATCTAGTGCACGTCTGGTTATTTAGGTTGATCGTACCTTACTCAACGTTATTGTAACTCTATGCCGAAACTATTACAGTACATACCTCAGCCAAAACCATGGCCACTTTTCTGTCCCCTGAATTATTCTTCAGCAGCTGAAATAAAGCAGCATGTTTCTCTTCATTATTTCTAAAAATGAACAAGCCAAACTGATTTAAAGATCAAAACTTACATGCCAACATTCTCACACAAAATATTCTTATTGACTTTAGATGCAACTAGGGATCAAGACGCTGAGGAGCGTATGAGCTGCAGTGGTCAGCGACCCATATTGGACTGCTAGCGCTAGCGCCAGGGCCAGAGAACCAGAGCTGCCAAGACCCTTCTACACCTCCACGCGGTGATCCTGGATAACAGGCTGCAGCAGGGCAGACTGGCTAAGGAGAAGGGATCGAAGAGGGAATGCTAACCCAGTACTCAAAAAATGCTTGCTGAAGTCGGATGTGTTGGACCGAAAGGTGCAAATATTGCAGTCAAGCTGTAAACTACGACACAACGCATTCCATTCTCTGGACTACATTCTGCTACTTAAGCCCTTTCAGGGTTTGGTAGCGGGAGATTGAGAACGAATGCAGAAGAAGAAGATGCAACTATTGTTAAGTAGATGCATTAACCTCAGATGATTTGTAAAACTGAATAAATCTGCAACTTCAGCATACTCCAGTAAGAGACATTAAGAGGATGTTGTTCGAAGCTAATCCTACTGAGAATTTTTACTCTCAAAGTAGGTTCTCTAGTAGCAGGTTACAGTGGCTCTTTTTATATCCTGAGGCCTACTAAAGAAGATGAGCCTAGATTCTCCTGGCGACAGTGCAATGCTATGTTTGTCAGTAGGTCTATCTACATGTGGATCAATGTCGATATCCACCTCATTAGCAAGGCTGCTATAAAACAGACTGTGTCCATGTGTGCAATGGGCTAAACATCAGAAATATGAGAGTCAACTGCGGTCTATGTTAAATATCAGAGTCAACTGTGGTCTATGTTAAATATGAGAGTCAACTGTGGTCTATGTTAAATATCAGAGGCAACTGTGGTCTATGTTAAATATCAGAGTCAACTGTGGTCTATGTTAAATATGAGAGTCAACTGCGGTCTATATTAAATATGAGAGTCAACTGCGGTCTATTTTAAATATGAGAGTCAACTGTGGTCTATGTTAAATATGAGAGTCAACTGTGGTCTATGTTAAATATGAGAGTCAACTGTGGTCTATGTTAAATATGATAGTCAACTGCGGTCTATGTTAAATATGATAGTCAACTGCGGTCTGTGTTAAATATCAGAGGCAACTGTGGTCTATGTTAAATATCAGAGACAACTGGGGTCTATGTTAAATATCAGAGACAACTGTGGTATATGTTAAATATCGGAGACAACTGTGGTCTATGTTAAATATCAGAGACAACTGTGGTCTATGTTAAATATCAAAGGCAACTAGGGTCTATGTTAAATATCAGAGGCAACTGTGGTCTATGTTAAATATCAGAGGCAACTGCGGTCTATGTTAAATATCAGAGTCAACTGCGGCCTATGTTAAATATGAGAGTCAACTGTGGTCTATGTTAAATATGAGAGTCAACTGTGGTCTATGTTAAATATGAGAGTCAACTGGGGTCTATGTTAAATATGAGAGTCAACTGTGGTCTATGTTAAATATGAGAGTCAACTGGGGTCTATGTTAAATATGAGAGTCAACTGTGGTCTATGTTAAATATGAGAGTCAACTGGGGTCTATGTTAAATATCAGAGGCAACTGTGGTCTATGTTAAATATAAGTGTCAACTGTGGTCTGTGTTAAATATCAGAGGCAACTGTGGTCTATGTTAAATATGAGAGTCAACTGTGGTCTATGTTAAATATGAGAGTCAACTGGGGTCTATGTTAAATATGAGAGTCAACTGTGGTCTATGTTAAATATGAGAGTCAACTGGGGTCTATGTTAAATATCAGAGGCAACTGTGGTCTATGTTAAATATAAGTGTCAACTGTGGTCTATGTTAAATATAAGTGTCAACTGTGGTCTGTGTTAAATATCAGAGGCAACTGTGGTCTATGTTAAATATCAGAGGCAACTGTGGTCTATGTTAAATATCAGAGGCAACTGGGGTCTATGTTAAATATCAAAGGCAACTGGGGTCTATGTTAAATATCAGAGGCAACCGGGGTCTATGTTAAATATCAGAGGCAACTGGGGTCTATGTTAAATATCAGAGACAACTGTGGTCTATGTTCAATATCAGAGACAACTGCGTCTATGTTTGCCAGTCATGTCAAAGATCTGTCCAGGCTCAAATTTGTTCTTGATAAGCTCAAACACTCAAAAAATGCATCTCTCATTACAAGGTATAGAACAATTATTCAAACATATACCTGTTCTTTGCACCGACTTATGTGCATGGCTGTCTCTGCTAGTGACTCTTTGACTTCTCTCATTTTGCTCTGCACAATCTCTGGTTCCAACTATCCAAACAAAACCAAAACTAATAAACTAAAAAAAATCAACATACATTTTTTAAACAGGATATTACAAGATTTATCAATGCTTTATATAAAACTTCATAACAGGGTTTTAGAGTAGGAAGAAAACCAACAAAAATAAGGATTGAAGGTGTCAAAGAACACTACTTCTTCTGCATTTAGATATTTGGTTATGCTAGATCTACAGTCCCGTCGCCAGGATGAAGTTCAGTCTTTTCCAAGTTTGGAAGGCAGCCCTATAGCTTCTGTCTCAGCTCTGCTCTCTTTGGTAGCATATGTCTGTGCAGTCTTGAAGGGGCTGGATTCCGGTTGCAAATGGACACCTCTTCTTGTTTATTCGTTTTGATACGCCTGCTAACAAGCCCTGGAAAGGGCTTTGCAAAAAAACAGGGTGTTGTCCAGGGCATGGAATGTGTTGTGTCACAGTTTACAGCTTAACGGTATTATTTGCCCTTTTCAGTCCGACACATCTGACTTCGGCAGGCATTCTTGGATACTGGATTAGCCTTCCCTCTTCGATACCTTCTCCTTCGCCAGTCTGCCCTGCTGTAGCCTGTTATCCAGAACCACTGCGTGGAGTTGGAGAAGGGTCTTGGTAGCACTGGGTTGCTGGCCCTGATGCTAGCAGTCAGCTTTAGGTCGCTGACCGCTGCAGATCATGCACTGCTCAGCATCTTGATCCACATGGTCGCTCATTTATGTAAGATATCTTGAACCAGTAAAGATGACCTAGTAGTCTACATTGTTCTTTTATCAGACGGAAGAGAGTAGTTTGTTGGTGTCTTTGGAGTTGGTGAATTGGATCAAGTCTATTATTCACACCCATCTCTTTCTTCCAGGTTGCTGCACTAGCTGTGAATGATAGTTTAGGCCTGTCGGAAACGCTATAGAAACATTGGTTTAAAATAATAATGCCCACAAAGAGGGTATACAATAAAGATTACACATCCCGATCTGCATAAACGGACAGATAAAGATCATGACAAATACTAGCATTAAACACGTTCACGACATTCAATTTATTATTATCCACAGTAATACATCCTTGCATCATTTCTGAAAGTGTAATTTTTCATTAAGTGATTAGAATAATGAAATTGATTTACAATAAATGTGTCCATTCCCAAGATAATAATAAATGTGTCATCCTCAAGATAACTATAAGACACATACATCAATTTGATTTCTACACACATATCAATGAACTTGACCTCAACAACAATCTACTACTTCCTATTAGAGTTTTTTCTCTCTCAAGGATAATTTATTTTTAGCAACGTTTTACATGAAGTTGCTAGCCCCAAACACAACCTTCTTTAAGTATTTCTCACTTTCATGTTGATTGTTCTTTTGAGTACTACATAGGGCAGCTCATTTGACCTTGACACATACCTAAACGATCGGTGTCACAACTGACAGTACACCTTAGTATGGCATGGTATTTTAATGGAATGTATATCATATGTTGATATTTGCAACATGAGCATTACACGTTATTCCAAGGATTAGTTTGAAAAACATTTCATCACTATAACTTACAATTTTACATTTAATGTCCATATTTCACATGCATACATACATATACATATATATAGAGTTCTTAGTCGACCTGTACTCCTACAGGGGCTGATGTCCCTGTGCAGGTCCCAGCTCTGCTATGATCTGGATGTAGCCAGGAATAAGATTTCCTGCTTAGCGGGCTAGGCTCGAGCAGCTTATTACTCCGCTTCGTCAGGACAAATTGCGTGGACAGTGGTTAAACAATGTGCGAATCGATCTTAATAGACTCAAACACTAGAGCAAAGTAGACCCGCAGACTGTTAGGTGCCATCTATGCTGCACTAAACAAACCACCTAATCATAGTTGGTGTTATGCCATGTGATACAGTTAGTCGCCTTTCACAACACGCTCTCTGTGCGGCAGTGGTGCTATTCTTGCACTTGACATTCACAAAAACCCCAGGGGACCACTCGGGTATATGTATATATATATATATATATTATGTATCTATATAATGTTTTGTGTGCTCACACACACATCATGCGCATAGACACAAATACATTGTCATTTAAAATTAAATATCAATTATACATTTCTTACATTGAATGGAAGCCCAAACAGTTTGGCAAACTTCTCTGCCTCTTCATATCTCTTCTTGGCGATGAGACGCAGCAATCTGAGATAGATGATAATATATCAATGTTTAAAGTGAAGCATCACAATATAGATCAAGTAAAATATTACTAATAGTAGTGGTTGTGGTAGTAGTATTATTAGTAATGGTAGAAAGGCTTCGACATTGATGTCATTTCCTGGGAGCTGATTGCACAAAACCATACCAGATGGCGCGCTAGTATCCCCCCGAAGGTACTCAGATCGCAGAGAGAAAATCCATCGCAGAGGCTCAGAGAAAGTGTGCTGCCCCTCAAAGGAACAACACGCACGACAACTTTATAGCTGGCTCCTCACATGTGTGCCCTGGATGAAGCAGAATATGCCATTCCAGGATTGGTCTTTACAGTCATAAGAGAACACAAATGCAGCACAAGTCTGATGGTGTTGCCATCTTCGCTTGCGATAGGCAATGTGGGTGGTGGGTCTTGTAGTAGCCCCTATGCCTGACTATAGAATCATGGACAAACACACAAATAAATACAGCTGTGTGGATACTTCCGTAATCTCAGTTATACAGATAACAGTTTTATTGGCTGAAAACAAAAAAGAACTACAGGAATTAGTTATTCAAGTACAGAACAAAAGTCTGATGTGTAGATTGGGCATTAACACTGAGAAAATAACAACTATGATAACCAGCAAAAAATATATAATAAAAATAGATCAATACATCAACAACAGAGGCAATGAATATAGGTAGAAAGCACAACACACTTGATATTGAAGTGAATGAAACAAAATTAAAGCAGGTACAAGAATTTAGGTATTTGGGAGTTGTTTTTACTGAGGATGGCAGACTCGACAGAGACGAGAGTGCAGACGCTGTCACATACCAGTTGTCTCCACTACTAAGACACCCCAAGATTTCCCTCCAAGCAAAAAAAGCAGTTGGTAATAGCATCTTCATCCCAAACCTGTGCTACCAGTGCCAGACATGGGCATTGAATAAAACCCAGGAACGACCTGCGAAATGCTGGGCCTATGAAAGGTCACTTACAACAACACCAGAAGAGACAGAATCACAAATATGAGTATTCGGGAGAAGGCTGGAATAATTTCCTCCTGCCTACAGTACATCAAGCAACAGAGAATGAATTGGTTTGGCCACATTGTGAGAATGCAACCAGACCACATTGCTCATGCAACCTTCTACAGGAGAACATCAGTAAGGGCAAGAGGTAGACCGAGGAAAAGGTAGGTAGACCAAGGAAAAGGTAGGTAGATCAAGGAAAAGGTAGGTAGACCAAGGAAAAGGTAGGCAGACCAAGGAAAAGGTAGGCAGACCAAGGAAAAGGTAGGTAGACCAAGGAAAAGGTAGGTAGACCAAGGAAAATGTAGGTAGACCAAGGAAAAGGTAGGTAGACCAAGGAAAAGGTAGGCAGACCAAGGAAAAGGTAGGCAGACCAAGGAAAAGGTAGGCAGACCAAGGAAAAGGTAGGTAGACCAAGGAAAAGGTAGGCAGACCAAGGAAAAGGTAGGTAGACCAAGGAAAAGGTAGGTAGGCCAAGGAAAAGGTAGGTAGACCAAGGAAAAGGTAGGTAGACCAAGGAAAAGGTGGATAGACAGCGTAAAAAAGAAAAAGACCTGCTGTAAAATGGAGAAAAATGTTACTCAGGCCACGAGAGAGGAGAAAGACAAATACATACCACGACACTGAGCTACAACCCGGTAGAATGTGAGACGACATAAGAAGAGGTCAAATAATGGAACAGGTCAAGCGTCTCTACTAGCTTGGAAATATATAATAAAGAAAAATTGGAGCCGCGATGGAGGTCAGGGCGAGAATAGGAATGACCAATCAATTTTCACCAATTTGAGTCATATACTGAAATTCAAATAAGTGCCAAATTGAGAATGATCACGTGTTATATCATCAATTTTCTATCTGGTTTCCCTTGGAGCATAAGGCAGCAACAGATTCTCACCATCTGTTTCTATTCCGTGTCGTTTTTTAAGAGTTTCGCCCATGAAACCCCCATTGAACTGACTTTCTCCTTGATTGTGCTATACTTACTTCCTTTCCGTGTCCAAGCACGTCATACAGTTTTCATCGACCTGATTGCTCTGTCATTCGTCTTCAGCATGTCGCTCTCGTCACATGTATCCGGAAGGTTGGGGCAAATTATCAGATGACCTGGATATTGCATCGCACAGCAGTGACGTGCATTGACATTCGAAAGACTTAATTTCTTCATCGTGATACGCCAATTCAAAGTCTATTTATTGTCTTCTAAAGTGAGTAGGGGCAAGTGATGTCCAGGGATAGTTCCTCCTGAAGCTCGATCCCTAGGTCCCGCATAATTTCCTGCGACGACTATGCTATGTACACCTCGTCTTTACGGTATAGCATAGATGCATGGACAATGATATAACGATTGGAGAATATAATTTTTTTTTCTTTGACATATATGCGGATATATAGAAGACGGAGGCTGGAGTTTTGGCAATAGAACGAGTTTCTTTCAGACAGACTGTGATGGGAGCAACGTTCTACAAAGGACATGCTACATGATGATATAGAAGAATGGCCTGTGGTTAGTGCACTGTCTTACTAGATGGGTGATCAGGGTTCAGTTGGTGCGCGATTTTTCAAATCGTAAAACGGCTCCTAGAGTACACTCAGCCTAGAACATTTTGTGCAAAAATAATATGGAAAAGTAAAGGCCACCAGCGTGATGTTGACTACATCACACCTAGTGTGCCATTAATCAATAACAAATATTAGCTAACACCATATTCCCAACGTGCCGCACTGGTGTGAAATCAGGATTATTACTTATAGAAGAATGGAGTACACTTCCTAGGAAAAAAAAAAAGAAAAATGAGAAAATTCGTGAAGAAATTAGGCATGCAAAGAATAGAAAATAATACTGGAAGGAAAGATACCAAAATATTATACAACTGTATTAGCGGGAGGACAACATTAAAAGATGGACAGAGAAAAGGCTGGCAGATTATATCATCAAGGCAATGGACAGATGACATTAGAGATCCATTGCAGCCGACCTTCGATGTGGAGATGGTATACGAACTTGTATGATGCAGAAGCCATATTCACAGCTGGGAGCAGGCGGCGCTGTTGAGATGATTCTGTCTACTCAATTGTAAATAAGTAGTTCCTCAATAATAGTTAGGAAAGGACTGGAAGGGATCAGGTCACAGTGGCTCACAACAAGCATACGAAGAAAAAGAAGATGCTCCAGAAGTGATCTTTGTTCCTCAGATGATTGAAGAAGTTCTTATTTTAAAATGTGAGATTAGCATATGGATTGTGCACTTGTGACACCTTTCCCATGTCAGCCAAACACTTGTTGCAGGCTTGTCTAACAATCTCTAGCGAAAGGAGAGCCACATGACTACATTCTGTATCCCTGCATGATAATCTATAGGGAACCTTGAGCTGACTATTGCCTTTGTTAGAGTCCTTGGTTTGACAATGTGGAGGTTTGACAGTGAATAAAGAAGAATAAGATTCTTCAAATTAAGAGTCATACAAGTGTACTCTATAAACAACGTCACAGGTTCAGTAGAGTTTTGCACAATGAAGTCTCTAGTGCTTCATCCTAGATGTGTCTCCAATGGAACAACCTTTACCTTTATTCTGTAGGGTAGAGGAGACTAGCGTCCAACCAGGCATAACATACTGATCAGACTATGTTAGTCAGGGTCAGGGGAAATCTACTGATCAAGACCCCACCTCGCTTACATGCAGTTCTCCACGGAAACAGGCTGTTTGGTGGCAATCTAGCTAACGAGGTGGACATTGACATAGTGGTGAACTTACTGAGAAACCTTGCTTTGCATTACAGCAAGGAGGATCCCTGTCAACCTTCTCAAGTAAGAGCCCCTGTAATCTGGCACCTAAGAAAGTTGTTAACCTTACCTAACTCAAGTACGGGTGGCATTAGCAACAACAACGTACCTTTTCTGTGGGCTTATTTCTCTGTAGCAACGGAAGCGAACTATGGTTTCAACACCATCTTCACTGTGAAACGAAACAAAAGCAAGGAAACATAAGACAATTCACGTACCAGAATACTGGAATCTTGGTGTTCAATTAGGCAGATCAACTCATGCTTATCAAGTCATGTAGCCTGAAACAGCTGCTTGACTAGGTCATCCAGCCAGACCTAGGAGACGCTACATTGTTTGACTTTCAGACTATTTTGGCTATTCTTAGTAAGTTTGTAATGTCCTAAGGATTCTAAAAGGTGACTAGGCAAAATTTGATTAATATCAGTGGAACAGTTTAGAATTACATAAGGAATGCACTACATAATCTTGGAATAACTTGGAATCCTGGTATTCAAACAGGTATGTTGTTAATGTATGTCGCCAGGTAATTGATAGCTTTTCGTAGTATGTATTTTAAACTTCCTGCGACTTACTAGGCCCGGGGGAAGGTACAAATAATTTGGGTAGAATTTTAACTAGAATTTTTTATTTTGTCGGGGCAGTGGCAATTAAGTCTACTGTATTCGATTTCTAACTGCCAAGGGATTTTTTTTTATGTGCTCGACACTGAACACGGGAGTCAGATCTCACCACCCAGAGACCAGGACAATTTTTACCAGAAGATTTATGTGAAAAAGTCCTGATCTACACCGTGATTCAAACCTGCGACCTCTGGCACCTGAGTCAGACACCTTACCTCGAGACCACGGAGTAACAATGAAAATACAGACTTTGTTTTATATATATTTAGATTATAATGAGATGTTGACATTTTGAAATAGCATGCGGTCTGCATGACTGATCATAGATGGACGAGGAAGGTGTCTTTCTGGTGACCATACAACTATAACTGCCTGCATGGTCGCCTGCCCAAAATATGATCTGCACCACGACTTTGAACAATCATAGCACTTCAGGGTGAAAGGCATAGATTCAAGCAGTTTTGGCTACCTGGCATCAGGCGGCAACCATGCCTGATTGAATATGCTATCAGTCATCCCAATGGACGCAGAAGAGATGCAGTCCAGCGGACATTGCACCCTCTGCCCTATTGTGACAACCTCCCAGGTGGCGGGGAATGCTAGGCGTGCCATCACTGCAGATGAGCCGAGAAAATAAAGGGAGCAAAGAGATACCTCACTCACATGCATATGCTATGTTTCTGGCAGGACGTGACGATCCTGAGACACAGTCGCACTGGACTGCCTCTCTTTCAGGATAGTACAAACTAGTACATAGTCCATCATATCATATCATTGCCAAACCCTATAGACACGAGTGGGGAAGACTCGATAGTCCTGCAAGACAACTTTCCAAAGAGAGACAACTCTGACCAAAAACAACTGCTGCCTTGCAGATAGGCTGCGGACAGCCAAAGGCTAAGGAGGGCATCCCTACAGAAACGCCTGTTGAAATCGGATGCACTGAGCCACAGGCTTAACAAACTAAAACAGTGCAACGTAAATATCGCTGTAAACAGCATACGATGAAGAAGAAGAATACCAGGATTCAAATATTTAAGTATGTAAGATTAGCCTGGTTCCCCCCCCCCCCCTTTTTGTGTGTTGCACTGTTTTTATTTCGCGCCCGTCGTCCCAGTGCATCCGACCTCATCATCCATTTTATGTAAGGGTCTGCTTTGTCCAGCATTTTCTAAGGGTTTGCTTCTCTGGGGTAACTGCCAGAGCTGTGCTGGGGAGCAGGCCCAGCACCTTTGGATTTGTGTCACTTAACCACTAGTCCACGCCTGCCCTCCTTTGACGCCTCCAACAACATACATGACAGGAAACAGTGTAACTTTTCCTTGCTCTCCTATTGGGCACCGGACAACACTTATCTGACACATGCAAAGGATGACATAATTATATAGAGAGTATCAATAACAGGCAGGAATGACGATAAAGCATATCTGCAGATAGCAAAGAGTTTTAATGGCTCATAATACAGAGGAAGTAAAGAGAGATCTTCTTCTTCTTCTTCATCGTACGCTGTTTACAGCGATATTTACGTTGCACTGTTTTATTTTGTTAAGCCTGTGGCTCAGTGCATCCGATTTCAACAGGCGTTTCTGTAGGGATGCCCTCCTTAGCCTTTGGCTGTCCGCAGCCTATCTGCAAGGCAGCAGTTGTTTTTGGTCAGAGTTGTCTCTCTTTGGAAAGTTGTCTTGCAGGACTAACGAGTCTTCCCCACTCGTGTCTATAGGGTTTGGCAATGATATGATATGATGGACTATGTACTAGTTTGTACTATCCCGGAAGAGAGGCAGTCCAGTGCGACTGTGTCTCAGGATCGTCACGTCCTGCCAGAAACATAGCATATGCATGTGAGTGAGGTATCTCTTTGCTCCCTTTATTTTCTCGGCTCATCTGCAGTGATGGCATGCCTAGCATTCCCCGCCACCTGGGACGTTGTCACAATAGGGCAGAGGTGCAATGTCCGCTGGACTGCATCTCTTCTGTGTCCATTGGGATGACTGATAGCAGACAGAGGTAAAGAGCGAGGCAGGAGTGCAATTGGCCAGGTGCATTTCTGCTGGCTCGACCGGGCCGGGCTGAGACGCGAGCCCCAGGTCCCAATCATATTGTGGCCTCCCATCACAGCGGAGCTGAGATTTAGGGCGGGATTCTGGCTTAGAGGCGTTCAGCCGTAGCCCCTCAGACGGTAGCTTTGCACCATTGGCTTATCAGCCAAGCACGTGGACCAAATGTCAGCGACCTGCGATTCCTCTCGAAGGAGTGCATTTAACCAGGGGACAAGCCTGGTAATGGCACGGAGATGTTCGCCTGGTATGCGGACATATCTCATGATCAAGGGGTTGTGTCTCAACAGTTCGCAGTGAGGTGGCTGCTCTACTACTTACGACACCCCGACCGAGAACTAAGTCTTCTACTAGTGGTTTCACACCTCATCGCCGTATGGGGTAAATATCGGGCAGCTTCCCGCCCGCTTTGATCAGCGGGCGGCAGAGACCTCTTTCTGCGGCTCGACCGGGTTGGGCCTCAGGTCCCAACCCTATCGTGGCCTCCCATCGCAGTGGTGCTGAGATTTAGGGCGAGATTCCGGCTTAGAGGCGTTCGGCCGTAATCCCTCATATGGTAGCCTCGCGCCGTTGGCTTATCAGCCTAGCACGTGAACCAAATGTCTGCGACTAGCGATTCCTGTAAAGAGAGATCAAATTTGCATGTTTCATGAGAAATTACTTGGTAATTGTGTCACTTACTCTTCAACTCTGCAGCATTCAGTCACATAGACCTCATCCTGGAGGAAAATAAGTTGATAAATTGTAGAAACAAAATCAAAATCTACACCACCTTTCTATGAATTTACTTATGAGTCTGGTTCCCTTTAGAACATATGAGCGAAGAAGCTCTCCGCATACTACTATTTTGAAACACAGGAGTGCAGCAAATGCTCTCACAGATTCTTATGTTGGAACATAGGATCTACAGTGCAGTACATGCACACTACATATTCATTTTTGGGCCATCTTCACGACCGCCCCATGAGACTACATCTTCCGTGGCCTCTGTTTCCACTGTTCTGCTTTAGGTGTTCTTCAGACTCCTCACTATTCTCATGCAGCGAGGTCTCCAATACTGTATATGCACATATCCAAAATTCATTAAAATGTATACATGCCCTTTGCATTGGACTCTGTTTAGTACAAGTCTCCATCCCATTAGTCAGCGAGAGACAGAACACTTATGTTAGCAGCACCTCACTTTACATCTTTACGCTGCTGCATACCATGGTCCAGACTGGACAAACTCTGCCTAGAAATTTATTTTTTTTGGCAATTTTTTTAATGCTGAATACGTCACCATCAACACACAATATTTTGCCGGTAAAAGTATTGTATGTTAGAGTACAAATGATTTTTGAACAATTTTTATTCTAATACGCCGGCTGGAGCAAGCTGACCTTTTACGAAAAGTAATGTAGGTTGTTGGGAAAGATCTTTATTGAGTAGATCTGTTTATTTTATTTGTTTAGATGTAATAACTACGTTTGAATTGGAAACTAACAGTTGTGTCGTTATTGTAAACACAGTATCGATACGTTGTAATTTCCATGGATTTTCTATCAGAGCGACTAGGCCTAGCGGTTGAGCCAAAATTTTGTTAAGGTTTTCCATAAATTTTCAACTTTATCTTTTTGTATCTCAGAAACTAACAAACACACAACAAAAACAATAACACCCACAATTTCTTTATTCTATTGTCTCTCTCTCTATACACAAGAAAATCATATTTATTGACAAATAACCAGAAAAGTTACAAATTTTGAAAGGCGACTACGATAACGAGATGCAAATTTTCGTAAAATATTATGTGGAGTGCTAAAGGTTTAAAAAGCCACCTACTGTTAAACTCGCGTACCAAATGCCTGACACATCTGTATTTCACATACAATTTATTATGTGTCAGAAAAAGCCATGCTGTCACACTGCTTCTCACATGGAGCTGATAGACTAAGAGAACATATTCTACTTTTTATGTGCTTTCCCTACACAATAGAGAGTGAAAATAGTACTTAACAGGTCTAAAGTTCGAGGTGTGATGAAATTAAACCCGTCCCAGTGGCTTTATTACAAACTCACGAAAGGTTAATTGGCAGGTGTGACAAAAATAAACTAAGCAGTTGTTAGGAAACAAGCATGCACAAGGGTTCATTAGAAAAAGTCGCCATAGACATTCAGACAAGCATCCAACTGTCTAGAGGATCATTTTGTTTATGTATAGAGGTCTGATTTACGTCAAGAAAACTGGGACCAACCACAAATCGTATGAGATATACAGATGCAGTTATTTGGCTATCCAGAGATGAGAAATGTCTGAAACAGATCGTCAATACTGAGGAAAAGAGATGTGATTATTTAAGGGATAAACAATACAGAGACGACAGATGTCTGAGATAGACCACCATTTCTGATGGAAATAGATGTGGTTATTGGAGTGTTGTTATTGTTTTGAATGCCCACAATGAGTAGGTTCACTCGTTTGTGGGCCCTGAAAAGATATTATGTGGCAGGTTGCAGTAACTTTCCTCGCATCCCGAGTTTGCTGATGAAGGTGGACCTGGGTCCTCCAGGAGGTTGTGCAATGCTTGGCTTCATCTGTGTGTTGCTCACTATTCCGAGGATCACTTCCATCCCTGACCTAGTTAGCCAGGCTGCAATGAAAACTGCCGTTTCCAGGTAGGGCTACAAGGAAGCCGTGTGAGGGTCTTCACCAGTATATTTTGTCTGACCCTGACTAACATGTCTGACCAGTATATTTTGTCTGACCCTGACTAACATGTCTGATCAGTATATTTTGTCTGACCCCGACTAACATATCTGATCAGTATATTTTGCCTGACCCTGACTAACATGTCTGATCAGTATATTTTGCCTGACCCTGACTAACATGTCTGATCAGTATATTTTGCCTGACCCTGACTAACATGTCTGATCAGTATATTTTGTCTGACCCTGACTAACATGTCTGATCAGTATATTTTGTCTGACCCTGACTAACATGTCTGATCAGTATATTTTGCCTGACCCTGACTAACATGTCTGATCAGTATATTTTGCCTGACCAGACGTTAGTCTTCCTTCCCTTGTTAGAGTGTAAACATCAGAGTTATTAAACAACAAGTTTCCCATGTTAGAGTGTACACATCAGAGTTATTAAACAACAAGTTTCCCATGTTAGAGTGTACACATCAGAGTTATTAAACAAGTTTCCCATGTTAGAGTGTACACATCAGAGTTATTAAACAACAAGTTTCCCATGTTAGAGTGTACACATCAGAGTTATTAAACAACAAGTTTCCCATATGTTACATGGGTCTCACTTTAGAACACTAACAACACTGCAATAACTTATTTCATTGAAATTTGTCAACTGTGTTTTTAGACTAACTGGGACTCTTACCTGCGTGACCGATTTACTGACTTTACTTAGAACAGCATGATCAGCACCACAGCTGTAATCTGTAACCACTGCCAGTGAGGGAAAGGTAAGGATTTGAACCGCCCCATGTTGAACAACAACTAGTTTGTAGTCACTGAGCTTGAAGCTAATATGAGAAGTACCAAATGTGGATTAGTAGAAGTTGTTAGAACAAGTTAAGAGCATGTTGGTTGACATTTCTTAGATCAAGTTAAGAGCATGTTGGTTGACATTTCTTAGAACAAGTTAAGAGCATGTTGGTTAACATTTCTTAGAACAAGTTAAGAGCATGTTGGTTGACATTTCTTAGATCAAGTTAAGAGCATGTTGGTTGACATTTCTTAGATCAAGTTAAGAGCATGTGTATTTACATTTCTATTAGGTATTACAGTTGCATCAATTATCAGATATTTTACAGTAAAATATTTAGCAAAGAAAGTGACTTTGAGCCATTGAACCATGACCAGACTGTCTGTAGAACCCTATTTCCCTGGACTCCAGAGCAAGAAACACAAAAAACTCTTATAAGCAAAGCTCGTTACTGTGACAAAACTATGGACTCAGTTTTAATTATTCCAACTAAAATTGGCTGATCTAATCATCTCCCATGTTCCTGCTTACTGGGGTAGTAGCTTGTGAAGTACATTTGTGGAACAACAACATGTATCAAATTTACTTCAAAAAATTACATGGGATATGTGAAGAAAAAAACCCACACCATCAGAACTGATTATCACTATCACTTTGTCAGTCATTGACTAAAACTCTAAGAAGAATATCTGAAGTAACCACATTACATCATCATGTATTTTGTAGAACGTTGCTCCCATCACAGCTCGTCTGAAAGAAACTAAATCACTCAATCTCTTGCCAAAGCGCATGAGCTGCAGTGGTCAGCGACCCATAGCTGACTGCTAGCACCAGGACCAGCGAACCAGAGCTGCCAAGACCCTTATACACCTCCATGCGGTGATCCTGGATAACAGGCTGCAGCAGGGCAGACTGGCTAAGGAGAAGGGATCGAAGAGGGAATGCTAACCCGGTTCTCAAAAAATGCTTGCTGAAGTCGCATGTGTTGAACCGAAAGGTGCAAATATCGCAGTCAAGCTGTAAACTACGACACAACGCATTCCGTTCTCTGGACTACATTCTGCTACTTGAGCCCTTTCAGGGTTTGGTAGCGGGAGATTGAGAACGAACGAAGCCAAGCCAAACCAATCTCTTGCCAAAGCTCCAACCTGCTCCAGAGTCATGCTCAAGCATTTCTTGACATCTTGGTGCCATCGCCTTCATTGTCTGCCTCTCTTGCCTGCCACCATACCTTCCTTCCATTATCGTTCTCTTAAGATCGCTGTCTTTTGATGTGGCCAGAGTATTTCAATTTTCTGGTCATGATGGAAATTAAGAACCAGTTCTCCTCTATGCTCAACTCTTGTCAAGAACCAGTTCTCCTCTATGCTCAACTCTTGTTGAATATCTCCATTCTTCTCTTTTTTTTTCCAACCCACTGTATTCTAAGGATCCTTATTTAACATTTTGACTCGAAGGACTCGATTATCTTCCTTGAGGTTGAGTAACTGTCCATGTTTCACAGCCATGGAATAAACACAGGTTCTAAAAATTGTCCCTTTGTTGGTTTGCTGGTATTCTGCCATAGTTTCCTCATGTTGTGTAGCCTCTGCATTGCCAATCTCCTTCTGATTTCCTTTAAGCAGTCGCCATTGTTGTCAATTCTGGAGCCAAGATACTCTAAGTTCGTGACCTGTTCTATTTCCCCACTCCCAAATTTGAATTTATGTTGACTTCTTGTTTTATCGGTGGACTTCTTTATTTTGTTTATGTTAACAAAGAGGTTTTGATTCGATCTTTGTTGCATCTGCTTGGGGTTGAAATTTGCTGCTCTAACCACTCTGAATTGTTTGATAGTATCACAATATGGCTTGGCTTTGTTCGTTCTAAATCTCCCGCTACCAAACCCTGACATGGGCCTAAGTAGCAGAATGTAGTCCAGAGAACGGAAAGCGTTGTGTTGTAGTTTTTTGCTTGACTGCGATATTTGCACCTTTTGGTCCAACACTTCCGACTTCAGCAAGCATTTTTTTAGTACCGGGTTAGCATTCCCTCTTCAATCCCTTCTCCTTAGTCAGTCTGCTCTGTTGCAGCCTGTTATCCAGGATCATGGCTAGGAGGTGTAGAAGGTTCTTGGCAGCTCTGGTTTGCTGGCCCTGACGCTAGCAGTCAGCTATGGGTTGCTGACCGCTGCAGCTCATGCGCTGGTCAGCGTCTTGATCCCGTATCACAATATCATCTGCGTATCTTAGCTCTGGAATCTTGTATCCGCCAATTGTAAAGGGATCGTAACTTTCTATCTTCTCATCCCCAATAACATTCCTCATTATACACTCTGCATAAATGATAAATAGGTTTGGGGAGAGGACACATCCCTGCCGTACTTCCATTTGTACTTCGCATCAATCTGATGTTTCACCAGGTACTCTGACAGCAGCTCGTTGTTCCTGATAATGATTTGATTAGATGTACTGAAAACCATATAACTATCATGATTTTCCCCAATTTCTGATGGTTTATGCAATAAGAACTTGGTGTAATCGATAAAGCATGTATACAGATCTACGTTATACTTTCTACATTTTTCATAGATGTTCCTCATATTAAGTATGTGATCATTGGTCCCTCTGTCTTTCTAAAGCCTGCTTGCACTTCATGGAATTTCCCATTCAAATTTTCTTTCTATCCCCTTCAATATAATTCTCAACATAATCTCGCTAGCGTGGCTTATTGATGAAATATGGCTGTAATTTGTGCACACCTTTAGGTTGCCTTCCTTTGGGAGTTGAATATAGATTGAT
This sequence comes from Ariolimax columbianus, assembly GCA_036924085.1. Classification (NCBI taxonomy): domain Eukaryota; kingdom Metazoa; phylum Mollusca; class Gastropoda; order Stylommatophora; family Arionidae; genus Ariolimax; species Ariolimax columbianus. Next base: position 28,123,620 of record JAVGWX010000019.1, read on the forward strand.
CTCTTTCAAGCTTTTGGTCACTCAGAGCTGTGCCAGAAACTCTTTTAAGTACATGATTATTCTGAACACTGACCTCCCCTCCTGTCTGTATTAGTTCCACTGGGATGTTATCACAACCTGGTGACTCTTTCTGTTTTAGTTTTTTTAATTTTATTGCTGAGCATGCTTCGTCTAATGTGCTTCAGGTACTCTTTTCATTCTATATTATTAGAAAGGATGCCCTGAGGTGTCTTCGTACATGGTTCCGCAGTACTCTCTCCATCATTTCAAATTATCTTTAATTTCTGTTAATTAGTTCTTCTTTTTATCATTGATGACATGTGATACTGGTCGGAACTCTTTTGTCAGTGTTCTGATCTCCTTCCTCCCTGCCATATTGTAGTTCTCCAATGTTTTTACAGATGTCCATTATGTGTATTTTCTTATCTTTTCTTATTTTTCTTCTTGCAGTTTCTATATATAAAACTACATTACACACAAAATTAAATTAAAAGAGAGAAATAAACCAAATCATTAAACTTGGGAATAAATTAAAAAAGATTAAAAAACTAACCGAACAGCTAAAAGATATATTCTTTTACCTGTACAGCTGTGACTGTTCCACCTGTATCAGCCTAAAGTCTGAAACACCAGGTATTGTCCAGGTGTGCACCACAATCATGGTGTATGTGTCCCATAGATAAAACTTGCCCTTTTCAGAGTATTCAAAATAAGTTATGTTACATAGCTGTCATCTTGCACAAGTTACATGTAATCTTAAAACCTTTAGCACACCCTTGTCTAGGTTGGTTAGACAAACTCAACCTACAAAATCGGAATTTAACCTGTAGTACTCCAATGTCCGATCTCTTCTAACCAGCTCGGCCTGCAAAAACGGGGTGCGGAAAAAAAATTTTTTTTTTTGAACGGAGTCACTCCTGACAGCCATTTTTTACTGCTGAGTACGTCCTCCATATATACACGATATTTTGCCGGTTAAAGTATCGTATGTGCGATTACAAATGGCTTTTGAACAGTTTTAATTTTGTATACGCCGTTTGGAGCAAGTCGACTTTTTGCGAAAGGGGAAGTAGGTTGTTGAGAAAGATTTTTATCGCGTAGATCTGTTTATTTTGTTTGTTTAAATGAAAGAACTACGTTTGAATTGGAAACTAACAGTTGTGGCGATATTGTAAACACAGTATCGATACGTTGTTGTGGTATCCATGGTTTTCTATCGAAGCGACTAGGCCTAGTGGTCGAGTCCAAATTTTTCCCGAGATTTTCATAAATTTTCAACTTCATCTTTTTAAATCTCAAAAACTAACAAACATACAACAAAAACAATAACACCCACATGTTCGTTATGCTATTGTGTATCTACACGCCAGAAAATCATATTTATTGACAAACAAACATAAAAGTTACAAATTTTGAAAGACGACTACCACGGCGACTAATTAAGAAAATTAATTAGGTCAAATTTTTTTCATAAATTATGTAGCGTGCGTAAGGTTAAAAAAATATTTTTTTTCCCATAGCCATTTTATTTTTATGCTGAATATGTCACCATCTACACACGATATTTTGGCAGTAAAAGTAATGTATGTTCGATTACAAATGGTTTTTGAACAATTGTTATCCTTATACGCCATTTGGAGCAAGCCGACTTTTTGCGAAAGGGGAAGTAGGTTGTTGGGAAAGATCTTTATCGAGTAGATCTGTTTATTTTGTTTGTTTAGATGAAAGAACTACGTTTGAATTGGAAACTAACAGTTGTGTCGATATTGTAAACACAGTATTGATACGTTGTAGTGGTTTCAATTTATTTCTATCGGAGTGACTTAGGCCTAGCCATCGAGACCAAATTTTTCCAGAGATTTCCATACATTTTCAACTTCATCTTTTTGTATCTCAGAAACTAACAAACACACAACAAAAACAATAACACCCACAAGTTCTTTATTCCATTGTGTCTCTACACACAAGAAAATCATATTTATTGACAAACAAACAGAAAAGTTACAAATTACGAAAGTCGACTATGATAGCGAAATATAAAGTTGCGCAAATTTTCGTAAAAAATTATGTAGTGTGCTAAAGGTTAATTTTCATGTTTTCCCCGTCAACTTTTTCCACGTATAAAGCTGTACACCATTTTATACAGTCTTCTTCATGTGAACTGAATAGTTTATTTATTACAAACTATGTAAATATAATTTTTTTAAAGTTTTTATATTTTTACCAGAGCATGATGGGAACTGAGATGCTAGTCCAGTCAGGCACAATACACTGACCAGGTCATCGTGTCAGGCACAATATACTGACCAGGATGTCGTGTCAGGATCGGGTACAATACACTGACCAAGACCACAATTTCTCTGCCATGTAGCGTTCCTTGGAAACAGGATATTGTTCAAGGCAGCCTGGCTGATGAGATGTGGATCGATGTGATCCCCATAGTAGTGAGCGCCACGCAGATGAAGCCAAGCATAGCACAACAGCCTGGAGGATGCGGTCCACCTATAACAGCATGCTCGAAAAGCTACAACAACACGCCACATAACGTCCTTTTCAGTGGGCGCAAAAGAGTAAACTTACACATTGTGGGCATTAAACAAAAACAGCTACCGCCTGTAAGGGGAAACATGGAAAAGTTGCACTGTAACCTGCCTGGTAGTACCTCAAATGAAAAGAATAGGACCATCATCACAAAAGGTGACTAAATAGGGTTGCGATTGCAGCTGACTTTATCGTGTTTCAAAATTAAAAAAACATTGCCTTATCCGCCACTGAAAATGCTCAGATACAAGATTTCTATGCTTAGATTTGGAGTGAAAAAGTGAAAGATTTTGACTGCTTAGAAAAAAGGATTCCTTTAAACTTTACAAAACCTTCGTCTCTTCAAAGTAATGGACAAAAGTATTACGTTTTACAGACGAAGACGTAAATGTAGGGTCATTCTGATCACATATTGACAACCTGGCTACCATAGAAATCGGCTGTACATACTGAAAGTTTGAGTGGTCTGTCGGGGTCTTTGTGAATGATAAGAACAAGAATAGCACTACTGCCTCACAGAGAGCATGTCATAAGAGGCGACTGTGTGACATGGCATGACATCAGCCATGGTTAGGTGGTTTGTTTAGAGTAGCATAGATGACACGTAACAGGCTGCAGGTCTATTTTACTCTATTAGGATAGACTCGCACATCGGTTAACCACCCTCTGTAAGCGCTTGTCCCAACGCCCGCTAAGCAGGAAACCCTTCTCCCAACTTCATCCAGCTCGTACCAGAGCTGGGATCTGCACAGAGGTATCTACCCTGTAGAAGTACAGGTCGACTAAGAACTAAGTTTGACTTTCGTCTTGTCCCCCCACAGAACGAGTTAATTTTTTCCTGTAAACGATCCAACTGTATTAGTCGTCCCATAGTTCGTACATATGAAGCTAAATGTAGACAGGGCAGGAGTCGCTGGATAGTATCAATCAGTAAACATGTGCTCTGTAAGTGTATCAAGGTGACAGATAAGATCTGCTAACCCAAAAAGAAACAATAGAAACTACTTGCTTTACTTTACATGTCCGACAAACAAAGTATTAGACCAGCAATCAGCTGACAATGGTATCCACCAATTTACATGATTCTTGCATTCTTGGGCATTTATACAGATGTTCACAATCCTGGATAGCTCTGCAATTGCAGACATCATCATCCGCAAATCCCCCCTTTTATCTAGTTCAATCTACGCCTGGACACTCCCGTTCATAATCTCTCCACAACGGGTATGGTATATTATGCACTGTCGCAAGTTCTTCACCAGATTTTTACGCCATTTATCAGTGCAGTTTTGCTCAAGTTTCTGGCCTGTAAACTGTACAGCTTGAAGGAAACTTTTCCCTTATTTCAGTTGTTCCTCTTTTGGATCATATCCAGAAAGGAGGGGACGGAGTGAGCTAGTGGTTAAGTGACACGGCTCACAACCCAAAGCTCCATGAAAATTGTATTACAAGATATAACAATCGGGTGTTCTCTTGAAACAACTATTATAGTTGACAAATCTTTTCAACAGCGGCAACCACATGAATGATATAAACTACTGAAAATTACCTTTGAATCTAACGTGACAAAGACTCTAGAACTGGTCAACATCTGTACTTTCACCATTTCAATGGACTCCTCGCAGTCTGAGAAGGAGAAGAAAAGATGTAATTCTAACACTGCAGTTGAACATTAATAAAAATGATGTTCAGAAACTCTTTTGAAAAAATATAATCATAATCACCAAATATTATTGTTTTTACAGATATTTGTCACTACACAGAAGAGATCAGTCTCATCTTTCAGTCCCGAACAGGACATACCAGAGTTAATAGCCACTTGAACCGCATCAATCCCCAGCACCTGGCCTTGTGTAGACATTGCTCTCATCCTGACGAAAGTCAGACTTCTACTCACTGAATGCAAGGTGCTTGCGAACAAAAGGAAAAGATTCTTACAAGCACTGCCGACAATTGCCAACACTCATTTTACGGAGAAGTGAAACAAATGAATAAGACCTGTATGTATATAAGAATGGCATTGGGCTGCCAAAAGCAGGCTTGCTTAGCAGCTATGGAATAATAACAACAGTAATTTAGCTGTTCTGTGAGAGCATAGGGTTTCAACAAATATATGCAAAGTTTTCCATTTATGAGCCATCCAAGCCATTTCTATTCACGTCTTGCCTATATCCAGTTCCCTCTTCCATGAGTGTCTCAGTCATCCACTATTCCTATTGCCCTGTGGATTCCAGAACAGAGATGTTCTTACAATGTTATCAACTGGTTTCCATAGTGCGTGTCCTATCCAGCACCTTCTCTGTATGTCATGTTTCACTGCTGTTCCGTTCTTTCAGTTCCATATTTCTGATCTTACCGTACCATCTCCACCTTTGTATTCTGCACAGGCAACCATTTATGAAAGCAAGTGCCTTTTTTCATAAGTGTCTTTGTTGTCCTCTATGTTTCGGAGCCACGTTTATTTTTTATTTTTGTTTGCATTCGCCTTATTTCTCTATTCCCCAAGGCGGGTGTGCGTTGCACTGTGGTTTTTACTTTGCGCCTGTCGGCCCAGTGCATCCGACTTCAGCATGCATTTTATGTAAGGGTCTGCTTCCTCCTGCATTTTCTAAGGGTTTGCTTCCCCGGGGTAACGGCCGGTGCTGTGATGGGGATCGAACCCAGCACCTTCGGAGTGTGAGCCATGCCACTTAACCACGCCGTCCCCTAGGAGCCATATTATAGAATGAACTTTACATTGGAGTTAAAGATTTGTTAATGAGGTGGTAGTTTCAATTTCTTTTCATTTCCACAAGGCCCCTAATGCAATAAAAGCTCATCTTGCCATCTGTATTCTTAACTTGACCGTTATCGTACTAGTGGCGTGAGATTACGACCTGTTCATTCCTTACGGCGGTCAAAATTCTACGCCAGCTCTAGGGTCATTCCTTTATCGTATTTAAACTACCGGGTTAATGCCTTAGAACGGCTGAACATGCTGTTTTTTTTTATTGTAGGAGTTCCAACTTCCGAAATGTATGACTAGATGAAAACAATGGCGATTTAAAAATTTGTTTTAAATTTTGGAAAGGGTTTCTTTGGTTTTTCACTTGGATTTGAAGATTCACCCATTATTGAGATTGGGGGAGCTAAGTTTCTGCAACAGATTTTTCTGAAGTGGATCTATTTAGTTTGTTTATGAAGATACAATAATTACGTTTATAATCGAAGTGACAGACATAGCCATTACTGTAAACACAGTAGTATTAGTACGCTTTTCTGTGAATTTTTATTTTTTCCAAGCAAGGGACGCCACTAGTGGATGAGTCTATATGTTCGTGCTGTTTTTCACCACTATCACCTTCATCTTCTTGTATCTCAGAAACTGACATACGCACAATAACATCAACAAGTTCTTTATTAATATATGTTTCTAGACACAGACACAATATTAGAGGTTCTCAAAATCAACAACCACGTCGTTACTTGACGTGCTAAAAAAATTAAACAGTTGCAGGAAACGGACGTACTTTTGTCATCTGGAACGTTAAAGGTTTACATCATTTTCTGTATCACCTAATATGTCTGTATTGCTACCAAGGTACATGTAAGATTCCACATTCTGAAGGATTTGTTACAGACAGTAGCCATACCCAAAGAAGCAGTGTCTTGTAGCACAATCTGTCCATTAATGACTTCATAAACAGCCACACACTGGGAGCCCACACCCTGCAATAAGACATGGTACGACAGAATTAGTAAACATAACTTGTACTCCTTAACTCATTCCATGCCATACGCCGCACACTGCGCCGCATCGCATTCTTTTGCAGCCGATTTGCAGTACCCTGCGCTATGTGAGTTGTTTCGTTAATGTTCGTATTTATAGTTTTACAACTACATCCTTCAGTATCTATTTTTATCCTTCCGGTTTACTACAATAACAGCGTCAGTTTTAATTGTGAATTATTCCAGAGTGGACCTTTCTATTATCGATTTAACTTGTATTTCTGAAGTGGTTTTTGTTGCTGCTAAATGTAAACAAACGAGAATGGAACCTTCAGCTAATCATCGTCCCACCCGTAGGCAGCCAATCAATCAAGGATTTTGATAGAACAATCTATGTATGATACTGACAGTAGTGATGTAGAAGTAGATGCTGGCATTGATTATCAGAACAGTTACAGTGCATTGGTAGATGACTATCACGACCATCAAGACCCTGCTGCCACGCTCGCAGCTAGTTCTAATCGTCAAAATGATTTTGATACTGAGCCCTCGGCCTCAAAACGTCCGAGATCTAAATCTAATATAAATCTAGTAGCTGGAAAAGGTAGAGCAGAAAATGTGAACTCTGCAACTAGATCTAGAAGTCACAGAAGTGCCCCAATAGAAAGAGATGAGTGGCATGAAGTCAGAGAAGGTTCCACAAAAAATGCTTTCCAATTTATTCCTAAGCAAGAACAGGTGTGTCTCCTGAATTGGGTCTTACAGGGCAGTCAACAGCAATTGAGTGCTTTTCAGCACTGTTTGATCAAGAAGTCAAGACCTTACTTGTTGTTTCTATAAATGCATATGCTCGAAAGAAAATTACTATCAACACTCCATCTCTTCGTTGCTCAGTGTACTCCCGTTGGGTTGACATTACCCCCCATAAGCTTGATAAATTTCTTGCCGTTATTATCATGATCGGCATTGATAGACGGCCAGAGATTCCTGACTACTGGTCTTTGGCGCCTGAACTGTACACACCATGGTACCACTCAATGTTTCCTCGTAACCGTTTTCAGGATATATTCTGAACAATGGTGCATGCAGGTGACGAAAGTGCTGAAGGCAAAGATAAAATTGAGCCATTCATGAATCTATTCCTGAGAAAGTACTGAGCAGCATTCTACACCTATAAGGATTTGAGTATAGATGAGATGGTGATAGGGTTCAAAGGCAGATGGAAATTCAAGCAGTATAATGCTGCAAAACCCCAGAAGTACCACATAAAAATGTTTGGCCTTTGTGACTCAGCAACGGGATATGTGAACAACATACTTACTTATTTTGGTTCTGAAACATCTTACAACCCCGATGCAGACCCTACATCAAGTCATGCTGTCAAAGTTTTTGACACATTGTTATCTTACGTTGGCACGGCACACAAGATTTTTGCAGATCGCTTCTACACGACTCGTGTTTTAATTGATTATCTTCTTGAGCGTCGTCAGTATTATACTGGCACACTCAATGTCAATCGTGTTGGCTTTGCTCTGGAGTAAAAGACCCTCAATCTTCCGTACCGTGAGCTGCGTTGGTTTCAGAATCAGCATGAAACAATAATTTGTGTTGGATTTAGGGACAAAAAGGCAAAGAAGAGTGTCCTCATTGTCAGCACAGATGCGGTTGTTGAGACAACACGAGTCAAGGATGTTGACAAGCCATCAATGATTCACAAGTACAACATGTGCATGAATGGGTGCGATACTTTGAATCAGAAGGTCACCTATTGTTGCACCTTTGAAAGGAAAACAATAAAATGGTGGAAGAAGGTGTTTTATTGGCTACTTGAAGTCACTCAAGTCAACGCTTTCATTCTTCACACTTTGACTCGTGAAGCTGGCTTTAAGCGATTGAGCATGAAGAAGTTCAAGCGAGAACTTGTGACTCAGCTCACACATCATGCTACTGCAACAGTTCCTGAAGAAGTTCAAGCAAGAACTTGTGACTCAGCTCACACATCATGCTGCTGCAACAGTTCCTGAAGAAGTTCAAGCGAGAACTTGTGACTCAGCTCCCACATCATGCTGCTGCAACAGTTCCTGAAGAAGTTCAAGCGAGAACTTGTGACTCAGCTCACACATCATGCTGCTGCAACAGTTCCTGAAGAAGTTCAAGCGAGAACTTGTGACTCAGCTCACACATCATGCTGCTGCAACAGTTCCTGAAGAAGTTCAAGCGAGAACTTGTGACTCAGCTCACACATCATGCTGCTGCAACAGTTCCTGAAGAAGTTCAAGCGAGAACTTGTGACTCAGCTCACACATCATGCTGCTGCAACAGTTCCTGAAGAAGTTCAAGCGAGAACTTGTGACTCAGCTCACACATCATGCTGCTGCAACAGTTCCTGAAGAAGTTCAAGCGAGAACTTGTGACTCAGCTCACACATCATGCTACTGTAACAGTTCCTGAAGTAGGTGATGCTCCAAGAAAGCCTGGCAGACATCCAGCTGCAAACCCCTTAGAACCCCTCCAAGACATGAGACACATCATCTCGTATTCGAAAAGAGACAGAAATTGTGTCGTCTGTGCCACTCCCACAGAATGCAAGCGTACACATTTCATCTACTTGGGATGTACAAATCAGCCTCACTTACACCAAGGATTGCTTTGAGGCCTTCCATAAAGCATAACATCCTTTACTGCATGTTAGCAGTCACAATGAGCAGTGCATATAGTTTTTAAATTTTTTAATGTGTTTGTCAATATTTTCAACGTCGACATCATCTTTAGTAAATGTATCATATCTTCACTTCTGTCAGATGTATTACCTTCAAATTTGGCCTGGACTTCACTAATTGGAATGTGAACTAATCAGTATTTTTTTTTAATGGATGATCTACCATCCATACGGTCTTCCTCAGGCCCTGTTATCAGAACTTCTTGAAGCATAAGTGTGCATTTGAAGCTGATCAGTCAACATTCTCACAAGATGACTGAACCACAACATTTTCTGTCTAGAAATGTATTCGGGATCAAGATACTGAGCAGCGCATGAGCTGCAGTGGTCAGCAACCCATAGCTGACTGCTAGCTTCAGGGCCAGCGAACCAGAGCTGACAAGACCCTTCTACACCTCCACGCGGTGATCCTGGATAACAGGCTGCACCAGGGTAGACTGGCTAAGGAGAATGGGAATGCTAACCGGGTACTCAAAAAATGCTTGCTGAAGTCAGATGTGTTGGACCGAAAGGTACAAATATCGCAATCAAGCTGTAAACTATGACACAACGCATTCCGTTCTCTGGACTTCATTCTAGTACTTAAGCCCTTTCAGGGTTTGGTAGTGGGAGATTAAGAACCAACGAAGCCAAGCCAAGCCAATGTATTCAGCTCAAAGGTCAGTTCCTACCATATTTCTAATGTCCTCATTTGTCAATGCGTCCCTCTTAGTGACACCGATGACTTTTCATTTCACACGTTTATATTTTTCTCTCTTGAACCTTGGATAAGGACCAAATCACATGTTTATTTATTTTCCTATTATCAACAGATTATTAACACATTCTACTTGCACCTTCCCATGCTTGTCATTCTATCTCTAAACCACCACAGCACAGTTCCGTTTTGTTCATTACAAAATATATAAAAAGGCTTAGTGTTTTATGACAATAGGAGCAGAAGCTAATTTCATATCAATCGACTATGCCTTCGTGTTGTTGGTCGTCTGGTGTTAAAAGAAATTTGTTTGACAGAGAATGTAGTAAAAATCTCCAATACTTAAATTGTATAACAGGAAAAGTGATGTATGCGCAATAACCTTAGTCAATCTAGTTTCGAGAGCGCCTGCAAAAAATGTCAGTTTTCTAACCATTGTCGAGACTCGGTGCTGCACCGGTTTATCCCAATTGAACAACCGGGCTGCCATAGAAATCGACTCTGCTTGTTATGATAAATACGTCACTTCCTTCTTCACAGGTTCGAACAGCGAAGTCTTTTGTGTTAAATTAAAAATGAATTTGAAACACTTTATTATCTTCTTCATGTTGATTGGAGCCAGCCCATTATTGAGAATGATGAAGTTTTGTTGCAAAAGATCTTTGCTAAGTTGATGTGTTTAGTGCGTATGTAGATGTAGTAAATACATTTTTAGTGGAAACTATCAGAAATGTCGATCTTACAACAGAACAGTATCAGAGCTCTGGTGATTTCAAAGGATTTATTGGGGAGCAACGTTCCCTAATTGGTGAATCTAAATGTTTGTGCTTTTTAAAAAATAAATGTTCACCTTCAACTACTTTTATCTCATAAACATACAACAAAAATAATAACAACAAGTTCTTTATTAATTTATATCTCTACACACAACAAAATCATATCTATAGACCAACAAATAAAAAAGTTGCAGGCTCTCAAAGTCAACAACCATATTAAAACTGACATGCTGAAAATTAAAGACGATGCAGGGGAAATTGCGTACATTATTATTATAATTATGGTTAGGTAAAGAGATATTGCCAGCATTAATAAGACTTGCAGAGTTGTACAGTTACTTATGTCTGCAAAAACTGACATTCAGTAGTGTTTGTTTTTATCATTAAATATCGTTATGAAACTAATTTTTAAAAATAACAGGAAATAATCAACAGACTGGGACTCTTCAATAAATTCTGCTGCCTTTTTAAAGGTCTCAATGTCACCTTACAATTTCTCCTCCAGAGGATTGGTGCGGACCACATCCTTCTCTACAGATTTGTTAGCGGGCGTGCTGCTGTCATGTTTGCCAGGCCGCAGTAATATAAGATGGAGGTACCTATCTTGAGTTTGGTGTACAGGTGGTGCCTCATTCTGTTGTGGCCAGTTCAGAGCTGGCGTATGATAACCTGGTCTTTTCTGGACAGGTGGTATAATCAGTTATTTGTGTAGTATTTATAGTGTTCTTCCTCCCACTTGAGGATTTTGTGGCGAAGTGGTTAAGCCGTCGGCCTCATGACCAGGTGGTGTAGGTTCAACTCCGGACTCCGCCGCCTTTTTCACAGGTGCTTGATGAGGAGTCCCCTACATCTCGTAGTCGCCCCCTAGTCGTCTTGTCCTTGACGTGCCACTGGGGCCGTGCAGCTTGAGAGGAGAGAGTGAGGATAAAAGTAGTGCAGTTAAACCTTACTAAAAATAGCGCTAGCAAATAAATTATGCCTTCATCGTCTGCAATGGACAGTGGCCTTTGCCTTCTTCCCACTTTACATTGTACTGCCTTTTTATTATGGCTTTTGCTTCTTCGTAGTTGACCAGGTATTTATTCTTCCTGTATCAGTTTCTCTCCTTCTTTAGCTAGACTGTTAGCCTCCTCACTTCCTTTGATGTTACAGCGAGATGGTAGCTACTGCCTCACTGCTTTTTTGTGCCAGATTCTAATCATCTTGTGCTCGGTTTACCAGACAGGACATGTCACAAAGTTGTTCATGGTATAACTGCTTCTCCCAGTCGACCCAGCTGTAAATGGGTACAAGTCTAAGAAACATTTCAGAGACACCACAAGAGCTACAAGGTTTGTGCTCTGTTGCCAACACTTCCAGCAATGAAAGGGACTAAGTATATATTGGGACGCCCTGAAGTCGGTTATCATAGACTTTTTCCGTGGAATAAAAAAAATGAGGAAGACCTTTTGTGCAAAAATCTGTTATTTCAAATAATCGATAACAAGTAATTAGAGGAAAACTAAGTGTTAGAAATACAAATAAAAATGACAAATACCACTGTGAAGATGTGGTCCTGCATGGTAGCAAGATTGAATGCTCTGACATGTGGTGTCATCAGCTTTCCTTGTTTGACGTGGGATACGTCCATACCTGTCATTAATAGAAGAAAAGATAGATGAAGATGATTTGACCTTTCGCTGCATCTGAAGCACTGGACACATTTACAGCTGAGCCTTTCAGAAGAATGTATCTGAGCATTTGGAGCACCAGTTTCAATAGCTATGGTTTAATACAAGAGGTCAATAAATAGGTCACAAATGGCTATTTTAAAAAAAAACATTAATGGATTTGAACTTGAAAACCATTTATTGTTGCACTTACATTGTCCCCTATTTCTCAAAACAAGGACAGTTGTCAGTCAATCAACGTCTCCAGGCAGACGATAGCCTCCCTTACCTAGGCAGCACCCTCACCTAACTTCTGGAACCTACAAGGCATCAGTGTTGCCACCAGAGTAAAAGTGTTAACTACTCTGCTGCATGCCTGCAAAACATGGACAGTGTTTGGTGGACAAGCCAGGCAGTTAAATAGTTTTCACATAAGCTGTCTTTGTAGGCTGCTCAGTTACCTCGGCAATGGGAAAAGTCATATTGGCAATCAGTAGGCTACTCAGGATCTGGTGACAGGACAAAGTGCCGAACTGAAATTTTTAGTAAGAGAAACATGTTGAGCATACATACACTTCTGCAGAAAGCCCAGATAAAATGGATGGAATATGTTGTTTGCATGGCAGATGAGCGCATCCCCAAGCAGCTGTTCTACGGTGAGCTCACAACAGGAAGACACATAAGGAAAACAGAAGAAATGCTACAAGAGCCTCCTTGAAATTGTCTATGAAAAGCTTCAACATTGATGTCATCTGCTGAGAGTTGTTTGCACAGAACTGTTCTACCTGGCATGCTAGCCTCACCAAAGGTGCTCAGAGGAAAAACTACAGTGCGGAGATTCAGAAAAAGTGTGCCGTCCAAAAAAGCAGAACGCACAATGACTTCACACATGTGTGTGCCCTGGACATGGCAAAGTGTGCCATGCCAGGATTGGTCTTTATAGCCATATGAGAACACATCTTGTAGAACAAACCTGATGCTTTCGCCATCTTCGCTTGTGATGGCAACTCGGGCAACTATTATTTCTCAACATAATTTCCATCAACATTGATACATTTTATCAGTGCACCAAAACCTGCAGCATAGAAGTCTTTGGTCTGCTGTCTCACCAAAACCTGCAGCATAGAAGTCTTTGGTCTGCTGTCTCACCAAAACCTGCATGCTACAGCCCAATAAGCCATATTTGATTGGCGATTATTCTTTGGTGTGCAATCAAATGATTTTAGATATTGACTTTAACAGCCTTAAAAACCAAAGGCATCATACACTGCCTACATTCTGCGATGAATGTCAACTGGTCGACATCCCTCAGCTGTTAGAAACCAAATCACAGCTAGATGATCAACTCTGGGCGGATTCCGCATTACACCCATGTTTTCTGCTGAGGAAACTATGAGTCGGAGGATAATGAAATTTTGCAAAACTTGACGGTTGGTATGTGCTGTTTACATCAGAAGTGACATCATCATGCGCATTGTACGTATGTTCACTTGACTTGGTGTAGTTAGGTCCGGTTTCATTTGAACATGCCTCATATATTTAAATTATGTATTGTTTAGTACAAAAAACGTGTATGTATGCAATCATAACATTTAAGCATATGTTTAATTAAGGCCATGCAGAGTGGACGCCCACAAAAAGGGGATAGGTCAATCAAAAGTGGACATGTGGGAAGGAGTGTGTACAAAAGTGCCAGAATTTTGTGGATGTCTTTTATAAATGGCAAGTTAGACCATCGAGTTTATAGTGATTCTGCCCTCTTCTTCGTTTCATCTTTCAGAAAAATGAGTTATTCACTGTATAGTATTTAGCATATTGTCTCTAGAGCTTTCTTTACAACCCAGAAGGCTAATCCACACTCAGGTCTTTCACTTATGTGGGTGGTGGGGCGTGCAATGACAGGAGTTGGATAACCTACATAAAAGCGGTTTAGACCCTAATATAGAACAATGTACCTCCATCATTCAAAATGATGTCACTGAAAGTCATCAACAGTCCCTCGCTAGATAAACAAATGATTTGAGCCCTTGATTCTGCCTGGACTTCTGAAAAAAATGTTGAATTAAATATCACATTTACATATTTATTTTAAAATAAAATTAGATCCTTACTTAATGACTCCTCTTCTATGCCGAGGTGCAGAGGTTTGCCAGATAGATCACTAGATTGTTCTATCTAAAATTTTTCACCTTGCCTGGTTCCAGTTCGGTCTTCAGGAACTGTCAAATGTTGTTTTCTTCATTATGTTTTGGAATGTCCTCTGGGAAGTCTGGGATCCCTGGTTCTCGGCCACCCATGATTACTATGATTTCCAGTCCTCTCTCTCATTCTTCTTCTTCATTCGTTCTGAAACTTCCGCTACCAAGCCCTGAAATTGGCTTTGCAAGTAGCAGGATGTTATCCGGGGAACGAAATGCATTGTGTCGTACAGTTTGACTGCAATATTTGTACCTTTCAGTACAACACATCTGACTTCAGCATGTCATTTTTGGATACCTGGTTAAACTTCCCTTTTCAAAGCCTTCTCCTTAGCCAGTCTGTTCTATTGCAGCCTGTTAGCCAGGATCACCACATGGAGGCGTAGAAGGATCTTGGCAGCTCTGGGTTGCTGGTCCTGACTCTAGCCCCTACAGCTCATGAACTGGTCAGGAACTTGATCCCTGTCTCTCTACAGATATGGCCAAATCACTGCAGTGGTGCTGCTATATTCAGACCTACAGGGATCGGACTTCTAGATCGTGATGCATTGTCTGGTTACAGATAAAGTGATAAATTGGACCACCTTTCATAACCTTTACCAGTCGACATACAAAATTGACGCAATTTCCCCTGCATATTATTTTTCAGTATGTCACGTCGTCACGACTGTTACTTTCAGAGCCTTTAACATTTTTATTTAACGGTCTATTGATATGATTTGTTTGTGTTGTTTTTGTTGTGTGTATGTTTCTGAGATTTAAAAATATTAAGCTGACAGTGTTAAAAAACAGCACACACATTTAGACTCCAGCTCTCACCATCCTTTAGCTGAAAAAAAAAAATTATTAATCCGCGAACAAAGGATTACCAATGTTTACCGTAATGACTATCTGTAACTTTCGTCTATAAACGTTATTATTGTATCTACTTAATTGATCTAAACTGATCTTCCTCAGAAAAATAAGTTCCATAAACTTGACTTCCCCTTTCTCAAATCCAAGCGAAAAACATAAATCATTTCCAAATCACCATAGTTGGTATTTAACCGCAGATTGCGGAAGTCGGAACTCTCTACAATTTAAAGAGCAGTATTGTTCAGACTATTTATACGCAGCCAAACGTTTTTAAATTTGATTAGAACGGCCGTGGCTATTAAGTCGTATATGGGCGACCTGCGCTCTGTTATTTTCTCAGTGTCTGCCACTTTGGGGCGATGCACACGCCATAAAGGTTAAGTACCTGATTACTAGGACTATAGATGGCGCTTCAGAATGGTTGCGGATTGCTGAATGGTCCTCTAATTTGGAGGCTAGCTGTGAATATTAAACGCAGCAGTGGACAAAAACTGATTGGAGGGATGGAGGCTGTATTAAAGCAGACCCTCCACCATTTAATACACAAAAGGCTAAATGCCTGTACATCTTAAGCAACAATTACAAAAAAGAGGCGTGGCCAAATGGTTTTGATGTCGGCCTGCTGACAAAGAGGGCATCGGATTGAATCCCTGGTAAGGCATATGTTGTTTTTCTGTTGGGGGTGAAATAAACATTCATAGCCAGCATACGACATGGCGACAACAGTGGCCCGTAGTCCTCGGAGTAAGAAATCCCTGGACTAGCCCAACAATGGGAATAAAGCTGCACAAGTTTGTTTTATTTTACAAGAAGAAAACTGGAGACAATGGTTTATAATGTGTACTATCAAACAATCAATTAAACTAAATTCAGCTCCCTGTGGACCATAGACCTCAAACAAATACATGCCAAGTCATCATACGCTGACCTGCCGATTCTGTTGAAGCTTTTGTGGCTTACAAGATGGAGCAGCCAGCCCCTTGTTCAACCCTCCATAGTGATCTCTTATGACATGCCTGGCTGGTTACGGTGTTACTATTATTTGCTCCCCAATCAGGTCCAGGTAACACAGTGGAATTACTATGCTTACTCTATTTTATTTTTAAATAAGGCCTACAGTGTTTATTTTAGTTATAAGTGTTATTTTCGTACAGTAGACACATATCTGATAATTACATGCATGGATAAGTGAGAAAAAAAAAGGTAGTGATTTGCTTTAGGTACATTTTCTTATTTTGTACATGCTAAGCAACTGTTAGGAATGTACGAGGTATGGTTGAAACTTTGGTATGAAGGAGTCAAGGCACTACATACTAAGCAATTGTTGGGAATGTACGAGGGATGGTCGAAACTTTGGTATGAAGGAGTCAAGGCACTACATACTAAGCAACTGTTGGGAATGTACGAGGGATGGTCGAAACTTTGGTATGAAGGAGCCAAGGCACTTACCTGAAAATTTGTGTGAACCATAGTCCTTCTCTGTGTGTTCCCTCAGGGAGAAAGACTAACGTCTGGTCAGGCAAAATATACTGGTCAAGACCCTCACCTTGTCCTTCCCGTAGTCCTCCCTAGAAACGGGCTGTTTTCATGGCTAACAAGGTGAGGGATCGACGTGATCCCCATAGTAGTGAGCAACACGCAGATGAAGCCAAGCATAGCACAACCGACTGGAGGACCCCGATCCACCTTCATCAGCACGCTCATGTGAGGAAAGCTACTGCAACGCGCCATTAATGTCCGCACAAAAGAGTAAAGAGTACTCATTGTGGGCATTCACAAACAACAACTATGTATTCAACCTGCAAGATGATACTCAACCTGCAAGATGATACACTTCTCCCATCTATTCTTCGCCTTCCTGATGCCCTGATTGTAGAGCTCTTCCGTCCGAGCGTGAAACCATGTTTCCCATTCAGTAATCAAGCCCTCGACGTCAGAAAAACTACATCCACAAAGTAGATTCTTCATGTTTGGGAACAGGATGACGTCACCAGGTGCCAAGTTCAGTTAGTCTGGTGGATGGGGCATGATTTCATACCCAAACATTTTTCTGGCATTCAGGACTTGATTACTGAACTTTAGACGTGGTTCCGTGCCCCAGATGGAGGAGTTCTACAATCAGGGGATCGGGAACGTGAAGAATAGATGGAAGAAGTGTATTGGCTTGCAGGGCAAATACACGGAGGACTAAAGTTCCCACCCATTTCTAGGCAAGTGCCTTGACTCCTTCCTACTAAAGTGTAAAACTTGTTAATTATCCTTCATACTTCTAGTAGCTGTTACACATTGCAATAATAAATGCTTTCACGAGACCAACACATTCTGCAGTAAATGAGTTAAGAGGGCCGGGCATTGGACCGACTATCCCAAACTCTAGAAGATGGCATCAGCAGCAAGCGCCATGTCGGTTAGCATTGGTGAATTTCTACCTCCTCTTATTACATCTGTCAGTCGTTTATCAGTTCAGCTGTTGATCTTCTCCCATGCCATTCCTTCAAACTGTCCAATATTTTCTCTCTTTGTCCCTCTTTCCTGCGGTTCTGTTCGTTGTACCCATGGGGTCCAACCAGCATCTTCTCATGACATGCCTGAAAAAGGATGACGGCCGTGTCCTGATTTTTGCCATTAGCTGTTTTTGTGTCTGTGCCTCTTCTTGAACCACGTAATTATCTTTCTTTGGAGTCCCTGGAATTATCTACATTCTTCTGTAAAATCACATTTCCATTGCCTGCTAATTGTGCCTTGAATTTTTCATCCTGAAGTGCAAAACTTTTCAATAATCCCTTGAATATGCCAGGTATGCCTGTACTTAGAATCATAACACAAAAATACTCAGTAACTAACATCCTTTGTCTTAATCGATCTGTACTTCTACTGGGGCATAAGCACCTGTGCAAGTCCCATCTCTGGTGTGAGCTGGATGTAGCCAGGAGGAGGATTTCCTGCTTAGCAGGCTAGGCGTGAGCAGCTTATTACTCCACTATGGAGGGTGGTTAACTGATATGTCAGTCCATCTTAATAGACTCAAACACTAGAGCAAAGTAGACCTGCAGCCTGTTAGGCGCCATCAATGCTGCTCTTAATAAACCACTTAGCCATGACCAGTGTAATGCCATGTCACACAGTTAGTCGCCTCTTACAACATGCTCTCTATGGGGTAGTAGTGCTATTCTTGTCCCTATCATACACATAGACCGCGGCAAACCACTAACATCCTATTAGCTCAAAACTCGGCCCCATCAAACTCAAAATATTGGTGTGGCCATATTTGAACTTAGTAATGAAAGAAGGCCGACTACAACAAGATTAATGACAGGCCATGAGCCAAGGATTCAAGCCCCCAGGACGATCCAAATTCTGCTCGAAGGTCAACTCCAAATCTGTTGAGAGGATGACTGAAAATATACTGGAAGGACAACATTAGTGCATTCCAACAGAAACATAGAACTAGACTGGAACCAGACCAAGAGGAGGTAGCAGATAAAAAGATCTGACAGGCAAAACTATAAACCACAAGGTAGATAAGGTGTGGTCTCTTTGTCCCCTTTTCACCCCAGCCAGAGTATAAGTCCACAACTACAGTTAACCTTTAGAAAAACAACACCAAAGTACTTTGTGTAGCCGTTCAGTTGTGGTTTATGTAGCAATTTTTTTCCCACAATTACGTTGCCAGAATCTTGCACAACTCTCTTTAGTCACCTTTTACAACATGCATAGAGTTGCAGCTGTCCTATTCTTTCCTCCTCAGTTTAGAACACAGGAAACCACTAAGTAAGTAAGCATCAATATTCACATTTTGTATAGCCAGTACTCACCCTCTGTGATCTGAAACAGAATTTGGACAAATGTTGACTCTCTGTCTCCAATCACATCTGGTATTAGAAGCTGGAACAAAACAAAAAAGAAGATGAAGAATATGGAATGTGTTCCTTCATGTTTAATATTCATAACTATATTCCACTAGAAATAAGTACGAAAATTAAAATGGCTGCATACTTCTTCTTACGCTGTCAGACGTCAACTTGAATTTGTTCGAAGAAAGCAGCAGTCATCCTGAGGCTGTCGACACTGCCATAGAGCTTGTCTAGTGTTGGCACTGGTGATGGCCACATGTGCTTTCTCTGGTCCTCGTATGTCAGGAAATTTTGCAGCAGATGTTCAGCGGTCATTTTCCCTGTACCACAGGTGCATTCATCAGTAGCACCTATCTTCAGTTTATTGAATAGATGATACCTCAGTCTGTTGTGGCCTGTGCGGAGTCTGAAGACCACGACCTGCTCTCTTCTGTTCAACTGGTAATAGGCATCTTTTTTAGTGTAGCCAGTATGCTCTGTTTCCCATTTGGCCATGTATCTGGTCCTAATAAACCTTTTGGACTCTTCGTAGGCCACACTAGAATCTGGTTGTGGTAACCTTGCACCTTCTTTTGCCAGTCTCTCTGCCTCCTCGTTGCCTTGAATGTTACAGTGGGATGGAACCCACTGTACTACTACTCTTTTTGGTGTGGACTGCTGGCATAGTTGACAGAGTACTGCTCTTAAATCATTAAGTTGGCTGCATACTACTCTAACTATGTACCAGTTTTGACTAATGGATGTGAGCCATGGCCAACGACAAGAACCCAGAAAAGCCAGCTGCACTCGTCATAAATGAGATATCTAAGGAAAGTGATCCAAGTAACAAGAAGAGACAAGGTCCGCAATCAGACAATCGATCCCTTGTGGACTCAAGTGGAGCAATCTCAAATTCGGTCATTTTGGTTACTCTCTGAATGCGTACGATGAAGAAGAAGAAGAAATTCTGTCATTTGGGAGAGAGCAATATTTGAAAAATAGAAATGCAAAGCAACCTACGGGTTATAATAGATCATACGGGTAAGATGAGTGAGCAAGTTCAGGTAGCAGTGAAAAAGGCAAATGCAGTGTCAGGTATGATAAGACAAATACTAAACATAGACGCAAGGAAGTGAAAGTCCAACTGTATAAAGCATTAGACCTAAATTGGAGTGCTGTGTTAAGATATGGATTCCTTATTATAGAGGGGATATAAACACGCTGGAAAGGATACAAAGAAGAGCGACAAAGATGATAAAGAGATTTCAGAATGATAGTTATGAGGAAAAACTCACAAAAACCAGCCTACAATGTCTAAAAAAGGATAAAAATTTGAGGTGATTTAATACAGATTTATAAGATAATCAACGGAAAGGATAAGTTAGACTATAACAAGTTTTTTAAAGTACAGCCGGCTACAAGAACAAGCGGTTATGGCTACAAGTTAATTAAAGAAAGGTCCAGATTAGATAGGAAATAATTATTTTTCCCGAGTGGTGAATGCTTGAAATGCATTACCACAGGAAATAGTGGAGGCAGGGTCAATTAATTCATACAAGAATAGATTGGACGCAAATAGTTTTTAGATCAAGTAAAGTATAGATCAAGTGAAGTCAAAGAAACTGGTTATATACAGACTCTGCAGTCTCCTAAACCAGTATAAAGACGCTAAGTATGTCTGCTGAAGAATGAAAGAAGATTGGTACCACGTGTTTGTTAGTTGTTTAGTGTATAAAAAGTGTCCCATTTATCTCGTTTCAGAGTAAGAAGTAGTTTACCTGCAAGTTTTTTTAATATTTCAGTTCTGCATAACGATAAGACTGTCCCAATAATGATTAAACTGTCACAATAATAATAAGACTGTTAGAGTGGGGCCAAAGATGCAGCAGTGAATGAGCTGACATCAGCCAGTGAGACATAGCTGATTGCTTGCATCAGGATCAGTGACCCAAAACTAGTCAAATCCTTATTCCGCTTCCCAGTGGCAGCCCTGGAGACAGACTGCAACAGTGCAACCTGGCCATGGGATTAGGGACAAAATTGGATGGCGAACGCCACCACAAAAATGCAATGTTGAAATCGGATGTGTCAGCCAAAAAGAACACGATACTGCAACTTTGCTGTAAACCACGACATGACATCACAAATATCCTTTTCTGGATGAACTCTGAAGAAGAAACTGCCAGAACTTTCACGGAACTAAAAGCAGTAGTGAAGGGTAGTGTTACAGTGGATTCCATCACACTGCGGCATACTAGAAAACTTGAGTGCAGACAACATAGAGACAGAGCAGCATGGGATTTTTTTTTTAAAACAATCATTTTCCAAGAAAAAAAGACCGTTATCCAAATGTAAGGAAAGTTGACCAATCGAGATACAACTATCAATACTTTGATAGAGCGGAGCAGGTGATCCTGTCCCATATGAGACCGGGAAATGACAGATTGAATAGCCTCTTACATAGATCAAAACTAGCCCCATCACATATTTATATGTGTGCATAAG
This sequence comes from Ariolimax columbianus, assembly GCA_036924085.1. Classification (NCBI taxonomy): domain Eukaryota; kingdom Metazoa; phylum Mollusca; class Gastropoda; order Stylommatophora; family Arionidae; genus Ariolimax; species Ariolimax columbianus. The sequence goes on from JAVGWX010000019.1 coordinate 28,145,101, forward strand.
CAGCATAGCTAGCCAAATATATCAAACAAGACTGCTAAATGCTTAGGCAACCACCCAATGGGCCCGGTTTCACAAGACATACCTTCACATAAACATATAAAGCTGTTAAGGAGTCCTGAAGATGTCTTCATCACAGCAACCGTTATCCAGAGAACTGGATTTCGCATTCAGACATAATTTTTTTTTAAATATACAAACTGAGTAAAGATTTGTTAGGAGTTAAATTTCATAGAATGCACACACAACATTAACTGATGTATTTTATTCTTTACACTGGAGTGGCCTCTCCTACATTATTGTCCCCAGCAGAACCTTACTGAGACAGCTGTGGGGCGGGACCGAGTACCCAGCGGTATAACTGGGCGAGCAGATTGGGCTCATTAGCCTTCGTTGGCAGGCAATCTAAGAGAAGGTAAACTCTGACTCTAAACCTGGGTAGACGAAACTCGTTAGCCTGTTCGGGCAGTTCGTCTAGGAGAGGGGGAACTATGATTTCAAACCTACAAGTGCCAGGGAGTGCTGGCTAGTTCTGGGACGATGAGAGTACCATTGGATGCCCGGAGTAGCTAACATCCATGGGCAATGACTCCACTGTCTTGTAGAAACCTCAGGAGAGGGTAGGGCTACGGGAGTAAATCCAGAGTGGTTTCAAATTTGTAAACTCATTCTTGCAGCTCAGCTGGTGCCAAATTGTCAAACTTTGCATTCTTTTGGATTACACCAGTGAGACCAGAAGGGGGGTTCCTGCAGTTTGGGCAGCCGAGGGTCTCCATATTCAGTGCCCAGGAGATACTCACAGTGCGCAAAGCAAATGGTCTACAGATGATGATGCTGATCACTGGTGTCATAAATGTAAATGAACTGGCAGCAGTCAATGACTCATAGATGACTAACCACGGCTGACCAAGATCCTATTCCGCCTTTAAACAAGGTGCACAAGTGTAGCCTGGCAAAGAGAATAGGGATCACAGTGGGAAGGCAAACCCTGTACACACAAAAAACCAGCTGAAACTGTACGTGAGTCCAAAAGGTGCAGATATACTCAAAAATGAAGACTTTACATACACATGACAGTTTAACTTTAAACTGGCTGTCTCCTTCCAAGATTCCAATTGTTAATGATCCATTCCTCTCTCCAACAGCAATGTAACCTCCAGCAAGGATGGCAATATCATCTATTGTGCTTTCTGTAATGATACAAAAATAAAATTAAGCATGAATCAGTCAAAGTTTGACATGTATGCTGGAAACATACATCAAAATCCTACTAAATTAAGATTAGCTTTCAGTTAATCAAAACCTTTTCAGTTACCAATGAGCATAGGCCTTCAACAAATACATACTGTTGTTGTTACGGATCCAGCAGCATCCAAGCTCTCGTCCTTTGACTTCTGCACATGCTTATCAGCTGTTGTCGTGCTATACAAAGTATTCCATATATCTGACCTCGGAGGAAGAAACATTTTCCCAACACTGTTGAGCGCCGAGCACTAAAAGACACGATGATCAACGATTTCATATGGGGTGTGCACACAGGTGGCACTCAAGAGTATGTTATGATTGGAAACTGTGCTCTGATCCCTCCTTGTGAATTGATTTACACTGTCATTTGGATTGGGGCTTGCCATGTCTGTAGACCTCTCTGTTTTCCATGGCCCATCTGTTCAGCCAAGTTTCTTTGTTTGCTGTTCTTATGCGCTGTTTGTAAAGTTAATGCTGTGTGTGGCTGTTGTTGTCTTGATCCCTTCTTTGCTAGTCTATCTTCCTTGTCATTTACAGTTGTTTGGGTGTCCATGGATCCACTGCAGAAATATTTTGACAGCATGGGAAGTGATAATGTGGTGAATATTTAGAGATATTTGGATAAGCCAGGTCTACAATGACCAGCAACTTCTAATGCTTGAAGAGCTGATATTGAATCAGAAACAGTGTTTTGGGCAGTGATTTTAGCTTTGTAGTTGGAACAAACCTCCCAGCAAGCAACAGACAGCTCATTAGAGGATCCGTCTGGATATTCTACATAAATGTATAACCTGCTTTGTTGGTGGCTTTAAATGCAGACCAATCAGTACATACATGTATCCATACATAGAGGGAGGCATCAATAGTTCTTTAAGCTGCTCGCATGAGAGTACTTGGATCTGAAATTTTGGTTGTATCATCTATTAATTTTGTTAGTGTTTCTGGTGTTTTAAGGAATGCTTGTGGACTTATATCTTTTAATACTCTCTGTAACTCTCATCTTCTTTCTGGGAGATAGTATCTGTCTTTGATTTCATTAACATGGTGAAGTACAGAATTTTGTTTAACTTCGCTCATAAGCTTCCATAACTGCTTTACCCCTGATTAGCCTTCAATCAATCAAAACCTTTTCAGTTTCCAGTGAGCATAGGTCTTCAACAAATACACACTAAGACCACCTATTCTGGCCAATTTGTCCAGTTCTGACCACGTCTTTTCAGATATCATAATGCCAGAAGATGGACAACGAAGTGCGATCAAAATGCTAAGCAGTGCATGAGCTGTATCGGCCAGCGACACAGAGCTGTCAAGACCCCTTTCCGCCTCCATATGGTGATCCTGGATAATAGGGCAGACTGACTAAGTAGAAGGGATAGAAGCGGGAAGGCTAACCCAGTACTAAAAATTGTAATACTGAAGTCGAATGTGTTGGACTGAAAGGTGCAAATATTTAAGCTAAGTTGTAAACAACAACACAATGCATTTCCTTCTCTAGACTACATTCTGCTACTTGCAAAGCTCTTTTCAGGGCTTGGAAGCTGGAGTTTGAGAATGACGAAGAAGTAAAACGATGTCTCTAACAATTTATTTTTAAATATATATTCTGAATAAGATTCGTCACCCAACTGACAAATGAAAACTTACTGAAGTTTACACTGCATACATCTTGTTCATATATTGTCACAAGAAGATTATCAACAGCAATAGCACTGAACTGCTCTCCAGCTACAGCTGACACAATACTGGGCCTCTTGTAAACCTAAAACGAAAGCCAACAGAGAAATTGAATTAAAAATAGAACAGAAACAAATAATCAAAACAAATTAAGCAAAATATATTGCTAGGGTTGGCTTGGCTTCATTCGTTCTCAATCTTCCACTACCAAACCATGAAAGGGCTCATTTGCATCTTTCGGTCCAACACACCCGACTTCGGGAAGCATTTTTTTAAGTATCGGGTTAGCATTCCCTCTTCGATCCCTTCTCCTTAGCCAGTCTGCTCTGTTGCAGCATGTTATCCAGTCCAGGATCACCACGTGGAGGTCTAGAAGGGTATTGGCAACTCTGGTTCGCTGGCCCTGACGTTAGCAGTCAGCTATGAGTCGCTGCAGCTCATGCGCTGCTCAGCCTATTACTAGGGTTAAATGAACGAATTTTAAAGGATTCAGTTTTTTTAATTTATGGCAATAGTGGAAAATAATTTATTAGTTGGGACAATATGGAATAGTATTGAGACGTGTATTATGGTGTGCACCGATTAATAGACAGAAAATTTATTGATTAATCGGTGTCGTCTTGTTGGCCAATTAATTGGTTTTGATAATCTGTCATTCTTTTTTTATCACTATTGTTCAGCCCATATGTTATAGAAAAAACAATGGATGACAGAGAAATTTGAAAAAAGTATTGGATTCAACATGTAAAAATACAAAAGAAATATATTATTTCCTAGGGTACTTCTTTTTCTTCTTCTTCTGCATACGCAGTCAGACAGTAACCATTATTTTTTCGAAAAAAGCGGCGGTCATCCTGAGGCTCTCGCCACTGCCATAGAGCTTGTCTTGCAGTTCCACTGGTAATGGCCACATCTGCTCTCTCTGATCCTCGTATGTCGGGCAGTTCTGCAGCAGATGTTCAGCGGTCATTTTACCAGTACCGCACGGGCATTCGTCGGTACACCCTATCTTCAATTTGTTGAATAGGTGGTACCTCAGTCTGTTGTGGCCAGTGCGAAGTCTGAAGACAACGACCTGCTCTCTTCGGTTCAACTGGTAATAGGCATCGTTTATGGTGTAACCAGTATGTTCGGTTTCCCATTTGTTCATGTATCTGGCTTTGATAAGCCGTTTTGACTCTTCGTACGTCATACTGGTATCTGTTTGTGGTAGTCTTGCACCTTCTTTTGCCAGTCTGTCTGCCTCCTCGTTGCCTTGGATGTTGCAGTGTGACGGAACCCACTGTACCACTACCCTTTTTGGTGCGGACTGCTGGCACAGTTTGCAGAGTGCTGCTCTTAAGTCATTGAGCTCGGTGTTTTTCTGGCTTTTTAGCGCTGTGACTACGGCGAGAGCATCTGTCATCTGACTATATGGCTCTCATTTTCACTGTGTGTCACCATTTCTTCCACTGCCGCCCTCAGTGCCTCTGCCTCCGCTCTGAAATTGCTTGTGTACTTACCAGTAGCGAGTGACAGTGTTATTTGTCTGCCATTTGGTAGGTTCAGGAATGCTCCTGCCCCTCCGTTCTGTGTAGTCTTTGTTACAGAACCGTCGGTGTATGCATGGGTCCAGTCCATGCTTGGGTAGCTTTTCGTTATGAAGCTTAGGGTAGTATCTCTCCTTTCTTTTTCAGTCTGGCAGTTTTTGTTTGCAATACCTGGTATATTTTCTACCACCTCTGGAAATTTATCCTGTCTCCAGGTAGGTTTTCGTACAGTAGTGATGGGTTTTGGTGTTGTTAGTGCGTTTATGGGATCTTCGTGCATCTTTGCTTTGGCTATTTCTGCAAAGTTTCTCCGCTTTAGTTTCCCATTTCCCAAATTGTTTAGTTTCTGGTGCATTGGATGGTCAGTCAGTCTTCGGAGTTTCTCTGACTGCAGCTGGGCTCTGCAGTCTCTTCTATCGGTCATGGATTGCAGTTTTGTAATCTTTTCAAGTTCTACAATTGGCGTTGACTTCATGCCACCTGTTATAATTCTCATGGCTTGGTTTTGAAGTTTGCTAACTTTATCGAAGTTCGCCTTCGCTGCTGTTGTCCATGCCGCAATGCCATACTCGAGAACTGGTCTCACTCTTCCAGTATACAGTTTCTTTAGTATGCCTTCGTCTGCTCCCCAGCTTGTGCCAGCAAGTTTCCTCATGATTGCCATTCTTTCTCTGGCTTTCATTCGGTTTCTCTCAATCTGACTTTTCCATGTCATGCGCCGATCAAATGTGACTCCCAGATAGGTTGGGTTGTCGTTTGGCTGCAGGAATTTGCCATTTAGACTTAATTTGGTACTTTGGGGTTTTAATGAAAGCGAGAATATTGTGCATGTGGTTTTCTCCTCGTTTATTTTGACCAGCCATGAGTTCGCCCACTCTTCCAGCGATGTTAGGGCCGTCTGCATCCGATTTCTTGCTATGGTGAGATTCTTTTCAGAGGTCCACATAGCCAGATCGTCTGCAAACATTGAGCTATGGACTCTTCTTGGTATGTTCTCTGTAATATCGTTTATATATACCAGGAAGAGTGTGGGTGACAATACTCCCCCTTGGGGTACTCCCTGCTCGAGTGTCACCTTTTTGCTCATCTGCCCTTGTACTTGAACTCTGGCCGTTCTTTGTTTGAGGTAGTGGTTGATCCACTTGTACATCTTCCCACCGACATCACTTCTTCTTAGCTTGACTCTAAGTCCATCCTTCCAGACTTTGTCAAATGCCTTTTCCAGATCCACCCAAACAGCTACTGTGTGTTTCTGTGCCTGGTAGGCATCTTCTATCTCCTGGGCTATGAGGATGACCTGGTCCTCAGTGGATCTGTGCTGTCTGAAGCCGGCTTGCTGTGGAATTAGTATTCGTTTTTCTTCCAGATGCCACATCAGTCTGGTGTTTATCATCCGTTCCATCAGCTTGCCGACACAGCTCAGTAGGCTGATGGGCCTGTATCCATTTGGATCTGTTTTAGGTACTGGTACCAGTATTGCGTCTTTCCATGCCTGGGGTACAATACCCCTTTTCCAGCTTTGGTTCAGGACTGATAGTAATTTCCTCTTCGCTGTTTGGCCCAGCCCCATCAGCATTTCGTTTGTGATCCCGTCTTTTCCGGGAGATTTCCTTTTCTTTAGTGTTCTCATAGCCTCTTCCATTTCGCGCATTGTTAGTTTGGCCATCATGTGCTCTTCAGGAGCCGTATTTATGTTTTCGTGTCCCTTTAGCTCTTCGCTAATGTCTGTATGCTTATCTGCATGGACCTCGATGTGGTTTGCTCTGGCATAGTGATCGACAAAGGCGTTAGCGGCTTTCTTACCTGTGATCAAGTTCTCGCCCTGCTTGATAGTAATTTGTTTATTTGACGGGGTTTCGTCGTTCATGGCTCTGACTAGCTTCCATAGCTTGTTCCCGTCTTTGTCCAGGTTTAGACTTTCCGTTTTATTTTTCCAGCTTTCTCTTGCTGTTTGCCTGAGAGTGTGTTTGTACTTCGCCGCGGCGGCTTTGAGGGCGATGTTTGCCTCCATGGATTTTTCTCGCTCTGCCATGTTCCTAGCATTTGTTACTGCATCTTCCACTTTCTGCAACTCATCATTCCAGTAGGGCTTATAGTTTTTCCTAGCTCCTCTTGGGATGGTTTCAGTGGCGGCTTGCATTATTGCCTTGCTTAGGCTCTCTACCATGGGCTTCATTTTTGAGTGTCGTGTGTTGATGGTTTCACACAGCCCATCTGTCAGGATTGCAAATCTGTCCCAGTCGGCTCGTTTGTAATTCCAACGTGGGAGCGGTTTTGTTTCCTGTGGGCCTACTTCCATGTCAATGGTTAGTCTGATCGGCCTGTGGTCGCTACCTGCCAGTTGGTTTAGCACCTGGCGGTCTATTTTATGGTGTATGTCCTGTGTGGAGAAGGCCAAATCTGGAGTCGAGGTGGTATGCCATGTTCTTGAATAGAAGCTAGGGCTATCCTCCGGCCTATTGATTAGGGAGAGATTTGCATCTATCTCCCAATCTTCCACTTCGTCACCTCTGCTGTCTGTGTCAGAGTATCCCCATCTCTCCGAGTGGCTGTTGAAATCTCCAACTACTATGCAGTTGGAGTCTCTGACCTCCATACTCGAGAGCGATAGGTCTCTATTTGGTGGTCCGTACAGATTGAAAATGCGGAGCTTCGTCTCTTGGGCCATTATGTCAACTCCTACAATGTCTGCTTGTCCGGTGTGATTGACAGATACCGCGCTACTCGATATTCCTAGGGTACACAATCTAAAGTTACAAATGAAAGTTTATGGGAACGAACATGACGAGGAAAAATAGGACAGAAAATCTTGGCAAGAAAGTTGCACTAGATAGGCCACAGACTGCGAAAGTCTCAAATCAGCATCATTAAACAATCTCTGTTATGGAACCAACACAGAAAAAGAGGCACAGGAAGCCCAAAGAACACACTGAAAAGAGACCTATAGACTGATACAAGAAAAACAGGGAGAAGTTGAAAAAAACTTGAGAAAATAGCACAGGACAAGTCTGCTTGGAGAAGGTTGGTTGATGGTCTCTGCACCCCAAATGGTTAAAGGCGAAGAAGAAAGCACGACAGACTATCTAGATAAAACAATAACAATGCTAAATTGTTTTTACTTAGTCACTCCTCTTCTAACCGAGGTGTAAAGTTTTGCTAGAAAGATCGCCAATCCGTCATCTTTCCCCTAGCCTGATTTCAGCTAAGTACACGCTCTCTCGGAGACTGTCGTATGATGTCTTCCCTGCGTACTTTAAGACATCCTGGGGTCTGTATCCCTTACTCTTGGCCCCCTATGACTGCTGTGATATCTGGTCTTCTCTCATTCTACAGACATGGTCAAACGACCAGCTGAGACTGTTCTGCTCAGGGCTGGGCTTCAAGATCTGATGTATTGTCGGGTTATGGATCTTTTCCCTTCTTGTCACTTGGACCACCATTCCTAAGTACCTATTTCTGAGGACTGTATCTGGCATTTTGTGGTTGTGATCATTGCTTGTGACTCATATCAATATGTACTATCAGGACAGGCACATATGAGGATTGGTATACCTTCATCTTTGTTGTCTTGCTTATTTCTCTTTTGTTGAGGAATCCTGATTATCGCATAGAAGAGTCTACCAGTTGCAACCAGCTCTTCTTTGATGCCTCCCTTATGGTCTATTACCACTTCGAGGTATTTAAATTACCTGTCCCAGTTTTCTCAGGTTATCTGATGTTTTTTTCTCCTCTATCCTGACCACCATGGTTTTAGCTTTGGAGCTGCTGCTGGAAATTTCTTTCCTTCCCAATCTTTTTCTCCTGACTTGAAAGTTGGTCTGGAGTTGTTCGTTTGACTTGATCATCAAGACCACGTCATCTCCAAATGCCAACTCTGATATATAATTAGTTTCACCTTCCCATACCCCAATTGGTCAACACATAGTCTACTTTATTTATCCTTTCCTTGCATGATTTAATGTTGTCAGCATACCCACTTTAGGGGGTATATCACTGTGTATGAGGAGTGGCTAAGTCTAGACTTTGACTTTAAGTTGGAGAGTTCAGTGTGCCAATCCAAGAATCAATCTCACAATCTGAACTGACGGTATATTTGGTGCAAGAATAATTTAATAAAGGATAAAGTCAACTACACCAATGCCAGGGACAACTTCTTCTTCATCGATCAACTGATGCTATGATTCTAGTCCGGTGAGGTTCACGAAGGAGACTGCGTTTCAGGTATTCGCCGGTCCCCCCATTTTGAGCATGGTCGCTCCCCCAGGCCAGACTCACTCTCTTTTATCTACATAGGTAGGGCATTCTTGCAGAATATGTTCTGGAGTTTGCTTGGGTGCTCCACAATCACATGTGGCAGTGTCTCTGAGACCCATTCTGTGGAGGTGGGCCTTGAATCTACAATGTCCCATACAGAGTCTGAAGAACCTTGTCTGCCCATCTCTGCCAAGTTTGACTATGCTGTCATTTTCTAGCTTGTATTCATTGTGCTGGTCTCTCCATTATGTCCTCATGGATCGTTTGATGAGTGCCTTTGCTTCTTTATAGCTATGTGGTCGTAGTGTGGATGAGGAATCTGCGTGCAGCCACTTCCAGCTTTTGCAAGCTCATCTACTTTCTCGTTTCTAGGGATCCAACAGTGGGCCAGAATCCACTGCAGGACTAAATCTGTTTTTTTTTAGACAGCTATCCAGTTCCTATGTTGTATTTTATTTCATGTGAGGGTCTATCTTGTTTGGGGTTTGAGATGGATTGGAGTACACTGACACTCATGGAATTACCGTTTTCCTTGTAGTTATGTTTTGGCTGATACGAATCTGAGTTGCTGCATGAACAGCTCTTGCTTCAGCTCTGAAATTGGTACAGTACAGATCTCTCATGCTGGTATGGAGTGATTTTTTCTATGTTGCCATATTTGATACCAGGGACAACTTAAAATTACATTTTAAATTTAAGAGGATGAAATTGTAACAATAAAAGTAAAATAAACTACAATAACAAAGTGACCAGTACCAAAAGTGAACACTAAGTTAGTACTGGGACAACTGCCCAAATAGAACAACACTATAAACTACAACAGTCACAACACAACCACAACAAACTGACAACATTTGAACATTATTTAAATAACGATATCAGTCCACATTGCCCACATCAACATAACGATTTGATTACTTGGTTTTCTAACAGTGACACCAATTTAGCTATTGTTTCGGCACCACATGTCGTTGTCTCGCCAAAATACAGCTCCCATTTTGCTTCCATTATCCGTCGGATAACAATATTAATCACTCCAGGAATATAGAAGAAAATCAATCAGAAGAGTGAAGAGATAATGTTAGTAAACTTTTTCACGTCAGAATTCGCGCTGAACCAACATAGCCAGATTTTTGGTCAATTCATACCTTCAGAAACCTTTCAAATAAACAAAATACATTCATCTTGAATGTAAAACTTGTTTTTATATTTGTCAGAATTAGGTATGTATAATATTAAAATAAAATATTGTGCATGTTGTTCAAATACGTTTTACCGCCATCTGTGTCAAGTTTTAAAAAAAAAAGAAATGAACGTGCGACCTGGTAGCTACCCAAAGTCGATATTGTGGAGAATAAACATGCCGCAACAGGTGAAAGGTGGGCGGAGGATGCAGATCTCTCTTCCTTCTTATCTTACACTCTGTTTCATTTTACTCTGTCCAACAATCACACTCTTTCACAAGCATCCTCAGTATGAGGCCCTTCCATTGCATTTCGGTTGGGTTGCCCTCTGAGAGCGCCCTAACTAGCATAATAGGTTTTGATATCACTCAAAAATCTTCTGCCTGGAGTGAAAAGTGGCGTACCTTCGCCAGTAGATCACAGACAGTCAAATACTTTACAACAACAACAAAGATGGGCAGAACAGCTATAAATTTGTATTCACTTTGGAGGGGATGAACATATGAGAGGAGTCGGTCTATCATATATATCAGATGCCATCTCCGCATCGAAGGTCGGCTGCAATGTATCTCCAGTGTACTCTATTGCCGTATTTATGCAATTTGAGAGGTTTTTCCAGTCCATCTCCTGATGTTATCCACCCACTTAAAGCGTTGCCCGGCTCTTGGACGACTGCCTTTCACCCTACCCACCAGTGTGGTATGCGACAAGAAGGTATGTCTTATTTTGTTAATGACCAAAATAACGTAACTGTCTAACCCTGATTTCGGTCATTAATTCTCTTTTCACCCACAACTTTTCCAATACCTCCAAATTTGTTTTCTTCTCTGTCCAAGAAATGCGACCTAATCTTCTATATATCACCCATTTCGAAGGCTTCAATCCTCTTTTGCAACTTGTTATTCATTGCCCATATTTCTGCACCATAAAGTAGTGACGAGTATACATAACAACTGACAATTTTCATTTTAAAATTCTGATTTATCTTTTTGGATGTCAGTATGTGTCGTATGTTGTCTAATACCATCTTGGCCGTACCTATTCTCTTTCTGATTTCTTTTTCACAGCTGCCTTCTTTATTATATGACCTAGATCGGAGAAACTCTGTACCTATTCAAGTAGTTGATCTTTTATTTTTATCTGCATACATGGTTTCTTGTCACTTTTCCAAATTATCATAGTCTTTGTTTTCTTTATGTTTATGTATAATCCAAACTCTTGACTTATTGTGTATATTGTTGTCACAAGCTCCTGTAATTCTTGATCACTTTTTGCCATCAAAACTGTTTCATCCGCATTTTTTAGATTGTTCCTTGACACTCCTCAAATGACAAGTCCTGGCATCCCCTCTATCTGTTTGAATATTTGTTCTGTGTAGATATTAAAAAGACAAGGGGATATTACACATCCCTGTCTCACTCCTCTTTTTACATCTATACTTGGAGAACATAACTGTCCTGATTTTACTGTACCAGTTTGATCCCAGTACAGATCACGTAGCAGTCTGATGTCTTTACCATCTAGATCTATTTCTTGGAGACATTTAATTAATGTGTCATGCTAGACTCTGTCAAAAGCCTTCTGGTAATAAAGCAAATAAAAATGTCATTTTGTGTTTCTATATATTTTTCTGTCAAAGTTCGCAAAGAGAAAATTACTTCCCTTGTACCATTAAACTTTCGAAAAATGTGTCGGTACTAGACATATAATGACATAATGTTGCTAATAAAGATCAGGGCAAAACCTTTCAATATATCCATCCTTCAAACTTATGCTACAATCTGTGACTAGAGCGAAAAAGATATAAAGGTGTATTTCGAAGGCTTTATCGACAACTTAAGAACAGTCAAATCTACTGATTTACTGTTAGTTCCGCCGAAGACGGATGTGTCGGACCGAAATGTGCAAATATCGCAGCCAAGCTGTAAACTAGCGACACAACGCATTTCCTTCTCCGGACTACATCCTGCTACTTGCGAAGCCCTGTTCAGTGCTTGGTAGCGGGAGATTGAGAACGAACACAAAAGAAGACGAGAAAAACTGTTTGTTGCCGGAGACATGAGCGCCAATGTAGAAAAGGGAGCCTATAAGAATATTGTTGGAGAGTATGGGCTGTTGGAAAAGAAACGAAAGAAGAGATAGATTGATACAATTATGTGAATAAAACAAGTTTTGTATATGCAATACATTTTTGTTTAACACCATTTTAGACAATTGTATACGTTGAAGAACCCATGAGATAGAACAAGAAATCAAATTTGACTTCCTTATGGTCCTAGACAGGTCAAAACATAATGTTAAGAATGCCATAACTTACCTGTTTGTATAAAACTATCCATGACCAAATGGGAAACCGAACATACTGGCTACACCAAAAACGATGCCTATTACCAGTTGAACAGAAGAGAGCAGGTCGTGGTCTTCAGACTTCGCACTGGCCACAATAGACTGAGGTACCACCTATTCAACAAATTGAAGATAGGTGGCACTGGCGAATGCCCGTGTGGTACAGGGAAAATGACCGCTGAACATTTGCTGCAAAACTGCCCGACATACGAGGATCAGAGAGAGCAGATGTGGCCACCACCAGTGGCAACACTAGACAAGCTCTATGGCAGTGTCGACAGCCTCAGGATGACGGCTGCTTTTTTCGAAAAAAATAAAGGTTGATGTCTGACTGCGTAAGATGAAGAAGAAGAAGAAGTATAAAACTACCTGTAAAGTTGGGGAGGAAGACTAACGTCTGGTCAGGCACACAACAAACTGATCAGACATGTTAGTCATTCTCAGGCAAAATATACTGACCAAGACCCCAAACTCGACTTCCTCGCAGTCCTCCCTGAAAACGAGCTGTTTTCGTGGCAGCTTGACTAACGGGGATCGACGTGATCCCTGCAGTAGTAAGCGACACGCAGATGAAGTCAAGCATAGCACAACCGCCTAGAGGACGCCGGTCCAGCTTCATCGATACGTCCAGGAAGATAGGAAAGCTACTACAATCCGCCACTGAACGTTCTTTCAGTACTGAAAGATGCAAATATCGCAGGTAGCCGTAAACTAATACACAACGTATTGCGTTCTCCGGACTACACCCTGCTACTTGCAAAGCCCTAATCAGGGATTAATAGCGGGAGTTTGAGAACGAATAAATTTGCGATATGCTTAGACAACCTTACAACCAGTCTTAGGACTGATCAACCAGAGGATAATGATGATTGAAATATAATTTCTTCTTCTTCAACATCATCATCCTCTACTTCTTCTTCTCTTCCTTCTTCTCCTTCTTTGTCTCCTTCCTCTTCTACTTTCATGTCTTCTTCTATCCCTGGAAATACTAATTGTTCCAACTTTTCATCATTTATCATTCGGGATTAGTTCTACCTTTTCTTCTCCTCCTTCTCCTACCTTTCTCTCCTTCCTCTGACTTTCGCGTCTTTTTCTACCTCTTCTTCTGATCCACGGACAGACTTGTTATTCCCTATTTTTCTCATGTATCATATTGTTGGAAATTGTTGCTACATTTTATTTTCAAGCCCAGAAAGCTACTCCACGCCCAGCAAGCAGACCTATAAGCCCGTGTAATTGGTGAATATAAAGCCCCTCTTGGTAAAATCAGTTAACAATTTGTGTCTCGGTCGTATTCTCCACCAAACTTGACGAGCTAATCTGAAGAAGAAAAACGACTTTTGCTTGAAGGCAAAGTGGGTAGAGACGCTAGACAAAGGGGAGATAACCGAATGGAAGGGAAGATAACCGAAAGGTAGGCGAGAAACATTAACTGTAGCAATAACAGATTGCGTTTTAATCGCCGGTCAAAGTGTTGTGACTAAAGTCAGGGTGAGACGCTCACGAAAGTTGTTGTTATTGGGGGCAGATATACCCATCCTGCCCAAGGGTACAGTCTTCCTTAAAGGCGATGAGTGTGTGACAGTACGGGATCAAAGGTGACAAAGTCCACGAATAGGTGACGATGTTTTCCTCCGAAAATGGACGTAAAATTGTTTCGGCTAGACTAACAGACATTGAAATCTCACACAGGTATTGTGGCCTCGGGTTTTGGTACGGGAACATTTTTATTACTTTACACTGTACGCGAAAATATTAGGACACGATATTTCAGAGTATACGCGGGTGATCCCACCGTGTCACCTCTTTAGACACGTTAATTATAATAAGTTTAGTCCGTGTACCATCTTCACATCGATGGTTAGCTGCAATGGATGGCTGACGTTTTCTGATTCTCGCCGTGCTGTACAATCTTTTGATGTAGTGCTTCAACACCATAGGTGTGTATATCGTACACTTTCAATCATCGTACAATCTGTCAGGCTTTTTCCTTGTCCATCTTTTGATGTAGTCCTCCAACACCATAGGTGTGTCTACCTACTTCTGGCACGTTCTATCATTGCACAATCTGTCAGGCTTTTTCCTTGTCCATCTTTTGATGTAGTCCTCCAACACCATAGGTGTGTCTACCTACTTCTGGCACGTTCTATCATTGCACAATCTGTCAGGCTTTTTCCTTGTCCATCTTTTGATGTAGTCCTCCAACACCATAGGTGTGTCTACCTACTTCTGGCACGTTCTATCATTGCACAATCTGTCAGGCTTTTTCCTTGTCCATCTTTTGATGTAGTCCTCCAACACCATAGGTGTGTCTACCTACTTCTGGCACGTTCTATCATTGCACAATCTGTCAGGCTTTTTCCTTGTCCATCTTTTGATGTAGTCCTCCAACACCATAGGTGTGTCTACCTACTTCTGGCACGTTCTATCATTGCACAATCTGTCAGGCTTTTTCCTTGTCCATCTTTTGATGTAGTCCTCCAACACCATAGGTGTGTCTACCTACTTCTGGCACGTTCTATCATTGCACAATCTGTCAGGCTTTTTCCTTGTCCATCTTTTGATGTAGTCCTCCAACACTATAGGTCTCTCTATCCAACTCTGGCACGTTCAATCTCCTTCTTTTTCTTGTTGTTGTTGCTCTCCTCTTTTTTTCTTCTTCATTTTCTTCCTCTCGTTCGCCATGCTTTTTCTTGTTACATATACACGTGATATACAGTTCTCTGGATAAAAGTTGCTATAATGGAATGTTCTTCAAGGCTTTCAAACAACTTTCTGTGGATATTGGTCTCCGTGGCCCAGTGCTCAGTACGCAATTGACTAAGCAGATAACAGGCTTGCAGGATATGTTCGGATGTCTGTGTTGCCCGCTCATACATGCACATTGGCGATGGAGCCGATTTTAGCCTGTGTAAATGGTTAATCAATCGGTTATGTCCCTTTCTCAAGCGGAACAGCATCACTTGTTCTGCTCGATCAAGACAGTGATAGTTGTCTACCGTTAGGTCAACTTTCCTTATAGCTTGGATAAGAGTCTTCTTGTCTTGGAAGATCATTGTTTGTTCGTTTTGTTCTTGTGTTACTCTCTCCTTTGCCAACCTGTTTGCGGTCTCATTTGACTTGGTATGACACAGTGTGATGGTATAAACTGGACAACGATGTTTAAAGAAGGACGCGAGTTAACGCAACAATATGCGCCTGGCCTGGTCTCGGAAGATCTTTCGTTAACTCACGTCCTTCTTTAAACATCGTTGTCTTGTTCTTCACTGTTGTCTTCGACACACTTTTGTCACCACACACTGCCTGCATTCTGCGATGAATGTCAACTGGTCGACATCCTTCGGCTGTTAGAAACCGAATCACCTCTCGCTGATCAACTCTGGACAGATTCCTTATCACATTCATCATTTGTTCAACGTTCTGCTGGAGAAACTATGAGTCGGGGGATAATGAAATTGTGCAAACTTGACGGTTGGTATGTGCTGTTAACACCAAAAGTGACGTCATCATGCGTATTGTATGTATGCTCACTTGTTGCAGTTTGGTCCAGTTTCATTTGAACACGTATATGCAAGCACATAAAAATAAAGTGGTTTTTAACATTTTACAAGGATGCAATATAATCCATATGAAGCGAGGACATACAACACCAAGATTACGGACACGAGGTCGACGACAGTGGCAATGGATAGAGGGGATCGCCTAATAACTTCAAAAGTTCAACTGTCAGCAGTACGTCTTCCACCTAGCATAAACCAAAAGTCTACGGATACCTTCTCTCTGCGACGCTACAAGGCCGGAGCAGTAGGGCAAAATAAGATTCATTTTACAGGTCTAACAACTTATAATTTCACCACAGTGAATAACCAACAACAGGTAATCGCAACATGCAGCAAGAATAATACACAACAGACCAATCACCTTTGTGTCAGTATATCAAGTTGCGAGTATACAAAGAGGGGCTGAAGGGAAGTGAATAGATGATTTAAAGCAAGAACAATACACAACAGACCAATCACCTTTGTGTCAGTATATCAAGTTGCGAGTATACAAAGAGGGGCTGAAGGGAAGTGAATAGATGATTTAAAGCAAGAACAATACACAACAGACCAATCACCTTTGTGTCAGTATATCAAGTTGCGAGTATACAAAGAGGGGCTGAAGGGAAGTGAATAGATGATTTAAAGCAAGAACAATACACAACAGACCAATCACCTTTGTGTCAGTATATCAAGTTGCGAGTATACAAAGAGGGGCTGAAGGGAAGTGAATAGATGATTTAAAGCAAGAACAATACACAACAGACCAATCACCTTTGTGTCAGTATATCAAGTTGCGAGTATACAAAGAGGGGCTGAAGGGAAGTGAATAGATGATTTAAAGCAAGAACAATACACAACAGACCAATCACCTTTGTGTCAGTATATCAAGTTGCGAGTATACAAAGAGGGGCTGAAGGGAAGTGAATAGATGATTTAAAGCAAGAACAATACACAACAGACCAATCACCTTTGTGTCAGTATATCAAGTTGCGAGTATACAAAGAGGGGCTGAAGGGAAGTGAATAGATGATTTAAAGCAAGAACAATGGTAATTGTTTGCTTGGATCCCCGCCAGAATCAATACGCGTCTATGGGGAATAATCGGTAGAGACTAGCAAGACATGGTGAGGAACGAAGATATACGGGAAAAGAGCCAGCAACACTGAGTGGAGCAACAAATCAAACGTAAGAAATGGGGTTGGATAGGACACACAATAGTGAAAGTACCATTAAACGTGGCCAGACAGGTCCTGACATGGAATTCACAGGCAAAGAGGAAGAGTGGTAGACTAAGATACCCATAGAGAAGAGACTGAAAATGAAGTTCGGTTCCTGGATATCAGCTGGAGAAAGGCATAAAGGGCCACCCATATCGAATTTACTGAAGGAGGGTTGTCAATGGCTTATTCCCCGACATGATAACGAGTATTGATGATGATGATGAGAGTTAGTTATCTTGCAGCCTATGACGTTACGCGACGTGGGAAGCTTAAGTGGTCTGTCCTGTGCAAAGTGCGTTTCTTCGGTCAATGTGAGCCTGCGTTGTTGCACAATAACTCTAGTAGCATTTACCCACCTGCCTCGCAGCTACCTTCTTGCCCAGTAGCCAGATCTACCAGCGTTGTAAGCTATCAATGGAAGTTGGTGAGGGTGCATTCCCATGAGATACGCAAAGAGAAGAGACTGAAAAAGAAATTCGTTTTCTGGCTCTCAACTGGAGAGAGGTAGAAAGAGTCGCTCATACCAAATTGCCGGAGGAGGGTTGTCAATGGCTTATGCCCCAAAAGGAGCATATTGAGAATCACTGCTATATTATTGTTGACTAAAATGTAATGAAAACAAGCAAAGTTCATTGCACATGTACAAAGTAAGGAGCGCCAGCACAATCTTGTGGCAGCGTGAAAGATGGAGGTAAAGATACAGACGAAAACGTCAAAAGCGCCCACAGCTCTCTGACTAAAAAATATGTTCTAATATCTAATCGGGGCAGAAAGAAGAAACTAAAAATCCTTCCCAGCAAAATCGATAAATAATTTACCTCACTTTGAATCTTACCGAAGCCGATAATATTAACATGATTTAGAATAGGGACATCGCAGTCGATGTAACAATTCACAAATTAAAAAGAGAGTTTGTCCCATAGTAGTTACAATATTGTCGGGGAATGAAGTTGTTAGAGACTTCAGTATAATAAGTCAATGTTTGTTCCATACTAGCTACACTACTGTCGGGGAATGAAGCTATTAGAGACTTTAGTATAATAAGTCAATGTTTGTTCCATACTAGCTACACTACTGTCGGGGATTGAAGTTTTTAGAGACTTTAGTATAATAAGTCAATGTTTGTTCCATAGTAGTTACACTACTGTCGGAGAATGAATTTGTTAGAGACTTTATTATAATAAGTCAATGTTTGTTTCATAGTAGTTACACTACTGTCGGAGAATGAATTTGTTAGAGACTTGAAGTATACTAAGCAACAGCTTGTATCAGGTAGAGTGACCAGTTCCTTTCCTCGCTTCCTTCTCCTTTCCTAGTCGCATGCCAGGTACCCATTTACAGCTGGATCGACTGGAGTGTGATGGTCGTTTAGGTCTGCCCTGTACCATTTTCCGTGAGAAGCGAGTGCTCTTCCACTACACAAAGCAGATCATCTAAATCAGGCTTTGGTTAAGCTATAAGGGGAACCAGACAGGATTGAGCAGGCGTGTGTTTGTGTGTGTGAGTGTATATATGTATGTGTGTGTGGGTGTCTGTGTGTGTGCAGTCAGTTAGCTATGGGAACTATCAGCATCCACACCCTTCGTCATTAGACAAAGGAGACAGCTCCTTTTCGTCTGTCTGGTATGCAGACCATTGAAATCAAATGCAAACCTAATGCGGTCAATTCCGGAAGATAAGTTTCATAAGACGTGCATCTAAAATCCTATTGAAGATAATCAAGTTGAGAATTGATGAAAAGATAGAGGAAATACTGCAAGATAACCAGTTTGTATTTCGCAAGGCAAGAGGTACACGGGATGCCACATGAGCATTGCTGTTTCTCCCAGAATGAATGATCGATCAAGGACAACCACTATTTATTTGCTCTATTGATTACGAGAAAGTTTTTGACCGAGTCCCCTGGAGAAAACATTTTCAGATCCTGCAACAAATAGGTAAAGAAAGAACAGTCATCAAGTTAATCCAGAACCTGTATGAAAATCAAGAGGCGATTATTTCAATCACAGAAGGTCTCGTTGATCTGTTTCCATAAGACGGGGGGTGAGACAGGGCTGCTTGCTTTCACTGAGTCTTTATGACGCATATTCTGAGAGAATGATGGAGAAGGTTACGCGGATTTGTAAAAGGGGTGTCAAAGTTGATGGTATGAAAGTTAATGCCATCAAATTAGCCGATGATCAAGCGGTAGTGGGAGGATCAGTATCAACGTTGCAAATGCTGCTAGAAAAAATTAATAGCAGAGCCAAAGAGTTTGGCATGAAAATAAACACATCGAAGACAAAGACTTTGATAATATCCAAGCAACATAGGCAAATAAATGTGATTATCGATGGAATAATAATCGAACAAGTTCACAAGTTTACATATTTTGGGTCAAACCATAACAGTAGATGCCCGAAATGAGACAGAAATCAAGGCAAGTTTTGCATTGTCAAAAAAGGGCTTCAGAGAAAAACAGAAATTGTTAACCTCAAAGAATGTCAGGATAGAACTGAGGAAAAGAATAATCGCCACTCATATATGGCCAATTACCCTGTATGGGGCTGGAACATGGACTCTAGCAAAAAAGAATTAAAAAAAGGTTGGAAGCGTTTGATATGTGGTGCTAACGTAGAATGGAAAAAGTGAGTTGGACAGAAAAAAGATCTAATGACAATAAAATCACTGAAGTGGGAGAACAAAGATAAATATTGCATATGATACAAACACGTCGGTTGAGTTGGCTGGGTCACAAACTGAGACATGAAAGTCTTCTACAGAAGATACTAGAGGGAAAGATTCAAGGGAAGCGAGGACCCGGGCGTCCACGATTCAACCTTACGTCACAGGCATGCAGGGACATTAAAGTACGAACCTATGCTGAAATGAATAGAGCCGCAGAGGATATGGTTAACTGGAGAGACATACTCAGACAACCTTACAACCAGTCTCCGCACTGATCAACCAGAGGATATGGTCAAATGGAGAGACATACTCAGACAACCTTACAACCAGTCTCTGCACTGATCAACCAGAGGATATGGTCAAATGGAGAGGCATACTCAGACAACCTTACAACCAGTCTCCGGACTGATCAACCAGATGAGGATGATAATGGCATGCAGTCGTTAGCAGGGCTGAATAGAACATACAAAAGTTACTTTTTCTTCCTTGCAGAGTGAATACATGCGCTAGACATCGAGAAAACACCCAACGTGCCGTAGAGACAGTAAAGTTAGCTGTACCAGGTAGCGAAAATTAGGTTTTAATCGCCAGCCGAACGTATGAACGAATCAGAGTGAGGGCGAAACACACTGCTGGGTTGTTGTGTGGCTGGGATAGCAATTCTGACCGGGACATCAACCACCCCAAGAGAGAATGAGCTTGAAACACCATGCGACCAGACCTGACAAAGTCCCTGAATCGGTAACAATATTGTTCCGGCACTTGAGTGTTAAGTTGTTCCGGCTAGACTAACAGACGTTTCAATCTTACAAAAGTGGAATTGTCCGGGATCAAGGAACCGTCACATTCTAACAACTTTTAGCTAAACTCTTTCTTTTCGCGTATCCTGTTATGCCTTTAAGCGTTAGGTTATGAAGAGGTCTCGAGAACGAGCTATCTGTGTGCCTCATGGCGCACAGAACAGCTAAACTCCTTACGCGAAAACGAGAGGACAAAAGATCTCTGAATTCAGTTAAGACCCCCATTTTGTCGGCTTTCACGTTAAGTCCAGTGGTTCTATTATTTTGTCTTAATAAGCATCAGCGTTACATACGGGTAGATGGATACTAAAAAGAGTTAATTCAAATTTGTCTTTCGTGTTTTGTGTCAATTAAGTGAAATTTTGTATCTGCGAAACTGCGTTGAAAGATTTTACAGATTAACCCAGCGATTCCCAACTTTTTACTCTTCTGGGTCAAAGTTTGTTGAAAATGATTCTCAAGCCCACGAGTATTGGGTCTACGGTTTATGATAAGAAATTTAGAAAGTAATAAGAGTACATAAGTTTGTCTGGATCGACAACAAGGTAAGGTGAAAGCCTCGAATGTTAGAGGTCGCTGGTTCGAATCACGATGGAGACCGGGATTTATTCCCGTGGATCTTCTGGTAAAAATGCACCTGATCTCTGGGCAGTGTTCTTCTTCTTGTTCTTCTTGTTCTTCTTGTTCTTCTTGTTCTTCTTGTTCTTGTTCTTGTTCTTCTTGTTCTTCTTGTTCTTCTTGTTCTTGTTCTTCTTGTTCTTCTTCTTCTTCTTCTTCTTCTTCTTCTTCTTCTTCTTCTTCTTCTTCTTCTTCGTTCTCAATCTCCCACAACCAAATTCTGAAAAAGCTTAAGTAGCAGAATGTAGTCCAGAGAACAGAATGCGTTGTGTTGTAGTTTACAGCTTGGCTGCGATATTTGCACCTTTCGATCCAATACATCCGACTTCAGCAAGCATTTTTTGAGAACCGGCTTAGCATTCCCTCTTCGATCCCCTCTCCTTAGCCAATCTGCCCTGCAGCAGCCTGTTATCCAGGATCACCGCGTGGAGGTGTAGAAGGGTCTTGGCAGCTATGGTTCGCTGGCCCTGACGTTAGCAGTCAGCTATGGGTCGCTGACTACTGCAGCTCATGCGCTGCTCAGCATCTTGATCCCTGGGCAGCGTTCAATGTCGAGCACGTTAAAAATCTTTTGGCAGTCAGAAATCGAAACGAGTAGGCTTAACGGCCACTGCCCACACAAGATTAAAAAATCCAGGTTAAAAATCTACTCAAATTAGCTGCACCTTCCCCCAGGCCTGGTAAGCTGCAGGAAGTTCTAAAATACCTACTACACATAGCCGGAGCTTCGGCTACCTGGCAACAAACATTAAACATGCCGATTTGAATACCTGAATTTTAAGTATTCCAAGACAAGTGCCTTTATTCCATAGTTCCAATAAATTGGCAAGAGATATGCTCCTTTATTGGAAGTGTATATTTGACTTTATCCCCCACCTAATGTCTTTCTTGAATCAAGGCTCATCCATCCCTTAGAAGTCCGTAGCTGACATTCCGTTTGTATTTAACTTTCACTTTAATTTCTGTTTGTTGTTTGTTTTCCGAATGCATAATACATACTTGCCTATGTGAATGTTTCTTTCTTGATTTACACGTACCATCCCCTTAGTTTCCATTTGTTTTATTAGTGAACGGGATTCTCCCTTGGTACACATCTCTTTATTGTGTAGTGTTGTTGTTGTTCTTTCTAATGTCACTTGTACTTGAGTTAGGTACTTTTGACGACTTTGGTGGCAGGTTACAGTGGCTCTCCTCACATCCCGAGGCGTACTTAAGAATGTGGACCTGGGTCCTTCTGGCTGCGTGCATTACGAGATACCTCACTTAACTCCCTACTATGGGGATTACAGGGCTGATACCAAATTGGTTGGTATTGTGTAATACTAGAACATAACAATATTTCACATCGATTATTTAAAACGTTTAATTAAAATGCGGTATGCGTTGAAATAGCCAAGTCTTTTAATAACCAAGTACTGAAATCGCCAAATATTAGAATAGAAAAGTATTAGAATAACCAAGTATTAGAATAACCTAGTATTGGAAAAATCAAATAATGGAATAACCAATTATTGAAATAGCCAACCTTTGAGTAGTCAAATATTGAAATAGTCAAATATTGGAATAACAAAATATTGGAAATACCAAGTATTCGAATATCCAAGTATTGAAATTGCAAAGTATTGAAATAGCCAAGTATTGAAATAGCAAAGCATTGAAATAAATACACATTATGAAATGGGAATAGAAGATCGAATCGCGCAGTACCCATTAGAGCAAAAAAAAATAACAACACCACAGAAGTTAACAAAATGTAAAAATAGGTATGGTCAGATACCGCACTAAGACGAAAACACAAATGAAACATACGTTACGACCAATAACCTTCATCAGCGATAACGAATAACAACAATAATAAATTAGCGAATCATAGAAGAAGGGGAAAATACATAAATGGAGGATATAAATTTATAAAGTTGTTGCTGTTGTGAATGCCCACAATGAGTAGAATTACTATTTTTGTGCGCCCAGAAAAGGACTTTTAGTACCTGGTTGTTGTAGCTCTCCTCACATCCCCAGCGCGTTGATGAAGGTAGACTGGGGTCCTCCAGGCGGTTCTGCTATGCTTAGCCTCATCAGCGTTACGTGTCCTACTACGGAGATCACGTCGATCCCTCGTCTCTTTAGTCAGGCTGCCATGAAAACAGCTCGTTTGCTGGGAGGACGATAGGAAGCCGCGGTGAGGGTATCTGTCAGCATATTTTATCAGACGTTAGCTTGACCAGACGTTAGCTTGACCAGACTTTAGCTTGATCAGACGTTAGCTTGATCAGAAGTTAGCTTGACCAGACGTTAGCTTGACCAGACGTTAGCTTGACCAGACGTTAGCTTGACCAGATGTTAGCTTGACCAGATGTTAGCTTGACCAGATGTTAGCTTGACCAGACGTTAGCTTGACCAAATGTTAGCTTGACCAGACATTAGCTTGACCAGATATTAGCTTGACCAGATGTTAGCTTGACCATACGTTAGCTTGACCAAATGTTAGCTTGACCAGACGTTAGCTTGACCAGACGTTAGCTTGACCAGACATTAGCTTGACCAGACGTTAGCTTGGCCAGACGTTAGCTTGATCATACGTTAGCTTGACCAGACGTTAGCTTGGCCAGACGTTAGCTTGACCAGATGTTAGCTTGACCAGATGTTAGCTTGACCAGATGTTAGCTTGACCAGACGTTAGCTTGACCAAATGTTAGCTTGACCAGACGTTAGCTTGACCAGACGTTAGCTTGACCAGACATTAGCTTGACCAGACGTTAGCTTGGCCAGACGTTAGCTTGATCATACGTTAGCTTGACCAGGAGTTAGCTTGACCAGACGTTAGCTTGATCATACGTTAGCTTGACCAGACGTTAGCTTGACCAAATGTTAGCTTGACCAGACGTTAGCTTGACCAGACGTTAGCTTGACCAGACGTTAGCTTGACCAGACGTTAGCTTGACCAGACGTTAGCTTGACCAGACGTTAGCTTGACCAGACATTAGCTTGACCAGATGTTAGCTTGACCAGATGTTAGCTTGACCAGACGTTAGCTTGACCCGACGTTAGCTTGACCAGACATTAGCTTGACCAGATGTTAGCTTGACCATATGTTAGCTTGACCAGACGTTAGCTTGACCAAATGTTAGCTTGACCAGACATTAGCTTGACCAGATATTAGCTTGACCAGATGTTAGCTTGACCAGACGTTAGCTTGACCAAATGTTAGCTTGACCAGACGTTAGCTTGACCAAACGTTAGCTTAAACAGACATTAGCTTGACCAGACGTTAGCTTGACCAGACGTTAGCTTGACCAGACATTAGCTTGACCAAATGTTAGCTTGGCCAGACGTTAGCTTGACCAGATGTTAGCTTGACCATATGTTAGCTTGACCAGACGTTAGCTTGATCATACGTTAGCTTGACCAGACGTTAGCTTGACCAGACGTTAGCTTGACCAGACGTTAGCTTGACCAGACATTAGCTTCATCATACGTTAGCTTGACCAGATGTTAGCTTGACCATATGTTAGCTTGACCAGACGTTAGCTTGATCATACGTTAGCTTCACCATACGTTAGCTTGACCAGACGTTAGCTTGACCAGACGTTAGCTTGACCAGACATTAGCTTGATCATACGTTAGCTTGACCAGACGTTAGCTTGACCAGACGTTAGCTTGATCATACGTTAGCTTGACCAGACGTTAGCTTGACCAGACGTTAGCTTGACCAGACATTAGCTTCATCATACGTTAGCTTGACCAGATGTTAGCTTGACCATATGTTAGCTTGACCAGACGTTAGCTTGATCATACGTTAGCTTGACCAGACGTTAGCTTGACCAAATGTTAGCTTGGCCAGACGTTAGCTTGACCAGACGTTAGCTTGGCCAGACGTTAGCTTGACCAGACGTTAGATTGACCAGACGTTAGCTTGACCAGACGTTAGCTTGACCAGACGTTAGTCTTCCTCCTCAATTTATAAGGTAAACAATATGTCACTTATCTGAGAATTCGTCCCATTGCGCCTCTCTGGTCGAATGCAGGATCCCAAAATGGTAAAACAACAAAATCTAAACATTTAAAAATGAGATGCTTCAAACATATCTTCCGAATACCAGCAACATCATTGACTCTTTCCGTCTTGTCAGACGATAGTAAGTTGTGCTTTGAGAAAAGGATGTAACTACAGTCCATGGCGATAACGAATTTCGACTCGTAAGACCAATCCGAGCAGAGAAGCGTCTTCCTCAGTGTGTGCAAGAAAAATTAGGATAGTTTGTGTCATTGCATGGTGTGGCGTGTCTTCTCAAACGCTGAGTCGTTAGCCTTATTACAGTCAGTATCTTCTTTGTTTGAATTCCATTCTTGGTCCGTCCCTCTTTAACTTGATCCATGGCCTCGGGTTCCCGTGATTTCAAATCGATGCCTGTGTTATTCATATTTCGCTTATAGGAATAACATACATAGATGACATCTGAAATATCAACATTACAAAAAATAGCCCATTGGAATGCCGGACCATACGACAGTTATAAGAACATACGACAGTTATAAGACCATACGACAGTTATAAGAACATACGACAGTTATAAGACCATACGACAGTTATAAGACCATTCGACAGTTATGAGAACATCCGACAGTTATAAGACCATATGAAAGTTATAAGACCATACGAAAGTTATAAGAACATACGACAGTTATAAGACCATACGACAGTTATAAGAACATACGACAGTTATAAGACCATACGACAGTTATAAGACCATTCGACAGTTATGAGAACATCCGACAGTTATAAGACCATATGAAAGTTATAAGACCATACGAAAGTTATAAGAACATACGACAGTTATAAGACCATACGACAGTTATAAGAACATACGACAGTTATAAGACCATACGACAGTTATAAGACCATTCGACAGTTATGAGAACATCCGACAGTTATAAGACCATATGAAAGTTATAAGACCATACGAAAGTTATAAGAACATACGACAGTTATAAGACCATACGACAGTTATAAGAACATACGACAGTTATAAGACCATACGACAGTTATAAGACCATTCGACAGTTATGAGAACATCCGACAGTTATAAGACCATATGAAAGTTATAAGACCATACGAAAGTTATAAGACCATACGACAGTTATAAGACCATACGACAGTTATAAGAACATACGACAGTTATAAGACCATACGACAGTTATAAGAACATACGACAGTTATAAGAGCATGCGACATCTCGTTGTAAAGACCACGTGTCAGGACAGTAGATCCTTGTCACGTCCTTGACGGTTTAAGAGCAACCAATACGGTCGTGGTCGCGAATGTCCACAATGAGTAAGTTTACTCTTTAGTGCACCCCGAAAAGAGCGTTAAGTGGGTGGTAGTAGTAGCTTTCCTCACATCCCGAGCGTGCTAATGAATATGGTCTGGGGGTCCTCCAGGCGGTTGTACTATGCTTGGATTCAACTGCGTAACGCTCACTACAAGGGGGATCACCTCGATCCACATCTCGTTAACCAGACTGCCTTGAAAACTGCATGTTTCATGGAAACACTACATGGAAGTGAGATTGTAGTCTTGGTCAGTATATTGTGCCTGAACTTGAAGCGGCCGAAGCCTCTCCTAGAACAGCCTGCTAATCTATACAACGTTAACGGATCTTCGAGTGGTTTAGTTTAGTTTAGTCGAAGAATCAACGTCATTACACACCGTTTAACTCGTGGGCTCTGGTCTTCTCCCTATTATTGGAGAATCTCAGCACAATGTTCAAACTCTGCAGGACCGGCGAGGATCCTGTAATAGATTGGATACATGGAGTTTAATGTAGATAAATATACAGTCATCCATACGGATAGATCCAATATGGAACATAATTACAGAATAGGCGAAAACAATATTAGAAAGATAGATAAGGTAAGAGTCCTAGGGGTTATAATAGATCATACAGATAAAGTGAGTGAGCAAGTTCAGGTAGCAGTGAAAAAGGCAAATGCATTGTTAGGTATGATAAACAGAAATATTAAACATAGAAGCAAGGAAGTGATTGTCGAACCGTATTAAGCATTAGCTAGACATAGATTCGAGTACTGTGTACAAGTGTGGAGTCCTTATCGAAGAGGTTATATAAACATGCTGGCAAGGATACCAAGAAGAGCGACACAGATGATAGTGGGATTACAGTTATGAGGAAAGAGAAGAACTCGAGGTGACTTAATACAGGTTTATAAGATAATCAAAGCAAAAGATGGGATCAAGATGCTGAGAAGCGCATGAGCTGCAGTGGTCAGCGACCCATAGCTGACTGCTAGCATCAGGGCCAGCGAACCAGAGCTGCCAAGACCCTTCTACACCTCCACGCGGTGATCCTGGATAACAGGTTGCAGCAGGGCAGACTGGCTAAGGAGAAGAGATCGAAGAGGGAATGCTAACCAGGTACTCAAAAAATGATTGTCGAAGTCGGATGTGTTGGACCGAAAGGTGCACATATCGCAGCCAAGCTGTAAACTACAACACAACGCATTTCGTTCTCTGGACTACATTCTGCTACTTAAGTCCTTTTAGGGTTTGGTAGCGGGAGATTGAGAACGAACGAAGTCAAGCCAAGCCAAAGCAAAAGATAAATTAGACTATAACACGTTTTTCAAAATACAAGAACAAGCCGGCATAGTTACAAATGAATTAAAGAAAGGTCCAGATTCGATATTATGACATATTGTTTTTAATTTTTTTTTAATCAGAGAGGTGAATACTTGGAATGCCTTGCCAGATGAAGTAGGGGAGGCATGGACAGTTAATGCATTTAAGAATAGATTGGATGCCCATAGCTTTTAGGGAAAGAAAATGTAAAAGAAACTGGTTGCATAAAAACTCTGCAGAGCCTTCTAAACCAGTTTATAGATGTTGTTAAGTTAAGTTAAGATTTTAAAACAAAATGTTAGGCAACTATGTGAAAAAGTAAGACGCCTTCACTGAGCTGGAAAATCACATAAGACATGAATTAAAAGTTGAAGATGACACAGTAGAAGAGAAGTGTACCCGATAAAACAGAAAAGAAGTTTTAGTATAAATAAAATCTTGGACCGACAAAGTTGTCTCTTTTATTTACTTGTTAAACAAAACGTCGTACCTTCCTTTCCTTTTTTTTTTTATTGACACTTTACAAGAGTTTTATTAACAAAACTTATCGGTGTTAGCGCAAGCTTTCGTTGACAAGGTAAGACGCATAATTAGCGTCATCACCTGTCAGAGATAAAAATGGCTCGTCAGCCGGGCTAGGACAAGAACAGCTCTTCAACCTCCTGGAGCGAATATATTCCAATAGATTCTGACCAGCCGGTAAACATGAATACGAAATATAATTATGTAAAATATGGTAGTAATGTTTCGATTGTAATGTCCAGTTGTTTCCAAGTGTCACTTCTGAGAGGATTTGCAGTTGATCTGGCTCGGCACAGGGTTTATTGTTCTGTTTCCTTTCTCCCGGCTATCTACGCTGATTTTTGTTTGGGTTTTTACTCCACAGCGCAAGGCAGATTCTCCGTTTCCCGTGCTGGTAGCACAAATGGAGAAGAAAGTGTTGACATCTGCGGAGATTTACTGATTTGTAAGGTCAAAGTAAACTAACTTAACGTCTTTATACTGATTTAGAAGACTGAAGAATCTGTATTTCAGCCAGTTTCACTTACTTTCCTTGATCCAAAAACTATCGCATTAAATATATTCTTGAATGCATTAATTGACCTTGCAACTAATATTTCCTGTCGGAATGCATTCCAATCATTCACCACTATCTGACTTGAAAAATTATTTCTTAGTGTCCAATCTGGATCTTTCTTTAATTAATTTGTAGTTGTGTCCTCGTGTTCTTGTAGGCGGTTGTATTTTTAAAAAAAAACTGTTATAGTCTAATCTATCCTTTCCGTTGATTATCTTATAAACCTGTACTGTCACCTTGAATTCTTCTATTTTTTTCACACTGAAGGCCGGTTTTTCTGAGTCTTTCCTCATAACTATAATTATGAAATCGCACTATCAGCTTTGTCGCTCTTCTTTGTATCCTTTCCAGCATGTTTAAATCCTCTGTACGATAAAGACTCCACACCTGATCCCAGTACCCCAATCTAGGTCTAACTAATGATTTATACAGTTTGTCTATTACTTCCTTGCTTCCATTTTTAATATAAACGTTGTCCAGTAGGACAGAGCTACTGAAATGGTGGTTCTGTAACTGGTGTCTCCCAGCGGCAAGCTACCAAACGAAAATTTAATAAAATTATAACCTTTTTATGCCATGTTGAGCATATGTTTCGTACATTTGTTGAAGAAAATTGTTGTTCTTAAAATTTCTCCAGGATGGGGGTAGCCATCCCATTGTCCAGCCCATCATAGCGACTCTAGAGGACGTGCCCGGCAGGTCACAGTGTAACTTTTATTTGCTCCAATTCGGACCCCAATAATACTTCCGATAATTTGTAAAGGTATTGTTAAATAAAAATGGTAATACCAATTTTATAATCAATCAATCAATCAAAACCCTGCGGAGCAAAGGTCCTCAACAAAAACTCGCCAAGTCTTTCAGCCAGAGCCATCTTGTCTTCCGCAATTTAGGTGTGTCTCGACATCACTTCTGGATGAGTGTTTAAGTCTGCTCATACTTCTCTTGCCTTGAGGATTCCAGAACAGTGCCTGCCTTGTAAATTTACCAGCTGGTTTTTATAATGTGTGTCATATCCATCGCGAACATCTCTCTTTACGTCCCAAAGGAAAGACAGGGTTACATATAAACAAATAAAGACAATGATAAATCAACCCTAAAGACAAATGGTACAGAAAACACAAAGAGTCCGAGGTAGCAGAAGCATACTACTCGTTGTTAAGAGATAAAGTGACAGGAGATATAAACACGCTGGAAAGCAAAAAAGAGCGACAAAGCTGATAGTGGGATTCCAGAATTATAGTTATGAGGAACGACTCAGAAAAACCGGCTTACAGTGTCTAGAAAAGAGAAGAATTCGAGGTGACTTAATACAGGTTTATAATATAATCAAAGGAAATGATAAATTAGACTATAGCAATTTTTTTTTCAAAATAAAACCACCTACAAGAACAAGAGGGCATAGCTAAAAAAAAAATATTAACAATATTGAGATTACGGACAGGCAGCTGCAGTTTGAGAAGTAATATGTTTAACAAGTAAAAAATTGGGCACTTAAACATGTGCTGGCCTCCACGAGAGTTGCAGAGTAGCGAAATTAGCATTCCGAATCCAACTGCAGGATAAATTTATGGTACAGAGAGAAGTCGGAGACAGGTAGTTAAATTTTATGAAGGAAATATATGCGATTATTTGAGAGTCAACGAAGAAGAGGAAAAGGACGAAGAAGAAGAAAAATAAGAAGAAAAGAAGAAGGAAAAAGAAAATTAAGAAAAAGGAGGGGAAGAGGAAATGGAAGAATAAGAAGAAGAAGGAGGAGAAGAAGAAGAGGTAGAAGAAGGAGAAGAAGAAACAGAAAAAGAAAAGGAGGAAAAAGAAGAAGAATAATATAAGAGATAGAAGAAGAAGAAGAAGAAGAAGAAGAAGAAGAAGAAGAAGAAGAAGAAGAAGAAGAAGAAGAAGAAGCAGAAGAAGAAGAAGAAGAAATAAAAAAATAAAGAAGAGGAAAAGGACGAAGAAGAAGAAGAGGAAAAAGAGAAAGAAGAAAGAGGAGGAGAAAGGGTAATGGAAGAAGAAGAAGAAGAAGAAGGAGGAGGAGAAGAGGAAGAAGAAGGAGAAGAAGCAGAAAAAGAAAAGAAAGAAAAAGAATATAAGAGGAAGAAATAGAAGAAGACATAGAAAATGAAGAAGAAGAAGGATAGAAAAGACGATGAAGGAGGAGAATAAGAGAAGCAGACTGTTGTTATTTTCGTTTGTTCTATCTTTGACAATGCTTTTTTAGGTCTGCTTCTGTTTCCAAGAAAAATAAACTGCACTTTAGCCTATCTTTCATTTCCGGCATTATTGCAAACAATAAGCAGACGGCAGCCACCTACATCGAGTCAAGTAACAACACAGTAACCTGGAGCGTTTCACGAGTTGACACCATTCACCCGGCTGTACGTCTTGTTCACTAAATTAAAGGACCCAATAATCAGAATACACCATGTTTGACAGAGAACAACTGAGGATATTACGGCAGGTACACGAGACAATGGCTGCTTTATTGTTGACACGCCATTTATGAACAGTTGGGATGCTCATTAGCTACCTCATCTTGTCTTCCTGTCCATCCCTGCGGGCATTGGGTCACCAGTACAACTAGTTTTCCGAAAAGAAGAAAATCTGTGCTGAAGAAACTTACATGATTACTGAACCGATGGTTTCAGTTGAAATGTTGTTTTAAATTATAAATTTGCTAGCCCCATGAACAACCCTCTTTAGACAACTTCCATTTCTTGCTTGGAAGGTTACAGTGGGGCTATTTCGTTCATCAATAATATTTTCATTCGTCATTTCTTCAGGGCTTCCTTATTTGTTTTCTTTTCTATCAACGAGATAACTTAACGTCTTTATACTGGTTTAGAAGACTAATTCAGTTTCCCAATCTTTCTTCACCTGCAGACCAATGGAAAAAAAAGAAAAAAACTGCGGACTGATTAAAAAAAAAGGAAAAACTGTGGACCGATGAAAAAAGGAAACAAACTGTGGACCGATGAAAAAAGGAAAACACTGCTGACCAATGAAAAAAGGGAAAAAACTGAGGACCGATGAAAAAAAGGAAAACAATTTATGGACCGGTCAACATACGGGAAAAAATTTACTGATCAGTGAAAATATAAAACAAATTTGCAGACCGGTAAAAATATGAAACACGTTTCGCGCATAGCACAGACGGAAATAAAAACCATTATTTATGTAGTATTTTAGGTAAAAGATTGTACATCTAATATTATAAAATGAAACTTCTATAGTTGTTTGAAATAACATGAAACTGAGCAGTAAATACAAATACCTATAATAGAACGTTTTGAGAAAGCAATATTTTATTCAAATAAGGTTCTTGCGACATCGGTAGCTGCTTATTTTATTGGAGTATTTGATAACCGTTACTACAGCTTTGTTTCTGAAATGTATTATGTTTATTTGTTTTATTTTGATCAGTATCCGGTTGAAAAAGTCTTCTCACCCACAAAGGTAGTGGGGGAAAAAAAAACGAACAATTGTATATCGATGTAACTCATCATCATGAAGCATGTCCTTTATAGAACGTCGCTCCCATCACAGTCTGTCTTGAAGAAACTCTTTCCCTTGCCAAAACTCCAGCCTCCGCCACAGTCATACCCAGGCATTCTTGGATATCTTTGTGCCATTGTCTTCTTGGTCTACCCCTTCCTCTTTTGCCTGGCACCATACCTTCCATCACCGTTCTCTCAAGACCGTTGTGTCTCTTGATGTGACCAAAGTATTTGCAATTTCTGGTCATAATGGAATTGATAAACCAGTTCTCCTCTATGCTCAGCTCTTGCCGAATGTCTACATTTGTTTTTTTCTCTGTCCAGGGTATTCTGAGGATCTTTCTGTAACATTTTGACTAGAAGGATTCGATTCTTTGTCTAGAAGTTTTGGTAATCGTCCATGATTTGCAGCCATAAGCTGCCACAGGAAAAACACATGCTCTCAAGACTTTTACTTTCATCATTTTGTTGGTGCTCTGTCATAATTTCTTCAGGCTGTTCAGTCTCTGCATTGCCATGACTAGTCTTCTTATGATTTCTTTCGAGCGTCGCCATTTTTGTCAATTCTGGAGCCCAGATATTCAAAATGTGTGACCTGATCTATTTTCTCCCCACCCATTACGATACGCGATGTAACTATATATTGGGAGTTCGTTTTCCAGGGATATTCAAAATTGAGAGATTTAATGTTTGGACACCAGAAGACAACTCGAACAGGTTTTCTATTTCACGACGGTTAAGTGCGAATACGTTGTTGTCTTCCATGAAAGAGTTAAGCCGCAAAACTTTTCCCCTGACCGGCTATTTGGAAACACTGTTGTACAGTCTGTATGCAACCAGTTTCTTTTACTTGACTTTATCTTCTTCTTCTTTGCGTTCGGTTTCGTATGCTCGTTTTATGCCACCAGACAGGTTTCACATGATCTTAAAACTATGTGCATCTAATCTATTATCGAATGCATTAATTGACCCTGCCTCCACTATTTCCTGTGGCAATGCATTCCAAGCATTCACTAATCTCTGACTAAAAACAATTCTTCCTAGAATCGAATCTGGACTTTTCTTTAATTAATTTGTAGCTGTTCCTTCTTTGTTCTTGTAGGCTGCTGTACTTTGAAAAAAACTTGTTATAGTCTAATTTATCCTTTCCGTTGTTTTTAAGAATGTCTGACCAACGTAGTGGCGACAACACTGTGATTCCTACAGTTGGGAGTCAGCTGGCACAATTAATATAGCACTACAGCAAGGGGGAATCTTGTCTACTTTTTCAGTACACCCCAGAATGGAAGAAGAATTACTGCAGACCCGCTACTAAAGAAAATTCGCCAAAAAAGAACAACTCAGTATGAGTTGCATTAACAACAAACAACCAAGAACTTGACTGGACCCTCTGTGGTTTTTGAACCCCACAAGTTAAGATCCACTGATCTACCCGCAGCAGCTTGACACAATAAACTTTGCTTGCATCAGAGTCAGGAAACCAGATCTTCTTCTTCTTCTTCTTCTTCTTCTTCTTCTTCTTCTTCGTTCTCAATCTCCCACTACCAAATCGTGAAAGGGCTTAAGTAGCAGAATGTAGTCCAGAGAACGGAATGCGTTGTGTTGTAGTTTAAAGCTTGGCTCCGATATTTGCACTTTTCGGTCCAACACTCCGACTTCAGCAAGCATTTTTTTATTACCGGGTTAGCATTCCCTCTTCGATCCCTTCTCCTTAGCCAGTCTGTCCTCCTGCAGCCTGTTATCCAGGATCGCCGCGTGGAGGTGTAGAAGGGTCTTGGCAGCTCTGGTTCGCTGGCCCTGACGCTAGCAGTCAGCTATGGGTTGCTGACCACTGTAGCTCATGTGCTGCTCGGCATCTTGATCGCGAAACCAGATCAGACCAACACCCTTTTCCGCCTCCATGCGGCGGCCCTGAAAACAGGCTGCACTATTGTAGTAGGGGGGGGGGGGTATGCAAATAGGAATGGCAGTGGGCTACAAAACTCGGTAACACCCTATCAAACAAACAAACAAAAAATAGCGAAACAGGATGTGTCGGGCCAAAAAGGTAAGATTTCACAGCCTCGCTGTAAACTGCGACACAACGTCTGTACATTTATTTTTCAGAACGAACGCTGTAGAAGTAGAAGAGGAGAAGCAGAACAGGCCTTTTAGAGTTTCTGAACCTAAAATTAAGAGCCCCTGATCTACCGGCAGTAGCTTGACCAAACAAACTGTGTAGCTATTTCCTGAAGATCACAGCCACCAGGAATAGATAAGACCAGAAGAACATTACCTTCTGATCTCAGATCGCATCGGTAGATCTGTGGGCAATAACCATTGCAGAATTCCAGAGGGAGTTATGGCTCTTAGTTTGGGGTGTTGCCATGCAATATGGCGGATGTCTGGACCAGACGATGGAAGTCATTACGCGCCCACCGTGCAGCATTAAGTTGGAAGTTAATTAAAGCGCGTGTCAGATCCCTAATTATTGAACCAGATCTTCCAAGAATGAACCTGGTTTTGGAGTTCCTGGGGTTAAAATCGCAGGAGGTCAGACCGAAGGCATATGAGAGTAATGATATACGTCTTGTCGCCACAGGTGATATTTGAGTCGTCATAAGCAACATGACAAACAAGCAACGCTATGAATCGCCATTTTCATTCACGTGAGGAGAAGGTCAGCTACCACAAACATGCTTTTGTTTGTTATTGTTATTGAATGTTCTTACCTGTATCACCTGAAACAAGGTGTGAGGAGGCAGGTAGCAATAGCTTTACGTATACATTCCGAGATTGAATTAGGTGGATTGGAGTAATCCAAGCTGTTGTCATATGTGGCTTCATCTGTGTGTCGTTGCTCACTATTACGAGGATCACGTCGAACATCGTTAACCAGACTGTCACGACACTTACATGTTTCCAGAGAGAACTGCATAAAAGTGAAGTGGGTGCGGGGGAAGGGGAGGGGGGAGGGGGAGGGTGTCTTGATCAACATGTTTCACCTTACACTGACTAACATAGTCTGCTCAGTATGTTTCACCTGACCCTGACTAACATAGTCTGATCAGTATGTTTACCTGACTAACATAGTCTGCTCAGTATGTTTCACCTAACCCTGACTAACATAGTCTGCTCAGCATGTTTATCTAACCCTAACATAGTCTGCTCAGTATGTTTCACCTGACCCTGACTAACGTTGTCTGATCAGTATGTTTACCTAATCCTGACTAACATAGTCTGACCAGTATGTTTACCTGACCCTGACTAATATAGTCTGCTCAGTGTGTTTACCTGACCCTGACTAACATAGTCTGACCAGTATGTTTACCTGACCTTGACTAACATAGTCTGCTCAGTATTTTTACCAGATCCTGACTAACATAGTCTGATCAGTATGTTTACCTGACTAACATAGTCTGCTCAGTATGTTTACCTAACCCTGACTAACATAGTCTGCTCAGTATGTTTCACCTGACCCTGACTAATATAGTCTGCTCAGTATGTTTCACCTGACCCTGACTAACGTTGTCTGATCAGTATGTTTACCTAATCCTGACTAACATAATCTGCTCAGTGTGTTTACCTGACTAACATAGTCTGATCAGTATGTTTTACCTGACCCTGACTGATATAGTCTGCTCAGTATGTTTCACCTGACCCTGACTAACGTTGTCTGATCAGTATGTTTACCTAATCCTGACTAACATAATCTGCTCAGTGTGTTTACCTGACTAACATAGTCTGATCAGTATGTTTTACCTGACCCTGACTAACATAGTCTTCTCAGTATGTTTACCTGCCCTGACTAACATAGTCATTTCAGTATGTTTCACCTGACCTTGACTAATATAGTCTGCTCAGTATGTTTACCTGACCCTGACATATAGTCTGATCAATATGTTTTGCCTGACCAGACGTTAACCTTCTCTCTTACAGACTAAGACCCCAAACTCTCTTTCAAGCAGTTGTCCGTGGAAACATGCTCTTTAACGGCTAACGTGGTGGGGATCAGCATTGTGATCCCCATAGGGGAAAGCTTGCTGAGGTGTCTAGCATTGTACTAAAGCAAAGATGACTCCAGATCACCTTCTTAAGTACGCCTTGGGACGTGAGAAGAGCCCCTATAACCTACCACCAAAGAAACTCGTAAAGACTACCGAACTCAAGTACGAGTGGCAAGGACACCAGCAACAACAACAGCAGCAGCAACAACAACAACATGAAACTGCATCCGGTCATGTGCAGTGGCAGTTATCGACTATGTTGTTTTCCATGTTTCCCAGCCATATATTAGGATTGTTGTTACTTTAGAGTTGACCATTGGTTTATTTATTTATTTTTTCAACTTCTTTTGGTAAAATATCGCCCCACGTCATTGCATGTATCTTCACCTTCTACTGTGTATGGGCTGCTGCCAAGATATATACATTGGGTTAAGTGGCAATGTTCTTTACAAAGAAGTCCAGGAACATGCACTCTTCTTCTTCCTCTTCTTTCTCTCCTCCTTATTTCTTTTCTTCTCCCTCTTCTTCTTCCTCTTCTACTTCTTCTTCCTCTTCTTTCTCTCTTTCTTCTTCATCATCTTCTTCTTCTTCTTTTTCTTCTTCCTCTTCTTCTTCTTCTTCTCCTTCTTCTTGTTCTTGTTCTTCTTCTTCTTCTTCTTCTTCTTCTTCTTCTTCTTCTTCTTCTTCAGGGTACGCAATGTCGAGTGCTGAGCTAACAATTCTGAGTAGTCCTGGCGCGCTACCATTTCCACTAACATACAGAGCCTTGAGAATGTCCTGAGTCTGTCAGTTTCATTACGTTTCAGCTTTGCAGTATGTCATAAAACACACTCATAGCAATGAAATGTCGAGTTGGACACCAATCAACCCAGTGCAATGTGGAGTTGGACAAGACTCAACTCAGTACAATGTCGAGTTGGACAAGACTCAACTCAATACAATGTCGAGTTGGACAAGATTCAACTACGTACAATGTCGAGTTGGACAAGACTCAACTACGTACAATGTCGAGTTGGACAAGACTCAACTCAGGTCAATGCCGAGTTGGACAAGACTCAACTCAGTACAATGCCGAGTTGGACAAAACTCAACTCAGTACAATGCCGAGTTGGACAAAACTCAACTCAGGTCAATGCCGAGTTGGACAAAACTCAACTCAGGTCAATGCCGAGTTGGACAAGACTCAACTCAGTACAATGCCGAGTTGGACAAAACTCAACTCAGTACAATGCCGAGTTGGACAAAAACTCAACTCAGTACAATGCCGAGTTGGACAAGACTCAACTCAGTACAATGCCGAGTTGGACAAAACTCAACTCAGTACAATGCCGAGTTGGACAAGACTCAACTCAGTACAATGCCGAGTTGGACAAAACTCAACTCAGTACAATGCCGAGTTGGACAAGACTCAACTCAGTACAATGCCGAGTTGGACAAGACTCAACTCAGTACAATGCCGAGTTGGACAAGACTCAACTCAGTACAATGCCGAGTTGGACAAGACTCAACTCAGTACAATGCCGAGTTGGACAAGACTCAACTCAGTACAATGCCGAGTTGGACAAGACTCAAGTCAGTACAATGCCGAGTTGGACAAGACTCAACTCAGTACAATGCCGAGCTGATACCAAAGCCATGGCAGCCAATTGATTTCTTCTCGGTGCAATCTCTCCTCCGCGTACAGGAAGTAATGGCAACCTACCATGCTGCACAAGTGCCAAGAAACTTATAACAACAAAATATGTTGACAGTTGGAAGATGTTCTGTAAATCACATACTATTTACATATTAATTTACAGCAAGGACGAAAATTTAGAAACCCCATCTGAGGCTTATTGCAAATAAAGTCTCTACTACTTCATCCGAGACAGCAGCGTCTAATATGCACTTCTACCTTATTATTTTAGGTGGAAGACTAACGTCTAGTCAGGCAAAATTTTCTGATCAGACATGTTAGCCAGGATCAAGCAAAACATACTGGCCAGGGCACACACATAGGCTTCCTCGTTGCCCTTCATGGAAACGGGATATTTTCATGGCAGCCTGGCTAACGAAGTGAGGGATCGACGTGATT
Source organism: Ariolimax columbianus (assembly GCA_036924085.1). Classification (NCBI taxonomy): domain Eukaryota; kingdom Metazoa; phylum Mollusca; class Gastropoda; order Stylommatophora; family Arionidae; genus Ariolimax; species Ariolimax columbianus. The sequence goes on from JAVGWX010000019.1 coordinate 28,183,446, forward strand.
CTCGTAGTAGTGAGCGAGACGCAGGCGAATTCAAGCCTGGAGGATCCCGGTCCCCCTTCACCATCACGCTCGGGATGTGAGGAAAGCTACTGCAACCCGTCACTTAACGTCGTTTTCAGGGCCCACAAAAGAGTATACCTACTCATTGTCGGCATTCGCAAACAACAATAAAACAGCAAGACAGTGAATTTTGAAACCATATCTGAGGCCTATTACAATGAAGTCTCTACCACTTCATCCGCGACAGTAGCGTCTAATATGTACATCTACCTTATTCTCTGTATTCGCAAATTACCTGTATTGATGGAAGGCCGCTCGTTGCTGACCAGATGCCTACTCCTGAACAAACAAACTCACGAAAGCCTGCGTCAGCCAGATTTGTGACACGACCACACGCTAGGTTTGCCTGTTGGGACTATACTTTCAATTTATGAGGCGTCATGACATAAAATATGCGCACAACGAATGTGGCTTCCAAAAAAAAAACAAAAAACAAATACAGTCTATCTTTAAATGATTCTTTCGGTAGAACGGATATATTGGCTTGCAAACTTTGTTAGAATATTACATAGCTGATTAATTGGCTGGTAAACTTTGTTACAATATTAAAGAGCTGATATATTGGCTGGTAAACTTTGTTACAATATTACCTACATAGTTGCTCCACCTCTACCGTGATGTGTAGAGGTTTGCCAGAGAGAACGTCATACGGTTCTATTGGCCGTCTTTCTCCTGGCCTCATTACAATCCATCCCTCGGTCACTTAGGGAATGTCGTATGTTGTCTTCCCAACGTAATTTGGGACCACCTGAGGATCTGCGTCCTTGACGTTTTATCTCCCATGACCGCTTTGGTATCCGATCTTCTTCCATTCTACAGACATGGCCAAACCACTGTAGTTGGGACTGCTCCACTCGCATCTGCATGGGTTGGGCTTCGAGTTTTGTTACGTATTGTCTGGTTACGGATCGTGTCCCTTTTCAAACGTTGTTACAATATTACAGAACCGATAAATTGGCTTGAAAATGTGATATACTTACATTTAAAAGTTTCTATATACAATTTGTTCCTGGATTTATAAAATGTTTCTATGCTTCCTACCTAGAGATTTATATTACAAAATTAAATGTGTCCAGAAGTAAAATAATATTCCTGAGGTAATCAGTTAATAAGTGTTTGTGCAGACGTTGGTTGCCCATCGCAAGTAATGATGGCAAAATAATTAGACGGTTATGTCTTGATGATATAACTTGCGTTGTATTTGGATGATAGTGGGAAATAAATTCAGCTGGTCATTCACCTCACTCTCTGATACCAAGCTACCTTGAACCAGTAGCGGGATCAAGATGCTGAGCAGCACATGAGCTGCAGTGGTTAGCGACCCATAGCTGACTGCTAGCGCCAGGGCGAGTGAACCAGAGCTGCCAAGACCCTTCTACACCTCCACGCGGTGATCCTGGATAACAGGCTGCAGTAGGGCAGACTGGCTAAGGAGAAGGGATCGAAGAGGGAATGCTAACCCGGTACTCAAAAAATGCTTGCTGAAGTCGGATGTGTTGGACCGAAAGGTGCAAATATCGCAGCCAAGCTGTAAACTACAACACAACGCATTCCGTGTTCTGGACTACATTCTGCTACTTAAGCCCTTTCAGGGTTTGGTAGTGGGAGATTGAGAATGAACGAAGAAGAAGAGGAAGAAGAACCAGTAGCAAGACATTAATCAAAACCAGTGGAGGTAACTCAGGATACAAACATTCTGGTCCCATCTCCATTGAGACTAGGAGTCGTTTAAATCTTGCGGGTGTTCGATCTCCCACCGTTTCCATTCATCGCTTTGAGAAGCCTTACCTCTCGACCACAGCAAACTCGGGCTGGCACTGGTATGATTGTGTCACTGCCGTAGCGCTTCTGGAACGAATAGCTCAATCACCTAGGTGCCCGGACATAATGCGGAAGAGTTGAAAGAGGCTAGTACATACATTGTGTTAAAAAACATAATGGTATTGTCAAATAACGCGCTTAGACGAACACAAAAACGAAACCTACGTTACGGCCTAAAAGTCTTCATCGGGGACAACTCACTGCAGAAAAATGAGCTAAGAAATCATCCGCAAATTAGAGCTGACTAAGACTCTATTCCGCCTGCAAGTGACCGCCCTATAAACAATGTGTTCTAGTGCAGTCTTGCTAAAATAATTGTGATCGCAGAGGGAAGGTAAACCCAGAAATTAGAGACCAATTAGCAAAACCATTGGCCATATTATGTTCTCAATCACTTGCACAAGGGATTGTTCCAAGAGATTGGAAGGATGCGGGAGTGATCCCCTTATTCAAAAAGGGCAACAAAGCAGATCCAGCAAACTATAGACCTGTGAGCTTAACGAGCATAGCCTGTAAATTGTTAGAGTCAATAATCAAAGAAAACACTGTAATGCATTTAGATAAATTTAATCTAATTAGAAATAGTCAGCATGGGTTTACTAGAGGGAGATAATGCTTAACAAATCTTTTAGAATTCATGGAGGAGGTTACCAAAATGTTAGATAAAGGGGAGCCAGTGGACGTTATTTATCTGGATTTAGCAAAGGCCTTTGATAGAGTACCTCATCAAAGATTATTTCGAAAGTTAAAATCACATGGAATAAGGGGGGAAGTTGCCAAATGGATTGAAAATTGGTTAACGGGAAGAAGGCAAAGAGTGGGTATAAATGAGGAGTACTCTGAGTGGTGTGAAGTGAAAAGTGGAGTGCCACAGGGCTCGTTTTTCGGACCAATTTTATTCTTGATCTATATAAATGATTTGGACCAGGATATGGGATCCATTATTGCAAAATTTGCTGATGATACAAAACTATGCAGTAGTGTCTCATCTAAAGCAGAAGTGGATATATTGAGGTCGAATTTAGATAAAATTCGAGAATGGTCTGTAATCTGGCAAATGGAGTTTAATGTAGATAAATGTACAGTCATGCACATGGGTAGATCCAATATGGAACATAATTACAGAATGAGAGAGAACAATATTAGAAAGATAGATAAAGAAAGGGACTTAGGGGTTATAATAGATCATACATGTAAGTTGAGGGAGCAAGTTCATGTAGCAGTAAAAAAGGCAAATGCAATGTTAGGGATGATAAAAAGAAATATTAAACATAAGAGCAAGGAGGTGATAGTCAAACTGTATAAAGCATTAGTTACACCTAGATTGGAGTGCTGTATACAGGTGTGGAGTCCTTATCAGAGAGGGGATATAGACATGCTGGAGAGAATTAAAAAAAAGAGCGACAAAGCTGATAGTGGGATTCCAGAATTACAGTTATGAGGAAAGATTAAAAAGAACCGGCCTACAGTGTCTAGAAGAGAGAAGAATTCGTGGTCACTTAATACAGGTGTATAAGATGATCAGAGGAATGGATAAGGTAGACTATAACAAGTTTATTAAAGTACAACCACCAACAAGGACAAGAGGGCACAGCTACAAGTTGACTAAGGAGAGGTCCAGATTAGATATTAGGAAGTATTTCTTTAGCCAGAGAGTTGTGAATACTTGGAATGCATTGCCAAGTGGGGTGGTGGAGGCTGGGACGGTTAATGCATTTAAGAATAGATTGGATGCGTACAGCTTCTAGAGCAAGATGATGTAATTGGAACTGGTTGTATACAGACTTTGCAGAGTCTTCTAAACCAGTATAAAGACGTTAACTTAAGTTAAGTTAGACCCCCAATATTGCGTGCTGAAACCGGATGTTGCGCTGAAATGGAAGCTTCGCTACAAACTACGACACAGCGTCACATCATCCGTTTTAAAACGTCCAGTCGCAACAATAAATGATATTGTACTATTAGTCATTTGCGCATTTTACCACACAAAAATACATTGGGCAGAATACATTACACTTCAAAGGAGATTGAAGCCAGAAACCAAATGTTGGTTGTTGTTTCTGAATGCCCGCAAATGAGTCGGTTTATTTTTGTGTGTGTGTGCCCTGAAAAGGACGTTAAGTTGGGGGGGGGGGGGGGGGGTTGTAGTAGCTGCCCTCACTTCCTGAGCGTACCACTTATGAATGTAGACCGGCGTCCTTCAAGGGGTTATGCAATGCTTGGTTTCGTCTGCGTGTCGCTCGCTACTACGGGGATCACGTCGATCCCGCTCCTAGTTAGCCAGGCTGCCATAAAAACAGCCCGTATCCAGGGAGGATTGCGATGAAGTCGAGGTGGGGGGTTTTGGAAAGTATATTTTGCCGGACCCAGATTAACATTGTCTGATCAGTATATTTTGCCTGATCCTGACTAACATGTCTGATAAGTATATTTTGCCTGACCCTGACTAACATGTCTGATCAGTATATTTTGCCTGACCCTGACTAACATGTCTGATCTGTTTATTTTGCCTGACCCTGACTAACATGTCTGGTCAGTATCGTAGGCCTGGCCAGACGTTTAGTCTTCCTCCCTTCGCATGTTGGTCAGAGATAGAACCTACATTTAGCATAGCCTTTTTTTTTGGCCAGCGGTTCCCGAACTGTACAGTCTCATGACCTCACCTGGATTTATCCAGTGCAACAAGAATCGATACTCAATTGTTTACTAATTGTTTTTCTCTTAGAACCAGGGCAATCAAGATTCATACAAACGAATTGGATCAATATGATGGTCAGAGCACGAGCTGTAGCAGCAAGCGACACAAAACTGACCGCAAGCGTCACTGCATCGACCAAGAGCTGCCTTGACCCTTCTCCACCTCCACGTTGCGATCCTGGATAACAGGCTGCAATAGGACACAAGAAGGGATCGAAGATGGTATGCTAGCTTGATTTTTAAAAGATGCCATGCTGAAGTCGAATGTTTCGGACCGAACGCAGTCAAGCTGTAAACTACGACACAATGCTTTCCGTTCTCCGGCAACATCCTGCTTCTTGCAAAGCCCTTTTCAGTGACTGGTGTTTGAGGTCGAACACAAACGACAACGTCGATTTCTTTTAGTCAGAAAGTGGTGAATACTTGGAATGCATTGGCACCGGAAGTAGTGAAGACAGGGTCATTTATTGCATTTACGAATAGATTGGGGGGGCGAAGAGGGGGGGGGCAGTAACTAGGTCTGGGTTGGACGTCCCGCCCATTAAATGAAAGTGGAGCGTCTGATATAGATTTTTCTTTCCAGTTGTAAAGATCGCCGCTGGATTCGCTGTTCGGCTTGCCGGGCAGGGATCTCCATGCCAATGGCCTCTCCTACATTATTGAAGCACATCCATAACGGGCCACGTGTTTCTTACAGAGCTTGCTGTGGGCGCGACCGAGTACCCGGTGGTATAACTGGACGGGCAGATTGGACTCATTAACTTTGGTTGGCAGCCAATCTAAGAGAAAGTAAACTCTGACTTTAAACCCGGGTAGACGAAACTCGTTAGCCTGCTCAGGCAGTTTGCCTAGGAGAGGAGGAACTCTGATTTTAAACCCACAAGTCCCCGAGAGTGCTGGCTAGTCTTGGAACGATGAGAGTATCATCGGACGTCTCGAGTAACTAGCATCTACGGGCAATGACTTCACTGTCTTGTGGAAACCCGAAGTGAGTGTAGGGATACGGGATGGTTTCAAAATTACGAACTCGTTCCGGCAGCTCCTGCAGCTGAGCTGGCGCCAAATTGTCATGCTTTGCATTCCTTTTGATTACACCAGCGAGGCCGAGAAGGGGATCCTGCAGTTTGGGCAGCCCAGGGTCTTCATATTCAGCCCTCAGGCTTGCGCCCTTAGAGGCTACTCACAGGGTGCCACGCGCATGGTCTGCAAAGACTCAGACGCCTATGAACAGACCAGATTAGATGCGTATAGGTTTTTATTAGATCAAATTAATGTAAACGAAACTAGTTGTATAGCGAATATGCAGTTTTCTAAAACCAGTATAAAGACTAGGAATTCTAGAAATTTTTGTTACCATTTAATAGAAACGTTATAAGTGTTTTTTGTTACCATTGTTTGTAAAAACGTAAATGGTTGTGAATTTTTTAATGTAATGAGAGTTAATACACGAGAATATGAATACATGCTTGGAACATTACAGAAAATTATTTAGTAATATATCGAAAAAGTTTCATCCGTTTTTGACTGAAATATTTAGCAGATTTCAAGTTTTGTTTGATAGACAACTGTTTTGTTTTAAAGAAAATTGAAAGCCGAGAACATTGCCAAAAAACGTTTTAATTTTGTGTTCAGTTACATGAATCTCTTTGCGGGCCTACGAATGAAAGCTTGCGGACTGCTACTGGTCCGCGGGCCACCGCTTATGAAGTATTGTTCTACACATTGCAGATGAGCGACTCTACCTGTAGAAACATTTGGACACATGTACTCTCTTTGTTACATGCTATACAAGCACTTCACGCATGGCCTGACAGATCTGACTACGTTATGCGTGACTATTTGTGTCCTTTCTTGTGTGTGTGGTGGTTTTTATTTGACCTCCACACCCACCTTAGTGGTTTCTTAATGTCGCTTTTTATCAACCAGAAATTGCTGCCAGGACAAGTGAGTGTCCTACTCTGCTCATCCGAAGTTGGTTACTAATACCGATGAATACTCGGTACTCAAGTCTACGTTAGCTGCACCAAAGGCATTGTCCATTCTTTATCACCAGGAGAACCAATTGGGAGTTTCACTTTATCGAGTCGAGGTCAATTGGACTTTACTCGTGCTCTCCAGTACCTTTAGAGAAGGTAACAGACAATACTAGAGAGCAAGATCCAGGGGAATAGATAAAAGGGACGACCAGAATTCACATTTTCATATCAGGAATGCATGGACATTAAAGTACGGACCTTTGTGGAGTTGAAGAGAGCTGCAGAGGACAGTCAAATGGAGAGACATGCTCAGATATCCTTGCAACCAGTCTAAGGACTGACCAACTAGAGGATAGGGTCAAATGGAGAGACATGCTCAGATAACCTTACAACCAGTCTCAGGACTGACCAAAAAGAGGTTAGTTGAAGAGAGTTGAAGAGAGCTGCAAAGGATCGGGTCAAATGGAGAGACATACTCAGATAACCTTACAACCAGTCTAAAGACTGATCAATTAGAAAATAGGGTCAAATGGAGAGACATGCTCAGAAAATCAGTCTCTGGGCTGACCAAACCGATGATGATGATGGGGATGATGATTATGAATATATGTCCTAGTGTCGATGATAAAAGAAAAGAAGACATAATATAACTGCTGTTATCTTGTTTTTTTTCCTTCAAAATTCCTGTAAGAACAGTATAAATTCTTGTTAAGTGTCGCCGGAAGATTTCCTCACAGCGAAAGTGGATTTCCTGATATTCCCAGAAACAATTAAAATCTCCATGATCAATACGCGTTCCACTAATTGTGAACTCAAATATCTGACTGTCTTCATAGACGGCCATGCAAGGGATTACCCAATTCGACTCTCAAGATCCCAACTAAGGTCTCTACACTAGACACAGATTAACTCTGGACCGAGCAATCATATAATAAGTCTCAGCCACAAGGCGCCGCTCATTAAATTTCGGCAATCACTTGTAGATTCCGGAAACCTTTTTTGAATGGACATCGGTCTAGCCAAGAATCGGCTGCTTATCTTCCTATCCCAAAAGCGATAAACAGTACGCCTCCTAGCGAGAAGACAGTGGAAGGACATTATTTGAAAGCTTTTCTTCGTGTAACGACGCAACAATGACTTCATTCCAGATTTCTATTTTCTAACTCCGTTTGTGCCCGATCATGAAGGCTCGTATTTCGTAAGGAACGGTTTGGGATCAAGATGCTGAGCAGCACATGAGCTGCAGTGGTCAGCGACCCATAGCTGACTGCTAGCGTCAGGGCCAGCGACCCAGAGCTGAACATCGCATGATCTGCAGCGATCAGCGACCCATAGCTGACTGCTAGCGTCAGGGTCAGAGAACCAGAGCTGCCAAGACCCTTCTACACCTCCACGCGGTGATCCTGGATAACAGAGCAGACTGGTTAAGGATCGAAGAGGGAATGCTAACCCGGTATTTAAAAAATGATTGCTGAAGTCGGATGTGTTGGACCGAAAGGTGCAAATATCGCAGTCAAGCTGTAAACTACGACACAACGCATTCCGTTCACTGGACTATATTCTGCTACCTAAGCCCTTTCAGTGTTTGGTAGCGGGAGATTGAGAATGAACAAATCTAAGCCATCCATATCACAAGCCATCCGAGCTAGTTTCTTCTTCTTCTTCGTACACTGTCAGACGTCAACTAGACTTTGTTCGAAGAAAGCAGGAGTTATCCTGAGGCTGTCGACACTGCCATAGAGCTTGTCTAGTGTTGGCGCTGGTGATGGCCACATGTGCTTTCTCTGGTCCTTGTATGTCGGGCAACTTTGCAGCAGATGTTCATCGGTCATTTTCCCTATACCACAGGTGCATTCGTCTGTAGTACCTATCTTAAATTTATTTATTCCAAAACAGAGACTGTCTCTCAATGTTGTCAACTAGTTATGTTATAGCCTATGCAGCGCCAGCACCTCCCCAATGCTCCATTGGTGTCTGTCCGGTTCTTTTTAACAGATCCACATTTGTGAAATTATTCCCCGGAAAGTGAAGACTAATGGCTGGTCAGACAAACCCTACTGACCAGACAATGTTAGTCATTGTCAGGCGAAATATACTGACCAGACAATGTTAGTCAGGGTAAGGGAAAATATACTAGCCAGAGAATGTTAGTCAGGGTCAGGCGAAATATACTGACAAGACAATGTTAGTCAGGTTCAGATGAAATATACTGATCATACAATGTTAGTCAGGGTCAGGCAAAATATACTGACCAGACAATGTCAGTCAGGGTCTGGCAAACCATACTGACCAGGCAATGTTAGTCAGGGTTAGGAAAATCATACTGACCAGACAATGTCAGTCAGGATCTGGCAAACCATACTGACCAGACAACGTTAGTCAGAGTCAGGCAACCCGTACTGAACAGGCAATTTTAGTAAAGGTCAGGAGAAATATTATTACCAAGACCCCCACATCACTTCCTTACAGTTGTCCATGAAAACAGGTTATTTTATGGCAGTTTGTTTAACGAGGTGGTGGTCGACGGGATCTATATAGTAGTGAGCCACATGCAGGTAAAGCCTAGCATAGAGCAACCGCTTGGGTGATTCCTGTCAGCAGGCTGGGGATGTGAGTAAATCTACTGTAAGCCGCCATTCAATGCATTTTTCAGGGGCACAAATCAGCCAAAAAAGCGACGAAAGGAACTAGCCACCTTAACCTCATAGGAGCTATGACAGTAGTGTAACTACTATGGAACAAACCTTGATAAAGTATACTGAAGTCTATACCTACTTCATTCCCCGACAGTAGTGTAACTACTATGGAACAAACCTTGATAAAGTATACTGAAGTCTATACCTTCTTCATTCCCCGACAGTAGTGTAACTACTATGGAACAAACCTTGATAAAGTATACTGAAGTCTATACCTACTTCATTCCCCGACAGTAGTGTAACTACTATGGAACAAACCTTGATAAAGTATACTGAAGTCTATACCTACTTCATTCCCCGACAGTAGTGTAACTACTATGGAACAAACCTTGATAAAGTATACTGAAGTCTATACCTACTTCATTCCCCGACAGTAGTGTTACTACTATGGAACAAACCTTGATAAAGTATACTGAAGTCTATACCTTCTTCATTCCCCGACAGTAGTGTTACTACTATGGAACAAACCTTGATAAAGTATACTGAAGTCTATACCTACTTCATTCCCCGACAGTAGTGTAACTACTATGGAACAAACCTTGATAAAGTATACTGAAGTCTATACCTACTTCATTCCCCGACAGTAGTGTAACTACTATGGAACAAACCTTGATAAAGTATACTGAAGTCTATACCTACTTCATTCCCCGACAGTAGTATAACTACTATGGAACAAACCTTGATAAAGTATACTGAAGTCTATACCTACTTCATTCCCCGACAGTAGTGTAACTACTATGGAACAAACCTTGATAAAGTATACTGAAGTCTATACCTACTTCATTCCCCGCCAGTAGTGTAACTACTATGGAACAAACCTTGATAAAGTATACTGAAGTCTATACCTACTTCATTCCCCGACAGTAGTGTAACTACTATGGAACAAACCTTGATAAAGTATACTGAAGTCTATACCTACTTCATTCCCCGACAGTAGTGTTACTACTATGGAACAAACCTTGATAAAGTATACTGAAGTCTATACCTACTTCATTCCCCGACAGTAGTGTAACTACTATGGAACAAACCTTGATAAAGTATACTGAAGTCTATACCTACTTCATTCCCCGACAGTAGTGTAACTACTATGGAACAAACCTTGATAAAGTATACTGAAGTCTATACCTACTTCATTCCCCGACAGTAGTGTAACTACTATGGAACAAACCTTGATAAAGTATACTGAAGTCTATACCTACTTCATTCCCCGACAGTAGTGTTACTACTATGGAACAAACCTTGATAAAGTATACTGAAGTCTATACCTACTTCATTCCCCGACAGTAGTGTTACTACTATGGAACAAACCTTGATAAAGTATACTGAAGTCTATACCTACTTCATTCCCCGACAGTAGTGTTACTACTATGGAACAAACCTTGATAAAGTATACTGAAGTATATACCTACTTCATTCCCCGACAGTAGTGTTACTACTATGGAACAAACCTTGATAAAGTATACTGAAGTCTATACCTACTTCATTCCCCGACAGTAGTGTTACTACTATGGAACAAACCTTGATAAAGTATACTGAAGTCTATACCTACTTCATTCCCCGACAGTAGTGTTACTACTATGGAACAAACCTTGATAAATTATACTGAAGTCTATACCTACTTCATTCCCCGACAGTAGTGTTACTACTATGGAACAAGCCTTGATAAAGTATACTGAAGTCTATACCTACTTCATTCCCCGACAGTAGTGTTACTACTATGGAACAAACCTTGATAAAGTATACTGAAGTCTATACCTACTTCATTCCCCGACAGTAGTGTTACTACTATGGAACAAACCTTGATAAAGTATACTGAAGTCTATACCTACTTCATTCCCCGACAGTAGTGTGTGTAACTACTATGGGACAAACCTTGACGTAGTATACTGAAGTCTTTAACAACTCCATTCCCCAACTAATATGGGACAAACCTTGACTTAGTATACTGAAGTCTCTAACAACTCCATTCCCCAACTAATATGGGACAAACCTTGACTTAGTATACTGAAGTCTCTAACAACTCCATTCCCCAACTACTATGGGACAAACCTTGACTTAGTATACTGAAGTCTCTAACAACTCCATTCCCCAACTACTATGGGACAAACCTTGACTTAGTATACTGAAGTCTTTAACAACTCCATTCCCCAAACTACTATGGGACAAACCTTTACCATCCTCAAAATGGACATTCAACAACAACAAAAATAGCAACAACTAGAGCATACCCTTCCCACTCTTGTATTTTGCACACTCACTTATTTACGAAAGTGTACTTTTATTGCAAGTACATTTGTTGTCATTTTAGTCTGATTTGAACCTAGGCCTGCAACTTATACTTTACATAGATCTATAATTTAGGTTTTCTTCTTCATTTCCAAAGTTGTTTAACAATAATGTATACCAGGTTCTACTAGATCAGTAACTGTTGGCTGAGATAGATACACAGATAAACAGATATATTAGATAGATAGATAGATAGATGGATAGATAGATAGATAGATAGATAGATAGATAGATAGATAGATAGATAGATAGATAGATAGATAGATAGATAGATAGATAGATAATTTTCCAAGGCCAAGGATAATTTGGTAAAGAACAGAAAGAGCGTAATAGCATATTGTTCTAAGTGCAAGACCTTCCGTCTTGAACGACAACCAGACATGACGTTTCCTGGAACACACCTAACACTAAGCCAACAGAACAATAGACACACTTGGCGTGTCGACAACCTCTTTTCTTGACACGCCACAAGGACCGGAAACATCATCTCGGCTCAAGTCCGAGCTCTTCACCGAAAGCATATTGGTTTAAATACTGATATTGTTCCGTTCCAGGGTATTTATCGTTGCGTTTTTGTAGATTTTGGCGTTTAAATTGCGAAGACAGTGAGAGGAATTCCCGGTTAGTAGTGGCAGTATTGAAAGCTTGATGGAGAATAAGTGATGGTCAGTTTGACCAGAGCTTCCTTTCCAACAATGAGTTTCATCATCGAGGGACGGGAAACTAGATCTGTCATTGACAATCAGAAGATTTATATCGGGCGATTAGAAATAGCAGACGTTGTCAGTATTTGAGGGATGTTACCCTTTCTTTTTGGCTTGTGGAGATGGTGGCGATGTTTGACATGCACGCTTAGTGGTTTAAGAACAAGAGATGTATTGTGAAGGATTCTAGTCAATTTCTTTAAGTGTTCATTCTTAGTTTCCATTTTCAGGATCCACCTTTTTGTTCTTGTGTCTTTGTTGATTCCTGCCATTGCAGCTGGCTATCTTAAGTGACACATGTAGAAGTGCATGAGCTGTAGCGGTCAGCGACTCATAGCTGACTGATAACGACAGGGCTAGTGACACAGAGCTGTCAAGACCCTTCTCAATCTCCACGTGGTGATATGCTGCAACATGGCAGACTGGCTGAGGAGAAGGGTTTTAAGAGGGGAAGCTAGCTGGGCCCAAAAATGGCATGCTGAAGTCGGATGTGTCGGATAAAAAGGTACAAATGTCGCAGTCAAGCTGTAACCTACGACACAGCACAGTCTGTTTTTTTGGACTACTTTTTGTAAAGTTCTTTTTGGGGTTTGGTAGCGGACGTTTGAGAAAGAACGACAGAGAGAAGAAGAAGAAGAAAAAGAAGAGGAAAAACTAGACAACTCTAACAAAACAGCAGTGGCTTCTGTGTCTTCTTCTTTTTCTTCTTCTTCTTCTTCTTCGTCGTCTTCTTCTTCTTCTTCTTCTTCTTCGTCTTCTTCTTCTTCTTCTTCTTCTTCTTACAGCGAGGCAGCAATATTTGCAACACTCAGCCCAACACATCCAATTCAGTGAAAGATGACTAGAGAAGGCTGTGCTTGGTGCTGCCAACTTCCTCGTGTAATAAAACATTGCCGATTAGAGAAAACCAAATGCAGTGGTGGTCCAATACTGAACTATCTGGAGGGGAAGAAGGTAACTACTTCCGGTAATTACAACAGAGCTAACAAATACACACACTTATTGAACAACGAGAATACTTATACTACTTCTTCTTTGTTCGTTCTCAAATTCCCGCTACCAAGCCATGAAAAGGGTTTTGCACGTAGTATGATGTACATCGAAGAACAAAATGCGCCGTGTCGTAGTTTACAGCTATTTGCATCTTTCGGTCCAACACATCCGACTTCAGCAACCATTTGTCGGTACCGTGTTAGCCTTCCCCTCTTCGGTCCCTTCTCCTTACCCAGTCTGCCATGTTGCAGCCGTTTATCCAGGATCAGCGCGTGGAGGTGAAGAAGGGTCTTGGCAGCTATGGGTCACTGGTCCTGAACTTTAGGCCGCTGACCGCTACAGGTTATGGTCACTGGACCTGAAACTTTAGAACTAGTATAGAAGAAGTGGAAGAAAAAGAAGAAGAAGAAGAAGAAGAACTAGTGGAACTAGTAGTAGAAGAAGAAGCAGAAGAAGAAGAAGAAGAAGAAGAAGAAGAAAAGAAAAAGAACTAGTAGTAGAAGAAAAAGAAGAAGAAGAAGAACTAGTAGAAGAAGAAGAAGATGAACTAGTAGAAGAAGAAGAAGAACTAGTAGAAGAAGAAGAAGAAGATGAACTAGTAGAAGAAGAAGAAGAAGAACTAGTAGAAGAAGAAGAAGAAGAAGAAGAAAAAGAAGAAGAAGAAGAACTAGTAGAAGAAGAAGAAGAACTAGTAGAAGAAGAAGAAGATGAACTAGTAGAAGAAGAAGAAGAACTAGTAGAAGAAGAAGAAGAACTAATAGTAGAAGAAGAACTAGTAGAAGAAGAAGAAAAAGAAGAACAATAAGAAATAGTAGTAGAAGAAGAAGAACTAGTAGTAGAAGAAGAAGAGCTAATAGTAGAAGAAGAAGAAGAAGAAGAAGAACTAATAGCAGTAGAAGAAGAAGAACTAATAGTAGTAGAAGAAGAAGAAGGAGGAGGAGGAGAAGAAGAACTAGTAGTATAAGAAGAAGAACTAGTAGTAGATAAAGGAGGACTAGTAGTAGAAGACGAAGAACTAGTAGAAGAAGAACTAATAGTAGAAGAAGAAGAAGAAGAAGAAGAAGAATACGAACTAATAGTAGAAGAAGAAGAAGAAAATGAAGAAGAAGAAGAAGAAGGAGGAGGAGGAGAAGAAGAAGAGGAGAAAAAGAGAAAGAGGAAGAAGAAGAGAAGAAGAAAAAGAAGAAGGCGAAAAAGAAGAAGAAGAAAAAGAAGAAAAGGAGAAAAAGAGAAAGAGGAAGAGGAAGAAGAAGAAGAAGAAGAAGAAGAAGAAGAAGAAGAAGAAGAAGAAGAACTAATAGCAGTAGAAGAAGAAGAACTAATAGTAGTAGAAGAAGAAGAAGGAGGAGGAGGAGAAGAAGAACTAGTAGTATAAGAAGAAGAACTAGTAGTAGATAAAGGAGGACTAGTAGTAGAAGACGAAGAACTAGTAGAAGAAGAACTAATAGTAGAAGAAGAAGAAGAAGAAGAAGAAGAAGAAGAAGAAGAATACGAACTAATAGTAGAAGAAGAAGAAGAAAATGAAGAAGAAGAAGAAGAAGGAGGAGGAGGAGAAGAAGAAGAGGAGAAAAAGAGAAAGAGGAAGAAGAAGAGAAGAAGAAAAAGAAGAAGGCGAAAAAGAAGAAGAAGAAAAAGAAGAAAAGGAGAAAAAGAGAAAGAGGAAGAGGAAGAAGAAGAAGAAGAAGAAGAAGAAGAAGAAGAAGAAGAAGAAGAAGAAGAAAAAGAAACAAGAAGAAGAAGAAGAAGAAGAAGAAGAAGAAGAAGAAGATAAAGAAACAAGAAGAAGAAGAAGAAGAAGAAGAAGAAGAAGAAGAAGAAGAAGAAGAAGAAGAAGAAGAAGAAGAAGAAGAAGAAGAAAAAGAAACAAGAAGAAGAAGAAGAAGAAGAAGAAGGACTACGTGTTAACATTTTTAAGGTGAAGGAACTGGTATACACATGAGACAAGACAGCAGCCGGGCCATGCAGGCACACACAGATATTCCTGATATAAACACATGAACGAATATATGAATTAAAAGTAGACAGTGCTGCCTAGGATCAAGTGT
The DNA here is from genome assembly GCA_036924085.1 of Ariolimax columbianus. Taxonomy (NCBI): domain Eukaryota; kingdom Metazoa; phylum Mollusca; class Gastropoda; order Stylommatophora; family Arionidae; genus Ariolimax; species Ariolimax columbianus. The sequence goes on from JAVGWX010000019.1 coordinate 28,198,724, forward strand.
TAGAGATGTCGTTGTCCGAAGTTTCAACTCTTTTAATTAACGAGGCAAAAATTACAAACGCGCTTCTTCGCTGCTTCGGTTCTTTTAAATGTAAACAATACCCATTTGCAGCTGGGTAGACTGAAACGTGTGGGTGTCGGGAAGCAGGCTCGGTATATGTACCACGAGAAGCAATCTTTTTGCGATTCGGAACGGGTCGAAAAGGTCAAGATAGTCTCAGACCTAAAACTGATGTCGCGAATGAAGTGTTAGGCACGGCATTGTAAGGGTCTATATCTTGTTTGTGGAAATGCATGGCTAGTTCTCTTCCTCGGTGGAGAGGAAACTAACTCCAGATCAGACAAAACAAAACGGACTGGACTATGGTAGTCTGGGTGGAGTGAAACATACTGATCAAGACCCCCACCTCACTTCCGAGCAGTTCCCCCATGGAATAGACTGTTTCATGACAGTTTGGCTAATGAGATGGGGATCGGTACTATGATCCCCATAATAGTAAACCTACTGATAAGCCTCGCATTGCAGTACAGCTATTAAGATCCCAGTCCACTCTCTCAGACACGCTCGGGATGTTATGAAAACCGCGGTAACCCGCCACCAAATCCACTCGCAAAGAGTACCTAACTCAAATATGAGTGGCATTAGCAACATGAATTCCTTCATCTCTGTCTTTGCTTCTCTCTTAGTAAGTCCTGCAACCATTTACCACTGAATCGACTTGACCTTCGGTAACATAAGTCGAGCCCTGTACATTCGCCGTTAACAGCAAAGACTCTAACACTACGCTAATCAAACCGTACATCTCCAAATTAAGACAAAAACTTACACAACTTCCCCTACAATATCAAAGGTGAATTCGAACAAACCCCAGGTGAAATCACGGCTTATTGTGTCACCCATCTTCTTTAACATCCCGTAATACCTCTTCAAACTTCCTCGCTATTGTTAAAGCAGCTACCATTGGAGTCGGCTAGACAACAGGTTCCAAACAAGGAACATCCTCTCCCACAGTCTGTGTAGATGGTTTGTGTACAGTACAACCTTTAACTAGTAGCTATTGTGGAGTGGACCGTACTTCACAGGTCATTGTCCAACAGTTCCAGGTTATTGAAAAGTCGTTCACAGAAACAGCCTTATTCTACTCCTTCGTTTGTCGTTCGCAAGACCAGAGTTGGCTAAATTGACCGCTAGCAGGTTTTGTCTGCCGTCGGTAATGAAGTGTAATTTTTGCTACAATAGCCTCACTTCTTTCCTGGTTTCTAAATAGGCTCTTGAAGAATTGTTAATTTACATATCTTTGTCTCCTAGTGAGGCAGCGCGGGCTAGGGGCCCAGCCCACCGGGTTATCTTCTTCTTCTTCTTCTTTTTCTTCTTCTTGTTCTACTTCTTCTGCGTTCTTTCTCAATCTCTCGCTACCAAGTCCCGAGCAGGGCTTTGCAAGTAGAAGGCTGTGATCCAGAGAACGGAATGCGTTGTGTAGCTAGTTTATAGCTTGACTGCGATATTTGCACCTTTCAGTCCGAAACATCCATCTTCGGTAGCGCACCAAGTTAGAATTCCGACGTGCCAAGCAAAAAAAATATGATCGCTTTTTCGCGTACGGTGTAATAATATATAATACAGGTAAGCTGAGTGAGCAAGTCCAGCTAGCAGTGAAAAAGGTAAATACAATGTTAGGAATGATAAAAAGAAATTTTAAACAAAAAGGAGCAAGGAAATGATAGTCAAACTTTATAAAGCATTAGTTAGACCTAGATTGGAGTACTGTGTACAGGTGTGGAGCCCCTATCGTAGAGGAGATATAAACATGCTGGAAAGAATACAAAGAAGAGCGACAAGACGGATAGACGGATTCCAGAATTACAGTTACGAGGAAAGACAGAAAAAAACCGGCCTAAAGTGTCTAGAAAAGAGAAGAATTCGGTGTGACTTAATACAGGTTTATAAGATAATCAAAGTAACGAATAAATTAGACTATAACAAGTTTTTCAAAGTACAGCCGCGTATTAGAACAAGAGGGCGTAGCTACACATTAATTTGAAAAATTATGGAAAGACCCCATGTAGAGTAAAAGGCTCTCCTACCTCGGTAAGGCAGGCTTACATGGGGAGAGTAATGATCTTGCTTACCCGTGTGACATATTTGGGATATGGTGTAAGGGTTATATTTTCTTGGCCATTGGCACTCTATGGGTGATGTGGTTCGCACTACGCTGGCCGTCTAGACTTGTTATAGGACCCCTTCTTTAAGGCTGGGTCGACCCCAGGATCCGTTTGCGATTGGGAAAATATCCCACACTAATTGAGGATTAAACTAAGATCGCTCGCCCTGGGAAGTCAGTGCACTTATCACTGCGATACGACGACTGCATGTGGAGAGATGATGAGCAATATATATCATTATCTAGAATGTTTCATGGCAGTCTGACTAAAGAAGTGGGGATCGGCAAAGCGATTCCCATAGTGATGAGCTTGCTGAAGAACCTCGTATTGCACTGCAGCCAGGAGGACCCTGATCCACCTCCACTTCGGCATGTGAGGAGAGACACTGTAACTCACCACTGAAGAAAGTCACAATGAACACGTAACTGAAGTACGAGTGGCATTTGCAGAAACATCATCTGAGAGCGAAAGATGAAGATACAGAAGTCCTGAAATAGTCACTCTCCATTTGCCATGAAGTGTCCGTAATTCGCATCTTTTTCTTAAATAATTTATAGCTTCTAGATAAGATCTGATGAAATTTTTAAAAAAATCAGACAAAATCAATCTTCTAGAGAATTAGAAAAATCCAGTGCAGCAAAAAAAAACAAACCTATCACTGGAATTAAGAAAGAGAATTATTGGATATGCTACGTGGAACAACTACTGTCATACAGCTGTGAGTCATGGACATTAGCAGGGAATAGAAATGTGGTTTTACATAATATTGATAATTCCAGGGATTGCAAGGGAAGCTAATAACGTGGGACTCCAGTCCAGTATTCCAGTGCTGGACATCAGAAAAACATGCGGATATGAAATCATGACCCAACTTCCATATTCACCGGTCTTGACACGTTGTTACTTCTTCCTGTTTCCAAACATGAAGAATTCGCTTCGTGGACGTCGTTTTTCTGACCTCCAGAACTTGATAACTGAATTGGAAACGTAGTTCGAGGCCTCAGAAGAAGTTCTATAATTAAGTCATCAGTAAGATGAAAATTATATCGGAAAAGTGTATCCCCTTTTGTATGGTGAATACATAGAGGAGTATGGTTTACATTAATTTCCAAGTAAGTGCCGTTACTTCTTCATACTAAAGCGCACAGCTGTTCGATAATCCCTCAACAGACATATAATAAATTTATGAATAGTTGATATAGATAAATTTGTATGTATAAGTATCACAACTGCTCAAGTCAATATGTCAGCTCTACGGCAGTCTAGGAAAGTTTATAAGCCGACACATCGGCTCTGTGAAGTGAATCCGTAACGTTATCTCTTACAGCATGCCTCGTAGGCTGTATTATTGTTATTCTTTGCTTCTCTTTCGAACTTCAGTAATGCACATGTTTATGTTACCTGTTCTATAGAATTTATTTATGCTGCCATTTTCAATTTCCTTTATTTTGCTAATTTCTTAACCATAAGTCGTAGGAGGAAGACTAGCGTCTGGTAAGGCAAAATATACTGATCAGACTTGTTAGTCAAGGTCAGGCAAATTATACGTACCAGACGTGTTAGTCAGGGTCAGACAAAATATACTGATCAGACATGTTAGTCAAGGTCAGGCAAATTATACGTACCAGACGTGTTAGTCAGGGTCAGAAAAAATATACTGATCAGACATGTTAGTAAAGGTCAGGCAAATTATACGTACCAGACGTGTTAGTCAGGGTAAGACAAAATATACTGATCAGACATGTTTAGTCAAGGTCAGGCAAATTATACTGATCAGACGTGTTAATCGGGGTCAGGCAAAATATACTGATCAGCCGTATTAGTCAGGGTCAGGCCAAATATGCTGACCAAGACCCTGACCTCGGCTTACTCGTAGTTATGAATACTTGGAGTCCTGGTATTCAAACAGGCATGCTATTGTATTTTGCCAGATAGCCAAAGGCATCAACTATACACAGTCGGTATTTTAAAACTATGTACGGCTTACTAGGCCTGGGGGAAGGTACAAATTATTTGGTAGATTTTTTAAACTTGTATTTTGAATTTTGTCCGGACAGCGGCCGTTAAGACTACACTTTTCGTTTTTTAACTGCCACGGAATTTTTAGCGGGCTGGACACTTATCACGGGAGTCCGATCTCCCTACCCAGAGATGAGGGGAATTTTTAGCAGATCTACGTGAAAAAAATCCCGTTTCCCATCATGATTCGAACGGACGACCTCCGGCACTCGAGGCGGACACCTTACCTCAAGACCGCTGACCCACTCGTAGCCTTCCCTGGACACGGATTGTATTAATGGCAGCCTGGCTTACAAGGTGACGGATCGACGTGATCCCCATAGTACTGAAGCCAAGCATAGCACAACCGCCTGGAGGACCAACGTCCACTTTCATCAGCACGCTCGGGATGTGTGGAAAGCTACTGCAACCCGTCTCTTAACGTGCTTCTCGGTGTGCACATAAGAGTAGACCTGATCATTGGGGACATCAGAAACAATTATAACCATAAGCCGACAATCTGCCAGTGCAGCTCCATTGATTTTTATCATCTCTCGTCTGTGCAGTGGTTAGCGCTCTGGATTCGCATCTGAGTGGTCCTGGATTCATTCCCCAGTTGAGGCGGAAATGTTTTTTCAGACCGCAACGGCTCCCGGATCGACCCAGCCTAAAATGAGTACCGGTTCAGTCCGGGAAGTAAAGGCGGCTAGGGAGACAGATGGCTACCGCCCTCATATAGCCTAGCCTTTTAAATATGAGATCGCTAACACCTCACACCCCTATGGCAGTACTTTACTTTACGTCTGTGTCACCGCAAAAAGTGAATGCAGTATATGCACATTTTTTTGCAATTAAGTTCAGAATGGTAATGTATTTTCCCTATTTAATTTGCGAGAAAACGAAAAAGGTAGTCTAAAGCCAAACTCTACAGCCGTAAAACTGTTACATGTTTTGTTTGGACTAGAGACGCAGCAGTGAATGAGCTGACAGCGGCCAGCGATTGATATCTGGCGGGATCCCACAGTCGGTGAGTGATAACTGACCGAGATCAAGATGCTGAGCAGCGTATGAGCTACAGTGGTCAGCGACCCATAGCTGACTGCTAGCGCCAGGGCCAGTGAACCAGAGCTGCCAAGACCCTTCTACACCTCCACACTGTGATCCTGGATAATAGGCTGCTGAAGGGCAGAGTGGCTAAGGAGAAGGGATCGAAGAGGGAATGCTAACCCGGTACTAAAAAATGCTTGCTGAAGTCAGATGTGTTGTATCGAAAGGTGCAAATTTCGCAGCCAAGCTGTAAACTACGATACAACGCATTCCGTTCTCTGGACTACATTTTGCTACTTAAGCCCTTTTCAGGGTTTGGTAGCGAGAGATTGAGAATGAACGAAGTCAAGTCATAACTGACCATATTCCGCTTTTAAATCGAGGCCCAGGGAACAGACTGCAATCACGCAGCATGGCTAAGGGGTTAGGGATCGAGAGAGAAGATAAAATCCCAAATGCCGTACTGAACACAGAATGTGTCTAGCCAAAATGCGCATATATCGCAGCCCCGCTGTAAACTACAACACGGTCTTTCAAACGCTCTTTTTCAAAACAAACGACGAAAAAGACATATTGGGGAGTATTAGCTCACAGCATTTTCAAAATAGTTTTCTTTTTTATTAAAAAGTGTTTGGGAGTGGGGAGGGGGGGGGGGGGGGGGGTTGCTGTTGTTTAGAACGAACGCCCTCAATGAGTAGGTCTATTCTTTTGTGCGCCCTGAAAAGGACGTTAAAAGACGTGTTGGAGTAGCTTTCCTCACTTCCCGAGCGTGCTGATGAAGGTGGACCGGGCTCCTCCAGGCGGTTGTGCTATGCTTGGCTTCATCTGCGTGCCGCACACTACTACGGGGATGACGTCGATCCTCCATTTCGTTAGCCAGATTGCTGTCCTCGACAACAGGCGTTTCCAGGACGACCAACGAGGAGGTCAGGTGAGGGTCTTGGCAAATATATTTCTCCTGACCCTGGCTAACATTGTCTGATCAGTGTATTTTGCCTGACCAGACATTAGTCTTCCTCCCCACCCCCGTGGGAGGGAGGTGGTGGGGGGGGATGTTATTGTTGTTGTTTTGGTGTCATTCTCTTTCTCGCTATATTGTCCACCCTAACAGTAAGTTAGGTACCAATAAACATGGGACTAGACTGGAGCGTATTGGCTGGGTAACGTGTTGATTCCGATTAAAAAAAGCAAGGAGGTGATGAAGGTCGCTTGGTCATACCCCCTCACAGGAGTAAGCTGGGGCATAGTCCAACGAAAATTGTAAACACATCATCCTCGACGGCAGTCTTGTACAAAACAGCTTTAATTGTCAACGAATGTTGTGTTTTCTATGGCAACCTTCTTGTGACTGAGGAAGCGTGTATTTGAGAATAGGGTGGGGTGTGTTCAGTAGCAGTGGTTTACATAATGAGGTTACTTACCCAATGTACACTCTTCTTCAGACGTATTTTATGGCATTTTTTGAGCGTTACAGTGGTGCTATTCCTGGTTCAACCCGTCCATTACTCAGATGCTATCCACATATCCCCACAATGGGATCAAGATGTTGAGAAGCGCATGAGCTGCAGCCGTCAGCTACCCATAGCTGACTGATATCGTCAGAGCCAGCAAACCTTCTAGACCTGTTCCTGGATAACAGGCTGCAAGAGAGCAAATTGTCTAAGTAGAGCTGGCCGAAAAAAGGAAGGTTAACCCGGCACCCAATAAAGTCTGCTGAAGTCGAATGTATTGGATCGAAAGTTACAACTATCGCGTTCAAGCTGTAAACTACAACACAACGCATTCTGTTCTCCGAACAACATCCCGCTACTTGCAAAACCCTTTTTAGGGCTTGATAGCTGGAAATTGAGAACGAAAGAAGAAGAAGTAGGAAAAGAAAAAATTCACAAAATAATGTCGCTCCTACTCAAAACATCACCAAGAGGTTAAGGTCAGTGACACGGCAACAGTTACCGTCTGGGATGAAGATAACTCTTCATGTACTACGCCGCAGCATATGTCTGCTGAGGTGAACAGTTCCCTCCCTTCATGTTAACCTTTTCCAAGTAATACGTCATGTACTCATTTACAACTGGGTCGACTGGAGGAGCTGTCGTCCAAGGCTTGATCCACGACCATAATTTTTGTTTTCTGTCTGTCCGTGAATTCGAACTTCGTCATTAAAAAAATATTACATATCCAGGCCTAGAAAGACCTGGAATAAACACACAGGAAAAATAAATATTAGGAAATATTTTTTTAGTCAGAGAGTGGTGAAGGGTTGGAATGCATTGCCACAGGAGGTAGTAGAGGCAGGGACAATTAATGCATTTAAGAATTATTTTTAATTTTTTTAAATTTTATGAGTTGGCCTCACTAGTTTCTACTGGCGGAGGCACGCCTATTCCACCCTAGACCGTAGTCAACCTTGACGATATTAAGACGCATAAACCAGTGCTTGGATGTATGTGTGCATCTGAATGTACTTATGCTAGAATTGTGCGCTCTCAGAAGCCAGCCCAACCAAAGTGCAATGGAATAGACTCAACCTGGAGGCGCGTGTGAAAGTTGTGCAAGAGTTTTACTGTAGGACAGAGTCAAATGAAACAGAGGGAGGTAAGAAGATTTAATAATAAATTGTTTGCGCATTACTTGTAGAGCAAGGTAATGTAAATGGAATTTGTTGTATAAAGACTCTGCAGAGTCTTCTAAACTAGTATTAAGACGTTAAGTTAAGTTAAATCACAGAAAGAATCATTTTGGTTATATAAGGGTACATTAGTTAGTGCGTGGATGCTTGTATGAGTAAAAAGATATATTTGAATGCACCGGTTACGATTTTAAAAAACTTTCCCACGATGTACCAAAGGGGAAACAACTTATTTCTTTTGCCTATACCTGGCCACGCCCTCCGTTCAACCTCGGTTACGGACAACCATTTGGTTATCTTAAGTTCGAGGAAGACGAGCAAATTAACAGCTCCTTAATACCGGGGAGAATTTACCTAATTCCCAGACTCCCGCTAGAACTGGCGGCACTTTGAACGTGCGGTCAGGCCGAGGGACGCGCGATCGACTTTTGCCGTGAAACAAGTGCAGCAAATTTCTACAAGTCTCCGCCTCTTTTGTTTGATGTTGTTCCCGCTAGACCTCCACTGGTTTTCTTCGCTGAACGCGAAACCACGAGAAAGGACGAAGGGATGGGACTCCTCAGGGATGTGTGAAGTTTAGCGTGCGAAAATCTGCAATGAATCCAGTCAAACGTTGCAGCTTTAACTGAATTATTGTGTGACTGAACTCAAACTGGGGTTTTAGTTAAGCTATTGCAGTTTTAAATGAATACGCTTGTTACTGAACTAAAACTGGGGGTTTAACAAAAGTATTTCCTTTTAAAAAAAATAATTGTATGTGACAAAACTTAAACTGGGGGTTTAAATAAACTATTGCAGTTTTAACTGATTTATTGTGTGACTAAACTCAAACTAGGGGTTTTAGTTTAGCTATTGCAGTTTTAAATGAATATGTTTGTTACTGAACTAAAACTGGGGGTTTAAGTAAACTATTGCAGTTTTAACTGAATTATTGTGTGACTAAACTCAAACTGGGGGTTTTAGTTTAGCTATTGCAGTTTTAAATGAATATGTTTGTTACTGAACTAAAACTGGGGGTTTAAGTAAACTATTGCAGTTTTAACTGAATTATTGTGTGTCTAAACTCAAACTGGGGGTTTAAGTAAACTATTGTAGTTTTAACTAAGTGAGTGTGTGCGACTGAACTCAAACTGAGCCGTTAGGGGACGGCGTGGACTAGTGGTTAAATGACACGGCTCACAATGCGAAGTTACTGGGTTCAAATCCCCATCATCAGGGGACGGCGGGGCCTAGTGGTTAAGTGACACGGCTCACAACCAGAAGGTGCTGGGTTCGATCCCCATCCCAGCACCGGCCGTTACCCCGGGGAAGCAAACCCTTAGAAAATGCAGGAGGAAGCAGATCCTTACATAAAATGCATGCTGAAGTCGGATGCACTGGGCCGACAGGCGCAAAATAAAAACGCAGTGCAACGCACACCGCCTTCGAGATTAGAGAAATAAGGCGAACGGAAAAAAAAAAAAAAAAAAAAAAATCCCCATCACATCACTCGCAGCTTCGTCTTCCCAGCATTGCAGACTCCTGTCCATAGCGTTAGGTGACTGCAGTCTTAATGAATCTTTAAATAAAAATGTTGCCACTGAAAAATGGGAAAACCACCGGCTCAAATTGAATTTCAGCAGAAGCCGGTCTACTCTTCAACAGATATATTCTACCTTAGCAAAGTTTCACAAAAAGATAACTGGAAAGAAGACTATATAGTCAAATTGCGAGAGAAAGATAAATTGAAGCAGTGTACAAATCATAGAGGAATCGTCTTCTTCGGCTTCTTTGCCGTTCGTTCTCAAACGTCCGCTACCAAGCCCTGAAAAGGGCTTTGCATGTAGCAGGATGTTGTCCTGAGAACAGAATGCGTTGACATAGTTGACAACTTGACTGCGATATGCGCACCTTTGCGATCCGACACATCCGACGTCAGCATGGCATTTTTGGGGACCGGGTTAGCCTTCCCTGTTCGATCCCGTTCTCCTGAGCGACTAGACCGCCTACAGTTTCCGTTCATCGCCTTGAGAGCCGAGAGCCTTACCTCTAGACCCCACTGACCTCCTTGCATTGATATGAGTTTCCATGTCAACTCAAGTGCATCTCCACAATGAAAGGGTGAATGCAATGGTTCTCCGACGTTCCCACACACACACACACACACCCACCGACACACACACTCATCCACATACACACACACACCCACCCACACACACACACACACACCCACCGACACACACACTCATCCACATACACACACACACCCACACACACACACACACGCCGGCACACACACACGCCCACACACACACAACACGCCCGCACACACACACACACACACGCCCACACACACACACCCACACACACACACGCCCACACACACACACCCACACACACACACACGCCCACACACACACACGCCCGCCCACACACACACACACGCCCGCACACACACACGCCCGCACACACATACCCACACACACACACATACACACGCCCGCACACACACACGCCCGCACACACACACACGCCCACACACACATACCCACACACGCCCACACACACACACCCACACACACACACGCCCGCACACACACACGCCCGCACACACACACACGCCCACACACACACACCCACACACACACACGCCCACACGCCCGCACACACACGCCCACACACACACACCCACACACACACACACACGCCCGCACACACACACACGCCCGCACACACACGCCCACACACACACACCCACACACACACACGCCCACACACACACACCCACACACACACACACCCACACTGCTGCTCACTCATCGTTTGATGTTTTCATTCCTCTTGTAGCGCTGTCTATCTGCCTTCAACATTTCCCTCTAGCCCTGTTTATAACAGAGTGGCCTGTCTTTTAATGTTACCAAAATATATGATTTGACCTCTTCTATTTCTTTCAACAGTTCTCTGGTAGCCTATGGTTTCTAGATTTTTAAAATTTTGTTTCCATTAAATGCGACTTATTCTACTGTACATTCATTTCTCCAGGACCTCTACATTTGTTAACTTTTGTTTCCATTAAATGCGACTTATTCTACTGTACATTCATTTCTCCAGGACCTCTACATTTGTTAACTTTTGTTTCCATTAAATACGACCTATTCTACAGTACATTCATTTCTCCAGGACCTCTACATTTGTTAACTTTTGTTTCCATTAAATGCGACCTATTCTACTGTATATCCATTTCTCCAGGACCTCTACATTTGTTAACTTTTGTTTCCATTAAATACGACCTATTCTACTGTACATGCATTTATCCAGGACCTCTACATTTGTTAACTTTTGTTTCCATTAAATACGACCTATTCTACTGTACATCCATTTCTCCAGGACTTCTACATTTGTTAACTTTTGTTTCCATTAAATGCGACGTATTCTACTGTACATCCATTTCTCCAGGACCTCTACATTTGTTAACTTTTGTTTCCATTAAATGCGACCTATTCTACTGTATATCCATTTCTCCAGGACCTCTACATTTGTTAACTTTTGTTTCCATTAAATACGACCTATTCTACTGTACATGCATTTATCCAGGACCTCTACATTTGTTAACTTTTGTTTCCATTAAATACGACCTATTCTACTGTACATCCATTTCTCCAGGACTTCTACATTTGTTAACTTTTGTTTCCATTAAATGCGACGTATTCTACTGTACATCCATTTCTCCAGGACCTCTACATTTGTTAACTTTTGTTTCCATTAAATGCGACCTATTCTACTGTATATCCATTTCTCCAGGACCTCTACATTTGTTAACTTTTGTTTCCATTAAATACGACCTATTCTACTGTACATGCATTTATCCAGGACCTCTACATTTGTTAACTTTTGTTTCCATTAAATACGACCTATTCTACTGTACATCGATTTCTCCAGGACCTCTACATTTGTTAACTTTTGTTTCCATTAAATACGACCTATTCTTCTGTACATCGATTTCTCTAGGACCTCTACATTTGTTAACTTTTGTTTCCATTAAATGCGACCTATTCTACTGTATATCCATTTCTCCAGGACCTCTACATTTGTTAACTTTTGTTTCCATTAAATACGACCTATTCTACTGTACATGCATTTATCCAGGACCTCTACATTTGTTAACTTTTGTTTCCATTAAATACGACCTATTCTACTGTACATCGATTTCTCCAGGACCTCTACATTTGTTAACTTTTGTTTCCATTAAATACGACCTATTCTTCTGTACATCGATTTCTCTAGGACCTCTACATTTGTTAACTTTTGTTTCCATTAAATGCGACCTATTCTACTGTATATCCATTTCTCCAGGACCTCTACATTTGTTAACTTTTGTTTCCATTAAATACGACCTATTCTACTGTACATGCATTTATCCAGGACCTCTACATTTGTTAACTTTTGTTTCCATTAAATACGACCTATTCTACTGTACATCGATTTCTCCAGGACCTCTACATTTGTTAACTTTTGTTTCCATTAAATACGACCTATTCTTCTGTACATCGATTTCTCTAGGACCTCTACATTTGTTAACTTTTGTTTCCATTAAATACGACCTATTCTTCTGTACATCCACATCCCCAGAGACTATTCTATCTTCTAACTACTTGTTCATTGTCCAAGTTTCTGCACTACACATCAGCGTAGAGTATGTACATCACGTGATCGTTCTCATTATAAATTGTAGCCTATCTCTCTAGATTTGAATACCTTCTTCATCGTGCTGAACTTATCCTTTGACAAACCTATTCTCATTTTTATTTCAGGTTTCTCATTTGCCATCACCGGTTATTACATGTTCTAGTTATGAGAACCTGGTCCAATATCTCTCTACGTACTCTGATGTACAATTTGGGCTTCTTTGTTCTGGTAATTATCATAGTTGTTATTGTTTGTAACGTCTTCTTCTTCTTCGTTCGTTCTCAATCTCTCGCTACCAAACCCTGAACAGGGATTAGCAAGTAGTAGGATGTAGTTATGAGAAAGGAATGCGTTGTGTCGCTAGTTTACAGCTTGACTGCGATATTTGCACCTTTCGGCCCGACACATCCGTCTTCGGCACATTTTTTGTAACGTTAATGGCTTTGCCACACTCTGCACTTCACTGATTGATTTGTTCCGTAAGTAATTCTCCCTCACTTTCAGCCTGCAGCAACTTTTCTTTAGCATAACATATATTGTTTATTATTCTTTCATTCACTTTAAGTCCAGACATTTCTCGGACTTGTCTGAAGATATTTTCTGAGTATATGTCCAAGAGTCAAGGTGATAATACACACCCCTGTATCATGCCTCTTCCAGTAGATCAGTGGTTATTTTCGTATAGTATTGTTGCAATATGAACCACAGTACTAGTTACCATTGCAAGTTATTGTCAGGAAAAAGACCCCTGTTAGAGATCGAACAAGTAACGTATCGGTAAAACAGATAGGGTGGAGAGGACGAAATAAATACCCAGCAACCTGTAAAAAGAGCAAACTGCCGTCGTGGATCAAATGTAAGTGGCTTAATTTACTTATCCTCGTCCGTTTCTGAGGTGGAGTGGCTAGAACCCTTTTCCGTCGCATGTCCTTTAGAAACTGTAATAGATGAAAGAAGGACCAGTTCATAGAAGGCAGCACTTTGGTATCAAACGAGGAGTCAAACACAGTATGAGAACGCATGTACACGAGTGTGTACAGCCAGCGTTCAACAGGAACCATCATCGCTTTTTGCTGAGAGAGACTGAGAACGCTTATGTCTGAAGTGCCTGCTTCTTCTCTTTCACCATTGTTTTAATTATGTGATAAAGGTTGCCTTGGCAGAGAGTTTCCCCAAGATCTACCAATATCTCTGTGAGGGGTCCGTTTCTGTGTGCAGAGTGCAATGCAGTCTGTTTGGAAAAGAACAAAAACAGTTCGGGCAATCATATACAGTTGGATAGATTTTCAGTTAGGAATTTTGAATAAAATCCGTTCCCTTTACTGAGAGATTTTTTTATTTTATGTATTTGCCTCACTAGTTTCTACTTGTGGAGGCGCGCCTATTCCACCCCAGACCGTAGTCAATTTGGGTGATATTAAGAAGCATAAACCAGTGCTTGGATGTATGTGAGCGTCTGTATGTACCTATGCTAGGTTTGTGCGCTCTCAGAAGCCAGCCCGGGATCAAGATGCTGAGTAGCGCATGAGCTGCAGTGGTCAGCGACCCATAGCTGACTGCTAGCGTCAGGGCCGGCTAACCAGAGCTGCCAAGACCCTTCTACACCTCCACGCGGTGATCTTGGATAACAGGCTGCAACAGGGCAGACTGGCTAAGGAGAAGGGATCGAAGAGGGAATGCTAACCCGGTACTCAAAAAATGCTTGCTGAAGTCGGATGTATTGGATCGAAAGGTACAGCACAGATCCACTGAGGACCAGGTCATCCTCATAGCCCAGGAGATAGAAGATGCCTACCAGGCACAGAAACACACAGTAGCTGTTTGGGTGGATCTGGAAAAGGCATTTGACAAAGGCTGGAAAGACGGACTCAGAGTCAAGCTAAGAAGAAGTGATGTTTGTGGGAAAATGTACAAGTGGATCAACCACTACCTCAAACAAAGAACGGCCAGAGTCCAAGTACAAGGGCAGATGAGCAAAAAGGTGACACTCGAGCAGGGAGTACCCCAAGGGGGAGTACTGTCACCCACACTCTTCCTGGTATATATAAACGATATTACAGAGAATATACCAAGAAGAGTCCATAGCTCAATGTTTGCAGACGATCTGGCTATGTGGACCTCTGAAAAGAATCTCACCATAGCAAGAAATCGGATGCAGACGGCCCTAACATCGCTGGAAGAGTGGGCGAACTCATGGCTGGTCAAAATAAACGAGGAGAAAACCACATGCACAATATTCTCGCTTTCATTAAAATCCCAAAATACCAAATTAAGTCTAAATGGCAAATTCCTGCAGCTAAACGACAACCCAACCTATCTGGGAGTCACATTTGATCGGCGCATGACATGGAAAAGTCAGATTGAGAGAAACCGAATGAAAGCCAGAGAAAGAATGGCAATCATGAGGAAACTTACTGGCACAAGCTGGGGAGCAGACGAAGACATACTAAAGAAACTGTACACTGGAAGAGTGAGACCAGTTCTCGAGTATGGCATTGCGGCATGGACAACAGCAGCGAAGGCGAACTTCGATAAAGTTAGCAAACTTCAAAACCAAGCCATGAGAATTATAACAGGTGGCATGAAGTCAACGCCAATTGTAGAACTTGAAAAGATTACAAAACTGCAATCCATGACCGATAGAAGAGACTGCAGAGCCCAGCTGCAGTCAGAGAAACTCCGAAGGCTGACCGACCATCCAATGCACCAGAGACTAAACAATTTGGGAAATGGGAAACTAAAGCGGAGAAACTTTGCAGAAATAGCCAAAGCAAAGATGCACGAAGATCCCATAAACGCACTAACAACACCAAAACCCATCACTACTGTACGAAAACCTACCTGGAGGCAGGATATATTTCCAGAGGTGGTAGAAAATATACCAGGTATTGCAAACAAAAACTGCCAGACTGAAAAAGAAAGGAGAGATACTACCCTAAGCTTCATAACGAAAAGCTACCCAAGCAGGGACTGGACCCATGCATTCACCGACGGTTCTGTAACAAACACAACACAGAACGGAGGGGCAGGGGCATTCCTGAACCTACCAAATGGCAGAAAAATAACACTGTCATTCGCTACTGGTAAGTACACAAGCAATTTCAGAGCGGAGGCAGAGGCACTGAGGGCGGCAGTGGAAGAAATGGTGACACACAGTGAAAATGAAAGCCATATAGTCCTGCTTACAGATGCTCTCGCCGTAGTCACACCGCTAAAAAGCCAGAAAAATACTGAGCTTAATGACTTAAAAGCAGCACTCTGCAAACTGTGCCAGCAGTCCGCACCAAAAAGGGTAGTGGTACAGTGGGTCCCATCACACTGCAACAACCAAGGCAACGAGGAGGCAGACAGACTGGCAAAAGTCTTTGCAAAACTACCACAAACAGATACCAGTATGACGTACGAAGAGTCATAACGGCTTATCAAAGCAAGATACATGACCAAATGGGAAACCGAACATACTGGTTACACCAAAAACGATTCCTATTACCAGTTGAACCGAAGAGAGCAGGTCGTTGTCTTCAGACTTCGCACTGGCCACAATAACTGAGGTACCACCTATTCAACAAATTGAAGATAGGGTGTACCGACGAATGCCCGTGCGGTACTGGGAAAATGACCGCTGAACATCTGCTGCAGAACTGCCCGACATACGAGGATCAGAGAGAGCAGATGTGGCCATCACCAGTGGAACTGCAAGACAAGCTCTATGGCAGTGGCGACAGCCTCAGGATGACCGCCGCTTTTTTCGAAAAAATAATGGTTACTGTCTGACTGCGTACGAAGAAGAAGAAGAAGAAGAAGGATCGAAAGGTGCAAATATCGCAGCCAAGCTGTAAACTACGACACAACGCATTCCGTTCTCTGGACTACATTCTGCTACTTAAGCCCTTTCAGGGTTTGATAGTGGGATATTGAGAACGAACGAAGAAGAAGAAGAAGCCAGCCCAACCAAAGTGCAATGAAAGTGTCTCACCCTGAGGGCGCGTGTGAAAGTTGTGCAAGAGTGTGACTGTAGGACAGAGTCAAATGAAACAGAGTGTGACTGTAGGACAGAGTCAAATGAAACAGAGTGAAGTAAATAGAAATGATATAATTTTTTTAATTTTTATTTTTTTTAATGTGTTTGCCTCACTAGTTTCTACTGGCGGAGGCGCGCCTATTCCGCCCCAGACCGCAGTCAATTTGGGCGATACTAAAACGCATAAACCAGTGCTTGGATGCGTGTGTGTATCTGTTTGTACCTAGCCTGGTATTTCCGTGATGCTCCTCCTGCTGTTCCTCGCTTTTGATGATCCTCGTTGTCCGCCGTAGGTATTTGCACAAATATTCACAATTGTTTTCCTGGGACCATTTTGGGAATGAGTATATGTATTTTCCTTCATACTTGACTCGGATCTCTTTATTTATTTCCTGATTTAAATATATAAATCCCCCTTTTTTTATATATATTTTTTTTCTTCTTTAAAAATATAAAACCCCATCATACATTTTATACACAATTGTGAAGATAGCAGTGTAGTGGGGTGTACAATGAGAATGAATGAAATGGAATGATTGGGAAATATGACAAACAATATACTTGATACATAAGGATTAAGAGTACAATATAAATTAATTGAAAAGAGTCTTCCTTCTGTTGTGAGGCCCATTTGTGTTGACTTCCTTTCGTCTGGTCTTGGTGTATCAGGTTTTGCCTGCTCTCATATATTTTTCTATCGCAGCCATGTACTACAACTTGTAAGCGATTTACTGATTTGTGTGTCACTTTGTAGATCCTTCGTTTCACCTGTGCCCTCTAGCTCTCGCAGTTAATTAGGTGTTGAATGTGTGGTAGGCTCAGGAATAGAAATCACAATTATAATTTTTTAATTTTTTTTAATTTTATGTGTTTGCCTCACTAGTTTCTACTGGCGGAGGCGCGCCTATTCCACCCCAGACCGTAGTCAATTTGGGCGATATTAAGACGCATAAACCAGTGCTTGGATGCGTGTGTGTATCTGTTTGTACCTAACCTGGTGTTTCCGTGATGTTCCTCCCGTTGTTCCTCGCTTTTGATGATCCTAGTTGTCCGCCGTAGGTATTTGCATAAATAATAATAATTTTTTTTTTTGCCACTTAAATAGTCCTCAAAAGTTACAGATAAAAATTAAGCAAATGACAAGAATAGATGCTTACAGCTTGAAGATTATTTGAAATAAAGAAATGACGTAGGAGTAACGGAACGATCTGAGGTCCGGTCGGTTGACGAGATGAAAGATCGGTTCCGTCGCGGCGGAAGACTTTGTCATTCCTGTTTGAAATTCCAAGGGTTGATGTTACCTGGGCCGAGGAACGGGCGAGAGACAAAACCCGTTGATTATATAACGATGGATGGAAAGACTAGGCCAATCTAAAGGTTGGGGTCTTAGAAGTGGTAGCGAGGGTGCGTAACGACAAAGAGGCGTAAATGTTAGTAAACTGGGTGTACATTTTTTGCGTTAGCAGAGTGGTTAAAGCGCTTGCTTCTCGCGGTAAAGGTGTTAGGATCTTTTCTTTATTTTTTTAGGGATGTGAGTGAGTGAGTGTGTGTGTGTGTGTGTGTGTGTGTGTGTGTGTGTTTCTGTGTGTGTGTGTGTGTGTGTGTTTTCCTTAAAATAAATTATTACATTTTCATTGCAGAAGTTCTCGAAAGCACTATTCATTAATTCAAGTGCCATGTCGGATGGCGCTGGCTATCATAGATCCCCACAACTATATACCCAGTATGATAACATTAATTCTGTCCATTTCGCACTTGATATTCTCCAACTTTTCAGCTTGCATTAGAGTCCGCACGTTCCGTGTACCGACATTTCATGCATCTCTCAATTTTATACGCTTTCGCTCGTGAAGTCCTTTTTCTTGCCAGGTTGTTTTTCTGAACTCTTCGTTATTATATCGATTCATGATTAACTGATTCACTCCGAAGAGCCGAGATATCGGCTCTCAAACTTTCTTACAATACTCTAGAGCTGATATATTGGCTTTCATATTTATAATACATAAGCGTACCTACTTCCCCTGTCCGGGAACCTCACATAGTCTTCATCCAAAAACCAGCCACGGACAGTGCTCTTTTGTTTGCCACCATCAGTCCTCCTCTGCGCAGGATTCCTGCATTCTATGACATATAGCTTGGCTTTGCTTCGTTTGTTCTCAATCTCCCGCTACCAAACCCTGAAAGGGCTTAAGTAGCAGAATATAGTCCAGAGAACGGAATGCGTTGTGTCGTAGTTTACAGCTTGACTGCAATATTTGCACCTTCCGGTACAACACATAGGACTTCGGCAAGTATTTTGTGAGTACCGGGTTAGCATTCCCTCTTCGATCCGTTCTCCTTAACAACAACAAAAACAACAACATCAAAACAACATAAACAACAATACACCAATAACAACAACGACAACATCAACAACAACAACACGATCATCAACAATAACAACATCAGCAACAACATCAACAACAACAGCAACATCAACAACAACAACAACATCTACAGAGTAGACGTTGATTATACTTTGCTATTTATCACAGTCTCATTGTCTTCTCAGTGTTATTTTCCAATCCATACACCTGCTGTTTGTTTAAAATGCCTGTTTTTTGTTCGCTTTCGGCCCACCAACTGTGTCATAAGTTTGTTCTTAACTTGAAGCACCAATTCATGAAGTTCTTGTTCGCTTTCGGCCTGCCAAACTGTGTCATATGTACACCAGAGATTATTTGGTGATACTCCAGAGATGTGCCCTGGTATTTCCTGAATTTACAAGATAATCTGTTCGATGAAAATGTTAAATTGTCTGCTACTACACTGTTTTGTCTGTTGTCTGGTATAAATGGATTCCGAGGGCTTAAAATGGACTGCTGATCTACTTGATCTACTCTGGGGGTAACTCTTCTCCTTTTCTCTCTTCTCACCTCACTGTTTTATTTGACTCTGTCCTACAATCACAATCTTGCACAACTTACACACGCGCCTCAGCGTGAGACCCACCCATTGCACTTTGGTTGGGCTGACTTCTGAGAGCGCACAAACTTAGCATAGGTACATACAGACGCACACATGCATCCAAGCACTGGTTTATGCGTATTAATATCGCTCAAATTGACTACGATCTAGTGTGGAATAGCCGCGCCTCCGCCAGTAGAAACTAGTGAGGCAAACACGTAAAAAAAATATTTAAAAAAATTTTAAAAATATTTTTAAAAAAAATTAAATTTAAAAAATATTTAAAAAATATAAAAAATTGACTGCTCATTATGATTCTTCTTCGTTTCCCTTGTGTCCTGCTTGTGCCATTCAGCGGCAGGTTATGAAGAGGTTTTTTGACCGGTCGCCGGGATATTTGTGTATGACAAAGACAAGAATAGCACCACTGCCCCACAGAGAGCATGTTGTAAGAGACGATAACTGTGTGACATGGCATAATACCGGCTATGGTTAGGTGGTTTGTTAAGAGCAGCATAGATGGCGCCCAACAGGCTGCGGGTCTACTTTGGTCTAGTGTTTGGGTCGATTAAGATGGACTCGCACATCGGGTAACCACTTTCCCAACGCAACTGAGTAATAAGCTGCTTGAGCCTAGCCTGCTAAGTAGGAAATCCTCATACCGGCTATATCCAGCTCAGGCCAGAACTGAGATATGCACGGAGGCATCTACCCCTGGTGAAGTACAGGTCGACTAAGACGCGTGGAGCTTTTTTGATTCTGTTATTTCTGCTATCCATCTTTTGCGTGGCCTGCCCTTGGCATTGTGTCCATTGTATCTGTATAACATTGTTTTCTGGGAGATAATATCCGGTGTTTGACGTCTCTCGTGGCCGAACCACTTGGTGTGACGTCTCTCGTGGCCGAACCACTTGGTGTGACGTCTCTCGTGGCCGAACCACTTGGTTTGACGTCTCTCGTGGCCGAACCCCTTGGTGTGACGTATCTCGTGGCTGAACCACTTGATTTGACGTCTCTCATGGCCGAACCACTTGGTTTGACATGTCTCATTGCCGAACTACTTGGTTTGACATCTCTCGTGGCCGAACCACTTGGTTTGACATCTCTCGTGGCCGAACCACTTGGTTTGACGTCTCTCGTGGCCGAACCACTTGGTTTGACGTCTCTCGTGGCCGAACCCCTTGGTGTGACGTATCTCGTGGCCGAACCACTTGGTTTGACGTCTCTCGTGGCCGAACCCCTTGGTGTGACGTATCTCGTGGCCGAACCACTTGGTTTGACGTCTCTCGTGGCCGAACCCCTTGGTGTGACGTATCTCATGGCCGAACCACTTGGTGTGACGTCTCTCGTGGCTGAACCACTTGGTTTGACGTCTCTCATGACCGAACCACTTGGTTTGACGTCTCTCATGGCCGAACCACTTGGTTTGACGTCTCTTGATGAGGGTCTCCCTGATTTTGTACCTACTTGTCTCCTAACATCTTCCTTTCTGATTCTATCATTTCTTGTTACTCCAAGCTTCATACGCAGACATGCTATCTCTGTTGTTAAGATGTTTCTTTTATCTGTATTAGTTAATGTCCAATTCTGGCACTGATATTACAGTGTGGGTAGAAATACTCTGTTGTATAGACTTCTTGATGTACCCATTGTCACATGCTTACATTGTAATGTCGGGTGATATTTGCCCAATGATTTGACTTGCTTTTTACATCTGTTTTGGATTTCGGTGTCGTCTTTGCCACCTGCTGAGATGATGCTACTCAGGTACGTGACATTGCCCCGCTGTTTTACTTCTGATTTTTATCGTTTAAAATAAATGATTTTTTTCACTGGGGTCTAAATTTCACATTTTTTCCATCACGTAATTCTTTTGTTAGATTACGACAGTCGGCGTGCGTCAGAGGAGTCTCCACTCTCCAGCACTTTTCAATGTTTTTCTAAAACGCTTTATGTCAGAAGCATTAGATGAACACGTAGGGACGGTCAGTACAGGTGGACGCATACTCGCCAACCTCCGGTTTGCCGACGACATTACCGGTCTGGCTGGAACAGAATCAGAACGTGCAAGGCTAGTCGCAAACCTGGTCAATGCTGCCCAGAAATGTGGGATGGATATCAGTTCAGAGAAGAGTAAGGTCATGGTCAACGCCGCAGAGGCTTTTTTAAACCCGGTTGTGGTCAAAGGTGAACCTCTGGAAAGTGTTAAGCGGTTCAAATATCTGAGAACAGAAATGAATGCGGAGAGGTCTAGAGCGGAGATCCAGTCAAGAACAGCGATGGCCATGGTCGCCCTGACCAGACTACGAATAATCTGGAAAGACAATAACATTAGCCTTAAATCGAAGCTGACTTTAATGTATACAATGGTCACCTCGGTATACCTCTACACGTGTTAGGCTTGGACTCTGACGGCTGCACTAGAACGTAAAATGTGCGCAATGGAAATGCGATGCTTGCAAAGAATTTTTGGCATTTCATATTTGGATCGTGTTACAGGAGAAAGTGTTCTTGAAATTGTTAGGAAGGAGTTTGACCAGTATAAAAACCTACTGACTATAGCAAAAACACAAAAAATTGACATGGTATGGACATATATCACGATCGGTGGGGCTGACCAAGACCGTCCTGCAAGGCAATGTACCCGGGAAGCGGGAGAGAGAGAGACCAAAAACAGAGATGGGAGGACAATATAAAAGCGTGGATGGGAAGGTCTAAAGCTGAAACTAATACCCTGAAGAAAAATTGAGACGTTTGAGGTGAACTGGTTCGACATGCTGCAATAACGGTGCCTCAACGACCATCTAGGTTACGGGACTCATGATGATGATGAACTCTTTTGTTGCTATTGTTAGTGTCGTTCGTGCTTGAGTTAAGTGTGCTTGGTGGCTTTTTAGGTGGCGGGTTACAGTGGCTTTCAACACAACCAGAGGCACATATGAGAAGGCAGAAAGGCTCCTCCTGCCTTCAGTACGATGCCGGACTCCTCAGCAAGTTTACCACAATAGGGATCAAAGTGCCGATCCCCACCTCGTTAGCCAGACTGCCATGAAACAAAGCATGTTTATAGCAAGAGCTGCTTGAAAGTGAGGTGATGTCTTGATCAGTATGTTCCATCTGACCCTGACTAAAATAGTCTGATCAGTATGTTTCATGCTTCACCTGAACCTGACTAAAATAGTATGATCTGTATGTTGCCTGTTTCACCTGAACCCTGACTAAAAAAGTCTGATCAGTATGTTTCACCCGACCCTGGCTAAATAGTCTGATCAGTATGTTTCACCCGACCCTGAATAAAATAGTATGATCAGTATGTTTAACCTGACCCTGACTAAAATAGTCTGATCAGTATGTTTCACCCGACCCTGACTAAATAGTCTGATCAGTATGTTTCACCTGACCCTGACCAACATAGCCTGATCAGTATGTTTCACCTGACCCTGATCAACATAGTCTGATCAGTATGTTTCACCTGACCCTGACCAACATAGTCTGATCAGTATGTTTCACCTGGCTCTGACCAACATAGTCTGATCAGTATATTTCACCTCACCCTGACCAACATAGTCTGATCAGTATGTTTCACCTCACCCTGACCAACATAGTCTGATCAGTATGTTTCACCTGACCCTGACCAACATAGTCTGATCAGTATGTTTCACCTGACCCTGATATAGCCAGCTGCAGTGATGACCCTATGCTTCCTTTGGTGGGAAAATGCAAATCATTACAGGCACACACAATCTTAGCAGACGGCAACAGACCCAACCGTCCTGACCGCCATATCGTTTATCACCTAACGTTAGCTACACTCCCACCTATTGACAAGGCGTGGCCTCTATTTCTGACCAATACTGCGCCTCATTATAAGACCAGCCTGAAGGTTGACCCCTGTCAAGAGGGCGGGCTTTGACGTAAGATTGAGTGACGTGGTCAAAGTATCTGACCTGTGGTCAGTACGCGTGGTCAAGTGTAGAAACGCAGCCACCCTTTCACAACTTGTTCTGAAAAGACTTCAGCTGACGTTTAAGTCATTTTTCAGTCCCCCTAGATGGTAGGAAAGATACCTCGGCAGCAGGAGTTACCAGTGGTCAGTGTTTAATTACCTCAGCACGAGCAGGGTCAAACCTTAAAGTACGGACAAGAGGTAGTTATAAACGGGTGCAGTTGCTTACCTGGTTATCTTAAGCTGATGAAGGTACTCACATAATTCGGAATGTGTAACTTGAACAGATCTTTACGCTAACATATTTGTTCACGGGTCGCTTATGCCCTGTAAATGTGTGCCATTACGTCGTATTTTTTCATACCTGTTACAAATTGGCCAGGAAATTCGCAGAGGATGCAGTGCTAAACGTGTGTGGTTGCAAAGTTGAATATTTTAAGCTGATCGTTAATAGATTAGAAAATTTTAAAAAATTATAACTTGTACGGTTATACGCGCTAAAACAGTTGTTAATAATACTTTGAGCGTTTTGCCTTGTAAATGAATGTTGTTGACTATTTCGTTTTAAACAGACACATTGGTTACAAATTGGTCAGGAAGTTCGCAGAGATAGTGCTAACTGCTGAACTGGTGTAGTTGCAAAATTAGTTATGTTAGGTTGATCAAGACTAAAGAGACTAGAATGATACGATATTTATAACTTGTGCTGTTATATATTATATACGTTGGTAGAGGAGGTAGTGCTGAATTGGAACTGCGAGTAGTTGTAAGGTTGTTTAAGTCTCTTTACTTTAAGAGACTCGTATTGGAAGAAAAGGACAAATAGGAAGGACAAATATTTAGGAAACATGATTGATTGACAAATTAGGCAAAATGGACAAATAGGAAGGACAAATATTTAGGAAACATGATTGATTGACAAATTAGGCAAAATGGACAAATAGGAAGGACAAATATTTAGGGAACATGATTGATTGACAAATTAGGCAAAATGGACAAATAGGAAGGACAAATATTTAGGGAACATGATTGATTGACAAATTAGGCAAAATGGACAAATAGGAAGGACAAATTTAATTGAAATTTAAGTGGAAAAATAAAAGTTCGTTTGCGTTAAAGTCACAACGTAGACTATAAATAGTAATTACATTTTTAAAAAAAACATTTATACGCAATGTAAAAAAGAGAATGATGACATAACGAAAAATAGACAGGGTGGATTCTAAGTTTATATTTTATAGAATATTTATATTGTCTAGATATTTTTTAATGTGAAATAGGTATGATAAACTATGGAGAGTTTTAACGCGCTAAACTTGAACTGTGCCACAGTTGGTCCAAAACTCCAATCCATTCATTTAGTATATTTTATTGCAATAGCAAAGTTGGTCAGTTATTTTGATAATCAGATGTTTGCTCTGCGTGCATTCCTTCTACGTGAAAAGTGCTGCTTAACAATGCATGATTATATTTATTACTCATGTGCTCTAATCTAACCAAAAAACAGGATGAAGTTTGTAGTTAAAAAAATATTTAAAAGTTAAAATTTAAGAGTTACAATTAGTTACCAAAAAAAAACATGGATAGGTATAGTTTAGATACGGCGAAGGAACAAAACAAAATATCATCTCAGAATCTTAACTTTTTTCATCCATGTTTAATTATACTCTTAGTTGACAGAAGCGTTCATATCTGCTTCTTTTGTTCTACTGCATAAAATGCATAACATCCATTTGCAACAAAATAAATTAAACCTTTAGCATTTTGTCCAGATGAAAGACGATTTTCTTTTTCTGGATGACCGGAGTTCCGCTTCCTGCGTAATTATTTCTACATTTTCTTTTATGCTGTTTTATTGTCCGTTTTTCGTGTAGAGAGATAAATGGCTGATAAATTGTTGTCTTTATCAGACTTCAATAGTTTGTAACAAATTTGTGTTATTATTTGTGGCCAGGGAATGAAGACATTACAAGCCAAATCTACAGAGTAAAAAGTGACCCAGAATGCAGTAATAAAGACACTGATTTAACTAAAACAAGACTAGTTGAATAACCATACATTCTTAGCATTCTACGAAAGAGAAATTAGAAAGTTATAAACTTTAAGACAAAACTCAAGTGATACAGGATATTCTACCCGTACACATCTGGACATTCTTGTGATATTACAGTTATTTATACGTACCAACTGATATCTTTGAATATACACGGAGGGATACTAAAAGGCGTGTTTGTCAATGGAGCGATAAACAGCGGAGGTAAGTCAAATTGTCTTATTATTCTTATCGGGTGGATTCGTTACTGGGGCGGGAATAATAGGACTACTGACATTGTACTAACATGATTGTTGTAAGACAGAGACTAAACAGAGTTGTGTATGGGGATAGCAATTCAGCGTTGTTGAGAAGAATTGATGCAGTGGTGTGAAAGCTACTGACACCCGCCACTTAACGTCCTTTTCAGGGCTTCACAAAAGAGTAACATACTCATTGTGGGCATTCGCAAACAACAACAACAAAAATCACTGCAGCAGCACGCAGTGTTTTGTCGCAGGCTCCACAAAGGAGGGCCCCCGTGGGGTTGTTCTCATTTCTAGGCTATATGATTCAGGATGGAGAGAAAACTGGATAACTCAAAACTGATTGATTGATGGATGGATCGATAGATGAAATGATGGGATTGATTTCTGGGTGGATTAAAGAATTTTTTTTCTGTGTTGTGTGTGCTGCACTGGGTTTTTTGCGCCTGTCGGCCCAGTGCATCCGACTTCGGCATGCATTTTATGTAAGGGTATGGTTCCTCCTGCATTTTCTAAGGGTATGCTTCCCTGAGGTGAAAGCCGGTGCTGTAATTGGGGAGCGAACCCAACACCTTCGGGTTGTGAGTCGTGTCAGCAAACCACTGGTCCTCGTCATCCCGTGATGGATGATTGATTGATAGATGAATTGATTACACGATGGGTGGATCGATGGATGGAAATTTGAATGAATTGATTGATGAATGACTTACGAATTGATGGATAACTTACGGATTGATAAATGGATTGATAGATTGACTAATGGATGCATTGATGCTGGATTGACTGACGGGTTGATTGATGCATTGACTAATGGATGTATCAATTGATGAATTGAATGATGGATTGATTGACTGATGTATTTATTGATGGATTGACTGGATGTAAAGATTGATGTATTGATTGATTGACGGACTGACTGACGGATAGATTGATTTATGTTTTATTGATGGATTGACTGGTGGATGCTTGGATCGATAGATGAAAATATGGATTGAATGATGGGTGGATTGATGAATTGATTAATAGAATGAGGAATGGATTGATGAAAGAATTAATTCATGAATGGATTGATAAATGGATTGATTGATGGATTGATGAATTGATTGATTGCCTGATGCATTGACTCATGAATGTATTCATTGATGGATGGATTGACTGATGAGATGGATGTATTGATTTTGGATTGATTGATGGATTGTCTGATGGATTGATTGATATGTTGACTGATGGATGGATTGACTTATGTATACATTTATTGATATGTTGATTGATTGATATGTTGATGAATTGATGCATGGATGGATTGATGTATTGGTTGATTTATCGATTGGTTTATTGATTTATTTACATTTTGCTTCGATCGATGCATAGTGATAGAGCGTCTTAGGCACGAGTCCTGCGAGCTCATTCGAAGTTTGGCCATGTCGGGGTGTTTTCATGGCACCACCGCATCAAAGAAAGGGCTCAATAAATATACTGAGGGTGGAAAGGTCAGAATAATCAGATGGCCTAGAGTTGACGTCTGAAAGCGTACGAAGAAGAAGAAGAGGAAGAAGAAGATGGCCCAGAACAGAGGCGTAGTGAGGGTGGTAGGTGCGAACAAGTTTCACACGGTCAGAGGAAAGACTAAATAGCGCGAGGGAGTCCATTCAGGAGACAGAGGGAACCTGTTAGAGGGTGGAGGAGACACAGACACAGGATGTTTTTTCATGCGGCCTTTCTGGTATTTTCTCGGATCTCTGGTTGTAGTATAGATCTGACGCCAGTATGCAGTGTTGCGCACATTACAAATTCCTCGGCAGTTAGAAATCGAAAAGTTGCTTTAAACGACCGGTTCCAGTGCAATATTCAAAATTATGTTGCCAATCTACTCAATCTATTACGGAATCCCCGCCGGTGCTGCGGAGGTCGTGTTTGCGCTGAGAATCTCCAAATAAAATGGAGAACATACCTTATGGGTTACAACGTGTGCAATGACGTTGATTCCTAGACTAAACTAAACTGTAGTTCAAACCGCTCTGTTGCATGCCTGCGAAACATGAGAAAGCAAGGAGAGAGAGACTAACGCTCGATCAGGCAAACCCTGCTTCTTATGTTAGTCAGGTCAAGTGAAATATACTGAACAAGACCTCACTCACTTCCAAACAGTTCTTCCTGGAAACAGGCAGACTGGGTAACTAGGTGGGGATCTGTACTGCGATCACCATATTGGTGAGCTTGACGAGGAGCCTCGTATTGCACCCCAAGGTCCACCTTTTCAATTACGCCCATTTATGCGAGGAGAGCCACTGTAACCCTCCATAAAGTCGTCAAGGGACGGGTACATAATTCTTGTACGAGTGGCATTAGTTACAACAACTAGAGCTGGCCATTTAGCACCAAAGTGCAAAAGGCACCAATACTTGGACAAGCATCTACACACCCTCTATATTATCAAGCAAGTGGTAGGGCATTAAGCACTGTTGTTTTCATGTCTTAACCATGGATCACATGAACCAATGAGAAAGCATAAATAGAAGACATTTGAAGAAGCAGCTTTCCTGCACAGCCTTTGCCATTTTGATTGTTGCCTTAGAACGTTTTGCGTGATTACACGCTCCACATACAACTTTTTTCCACAAAACTACTTGCCAGTGAAAGCATCGTGCCGAGGACCCGGAGGTCATAAACCACTGGTTCGCCTTTCTGGAAATGGTCTTACTCTTAACTCACGCATGCGTAAAAGATCTGTATGAACAGATGTGCAATGCAGACGAGGCTGGTTTTGTGCAGTTGCATGCCAAGACTTGGATGAGCTCTGCGAGAGGAAGATTTGCCTGTGTCCAGTGAAACTCGCCAAAGAGGATTCTCTGGATCAGACAAATCTTCTTTAGAGAGTTTTACTTCAGAGGAGTGCATGCAACATCTGAGAGATGCAGCTGTCCATGAGGCCTCTTCAAGAGGACGTGGGGGGGGGGGGGGGGGGGGCGATGTAGAGGCAGGAATACACAACGCCAGAGTCCAATGACAACTCAAAATGAGGAATATTTGGAGGGAGATCACATGTGTGGACAACCTGGTGGCATGCATTCTGTATCGAATTCTAAAATAGTCAAGCACCCCAAAAGTGCGTGGCCCAGTCTAACCAGCACAAGGGCCGGTGCATTATTGGTGGGAAGGGAGGTGGCCCCTATTATTTGTAAGGTAAAGGTAAATGTAAGGTCCTAGTAGACACTGCTGTCTGGGATATGCATTTACCTTTTATGAGATTGTGTCGGCTAATTTCCTTCCTCGTTCGATTTTCTTCCTTCACAGTAAGCAGGGTATAGAGGTAAGAATACACAAAGCCAATGACAACTCAAAATGAGGATGATTTGGAGAGGCTATAGGTGTGGACAACCAGGTTGCATGCATTTTGTATCGAATTCTGTCCCCTTACTCTGTCAACGATCAATCACCACCACTGCTCAGAACTGTCTCTCTTCTAACGATATACAAATAAACGAGCGAATAAAGTGTTTTCCACCCGAGGACCACAAGCAAAAACAAATCACGCTTTCAGAATCTTCACACTCTTAAGCTTAAAGTAACTACTGATCAATTCTGTATGCGAGACAGTCATGAATCCCACGATAAATGAAAGCACACGCAAATTGTACGGCATTGTTCGGTTCATGAGTTGAAATTGTGGAAATCTACGGTATTTCATGTAAAGGCGTAACAATACTTTAAGGTTTTTTTTTTCTGGAAGGCCACCCGACTTGGAAAATTTGGAGACTAATTTGAACTGTTAAGCAAAACTTCTTATGATTATGTTTACAGTGTGTAAATAGTCAAGCACCCCAAAAGTGTGTGGCTCAGTCTAATCAGGTCAAGGAAGGCACAGGACCGGTGCATTATTGATGGGAAAGGAGTCCCTATTATTTGTAAGGTAAAGGTAAATGCAAGGTCTAGTAGACACTGCTGTCTGGGATAGGCATTTACCTTTTATGAGATTGTGTCGGCTAGTTTCCTTCCTCGCTGGATTTTCTTCCTTAATAGTAAGCAGGATGTGTGTGTGTATATATATATATATATACATATACACATACACACATATATATATATATATATATATATATATATATTTCTTAGTCGACCTGTACTTCTACAGGGACAGATGATCCTGTGCAGGTCCCAGCTCTGGCGTGAGCTGGGTGTAGCCGGGAGGAGGATTTCCGGCTTAGTGGACTAGGTTCGAGCAGCTTATTACTCCACCGCGTTGGGACAAATGGTGCTGAGGGTGGTTTAAACGATGTGGAATCCATCTTAATAGACTCAAATACTAGAGCAAAGTAGACCCACAGCCTGTTAGGCGCCATATATGCTGCACTTAACAAACTACATAACCATGGCCGGTGTTATGCTATTAGCCCACGGAAACGAATATCCACACAAAACCGATTGGAAGCCCCGATGAACTCTCCCCTTTGGCAACTTTTACACAGAGAACTACAGAAGGAACAAGAACAAGCGAACGAGAAGTAGAAGTAGATAAACTGAAAAGAGTGACACCATACAGGTGAGACAGGAGAGCACTAGTTTCTGCTTGTATGCCGTGTATGGCATTTAAAGAACATTGATTCATTAAGAGTACTCACTTTTTAAGGCAAAAATACTCCTCTACCGGCACGTACTAGTAGACGCAACTTTATAAGGGACCATTTATCAATGGACACCTGACCTACGGTTAGAGAAAGAAAGACAGTGAGGAAAAGAACTGGCCATCCCACCTCACACAAGCTGCGTCTTAGTACACTTGATCCCTGACGTCATTTTCTGCTACGAGACAAGCTTTTAAATTGACTTTATAAATATTTTCAAAATATATTCAAGTGATGTGTTAATTAATTACGTTATTATTGGCTTGCTATTGCGTGTGTGTGTGTGAATTTGTATGTATATATATATATATAGAGAGAGAGAGAGAGAGAGCGATAACCTCACAAGAGGCAGACTTAGATACTAGGACTCTCACACTGCTGGAGGCAATGGGCCTGCCGCCCCCCCCCCCCCCTTCTCCGCCTCAGACACTTACGCCACTGATGGACAATCCTTTCTGTTGATACCAACGGATAAACACGAGTCATCCAAGAGCGTGGTTCTTCTCTAAAATATAGTTCACGGAAATGTGCATGTCACATTAGAAGGTCTTACATTTCACGAAATCTCTCAGCAAATACGAGCAAGTCTCGCTCGTTGACCATTGGCCACGTTTCGTCCCCTGACCGAGCTGTATGGAGAGTTGTCATAGCTTTGTGTTGGCCATATCGGACAAGGAGAAAGCGCTCATATTTGGGATTTCTCCAATTTGCGCTTGTTCAAGTTTCATTATTTATCTTTGCATTTAAAAGCTAAGTCTTTAAGTAATGCAGCAGTGATTGTAAGTATAATTAGGCGTTTTTTAGTTAAGCTACTTTTTTGTGGAGCCGCGTAGCGCAGTGGTTAGCGCGCTTGCTTCGCATCTGAGTGGTCCTGGGTTCATTCCCCAGTTGGGGCGGTAATGTTTTTTTCAGGCCACAATGGCCCCCGGGTCGACCCAGCCTTAAATGGGTACCGGTTCAGTCCGGGAAGTAAAAGCGGCGAGGGAGAGGAGATGGCTTCTGCCCTCATATTGCCGAGCCTTTGAAATGTGAGATCGCTAACACCTCATACCCCTCTACGGCAGTAATGCTATGGGATACTTTACTTTACTTTTTTTTTACATTTTAACAAGTAATATCCATATATTAACTATTTCAGGTTTGGTTATTTTTTCGTATGCACATATTTAATAGTTACAAACAGTCATAACGTCTTTATAACAACTCTCGTGAATTTTGTTTATAATAAAATATATACGTCTTTTTAAAGGATTCGTTTATTTTTCATTGGTTATTTCCGTCTTGTCAGACGATAGTAAATTGTGCTTTTTAAAAAAAAAGGGGGGGGGGGGGCGGCGATGTAGCTATAGTCCATGGCGGTAACAAGTGTGACCCGTAAGACCAATCCGAACAGAGAAGCGTCTTCCACAGTATCTGCAAGAAAAATCAGGATTGTTTGCGGCATCGCATATTAAATATATATGTAGCATGTCCTTTGCAGAACATCGCTGCACTGGGGGCGGCGTAGGCTAGTGGTTAAGTGACACGGCTCACAATCCGAAGGTTCCGGGTTCGCTCCCCAGCACAGCCTCAGCGTTACCCCTGGGAAGCAAACCCTTAGAAAATGCAGGCGGAGGCAGACCCTTACCCAAATCCATACCGAAGTCGGTTGCACTGGGCCGACTGGCGCAAAATCAAAAACATAATGCAACGCACACAGCTTTGGGGAATATAGTAATAAGGCGAACGCAAATAAATAACAGCAGTTCTGAAAGACTTTCGACAGCTCTCCTACCTCTGTCACTATCATCCTCAGATACTCTGTCAATATCATCCTCAGATACTCTGTCACTATCATCCTCAGATCCTCTGTCACTATCATCCTCAAATACTCTGTCACTATCATCCTCAGATCCTCTATGTCACTATCATCCTCAAATACTCTGTCACTATCATCCTCAGATACTCTGTCAATATCATCCTCAGATCCTCTATGTCACTATCATCCTCAGATCCTCTATGTCACTATCATCCTCAAATACTCTTTCACTATCATCCTCAGATCATCTATGTCAATATCATCCTCAGATCCTCTGTCAATATCATCCTCAGATCCTCTGTCCCTTTCATCCTCAGATCCTCTTTATGTCACTATCATCCTCAGATCCTCTTTATGCCACTTTCATCCTCAGATCCTCTTTATGTCACTATCATCATCAGATCCTCTTTATGCCACTATCATCCTCAGATCCTCTTTATGCCACTATCATCCTCAGATCCTCTTTATGCCACTATCATCCTCAGATCCTCTTTATGCCACTATCATCCTCAGATCCTCTTTATGCCACTATCATCCTCAGATCCTCTTTATGCCACTATCATCCTCAGATCCTCTTTATGCCACTATCATCCTCAGATCCTCTTATGCCACTATCATCCTCAGATCCTCTTTTTGTCATATGTCCATCCTCTCCCTGGCCTGCCTGTGCATCACTTGCCAGGTAACCATACCATCAGTATGTTTCCTTACAAGCTTTAAATACACTTACCAAAGCCGTTATCCATTTGTGCGGACTTCTATTTCTTTTATTTTCCGTTTCTCTTATTTTATACACCTCCCCATAACTTAGAGAGCTAATACTGTGTACACAGCCATGACTAGTGCGACCCGTTAATTGGGGGAAGGGGATCCCATAGCAAACACTACCGTGGGGGATGAAGTGTTAGCGCCTTGATTGTACTAAGCCACAGCCAGTTTCCTTCCCTTCCTCGCTGACTTTTTCCTTCCCTAGCCACCAGCAATGTACCCAGTTACAGATTGGTTAACAAGAGCTGTGGGAAGCGGGAGTTGAACCCTGTACTTATGCCATGAAAAGAGAGCGCTCTACCACTGCGCTAAAGGCTCTTGAAATGTAAACACCGCTGTGGAATGGTAGTTGAGTCACACATCGAGTAGGTACGTCGTCTTACAGGACAAGATATTGAAACTACACAAAGTAGGGACCGATGGAACTCCAGAACCCGGGAGGGCTGGACATCTAAGGACAGAAAGACAATCTGCTGCCTTGCACGAAGGTTGGGGATTACCAAAGATTAGGGAAGGCAAACCAGAAATAAATAGAATGCATTTGGCGTACCTCACATCATGGAGAGGGGGGCAAAGGATTGGAGTAATGGTTTTCTACCTGGCGGAAAGAGTGCCCTGGTCCTTTGCCCTAAAAAGGCCCATCTCAAGACAAGAAAGTGACAGGAAGAACTCATCAAATATCACGCAGATGACAGACAAAAACCCTGTTATCTTACATCTTCGAACTGACTACAACAGATACACCACACGTATACCAATTTCAAGATGGGTATCACCAGCCTGCGGTCTGGCATATAAGACAGCAGCACGTGTACTCCAGGACTGCCCTCAGCAGGCATTTCTGTGGAGAACGTGTCCCATGAGGAGTGAACAGTAAGGCAGTATTGTGACCCTGTAAAAGACTGCAGAATTTATTGACGAATTCGATGTCCCCATCTGAATGAGCAAGTATCGCTGATTTGGAGAGATGATCGATTCTCTTCGTCGGCTTCTTGTCAACTAATTCAGAAATTCATTTCCTCGTGGGTAGACTAAAGCGTTTGTTAGACCAGGGATCAAACCAAGTTTCTTTGCCGCGGTATACAAGCGCTCTAACAACTAGTTATCATTCATATCTCGTCATGGATATGCATTATTTTAACAATATCATTCTTTTCTCTCCCCATGCTTTTAGGTACGCTTCCACACATTGAGAACTCGCCCATCTTTAAACGAAGAACGCATGGAAGCTTGTTCTCTGAATTAAGCAAGCCCTTCATGATGTACGCGTGTGTCTTGATCCCCCGTGAGCTGAGCCTGGTGCTCACCCTCCACCCTAACCCCATGCACATGCTAGAGATGTCCGCCACTGTTTGGAGCAACACCCACTTGCCTCCAGGAGCCATCTTCTACCCAGACGAAGGGGAGGTTCGCCTAGACAGGATAGAGAGCCGAATGGTTATCCCGGATGGAGACGTGAGTATATGCATCAGTTGTTTTGGGATCTTGGGTTTTTCCAATTTTTCTTGTCTGGTATCTTTTTTCCAATTTTTCTTGTCTGGTATCTTTTTTCCAATTTTTCTTGTCTGGTATCTTTTTTCCAATTTTTCTTGTCTGGTATCTTTTTTCCAATTTTTCTTGTCTGGTATCTCTTTTTCCAATTTTTCTTGTCTGGTATCTTTTTTCCTATTTTTCTTATCTGGTATCTTTTTTTTATCTTTCTCGTCTGGTATTTTTTTATCTATTCTTATCGTCTTTTATTTCTATCTTTTATTTGTATCATGTTTCTTCATCGTACCATGGCATTTTTAATTGTCCTGTGTCATTTGTGCTATTTTCTTAACTGTGCCGAGTTGCTCACTGTGCCGAGTTGCTCACTGCGCCGAGTTGCTCATACTATGCCCTTTTTGCTGATCCTAATTCTTTCTCATCTAGTCCGAGAAATTGAATGCGTTGTGCTGCTAGCTTACAGCTTGACTTCGATATTTGCATATTTCGGTCCGATACATCCTTTTTCGGCAGTTGGACAATGTCTAACTCCAAATATAAATTGAAGAATTGTGTGTGTGTGTGTATGTATATATTAGCGTTCAAAAGTTTTTGCAATACCTATTCATCATCTGGGTTTTGTTTCACGGAAAGACAGTCTGTAATAGTAAAGGAATTACAACTGAATAGTTTGTTTTCCCAACGGGGCTCTTGATTGTAGTTTAGTCAATGAAGCCTTTGTAGGCCGAGAATCTAACCTAATTTTCAGCCCTACCAGCTTCAAGGCCGATCAGTCTATTGTTACTGTAATGGTACCCGACCACCCGCAGCTCGACGATCCCAACGCAAATATACCCATCGTATAACACACTGTCCACAGGCCAATGTGGCACGCGCAGAGGTCGATTGGGGACCGAGCCTGTTAACTATGCGAGGCTCTTAAGACGTGATGGTGCAAAATGGTGTGGGTTGTCGTTCCGACGGTCTGGAAAAGGTGGTCGGTTTACCTTATGTACATTCTTGAAGAAGAAATTGGCCGGCACTGAGTGAGAAACTGTTCATCTCTAGAGGTTCACCATATCTCAAAACAAACCGGGGTGCGGCACGAATA
The DNA here is from genome assembly GCA_036924085.1 of Ariolimax columbianus. NCBI lineage: Eukaryota > Metazoa > Mollusca > Gastropoda > Stylommatophora > Arionidae > Ariolimax > Ariolimax columbianus. The sequence continues at coordinate 28,234,202 of JAVGWX010000019.1, forward strand.
CAGCCTCACTAGCGTGAGCAAATAGTTACTTTCGCCCGTCCTTGGGGGACGTCGCTCTGTCTTCTCAGGGATAGAAGAATCCTTTCATGTCGATGTACTCCGGAACGCACATAATGAACAAAAGATTGTTAGTCCAGGAAGAAGGGGAGGAAGACCGAGAAATCTGGGTCATTCCTTTCTGTTGTCTTTACGGATGTTGATGTTGCTACTCGGGACGTAGCATCTTCAAGGAGTTCTTCAGGAAATGGACAGTCCGTTCCTTTGATGGAGTGTAATGCGAGGCTCGTTAGTAAGCTGGTTACTATGTAGATTACAGCGTCGACCGTCATCTTGTTGACCAGACTAACACAACTTATTTACACGTTCACGAACAGGGATTCTTGGTCAGTATGTTTCACCTGGGAGTCTTGGTCAGTATGTTTCACCTGGGAGTCTTGGTCAGTATGTTTCACCTGTGGGTCTTGGTCAGTATGTTTAACCTGGGAGTCTTGGTCAGTATGTTTCACCTGGGAGTCTTGGTCAGTATGTTTCACCTGTGGGTCTTGGTCAGTATGTTTCACCTGTGGGTCTTGGTCAGTATGTTTCACCTGGGAGTCTTGGTCAGTATGTTTCACCTGGGAGTCTTGGTCAGTATGTTTCACCTGGGAGTCTTGGTCAGTATGTTTCACCTGGGAGTCCTGGTCAGTATGTTTTACCTGGGAGTCTTGGTCAGTATGTTTCACCTGGGAGTCCTGGTCAGTATGTTTCCCCTGGGAGTCCTGGTCAGTATGTTTCACCTGGGAGTCCTGGTCAGTATGTTTCACCTGGGAGTCCTGGTCAGTATGTTTTCACCTGTGGGTCTTGGTCAGTATGTTTTCACCTGTGGGTCTTGGTCAGTATGTTTTCACCTGTGGGTCTTGGTCAGTATGTTTTCACCTGTGGGTCTTGGTCAGTATGTTTTCACCTGTGGGTCTTGGTCAGTATGTTTTCACCTGTGGGTCTTGGTCAGTATGTTTCACCTGGGAGTCTTGGTCAGTATGTTTCACCTGGGAGTCTTGGTCAGTATGTTTCACCTGGGAGTCTTGGTCAGTATGTTTCACCTGGGAGTCTTGGTCAGTATGTTTCACCTGGGAGTCTTGGTCAGTATGTTTCACCTGGGAGTCTTGGTCAGTATGTTTGACCTGGGAGTCTTGGTCAGTATGTTTCACCTGGGAGTCTTGGTCAGTATGTTTCACCTGGGACTCTTGGTCAGTATGTTTCACCTGGGAGTCTTGGTAAGTATGTTTTACCTGGGAGTCCTGGTCAGTATGTTTCACCTGGGAGTCCTGGTCAGTATGTTTCACCGGGGAGTCCTGGTCAGTATGTTTCCTTTGGGAGTACTGGTCAGTATGTTTCCTTTGGGAGTCCTGGTCAGTATGTTTCACTTGGGAGTCCTGGTCAGTATGTTTCACCGGGGAGTCCTGGTCAGTATGTTTCGCCGGGGAGTCCTGGTCAGTATGTTTCACCTGGGAGTCCTGGTCAGTATGTTTCACCTGGGAGTCCTGGTCAGTATGTTTCACCGGGGAGTCCTGGTCAGTATGTTTCACCTGGGAGTCTTGGTCAGTATGTTTTCACCTGTGGGTCTTGGTCAGTATGTTTTCACCTGTGGGTCTTGGTCAGTATGTTTTCACCTGTGGGTCTTGGTCAGTATGTTTCACCTGTGGGTCTTGGTCAGTATGTTTTACCTTAGAGTCTTGGTCAGTATGTTTCACCTGGGAGTCTTGGTCAGTATGTTTCACCTGGGAGTCTTGGTCAGTATGTTTCACCTGGGAGTCTTGGTCAGTATGTTTCACCTGGGAGTCTTGGTCAGTATGTTTCACCTGGGAGTCCTGGTCAGTATGTTTCACCGGGGAGTCCTGGTCAGTATGTTTCACCGGGGAGTCCTATTCATTATGTTTCACTGGGGAGTCCTGGTCAGTATGTTTCACAGGGGAGTCCTGGTCAGTATGTTTCACCGGGGAGTCCTGGTCAGTATGTTTCACCGGGGAGTCCTGGTCAGTATGTTTCACCGGGGAGTCCTGGTCAGTATGTTTCACCGGGGAGTCCTGGTCAGTATGTTTCACCGGGGAGTCCTGGTCAGTATGTTTCACCGGGGAGTCTTGGTCCGTATGTTTCACCGGGGAGTCTTGGTCCGTATGTTTTCACCGGGGAGTCTTGGTCCGTATGTTTTCACCTGTGGGTCTTGGTCAGTATGTTTTCACCTGGGAGTCTTGGTTAGTATGTTTTCACCTGTGGGTCGTGGTCAGTATGTTTTACCTGTGGGTCTTGGTCAGTATGTTTCACCTGTGGGTCTTGGTCTGTGGGTCTTGGTCAGTATGTTTCACCTATGGGTCTTGGTCAGTATGTTTCACCTGTGGGTCTTGGTCAGTATGTTTCACCTGTGGGTCTTGGTCAAGATGTTTCACCTGTTCCTGACGTGAGGGAGGGGGGGGGGGGTCTTGATCAGTAAAGAGTACCTGGCATACGACTAGTGAAGTTAAAGGCGGCGAGGAAAGGAAATGGTCATCCTACATAATTCAAACCTTGACATAGTATACTGAAGTCTCTAACAACTTCATTCCCAGATAGAAGTTTCTTCTTCTTCTTCTGCGTACACAGTCAGACAGTAACCATTATTTTCTCGAAAAAAGCGGCGGTCATCCTGAGACTCTCGCCACTACCATAGAGCTTGTCTTGCAGTTCCACTGGCAATGGCCACATCTGCTCTCTCTGATCCTCGTATGTCGGGCAGTTCTGCAGCAGATGTTCAGTGGTCATTTTACCAGTACCGCACGGGCATTCGTCGGTACACCCTATCTTCAGTTTGTTGAATAGGTGGTACCTCAGTCTGTTGTGGCCAGTGCGAAGTCTGAAGACAACGACCTGCTCTCTTCGGTTCAACTGGTAATAGGCATCGTTTTTGGTGTAACCAGTATGTTCGGTTTCCCATTTGGACATGTATCTGGCAGATAGAAGTTTAACTACTATGGGTATTTTTTAGTCTCAGTGCATTAATAAGAGGGGGTGTTTTTTAGAAGGGGGCGCTTAAAGTACATTTGTTGCTACTTTCCATAACATTTACAAATGGATATAATTTAGGACAACGCGACTAGATTGCATACCGGTACTTACTCTATGAAAATTTTCGTGTCACAAAATTAATTTTTCATTTTTCTCTTCTAGATTCGCCGTTTTTATGGGTGCTATGACACGATGATGAACGTCAACGGACAGGAAGTACGTCACTGCAATTGGGTCAGGTTTGTCAAGAGTACAACCGAGCCTGATGACGCAAACATGATCAGTTCAAAGGTTAGAGGTCAGTCCTTCTATCAAGTCATCCGGCCGGTCAAACCAAACGAAGAGATCGTAGTTTTGTTTCACGTCACAGCCGAGAGGTCACTTTATGACAGACTACCATCGAGTCCTTATGCGCCTTACTCTCTCAACCAAGGCGCACATTACGCTTATTCAAACATGTATTCGCCACTGCTAATTCGCCAGGACCATAGATTTGGTTTGGCAACGTCAACTCCAATAACAACAAAAATTGACGATATAAATCCAGTAGCCCAAACCAGATCACAGAAGTTTGAATCATCGTCGTCCTCGTCTTCGACCTTCACATCGCCGCAGTTCGATACTCCCAACAGAAATCGATTTGCGAGGAATGCCCAACTTGAATCCAGCTTCACTTCGCCAGTAGGTACCACCAGTTCATCAAGGGAGACATCTGGAAGCGACAATCACTCAGGGTCGATAATTCAGGATGCTCAGTTTGTAAAGGGAGACAATCAAACCAAAACTGTTGTCGATGAACGATATTCTGACACGCCTGTTGCAGACACCAACGAACAAGACAGCGTTGACCACATAAGCAACAAGCGTAAGAGACAAGATACCACAAATGACAACAGTGCTGATCAACCTAAGGAAGTAGAGGTTGATGTGGTAAATGAAACATTCATAGGCAATGACAATGTTAAAGATGAATGGGATGAACACGGTTCTGAAAGTTCCCTTAGTGATGATGAAGTTGATAACAGACACGATGCTATCAGAAGTGTGGAAGAAGGTATGTGTTCTCAATATGTTCTTATTATATGTAGTTTAGTTGTTCCGCTTGTTACCTGAAGCAAAGAGTGCTTTACTTGATTTAAAAATATTATTTATATATAATGGCGCACAAAAGGTTCTTGTAACTTGGACATACTCGGAAAAACGCAGTGAAGGCAGTCGCCATTGTATTGTGCTGCGCACGTGCATGTGACTCCTCGCGTCTACTCCCTACAGTAATCACAAATCTGGATTGCTATCATGGTTAATGACACATTTAGAAACTACTAGATACATTGTTCAGCTACCCCATAATAGTTTGTCACCTACTTAATGACGTAGTCTCGTATGTCGTTTAGTATTATTGATGTATTCTGCAGTAAGTTTGATTATACCACAAAGATAGTACAACTCTTTAACTGGGTATGTTATAATGAATGCTTTTAACCATTTCATATTGTTTACACCAGGAGAGAAAGGACATCCCCGCACGCCTTTAAAAACATCTTGTCAACCAGGGCTTCAAGAAATATGTCACAGCGAAGTCTCGTGCCATAAACGGTTGACCCCAACTTTCAAGCTTGAAAAACCAGAATCACTGGCAGATACTCATAAATCAGACATGGTAATGAGATTGGAATCTGTTCCATCAACAACGATACAGCTGTCAGACCGCGAGATCAACGCAGCAAACTCGTTGCAAGAAGGCAGGAAATCTCCAGCATCAACTACTGCAGACAGCACAGCTTACATCCACAATCTCGTGTCTCGGCGTAGATGTTCAAGTTTTGAGGACATCAAGTTCAGTGGCAATGACATTTCATCAACAAATGAAACAGGGACTTTCTTATTAAAAGTAAGTCAAATATTTGCGTTCAGTGGTTCTCACATTTTTTACGTCATTTCTCCCTTTCACCTTTGTTCAGAATATCATCCCACCCCCTCCCCTTCTAAAGATTGAACTCAAAAGATCATCAAACGTTACTGAATAATGGTCGCAATTCCATCCCAGGGATTAATTTCCTCCCTTGTTGAGAACCGCTGAGTAGAATCTCTATCAATTTGTTTAGTTGCCCAACCATTCCATATGCAAAGCTATCAGCAAGCATTTTTACCATAAGCGCTATTCTAGGATCCCGTTCACTTTTAGCTCCTTGGCTGTTATGGAACACATTTTGACGTCTTTAGTTTTTAAAACTTTATTTTTCTAAAATTTGCCTTTTCATTAACATTGCGAAACCTTCATGACTCTTAGTAAACTCTCTGTGCCTTCAGGCATTTTAGTAAATTCTCTGTGCCTTCATAACTTTTTAATAAACTCTCGGTGCATCAACTTTTAGTAAATTCTGCCTTCATAACTTTTAGTATAACTCACTGAATGCACGTGAAATAGAAGATAGAGATAGAAGAAGAAATAGATGAAATAAGGAAGAAATTTAAAAGAATAAGAGGAGATGAAACATATAGAAGATTCAATAATCCCCTTACGACATTGCATTCTAGAAATATTTGTTCTTGAATACTCTTTCATCCTTACATTTAAACGACACTTGTCATCTGTTATTTTCCTTGTTCAGTTGTCGCTGAGCCCAAAACCTGCCACAAAGCTAGATCTGCTGCACTCTGTTGGAAGTCCGGACCGTTCACAACTAAAGCGATGTCGTGAGCGAAGCTGGTGGCCGTGTGATGTCTGCGGTAAACGATTTGATAGACCGTCCTTGCTGAAGCGACATACAAGAACTCACACAGGTCAGTGGTGCTGTTATATGTGTGACGAATACTTTTTCTCCGTTCGTTCTCAGACTCCAGCTACAAAGCCCCAGAAATTTGCAAGTAACAGGATGTTGTCCAGAGAAGGAAATGCGTTTTCGTAGTTTAACGTCTTCATACTGGTTTATAAAACTCTGCAGACTATGTAGTTTACAGCTTGGCTGTGAAATTTAAACCTTTCGGTCCAACACATCAAACTTGCTCATTCATTTGTGGGTACCGGGTTAGCGTTCTGTCTTCGATCCCTTCTATTTAGCCAGTCTGCCCTGTTACAGCCTGTTATCCAGGATCGCCACGTGGATGTGGATATGTGTCTTGACAGCTCTGGATCCCTTGCCCTGACACTAGCGGTCAGTTTGGGTCTCTTACCATCGCAGATCATGCGCTGCTTATCATTTTGATCTCATTTCTTTCTACGAATTCAGATGCCGACCTGGGGCATGAATACCAGTGCATGAGCTAACGGCAACCACCAACTCATAGCTGGCCGCTTCGATCAGGTTCAGTGAACTTTAGCTGATGTAGACCTGATTCTCTCTGCACGTGGCGGCCTTGGAAACAGGTTACATTAGTTAATCGCGTAGTCCAGAACACATCCTGCAAACATGTCCACTGCACCAAGGCTCCCGTGAGACCTGTCCCGAAAAAAGAAATTTACAAGACAAACTGTGGGGAACCATTGAGGACCTGCGACTGACGTGTCACTTCATGGAGGCGGTCCATTTGGTGGCATGAAACCGAAACAAACGAAACCGAACGCAAAGAAGAATATTACCATAGTCTGGGCAAGGGATATAAATAGCATTAGACCCAAAACCGGGTATCCAAAAATAGCCAGCTTAAATGGAATATGTCGGACCAACAGGCGCAGATTCGCTGTAAACTACTTAACAATGTCAAGATAACGTTTAGAAAACGAACGCTGAAGATGGTCTTGCTTCACAGAACGTATCGCGGATGATAAGCACCGCAAACCAGTAGCTGACTGCTAGCATCAGGGCCAGCGAACCAGAGCTGTCAAGACCATTCTACACCTCATTGCGGTGATCCTGGATAACAGGCTGCAGGAGAAGGCATCGAAGAGGGAATGCTAACAAGGTACTCAAAAAATGTTTGCTGAAGTCGGATGTGTTGGACCGAAAGGTGCAAATATCGCAGTCAAGCTGTAAACTACGACACAACGCATTCCGTTCTCTGAACTACATTCTGCTACTTAAGCCCTTTCGGGGTTTGGTAGCGGGAGATTGAGAACGAATGCAGAAGCAGAACCACAACGGGCCTGCAATTTCTGCATCTTTCCGTCCGGCACTTCCGATTTCAACACCCAATTCTTGATCCGGGCTCGCCTTCTCTCCGCGATCCCTACGTTGTTAGCTAGACTGCATGGTTGCAGTCTGTTTCCACAGCCACCGCTTAGAGGCGGAATAGGGTCTTGCCAGCTATGACTCTGTGATTCAAGCAGCCAGCCATGAGTCGCTAGCTGCTGTGAGTTCATTCACTGCTTATCTTAGTCGAATACTTTATCACAAATGAACTGTCTCTTGATCTCGTTCATAATTTTTTTTTTTACTTCTCCGATACAAAATGGGTTTCTCTTTCGACGACGTTCGCCCCCAGTCTTAAAGTTATCCATATTTAAATTGCCTTACTTCTCTTACGCAACAAAATCAAGATATATGTGTGTGTGTGTGTGTGTATGGTGGGTGTGTATATATATAATATATATATATATATATATATATATATATATATATATATATATATATATATATATATAAATATATGTGTGTGTGTATAGAATATAAAAAATAGGAATTCATTCATATATTATTTCGTTGATGAAAACATTTTAGTGCTGCAATTTCACTTTTATTCCGTGTCCTATAATTGCTTTTTTTTATTTCCTAGACAGAAGCTCTTGACCTGTTCGTTTATCATATATTTCACGTTCTATCTTGCTAATTATCAGGTTTATTTCATTGTTAATTTCCAAATTTATTTGCAACAACTTATTATAGGAGAAAAACCACACGCATGTGATGTGTGTGGGAAGGCGTTCTCAACATCCTCATCGCTGAACACACATAGGCGTATCCACTCTGGAGAGAAACCACATCAGTGTAAAACTTGTGGGAAGAGGTTCACAGCCAGCTCTAACTTGTACTATCACAGGATGACCCACAATAAGGTAACGCCTCTGTCTTGTTGATCAGCCAGTACTGTGCTATAGTGCAACCTTCAGGACTTTGTATTTCGTTTCTTGTTTAACAGATCAAATGCGTACAATACGAGAAGCATATTAAAGTGCCTTCCCGGCCTATTGTAAAATGTTGTTTTTTTTTTTGTTTTTTTTTGCGTTCGCTTATTTCTCTAATCCCGAAGGCGGTGTGCGTTGCACTGCGTTTTTATTTTGCGCCTGTAGGCCCAGTGCATCCGACTTCAGCATGCATTTTATGTAAGGGTCTGCTTCCTCCTGCATTTTCTAAGGGTTTGCTTCCCCGGGGTAACGGCCGGTGCTGTGATGGGGATCGAACCCAGCACCTTCTGGTTGCGAGCCGTGTCACTTACCCACTAGCCCACGCCGTCTCCTGTTAGTTGTTTGAAATGCCCACAATGAGAGGTTTACTCTGTTGTGCGCCCTAAATAGAACGTTAATTGGCGGGTTGTAGTAGCTTTACTCACATCCCGAGCGGGCCTATGAAGGTATACCGGGTTCCTCCTGGCGGTTGTGCTTTGGTTGGCTTCATCTGCGTGTCGCTCACTTCATCGGGGATCACGTGGATCCCTCACTTCGTTAGCCAGGCTGCCATGAAAACAGCCCGTTTCCAGGGAGGGCTACTAAGAAGCCGAGGTGAGGGTCTTGACCAGTATATTTTGCCTGACCCTGACTAACATGTCTCACTAGTATATTTTGCCTGACCCTGACTAACATGTCTCACTAGTATATTTTGCCTGACCCTGACTAACATGTCTCACTAGTATATTTTGCCTGACCCTGACTAACATGTCTCACTAGTATATTTTGCCTGACCCTGACTAACATGTCTCACTAGTATATTTTGCCTGGCCCTGACTAACATGTCTCACTAGTATATTTTGCCTGACCAGACGTCTTCTTTCCCGAAAAAATGTTAGTAAAAAGGTTTTGCATGGAACTAGGAACCTTATCGTGTTATTGTATTCTGTTTCAAAGAACCGACGTCACTTCTCTCCGGGCCAACCCATGGGTGCTCAATCTCTCTCAGTAAACAGCGAATTTTGTGTATACTGATGGTTCCTACAGGTCGTTGGTTGTACACACTTCTACTCCGTCCTCTCTTGTACTCCAGTCCGCTTGAACTTCGTTCAGCAGTCTGTGCATTGTTATCAAACGTACATTCACTGATAGACTTTAAAATATCACGCCTGTCAATATCTAGTGCACCCGTTATTGGTGTATGTGAAGCCAGGATGTTTTCTCTTTCGTTGTTCTGGGCCCTAGTATGACCAGGGCAGAAGATCCCACCAGCCCTTCCGAAGTAATGATTAGGAGTCTTCATTTGTTTTACAAAATCTCGCTACAAAGCCCTTTTCTTCGCAAGTATCAAGATGTAGTCCAGAGAACTGAATCCGTTGTGTCCTAGTGTACAGCTTCAGTGCTATATTTGCACCTTTAGGTCCGACACATCCGACTTCAGCCGGCATTTTTTAGTACTGGCACCAGGTTAACCTTCTGTTCGATCTCGTCTCCTTAGCCAGTCTGTTTTATCACTGTTATTATCCAGGATCACCACGTAGAGGTGTAGAAGGATCTTTTCAGCTCTAGCTCGTTGGTCCTGGCGCTAGCCGTCAGCTATGGGTCGCTGACCACTGCAGCTCATGCGCTGCTCGACATCTTGATCCTCACAATTTATTTCACGAGATTAACCTTACTTCAATTCCTTCTCCTTCCCATTCTGCTCTGTTGCATCCTGTTATCCAGGATCACCACGTGGAAGTGGAGAAATGTGTTGGCAGCTCTGAATCGCCAACCCTACGCTAGCAGTCAGCTTTTAAAGAGGCCCCAGATAATAATCTTTTAACCGATGTTATCGTGTGATACAAATTAATAAAGAAACTATAATCGCACACAAAACAAAACACACACATTGATTTTACACATGCAACCATGTTCTCTGTTTACAGGAGAAGCCCCACAAATGTGACGTATGTTCTAAATCTTTCCCAACCCCTGGAGACCTACGTTCTCACATGTACGTCCACAACGGCTCATGGCCCTTCAGGTGTGACGTGTGCAACAGGGGCTTCAGCAAACAGACGAACCTCAAGAACCACAGACTGCTGCATTCTGGTAAGGGAACCATCATCATATCAACTAATTTCATGTCACAATTTGATCTTTTTGTAAGTCGCTAAAGCGTTCGCGCGAAACGAACGAAATCAAGATACAATAGGGTGTTCTTCTTCTTCTTCTTCTTCTTCTTCTTCTTCATCGTACGCTGTTTACAGCGATATTTACGTTGCACTGTTTAATTGTGTTAAGCCTGTGGCTCAGTGCATCCGATTTCAACAGGCGTTTCTGTAGGGTTGCCCTCCTTAGCCTTTGGCTGTCCCCAGCCTAACTGCAAGGCAGCAGTTGTTTTTGGTCAGAGTTGTCTCTCTCCAATAGGGTGTTCGACTCCCGCAAATTTCAAACGTCGGCTGGTCTAAACGGAGCTGAGACTGGCACCTAGTCCTGCTGGAGATGATCGATGATAAACTAGGTCTTGTTTACACGATTGTGCACGAAATAATATCCTTGGCAATCGAAAGTCTTATTGTTCTGCGTTCGTTTTCAATCTCACGCTACCAAGCCCTGAACAAGGCTTTGCAAGTAACATGATGTAGTCTGGAGAAAGGAATGCTTTGTGTCGCTAGTTTACAGCTTGACTGCGATATTTGCAAGAGCAGGCTATTAGACGCTGGCGGGGAGGGGGTGGGGGGGGGGAAAGAGAATTGTACAGTAAAACATTTCTACCCAATAGTAGCCTGCCAAAGATAAATGGTTGTTCCCTCACAAAAGGTTCATCAGACCAATCACTTATTTGTACTCTCGATTGCAAGTACCCACAACATTACTCACAACATTACTCACAACATTACCCACACATTACCCACACATTACCCACACATTAATTACACATTACTTATATACTCCCTTGGCGAAAGAGAAGGGAATAAGTGCAGTGAAGTTATTTTTCAATCCATGCCTCGTGTTTTCCTCGTGCACAGAAACACCACTGACTTGCCTCAAATTGCACCATGATTGTTTGGAGATGATCCTCAAAGGGAACATGTTAATCAGATACATAGTTTAACATTTGATAATCTTGACCACAGAGCCCCCCCCCCCCCCCCCCCCACCAACTAAATGAATAGGTGCTAGTAAATAATTCAATGCGTTTACCAATCTTGTCTGCCACTGCGACGTTCTCATACTGGCCTGCGAGTGGTGAAAATAACGTTTGGTGATGATGATAGTGGTGGCGATGATGATGATGAATCAGTCGTGGATATTTACAAGTCCTGAATTGCTCATTGAAGACATCAACGAATCGTATGGTCTACCTCAACAGCTGGTGTCCTAACAGAAAGCCTTTAGCAAAAATCAATTAGTGCACTGTTTGCATGTTGTTTTGTATAATTCATACTGAGGCTACTAACCTCATCCACAGCAATAAAGTGTTTGATGCAAATGGCACAATGTTTCAGACTGTTTGATTTCTTCCTAGGCGACAAACCTCATGAATGCATTCGCTGTGACAAGAAGTTTGCCCTGTTGTGTAATCTGAAGACCCATATGAGAACTCACGACAGTAAGAGACTTTATCTTGTTCTTGTTGCTAACACTAGTTTCAGTATAACCAAGCGGCTCTTGTAGATATTCCTTGCTTTATTCATTCATGCACTATATGTGTGTGTGTGTGTGTGTGTATATATATATATTAATATATATATATAAATTTATATGTGTGTGTGTGTGTCCCGTATAGGGTACCATATGTTGTACCACACTTTACAGTTTGAATTTGAGATAGTAATAGATGTTGTACGCAATTTTACAGATAGACTGAAATACAAGTTGATTGAAAGTTTGCCATTATGTTCTCTTTAAGGTATTACAGCTTACTCGTTATAACTTGGTAGCATACTCGGTTCATGCCACGCTTTTAACCCCATACAGCTGTTTGTTGTCGTGAGTACACAAGCCACAACGGCCGTTTTTGTCGGAGTACAGGTAACGGCCGTTTTAGTTGGAGTACAGGTAACGGCCGTTTTAGTTGGAGTACAGGTAACGGCCGTTTTTGTTGTCAGGAGTTTTTAAAAAAACAACAAAAGTTAGTTACCCATCGCAAGCGAAGATGGCGACACTTTATAGTTTTTCTCTTGATGATGTGACTTGCACTGTATTAGGATTATAGTGAGGAAGAGGCTGCGCTGGTCATCAACCTCATTCTCTGGTCCCAAACTACCTTGCACCAGTGGCAAGATAAGTCGAGACAACTTATAGTAATTCAGGATGCAGGCACTTTAGTATCAACCACTTTGAGACCAGGGGTCGTTTAAAATTTGCCGGGCTCAAACCCACGCCATTTCCATTCATAGAGTACACACGCCACAACAGTCGTCTTTGTTAAGAGTCGTTTTTGTGTCAAAAGTAGCCATAATAAAGTCGGCATTCAGGCTTAAAATCTTGTAACAAAGACATTTATATTTTCAGATTCTGAATCCAGTGACTGCACGGAATGTCTCAAGTGTGGGGTCGCTATAACAGCCAGTGATGACCTTCATGAAACTATTTGTAAACGATGTTCCAACGAACCACTACGAATCGCCCCAAAGCCAACCACGCCATCGCTATCGACTTCACTGAGACAACAACGGAACACAGACTTCAGCATTTCCAAACTGACATCGTCAGATGTAAAAACACCCAGCTCTGCACCTGAAAGACATTACACATTGTCAATGCCTCCAGCGATGTTGTATGGAAATTCCAACGCAAAATTGCCATCCGGACTAGTAAATCCATCGTACCTAGCTTCACCCCAACTACAGATACCTGCAGTGTACCGCCAGTTTCTCCCTGCAGCTCCTGGTCAACATAAATGGTTGATTCCTGCACCATCCTCACATATTTTTGCCCCGCAGTTTCTTGCAGGATCAATAAAACACCCAGACATTTTTCATGGAAGTTTGCCAAAACAGGGTGATCAACAGACTAAAATTGAAAATATTAACCCCGCTCACTCTGGGATCCCAGCATTCATAACACCGGAAATGTCACTTCAAGGTGGCACTGTTTTTCCATCGGTCGCTCATCTTCCATCCGGGTATTCTTTGCTTCATGGCTCTACGACATGGGGTGGTCATATGATGGCGCAGGGACTCCAATAATCGGTACTGATAATTTACAAGATAATAAAATAAATGCCGTCTACAAGAAATAATGCTGGGAGTCGGTGATCAGTCCATTTCCGGGCTAGATTGCCGTACCTAGGTTCGTTGTACCCTTTTATAATTGGGTAACTAGAGCGTGTTGATACCTTGTTCTCTTGCAGTGAGAGACAATAGTCGTAACTGCCTTGTCATTTTGGCGCAAAATAACAGCGAGACCCAAAAGCAAATGACGATTAGCTAACAGATGCTTGAGAAAATGGACGTTTCACAAAAAGCTGTTGGGACAGAAAGTGGTGTTTGATAACACGTTTTGAATATGTTGGTGCTAGTTAATGTGATCTTTGGCTACAAGATTTTTTACAAAATGGACAGACTGGTGTTGTACAAACTGGTGTTGGACAAAGATAAGAACAAAATGTTTGACATAATATAATGTTTGACATAATGTTTGACAACATGTTTGACAAAACGGTGAATTACAATTCAGTGTTTGACAAATTGTTAGACACGTTATTTTGACAAAATTGTGCTTGACAAAATTAACATTTGTTTCACAAAAATGTTGGACAAAATAGCGAAGAAGAAAATGTTTGATAATATATTTCATGTAATACAAATGACAAAATAGTGTTTAACATAAAATATGTTTAACATAAAAGATGTTTGACATAAAGATGTTTGACATAAAGATTTTTGACAGAACGTCTTTGACAAAACAGCGCTTGATGACAATCATTAAAAAAAACGATGTTTGTCAAAGGATATCTACTTCTGGACAGCTGACCATTGGAGCTAGAAGAATCGGCCGTCCCACATTACGATCCAAGGACGTATGCAAGAGAAACATGAAGTCATCCCAGAATTAGGAAACAATTTCTTAAGATCAACCTGTTTGGAAGGAGCATTAGGGGCTGCTGACGCTCACTTCTGGCTGCAAAGAAAAGACTGAAGAGTTCAATAAACCGCCAGGCAAACCAGCCTCCTGAGTTCGGTTGTATGAACTGTGGCAAAGACTGGCATTCGCGGATCAGCATTTACAGCCATAGAAGACTGTTGAAATACAAAAGACAAGAGTCGGACAAAACTCACAGGGCGCCATGCGCATGATCTACAGAGATGACGCCAATAATGATGTTGACAAAACAGTGTACCGGGTAATGTTTCTTGGTTCTTTAATGAAGGATAATTCTATTGAATTATAAGTTCTGTATGGCAGTGAGTGAATTCGTTCTGTTGATTTTTAGTGTGGGTACTGCTTTTCTGGCACAATCATCAATCAGTCGCCATTTACATAACCATTTAATTGTTTGGTTAGATTTTGTTGGCTAATACATAGGCCCCCTAACTGGTAGGACAAAATATTTTAACCCTAGTTACGATCTGGGTTTTTGCTAATCGCGATTTAGGGGAGAGGGGCATAGGCTGACAAGACATGATGAGAAACGAGGACCTATGGGAAAGGAGCCAACACCAATCGGTGAATCAACAAATGGGGCTGAATGGACATGCCCTACGGAAAGAACCATTAAATCTGGGCCTTGACATGGAATCCACCGGGGGAAGAGCAAGCGAGTAGACCAAGAAACACATGAAGAGATTACGAAAATAAACTTCAGTTCTTGAACCTCAACTGGAAAAAAAGGCAGAAACGGCAGCTCAATGTCAAACTTGCTAGGCAACGAGGAGACAGACAGACGGGCAAAAGAAGGGGCAAGATTACCACAACCAGATTCTAGTGTGACCTACGAAGATTCCAAACGGCTTATTAAAGCCAGATACATGGCCAAATGAGAAACAGAACATACTGGCTACACAAAAAATGATGCCTATTACCAGTTGAACAGAAGAGAGCAGGTCGTAGTGTTCAGACTCCGCACAGGCCACAACAGACTGAGGTACCACCTATTCAATAACTGAAGATATGTGGCACTGACGAATGCAATTGTGGTACCGGAAAAATGACCGCTGAACATCTGCTGCAAAACTGCCCGAAATACGAGGACCAGAGAAAGCACACGTGGCCATCACCAGTGGCAACACTAGACACGCTCTATGGCAGTGTCGACAGCCTCAGGATGACCACTGCTTTTTTCGAAAAAATACAGGTTGACGTCTGACAGCGTATGTAGAAGAAGAAGAAGAACTTGCTAGAGGAGGGTTGTCGATGGCTTTATGTACTGAAAAAGGCAACGGGCAATGAACGATTGATTTCAAATGTTTGACTAGATGCTAGTCTTTCTTAGTGAATGATAATTCAGTGTATGTATGAATTTGTTCTGACATGTTTGTTCGTGTCTGTGTGCATTCTTTTCTCTCTCTCTCTCGCTCTGTCTTTTTTCTCTCTCTCGCTTTTTCTCTTTTAGTCTCTTTTCTCGATCTCCCGCAACCAAGCGCTGAAAAGGGTTTTGGCATGTAGCAGGATGTAGTCAGGAGAATGGAATGCGTTGTCGTAGTTTACAGCTTGAATACGATATTTGCACCTTTCGGTCCGACTTCGGTAAGAATTTATTTAGTACTGGATTAGCCTTCACTCTTCGATCCCTTCTCCTTGGCCAGTCTGCTGTGTCGCAGCGGCCAGTCTGCTCTGTTGCAGCATATCCAGGATCACCGTGTGGAGGTGTAGAAGGGTCTTGGCAGCTCATACGCTGCTCAACGTCTTGATCCCTTTTGGAAATACTATTATTGTTTGCGTTCAGGATTTTTCGTCAGGCTATATTTGCAGGCCAGTCGCCATGTCTTAAGTCTTCACCAGGTAGGAGCGGCTATCTCACAGCTTTTGTCTCAGCTTTGCACCTTCTGGCCAGGTCTGGAATCTAATTTCCCTATATGGGACGGTGTGGGCTAGTGGATAAGTGACACGGCTCACAACTCGAAGGTGCTGTGTTCGATCCCTACCACAGCGCCGGCCGTTACCCCGTGGAAGCTAACCCTTAGAAAATGCAGGAGGAAGCAGGCACTTACATAAAATGCATGCTGAAGTCGGATGCACTGGGCGAGCGTACGAAGGAGGATGCACTGGGCCGACTTGAGCAATGGGGATTCGAGAAATAAGGCGAACGTACAAAAAATTTTTTTTAAAAAAATAAAAAAATTCTGAATTCAGGCCCTCTGTTCTCCGTGGGCGTTCAGCTGTGTGTGAGATCTTTAGTCAGTGGAAATACTATATAGGGATTGGTTCATATAACAACCACAGCAGCTTGTCCATTGACTGGAATACTGTGCACTTTACCTTGTTTCGAATGCCCACAATGAGTAGGTTACTCTCTTGTGCGTCCTGAAAAGTGGCGGGTTGCAGTATACATCTCGAGTGTGCTGATAGAGGTAGACCACAGTACTCCAGGTGTTTGTGCTATGCTTGGCTTCATTTGCGTGTCGTTCACCACAACAGGAATCACGTCGATCCGTCACCTCGTTAGCCAGGCTGCCATGAAAACAGTACGTTTCCAGGGAAGCCGAGGTGAATGTCTTGGTCAGTATGTTTTGCCTGACCCTGACTAACATGTCTGGTCAGTATGTTTTGCCTGACCCTGACTAACATGTCTGGTCAGTATGTTTTGCCTGACCCTGACTAACATGTCTGGTCAGTATGTTTTGCCTGACCCTGGCTAACATATATGGTCAGTATATTTTGCCTGAGCAGATGTTAGTCTTTCTCCCTTTTATATATATATTGCTTGCTCCCCCGCACAACCCTCTTTAGCTGCATTTTAGAAAATGTTTGCGAGGTTATGATTAGTACGTTTATTTTGTTTGTTATTATTGTGATGGGTATTTGACAGTAAACCAATTTCGCTAACAGGATTATCAGTTGTATATTTATTCCTTCAATGTGTGTCATTACTAATTTATATATTTTGTATACATTTAAGATGTTTCCCTGTTTACTTGTGTTTATATACAGCACAGTTCTGCTGTATGTATATTTTTCATTAATAAATAACACGCATATCCACAGTTTCTCTTTTTGTTGTTACAATTATTAGATTTGTTGGTGCACGACGGTTTGTTTTCATATTCGATTAAGGGATTTGAAGATACAGCAGTAAATTTACTGCTTGCAACCTGCTCGCATTAGGATCAGTGAACCATAGTTGAAGAAGACTCTTTCCTCATGATGTAACTGCAGGCCAGTCGCCGTGATAAGGGTTGTCTTCGCCAGGTCTGACTGGCTGTCCCACAACTTTTGGCTCAACTCTACACTTTTTGGCCAAGTCTGGCATATCATTTCCCCATAGAGTGGGGACATTTCTGTAGAATGTATTCATGGTTCTGGATCCCTGTTCTGGGCATTCATCGGTGTGTGAGATATTTAGTTGGGATAGATGTTGACGGCCTCTCTGGAAACAGGCGACCCTTCAGTAGTCTGGCTAGGAGGATAGGGATCAAAGAGGAAAAACTAACTTGGTCCCCAAAATGTTGTGCTGAAAACGGATGCACCAAGCTGAAAGGCCCATATATCTCAGCTGGGAGGTAGCGAGGTGCGGACTGGACGTCCCACTCGTTAAAGGAAAGTGAAGCATATGTTAAGCCTTTCCTTTCCAGGTGTAGAGATCGCCGCTGTATTCACTGTTCGGCTTGCCGAACAGGAGTTTCCATGTCAATGGCCTCAACTACATTGTCTCTCCATCAGCACCTTCATGAGAGGCGCTATGTTTCTTACATAGCCTGCTGTGGGAAGCGACTGACTCCCTCTTTCGCCTTCTATCACCCAGGTGTGCACAGGACATAAACCAACCATCGCCAAGCAGCTCTGTCATGTCCAATCTTCCACTGTTCCACTTCCTTCCAGCTTTTTTTCTGTTTTATTTACTTCCGCCTCCAGATCTCGTCTCCATGTATTCTTTGGCCTGCCTATGCCTCTCCTTCCATTGGGGTTCCATGGCGGGGATTGCCTGGTCATACTCGCCTGGAGCTTTCTTAATGTATGGCTTTCTAAGATTTTCTGTTCCAATGTACCTTGTCCTGCTCTCTCCCACAGTCTGTCGTTTCTAACTTTGTCAAACCATTTTATACCAAGAATCTTTCTCAGGATTCTGTTGATAAATCCTTGCAGTCTCCTGGCCTTTCCGTTGGTCATTCTTCAGATTCCCACTACATACAGCAGGACTGGCTTCACATTTGAATTGAAAATCTTTATTTTTGTTACACGTGGGTTTCAACATTCCGAATGTAACTTGCTTTGTGTATCCTTGTTTTGATATCTTCGTCTGTCCCTCCTTCCGTGTTGATATTTCCTAGATATGTAAATACCTCTACTCTTCCAGTGGCGTTCCTCTGTCTGATTTGGTTCTGTGTTTGCTGCATTGGATTTAACTATTTTTCGTCTTTTACTCACGGATCTTCAAACCGATTTGTTTAGAGGTATAATTCAGTCTATCCAGTTTTCTTTGCATTTGGCTTTGGTCGCGAGTTGTCCTTCCTGTATAACTGTACATTGCCTACTTTCATACGTCTGTCTAATTATGTTTGTGAGCTTTTGAGGAATTCCATAGTGCCTCAATAGTTTTCAGAGTATATCTCTGTCCAAACTGTCGAAAGCATTTTCATAATCGACGAAATTGATGTACAAACTCTAATTTTATTCCAATGATTGCTCCCCATAATCCGCAACGTGGCTGGCTACATGATCAATGCTTGCTCTTTTCTGTCTGAAGCCCGCCTGCTCATCCCTTATCTTGTTATTCACTGCCTTTTCCAAACTTTCTAGTATTACTCTATTTAACACCTTTCCTGGCTCTGACAATATTATTCTTCCTCTATGGTTTTTGGATTCCTGTAAATCTCCCTTCTTAGGCAATTTCACCAGGTAGCCCTCTCTCCAATCTTTTGGTAAGCTTTCTTGCTCCCAGATGGCGCCTATCAAGTTGTGGAGCATGCTAGATGTTTCAACATCTACTTTTATGGCTTCCGGTGGTATCCCATCAGGTCCTGCTGCTTTTTCGTTCCTTAGAAAGATTGCCCTTTTAATCTCTTCTTTACTTGGATTATCACAGTTGATCGACAGGTCCTTCTCTGCTGGTGGGTTGTCTGGTGCTGGTCTGTTCAAAAGCTCTTCAAAGTATTCTACCCATCTTTTCTTCTGTTCTTCAAGGTTATATTTTCCCCAAGTTTATTTTTGATTGATCTACCTTGTTGTTGATACTTTCCTGATAGTTTCTTGGTAGCCTCATATAGACCTTTCTTATTTCCCTTCCCTACAGCCTCTTCCGCTTCCTCGGCCGAACCATCAATGTAACGTCTCTTGTCTGTCTTGATGCTCTTGTTAACCTTTTTGTTGCTCTCTACATACTCTTTCTGTGCTTTTTGTGGCTCTCGTTTTACTATTTATTAAGGCCATTTTCTTATTTCGCCTTATCTCGATCTTAGTGATTGTTAGTGGTTTGCTGTCAATCTAAGAAGTTACTCTGACTCTAAACCCGGGTAGATGAAGCTCGTTAGCCTGTTCATGCAATTCGCCTAGGGGAGGGGAAACTCTGATTTTAAACCCACAAGTACCAGGGAGTGATGGCTAGTCCTGGGACGATGAGAGTATCATCGGATGTCTCGAGTAATTAGCATCTGCGGGCACGATTCTACTGCCTTGTGGAAACCTCGCACCGAACTGGTATCACCAAACAATCTCTGTCAAGGAGCCCACCGGGAAAAGAAATAAGAGAGGTGGATTCAAGAACATAGAGATGCTGGAAAAAACTGCAAAACATTGCACAGGATCGTTCCACTTAGGGAGGTTTGACTAACGGCATATTCACTCCACGTTTATATCGCCGAGTTGAGAGGGTTTATTGATGGTCTATGTACCCAAAGATGTTATGACTGAAAGGGTTAGTTTAGGGTCTCTGCACCCAAAGATGTTATGAGCGAATGATTGAGTGGGTTTGTTGATTGCCTCCGCACGCAAAGATGTTATGAGCGTATGATTGAGAAGGTTTGTTGAATGTCTCTGCACTCAAAGATGTTATGGCCGTATGATTGAGAAGGTTTGTTGATGGCCTCCGCACCAAAAGATGTTATGAGCGAATGATTGGGAGGGTTAGTTGATGGTCTTTGCACCCAGCGATATTATCAACGAAAAATTTTGTATTCCGTTCTTTCGCCGTATTTCTCTATTCCCCAACGCGGTATTTTTATTTTGCGCCTGTCGGCCCAGTGCATCCGACATCGACATTCATTTTATGTAAAGGCCAGCTTCCTCCTGCATTTTCTAAGGGTTTTCTTCCCCGGGGTAACGGCCTGTGCTGTGATGGGGAGCGAACCCAGCACCTTCGCGTTGGGAGACGTATCACTTTACCACTAGCCCACGCCGTCCCTGAAAGAAAAATTGAAACCGCTGGTTGATGATCCATGCACAAAGATGATTTGGGCGAATTGAAATGGCTGGTTGATGGTCTACGCACCCCAATGTGATATGGGCGAAATGAGAGGGCTGGTTGATGGTCTATGTACACAAAGATCATATGAGCGAATAATCGGGTGGGTTGGTTGATGTTATATGCATTTTAAGGTGATATGGGGGGGAAGAAGAATATTACACATCCAATGTAACGCCCGTCCTATTGTATGGCTCTGAAACATGGAGAACAACGAAGAAGGTACACACTTTCAAAAATGGATGCTTACGCAGAATGGAGAGATTGAAATGCTATGATAAAATCACGAATGTAGAATTGTTGAAAAGAGCTAGACGGATATCAGTGGGACATGACCTGAGGAGAAGAGGATGTCGCTAAACAGGACACATATTAGGGAAGCCAACTGATAACATTGCTAGACAGTCTTTGTTCTGGAATCCCCGATGCAAGAGAAGCATTGTACGACCAAAACACACATGTAATCCCTGGAACGGATATATCATTTTCTTCTTCTTCTTTCATCTTCAGACCTCGACTTCAATTACTCTAACGAAAGCAGCAGTAGACTTGATGCTACGCGCACTTCCGTGCAGCTTCTCGTAGAAAGACACTGGCTGTTTCCAAATACTACTTGGTTATGGGTATATGACGGACAGGACTGCAAAATGTATGATGATAGTCCGTAGTGCCAATCTTGAACTTATTGTATAGACGATATCTTGGATTGTTGTGTTCTATGGGCAGCCGGATAATAATTACCTGATCTCACCTGGAGAGTTGGTGGTAGACATTATTTTCTTTGTGGCCAGGGTGGTCTTTTTTTCTATTTTCCTCTGTACGTGACCCTAATGGCTGTTTCTGTTTTTTAATTTTTTTTAATTTTATGTGTTTGCCTCAATTAGTTTCTACTGGTGGAGGCGCGCCTATTCCACCCTAGACCGTAGTCTGCTGGGTGATATTAAGACGCATAAACCAGTGCTTGGATGCATGTGTTCATCTGTATATACCTATGCTAGATTTGTGCCCTCTCAGAAGCCAGCCCAACCAAAGTGCACTGAAGGGGCCTCACTCCGAGGGCGCGTGTGAAAGTTGTGCAAGATTGTGATTGTAGGACAGAGTCAAATGAAACAGAGTGAAGTGAGAAGAGAGATGAACGGATCCCATCCGGCCCCAGAATTAGAGAGCTGCTTCTGTCTCATCCAATGTGGTAGATGTATCCCTCTCCTGCAACTTTCCCCCCTCCCTGGACACTCTGTCCGCCTCCTCGTTGCTTGGAACTTTGCAGTGGGCAGTATCCACTAAACTACGTTTTTTTTAACGCCGTGGGACAATTGTACCGGCGAGAAACGGATAGATCAGGGCAGGAGCACTTGGCATGAATTTGTTGATGACATGTGCTCCGCATGGGGCTAACAGATTGTGGCTGCTGTCGTCGAGGATGAATTAAACAAGGCTCATGTTTTCTTGTCTCAACTTTTCTGCGTGGTCGGGATGACCAATTTCTTGTCTTTCCTCATCAGTTATTGTTGTTGGTGTTGCTGTTATTGTTGTTGCTGTTGTTGTTAAATGCCCACAATAAGTAGAATTACTCTTTCGAATGCTCTAAAAAATACGTTAAGTGGCGGGTTGTCGTAGCTATCATATTATTCCAAGCGTGCTGATGAAGGTGGACCGGGGTCCTCCAGGCGGTTGTGATATGCTTGGCTTCTTCTGCATGCCCCTCACTACTACGGGAACCACGTCGATTCCTCACCTTGTTAGCCAGGCTACAATGAAAACAGCCCGTTACCAGGAAGCAGAACGAGGAAGCCGAGGTGAGGGTCATGGCCAGTATATTTTGCCTGATCAGACGTTAGTCTTCATTCCCTCCTCATTAGGTAAATCGTGTGGATCAAGATGCCGAGCAGTACATGAACTGCAGTGGTCAGCGACCCCTAGCTGACTGCTAGTGCCAGGACCAGCGAGCTAGAGCTGAAAAGACCCTTCTACACCTCTACGCGGTGATCCTGGATAACAGACAAAAACAGAACAGATTGGCTAAGGAGAAGGGATCGAACAGAAGGCTGACCTGGTGCCGGTACTAAAAAATGCCTGCTGAAGTCGGATGTGCCGGACCGAAAGATGCAAATATTGTATTTACGCTGTAAACTACGACACAACGCATTCCGTTCTCCTGACAACTTCATGTCACTTGAAAAGCCCTTTTTAGGGCTTGGTAGAAATAGCCTGAGAATGAACGAAGAAGAAGAAGATAAATCGTGTACACATTTTACAGCCAGATAGACGGGAGCTTGTCGAGACCTGAGAAATAAATCGGTAACTTAACCGCGAGACACAAATCCTACCTGGCACCTGCGGGATAACACTTGCACATTAGGAAGCCTTTATCTTCACTGCTTGTTCAAGTTCCCGGAAACAGCCGGTTGATTTACATGTCTGTAGAACAAATGTCGCTTATTCATACAATCACCACGCAGTGTGCAAGCTATGTTTCTTTTATCTGCTTCACACACAGAAAGAGAGAGAGAGAGAGAGAGAGAGAGAGAGAGAGAGAGAGAAAGAGAAAGAGAAAGAGAAAGAGAGAGAGAGAGAGTATATCCCTAGACCTTTATGCAGTTTTGAACTTGTTTCCTTCCATCTGTAGCTTTAATTGTTTAATTTTTAAAAATTGAAATAATTTAACCTGATATTCTCCCATTTGAATTAAGGATTTATAAATAAAGCAAACTTTTAACAAACACAAACAAATTTAGAATCTCTACGTCATTTAAAAATTCCTGTCCCTCCTAGAAAGGCCGCTACAGGCCAGGCAGGTCGTGGCATTGTAGTCTAACCCTCGTCTAAGCGTGGCCTGACGCCCTCGACTACCAGGTTAGCTTTGAGCTTCCTGACCCTATTGTATAACCACGGGTCAAGGGAAGTAACTACAATTTAATTAAAGGTCACGTGGCGGACGCAGAGTCGCGCGCGATGCATTGTGGAACTTTACGCACTATTTCGTTGATCGGAGTAATTGGCCGAAGAACATCTGTGTGGCTCTGTAACGAGATTATTACTACGGTCAAAGGTCAAGTACCAGAAATATGGAGGCTATTTGGGGGATTACAGCGAAGGAAGCCTTCAAGAAAACTGCAGAAAAATGGGACATACTGGAGAGCGCGAAAGGACACTATGAGATTGTTACAAGTGGCAATGGCTAGGCTTCAGACTTTTCAAACATGGCTGGTTTATTCTGACAAGGAATAGTTAATGGTAACTTTTTATTGTTGTCGATTTGGCCGAGGGTTGCAGAAGGTGTCTGTGGCCGCGGTGGCCTAATGTATTAAAGCAAGCTCGGAGAAACGTGAAGATGGACAGACGATTGCCTTCCATTGTCAGAGGATTAATTTATTGTTAAAATGACAACCATTATTTTGAAGACAAAAAACTGAAGAATCGTCTGCACTAAACGCTTGGAATAAAAGCAGATGGACATTGGTCTAATTCCGGGCAGAGCGTACTTTGGAGTTCTCAGAATCCTTGTATTCAAGCATGTATGTAAACACTGTTGCCAGGTAGCCGAAGGCTATCCGTAAGTATGTATTTTAAAGAGTTTGCAACCTTACTGGGGGAAGGTACAAATAGTTTGGGTAGATTTTTAACTAGAATTTTGAATTCGTCACGTAAATGATGAATTTTTTTTAAACCAACTTTTTACAAAAACTCCAGAGTGGTTTGCCGAGGAACTTTGTGTATGACAAGGACAAGGATAGCACCACTGCCTCCCTGAGAGTATGTCGGAAGAAACCACTAACTGTGTGACATGGCATAACACCAGCCATGGTTAGGTGGTTTGTTTAGAGCAGCATAGATGGCGCCTAACAGGCTGCGGGTCTACTTTGCTCTAGTGTAGGAGTCTATTGAGATCAGCTCGCACATCGGTTAACCGCCCTCGGTAAGCTGTTGGTCAACGCAGTGGAGTATTAGGCTGCTCGAGCCTAGCCCGCTAGGCAGGAAATCCTTATTCCGGTTACATTCAGCTCATACCAGAGATGTGACATGCACAGAAGCATCTGCCCCTGTAGAAGTACAGGTTGACTAAGAACCTAAGATTTACACAGAAAAAAGTATTTGACAGTCACAGATATAGATCATTGAATTGATCAAAATACATTTAGCTCATAATGACTGAGTAAGTCTTTAACAGGGGGTAGCTGAAGTCAAGAGGTTAAGGCCCTCGCCTCTCAAAGTGATGAATGGAAACTGTGGGCGATGGAATCCCGGAAGTTTAAAGCGACCCATGGTCTCACGGGAGGTAAGACCAGAGTGCCTGCATCCCGCACTACCCACAGTCGTCTCTTAACTTAACTTAACTTAACTTAACTTCGTGCCTTCATACTAGTTTAGAAGACTCATCAGAGTCTGTAGACAACCAGTTACATTTGCATTACCCTGCTCTAAAATCAATGCGCATCCAATATATTCTTAAATGCATTAACTGTCTCTGTCTCTACTACCTCATGTGGCAATGCATTCCAAGCATTCACCACTCTGACTAAAACAATCTTACCTAATATCCAATCTGGACCTCTCTTTAGCTAATTCGTATCTGTGCTCTCTTGTTCTCGTTGGTGATTGTATCTTTAAAAACTTGTTATATTCTAATTTAACCTTTCCTGTGATTATCTTATAAACCCTGTATTAAGTAACCTCGAATTCTTCTGCTTTCTAGACAATATAAGCCAGTTTTTATGAATCTTTCCTAGTAACTGTAATTCTGGAATCCCACTATCAGCTGTGTCGCTCTTCTTTGTATCCTTTCCAGCATGTTTATATCTCCTCTACGATAAAGCCTCCACACCTGTACACAGTATTCTAATCTAGGTCTAACTAATGCTTTATACAGTTTGACTATCACTCTTATGTTTAATATTTCTTTTTATCTGGACCAAAAGTCTTGCCACTGATCCAAGGTAACTCGGGATAAGAGTGAGATTAATGACCAGCGCATATTCTTCCTCACTATAATCAAAATACACCGCACATCCCATTATTAATTAAGACAAGACCGTCTGATGTTATGGCCATTAACGCTTCGTGGCGGGCAATAACTTTTTTTCTTCCTCAAGTCTTTAACAAAGCTATAACACATCTCTGTATCCCAAGACATCCGCAACAGCGACCGACTGACAATGCTGAAGCTAAAAAGTATCTCAAATATATGGCACAATACAAACAAACAATTAAAACTGAAAATCCTGAAAACAAGCATTTTTTTCTATGGCGACCAATGGCTGTGGGACAGTAGCTATCTCACAGTCATTAAATAAGAAGATTTAAACTTTCGGGATCCAGTGTTACAGAAGAATCCGGACATTCCTTGGCAAAATAGAGAAAAAAAAATATAGCCATCTTGCAAAACCTTAAGGTAGAGGGAAACTGGCTTATGTAGAAAGGTTTAGTTTCGAAATCTGAAAAGTCTTTGCCACTTGAACTGTGAAGAAAGTTAGTTAGTTGCCCATCGCAAGCTATGATGGAGATGTCGCCAGATACATGTTGTCTAAATGATCTAACTTGCGCTGTATTTGGATTATAGTGAGTAAGAAGCTGCGCTGGTCATCAACCTCACTCTCTGGTCCCGAACTACCTTGGACCAGTGGCAAGACAGAAGTCAAGGCGACTCAAAGTAGTTCAGCACTTTGGTCCCACCTCTTCGAGACTAGAGACGACTTGAAACCTCCGGGTTCGAAACCACACTGCTTCCGGTTAGCGCTTTTGAGAGGCGAATACCTTCCTCTCGCTGAAAGCCATGGTTCCCGGAAGACAAGAATACGTGCCTAGGGGACGTTGAATTTGCCCACGGTGCAGGCGAGAAGGCTTGCGGTTGACAGATTCCTACAGCTATGCTGACAGGCGAATGAAAGCCAGGTAGTCCTTTTTTTGGGACAGTTTCCCTGAACGTGGATACAGCGCTAAAGAGCCAGTAAAATACAGACCTAAATGACCTAAGATCAGTACTCTGTCTAATATGACAGTAATCCAAACCCAGAAAAGTCACAGTACATTGGGTCCCATCCTACTTTAACATTCAAGGCAACGAGGAGGCAGGCGGACTGGCGAATGAAGGCGGAATGTTTCCACAACCAGATCCTTTTTTTTTCGTTCGCCGTATTGTTCTATTCTCCAAGGTGGTGTGTATTTCACTGTTTTTTTTAATTTTTGCGCCTATTGGCCCAGTGCATCCAACTTCGCAAGCATGTTATGTAATGGTTTGTTTCCTTCTAAGTGTTTGATTCCCTGGGGAAGCAAATGACCGGTGCTATGTTGGGAGTCGAACCCAGCACCTTCGGATTGTGAGCCGTGTCAATTAAACACTAGCCCACGCCGTGTCATAACCAGATACAAGTGCCATCTACGAAGAGTCCAAAAGGTTTATTAAGTGCAGATACATGGTTAAATTGGAAACAGAGCATACTGGTCACACGGGAAATGATGCTTATTACTAGATGAAAAGAAGAGAGCAGGTGGTGATCTTCAGAAAACTACCCAAGCATGGACTGGACCCATGCATACACCGACGGTTCTGCAACAAACACAACACAGAATGGAGAGGGAGGGGTATTTCTGAGCCTACCAAATAGTAGAAAAACAACACTGTCAGTGGCAACTGGAAAATTCT
Source organism: Ariolimax columbianus (assembly GCA_036924085.1). Classification (NCBI taxonomy): domain Eukaryota; kingdom Metazoa; phylum Mollusca; class Gastropoda; order Stylommatophora; family Arionidae; genus Ariolimax; species Ariolimax columbianus. Next base: position 28,261,451 of record JAVGWX010000019.1, read on the forward strand.
CAAGCAATTTCAGAGCGGAGGCAGAGGCAATGAGGGCTGCAGTAGAAGCAATGCTGACAGGCGAAAGCAATGAAAGCCAGATAGTCCTGTTTACAGATGCCCTGGCCGTAGTTACAGCACTAAAAAGCCAGAAAAAATACTGAACTTAACGATTTAAGAGCAGTATTCTGTCAACTTTGCCGCACCAAAAAGAGTAGTGGTACAGTGGGTTCCATCCCACTGTAACATCCAAGGCAACGAGGAGGCAGACAGACTGGCAAAAGAAGATGCACGACTACCACAACCAGATTCTAGTGTGACCTACGAAGAGTCCAAAAGGCTCATTATGGCCAGATACATGGCTAAATGGGAAACAGAACATACTGGCTACTCAAAAAATGATGCCTACTACCCGTTGAACAGAAGAGAGCAGGTCGTGGTCTTCAGACTCCGCACAGGCCCCAACAGACTGATGTACCACCTATTCAATAAACTGAAGATAGGTGGCACTGACGAATGCACTTGTGGCACAGGGAAAATGACCGCTGAACATCTGCTGCATAACTGCCCGATATACCAGGACCGAAGAAAGCACATGTGGCCATCACCAGTGGCAACACGAGACAAGCTCTTTGGCAGTGTCGACAGCCTCAGGATGACCGCTGCTTTCTTTGAACAAATACAGGTTGACGTCTGACAGCATACGAAGAAGAAGAAGAGGACTCCGCACAGGCCACAACAGGCTGAGGTACCATCTATTCAATTTAAAAAAAGATAAGTGCTACTGACGAATACACCTGTGGTACAGAGAAAATGACCCCTGAACATCTGCTGCAAAATTGCCTTTCATACGAAGACTAGAGAAAACACACACGTGGCCATCTCCAGTGCCAACAATAGAAAAGCTCTATGGCAGTATCAACACCCTCAGAATGACCGCTGCTTTCTTTGAACAAATTCAAGTTGACGTCTAACAGGGTAAGAAGAAAAAGAAGAAACCTACAGACACGCTGTGATGAGAGCGACCTTCTCCAAAGGACATGCTACATCATGATGATGCTCATTGGTAGCAGCTCAGAGTGGCTCTTATCACATCCTGTATCGTACTTGAGAAGACGAACCAATGTAGTTCTTGGTGCAGTCCATTTCGATACTCCGCAGTAAGCTCACCTAAATGGGGATCACAGTGTCGATCCCCAGACTTCGTTGACATAGCCTATTTCCAGGAAGTTCTTGAATGCTTACAATGAGGAAGTTAAGTAGTGGGTTGTAGTAGATGAAAGTGTACCACGGTCCTCCAAACTGTTGTGCTATTCTTGGTTTCACTTGCGTGACGCTCAGTACTATAGGGATCACGACGATTCACATCTCATCAGCCAGATTGCCTTGAAAACAGCCTGTTTCCAGAGAACGGTACAATAGAGAAGAGATTATGGTCTTGTTCAGCATGTTGTGCCTGACCCTAATGCGACGTCCTAGTCAGAATGTTGTGCCTGACCCTGACGAGACGTCCTAGTCAGAATGCTGTGCCTGACCCTGACGAGACGTCCTAGTCAGAATGTTGTGCCTGACCCTGACGAGACGTCCTAGTCAGAATGCTGTGCCTGACCCTGACGAGACGTCCTAGTCAGAATGTTGTGCCTGACCCTGACGCGACGTCCTAGTCAGAATGTTGTGTCTGACCTTGACACAACGTCCTGGTCAGAATGTTGTGCCTGACCCTGACGCGACGTCCTAGTCAGAATGTTGTGCCTGACCCTGATGCGACGTCCTAGTCAGAATGTTGTGTCTGACCTTGACGCGACGTCCTAGTCAGAATGTTGTGTCTGACCTTGACACAACGTCCTAGTCAGAATGTTGTGTCTGACCTTGACACAACGTCATAGTCAGAATGTTGCGTCTGACCTTGACACAACGTCCTAGTCAGTGTGTTGTCCCTGACCTTGATGCGACGTCCTAGTCAGAATGTTGTGTCTGACCTTGACACAACGTCCTAGTCAGAATGTTGTGTCTGACCCTGATCCGACGTCCTAGTCAGAATGTCGTGCCTGACCCTGATCAGACGTCCTAGTCAGAATGTTGTGTCTGACCTTGACGCGACGACCTGTTCAGAATGTTGTGTCTGACCTTGATACAACGTCCTAGTCAGAATGTTGTGTCTGACCTTGACACAACGTCCTAGTCAGAATGTTATGTCTGACCCTGATCCGACGTCCTAGTCAGAATGTCGTGCCTGACCCTGATCCGACGTCCTAGTCAGAATGTCGTGCCTGACCCTGATCCGACGTCCTAGTCAGAATGTTGTGTCTGACCTTGACGCGACGACCTGTTCAGAATGTTGTGTCTGACCTTGATACAACGTCCTAGTCAGAATGTTGTGTCTGACCTTGACACAACGTCCTAGTCAGAATGTTGTGTCTGACCTTGACACAACGTCCTAGTCAGAATGTTGTGTCTGACCCTGATGTGATATCCTAGTCAGTATTTTGTGTCTAAACGGACGGGAACGTGCGGTGACAGGGTGGGAGTGTGGGTGGAGGTTAAAGGGTTGGGGGGGGGGGGGGGGGGGTTTCAATAAAACAAAAACAAAAGACAGAAGTGGACAAATTTAATCAGCGAATAAAAATAAAATACAATAAAGAAACAGACGGAAACGCAAAATTAAAGAAACCATCCAGAGCTTCTTAGCATCGAACAAAGAAAACTTGAAAGCGCTAGAAACACACCTCCAAGGACCGTGAAATCGAGTTATCTTCCTTTAAGGTACAATTATTTCCCCTAACAAACATTCTTCTACCTGGTCTGTTGCAGCATTTCGTGCTCTACCGCGTTCCGTCAGACACTCCCGGGTTACTCTAAATAGATCATCCTCACTAATACCTCCGCCACTGGAGTCAAACTTTCTAAAGGGAAAACGAATCCCCCGTATAATAAAGACTATTGTTGCGCGGTTCGGATCTTTCGGTGAATTGAGACCCAGTATCCAGTGGTCAGTTGTCCTAAACTGAGGCATGTGTTGGACGAAGCATTGCCAGTTTGGGTGTCTCGTGTTCGTCTAATGTCGTAAATAAGAGACTTCGTGTCGTTCTGCGTTCCCAACTTTTCTTTCTCTGCTAATTTTTAATGCCAATATTAAACTTATAAAAATTAGTGTTTTTCCGGGGTCGTTGTGTATGACAAGGACAAGAACAGCACCACTGCCCTACAGAGAGCATGTCGTAAGTGGCGACTAACTGTATGACATGGGATAACAACGGGTATAGTTAGATGGTTTGTTTAGAGAAGCATAGATGGCGCCTAACAGTCTGCAGGTATACTTTGCTCAAGTGTGTGGGTCTATTAAGAAGGACTAGAACAACGGTTAACCACCTTCCACGGCACTTGGGCAATGCAGCGGAGAAATAAGCTGCTTGAGCCTAGCCAGCTAAGCAGTCAATCCTTCTCCCTGGCTTCTGGCTACATCCAGCTCACGCCAGAGCTGGGACATGCACGGGGGCATCTGCCCCTTTACAAGTTCAGGTCGACTAAAACTAAGAAAAAGACAATACTGAGACTGACTTTTTGGAAAGAAAATATTTTCAGCGGTGCTCGCGAATTTAGGCTCTAATGTCGACTAGTTTTTGATGCCTGACCTGTTCTGATCAAACCAACACGCTTCTTCTTGTTCTACTTCTTTTGATTCTTCTTCTTTTTCTGCTTCTTCTTCTTCTTCTTCTCCTTCTTCTTCTTCTTCTTATTGTACTTCTTCTCCTTCCCCTTCTTCCCGTTCTTCTTCTTCTTTTTCTTCTTCTTCTTCTTTTTCTTCTTTTTCTTTTTCTTAATCTTCTTTCTCTTTGACGTTCATCTTGAAAAGGACGTTGTGACGTAGTTTACAGCGAGGCTGTGATTTCTGTGTCTTTCGGCCCGACAGATCGATGGTGGCTTTTTTATGGTACTAGATTTGCCTTTCCACTGCAATCCATATTCTCTAACCCAAACTACATCCTGAGTCTAGAGCCGCCACTTGGAGGTGGGATATCGTGTTGGTCAACTATGGGTCGATGACCCAGATGCAATCAGCTAGCTATGGGTTGCTGACCCAGAAGCAATCAGCTAGCTATGGGTTTCTGACCCAGATGCAATCAGCTAGCTATGGGTTGCTGACCCAGATGCAATCAGCCAGCTATGGATCGCTGACCCAGATGCAATCAGCCAGTTATGGATCGCTGACCCAGATGCAATCAGCCAGTTATGGATCGCTGACCCAGATGCAATCAGCCAGTTATGGATCGCTGACCCAGATGCAATCAGCTAGCTATGGGTTGCTGACCCAGAAGCAATCAGCTAGCTATGGGTTGCTGACCCAGATGCAATCAGCTAGCTATGGGTTGCTGACCCAGATGCAATCAGCCAGCTATGGATCGCTGACCCAGATGCAATCAGCCAGTTATGGATCGCTGACCCAGATGCAATCAGCCAGTTATGGATCGCTGACCCAGATGCAATGAGCCAGCTATGGATCGCTGACCCAGATGCAATCAGCCAGCTATGGATCGCTGACCCAAATCCAATCAGCCAGCTATGGATCGCTGGCTCCTGTCAGTTCATTCCCAACAGAACCAGAGTTACACTAACCCACAACTTGACATTAGCAAGAAGGTCCACTGTAAATTGAATAGGAGAACATTTACATTTGTGTACATCTTTAGCCTCATCGTCAGCTGGTCGAACAGTGTGGCTATGACCACGAAAAATTCCGTCACCTTCTTCGGTAAGGTATTCCTTTTATTTCTATCCTACTATTAAAAAAAATTAGTCGGCTAGTGGTTAAGTGGCACGACTCACAACCCGAAGGTTCTGGGTTTGCTCCCCAATCACAGCACCGGCCATTACCCCAGGGGAGCAAATCCTTAGAAAATGCAGGAAGAAGCAGACCCTTATACAAAATAAATGCCGAAGTTGAATGCATTAGACCAACAAGAACAAAATAGTGAATGCACACCGCCTTGGAAAATAAACAAATAAGGAGAACACAAAAAAAAAAAAGGATAAACAAAGAATACGATAGCATTGGTCATTCAGTGGATCCACTACCATTGCCATATCCAAGGCATTGGAGCTGCTGACAAATTAGAAAAAAATTTGGAAGAGCTTTCCAACAAACAGACAAACTGACATGATCATCACGTACACTGAGGTCAAGACCATAGTTAAAAGTTAACCAGGAAAATATGGGTTGATCAACACCCTGACTTCCGCAAAGACGACAGCTACGATGATTTATGTAGAGAAGAGCAGGTCGTCATCTTCAGACTGAGAACTGGACATAAAAAACTCATGGTCCATACTTAAAACAAATGAGGATTGGGACAGATGCCAGGTGTCCATGCGAAGAGCATACCATGACCGTGGAACACATCCTACAAAACTGGAAGAGAAAACATTGCTGGGGCTCACGAGACACATGTGAGACAAAAGTTGAAGGGAGATAAAACAGACTCCTAAATAACATTTTCCTTTGCAAGAGAAACCTGGACCTTGATCTTCTTCTTCTTCTCTTCTTCTTCTTCTTCTAATTCTTCTTCTTCTTCTTCTTCTTCTTCTTCTTCTTCTTCTTCTCTTCTTCTTCTTCTTCTTCTTCTTCTTCTTCTTCTCTTCTTCTTCTTCTTCTTCTTCTTCTTCTTCGTTCGTTTTCAATCTCCCACTACCAAACCCTGAAAGGGCTTAAGTAGCAGTATGTAGTCCAGAGAACGGAATGCGTTGTGTCGTAGTTTACAGCTTGGCTGCGATATTTGCACCTTTCGGTCCAACAAATCCAACTTCAGCAAGCATTTTTTGAGTACCGGGTTAGCATTCCCTCTTGGATCCCTTCTCCTTAACCAGTCTGTCCTGCTGCAGCCTGTTATCCAGGATCACCGCGTGGAGGTGTAGAAGGGTCTTGGCAGCTCTGGTTCGCTGGCTCTGACGCTAGCAGTCAGCTATGGGTCGCTGCCCACTGCAGCTCATGCGCTGCTCAGCATCTTGATCTGAGGATGAACTAAGGGCACGACGAAGACCATGAAATAAAAACAGTCATGACTAAGCGGCCGTCAATCCACCAGTACAACAAATCTGTTGGAACGATGAAGCTAAGGTCTGGTCAGGCAAAACACACTGATCAGAGAATGTTAGCCCGGGCCAGGAGAAGTTGACTGGCTAAGACCCTCGCCTGACGGGACGATGAAGCTAAGGTCTGGTCAGGCAAAACACACTGATCAGAGAATGTTAGCCCGGGCCAGGAGAAGTTGACTGGCTAAGACCCTCGCCTGACGGGACGATGAAGCTAAGGTCTGGTCAGGCAAAACACACTGATCAGAGAATGTTAGCCCGGGCCAGGAGAAGTTGACTGGCTAAGACCCTCGCCTGACGGGACGATGAAGCTAAGGTCTGGTCAGGCAAAACACACTGATCAGAGAATGTTAGCCCGGGCCAGGAGAAGTTGACTGGCTAAGACCCTCGCCTGACGGGACAATGAAGCTAAGGTCTGGTCAGGCAAAACACACTGATCAGAGAATGTTAGCCCGGGCCAGGAGAAGTTGACTGGCTAAGACCCTCGCCTGACGGGACGATGAAGCTAAGGTCTGGTCAGGCAAAACACACTGATCAGAGAATGTTAGCCCGGGCCAGGAGAAGTTGACTGGCTAAGACCCTCGCCTGATCGCCTCGTTGGTTGTCCTGGAAACGGGCTGTTGTTGAGGACAACAGTCTGGCTAACAAGGTTTGGTTTGACGTGATCTCCGAAATAGTAAACGACACGCAGATGAAGCCAAGCATAGCCCAACTGCCTGGAGGACTCCGGTCCACCTCCATCAGCCCGCTCGGGATGTGAGGAAAGCTACTGCAACCCGCAACTTAACCGTGTGAGGGCCCACATAAGAGTAACCTACTCATTATGGCCTTTCTTTACAACAAAAAATCTGTCTGGTGATACGATCAATGGGAATACACACTTTCATGAGATTGACCTTCTTGTCTTAAATAACCTCCATGCCTGTGTGTTACCAGGATTGAAAATGAAAACAGAAAATAATAATACTGAAACCTGCCAGTGGTTTGGGCATTGAACAGGCTAACCCATTCTGTAGAACATGGTTTCTAGAGCTTTCATTATGGAAAGGGCGTTGAATCGTAGCTTTCAGCATTAGATTTGCCTTTGGCATGTTGAGACACGCAGAATTGGTGGCTGGAACATGGAAAGCAACACAGACAACAACCGAGAAAGTATAGACTTTCATAAATTGGTTATTGGAGCAGAAAAGATGGATTGAAATAGTTAAATGTGAAAATAAATTTTGAATTTTTGGAAGGGGATAAAGATGCTGAGCAGTGCATGAGCTGCAGTGGCTAGCGTTAGGGCCTGCTAATTAGAGCTGCCAAGATCCTTCTACACTTAAATGCAGTGATCATGTGTAACATGTTGCAACAGAACAGACTGCCTAAGAAGAACGGATCGAAGAGCGAAAGCTAACCAGGCACTAAAAAATGTCGGATGTGTCGGACCGAAACGCGTAAATATCTCAGCCAATCTGTAAACTTCGACATAACACATTCTGTTCTCCAAGCAACATCCTGCAATCGCTGGTTCCGCAGCTACGGATATTAGAAGACGTGTCGCATCTAAAGTTGCGAGACACAAGCAGTCTTGTGACCATTGACACTCTCTTTTTGGACATACACCAGAAAAAATACGACTGAAATCGAGGAAACGTTTTCTGCAGACTGTGCACTCTTCATAACAGAACATTGAGAGAACCTGCATAGAAAAGTGGCGTCAAAAGAACAGTTAAATTGGGTGGAGATCAAAGAAGAACCTGCACCAGGACATGATATGCCATATACTACGTAGAGATCTCTGAACAGGTTAAGAACAGGTGTGTCCAGGTGTGAGTCTAACACGAAAAAGTGGGGATTTGCAGACGATGAATATTACGAATGTGCGGGCCATCCATGACCCGGAACACCTGATTACATGTCCCAGGATGCATGAATCATGTACAGTAGAGAACCTGGTGGTGGCAAATGAAAGAGCACTGACAGTGGCTGGCTTTTGACCAAGTCATTGTGAGGTTGCCATGCACTGACGGCAAGTATCTTGCTACTTGTAAACAGAACCAATTTCTGGGCTTGGTAGCGGGCGATTGAGAACGAAGAAGAAGAAGAAATTACGATACGCCAACAACCGTACTTTTCGGACGAGCGGTGAAGAAGATGAAGAAGAAGGAACTGTAGACTACAACACAGCGTCCTTCTTAGGACGAAAACCAGAAAGAAACACAGAAACACACTGGGGAAAAGCCTCCGAGCCATTGGGTGGGAGAAAGACATGAAGATACAAGACTGCCTGTGTCCAACTCCTAAATACCACCTTCCAGCGGCAACATTGACTGTACTGACCTCACCCAGTATCACAATTTTCACGAATACAACACCCTCACCATCGTTGTCGTCAATTATCACACTCGTCTCTCCTTTCCTTCCAGCGATTTCTCTGATCTCCCAGCCCGGCGCTAATATTGTTCGAATCTCTGATGTAACATCCTGTCTTTGACACCGTGCGCATGCGCGGGTGGTGACGACAGAATACTTGTCTCGCGAGAACAGTAATTTCGAGCAGAACCGGCCCCTAAAGCGGAAATTACAATTTTCAGTTGATCCGATAAACAGACACCCTGAAATTACTGCCGGACCTACACAATGACAGGTGGCGTTTCTAGTTGTCAGGAAGACACTCAAAGAGACCAGTTGGTGATCAAACCAGACGTTCTAAACTCCAAGATGGAAAACTTCCGTGTGGCATTCATCCTTTCATCTACTCGGTTATTGTCAAGTATAGGGCTGTCACTACAACTGGCCCTTTATAGAAATCCTGTATTCGAGGACTTGCAATTCATCAATCAATCAATCAATATCCCTCAACCAGTAAGTTCGATCTTCAGCTGCCCTTGCTGCCTCTCCTGTTCATTTTCAGTCTCTTCTCTGGCTATTTCTTCGTCTATTTCTCTTTCCCCATGTAGATACAATGCCACGGCCTGCCTGGCCACGTTTGATTGTTTTGTCCCTTCCGACCCCATTTGCTACGTTTTACCTGTTTCTCCACTGGTTATTGATGGCTCTTTTCCCGTAGGTCTTTATTCCTCCCCATTTCTCCCCAGACTAAACCCATTATTCTTCGTTTATTAACGAACGACTGGAATGTCCTCTGTATTGCCTTTGTCGTACTTCATGTTTCTGCTCCGTCCAGGAACACTGCCTTGACATTGGATTTAAACAATCTTAATTTCGTATTAGTCTTAATTTACCTCGATTTCCATATCTGGTGCCTCAGTGGTCTCGTGTTAAGGTGTCCGCATCAAGTGCCGAAGGCCGGCGGTTCTTCTTCTTCTTCTTCTTCTTCTTCTTCTTCTTCTTCTTCTTCTTCTTCTTCGTACGCAGTCAGACAGTAACCATTATTTTTTCGAAAAAAGCGGCGGTCATCCTGAGGCTGTCGACACTGCCATAGAGCTTGTCTTGCAGTTCCACTGGTGATGGCCACATCTGCTCTCTCTGATCCTCGTATGTCGGGCAGTTCTGCAGAAGATGTTCAGCGGTCATTTTACCGGTACCGCACGGGCATTCGTCGGTACCACCTATCTTCAATTTGTTGAATAGGTGGTACCTCAGTCTATTGTGGCCAGTGCGAAGTCTGAAGACAACTACCTGCTCTCTTCGGTTCAACTGGTAATAGGCATCGTTTTTGGTGTAACCAGTATGTTCGGTTTCCCATTTGGTCATGTATTTGGCTTTAATAAGCCGTTTTGACTCTTCGTACGTCATACTGGTATCTGTTTGTGGTAGTCTTGCACCTTCTTTTGCCAGTCTGTCTGCCTCCTCGTTGCCTTGGATGTTGCAGTGTGATGGGACCCACTGTACCACTACCCTTTTTGGTGCGGACTGCTGGCACAGTTTGCAGAGTGCTGCTCTTAAGTCATTAAGCTCAGTGTTTTTCTGGCTTTTTAGCGCTGTGACTTCGGCGAGAGCATCTGTAAGCAGGATTATATGGCTTTCATTTTCTTTATGTGTCGGCCGGCGGTTCGAATCACAATGGAACTATTTCAAGTGGATCTTCTGGTAAAAATTCCTCTTATCTATAGATAGTGAGATCGGACGTCCGTGTTCAGTGTCGAGCATGTTAAAAATCTCTTGGCAGTTAAAAAATAAAAAAAGAGTAGGCTTAACCGGCGCTGCCTGGACAAAATTTGAAAATTAAAGTTAAAAAACTGCCCAGATTAGTTGTATCTTCCCAGGCCTAGTAAGCCGCAGGAAGTTCTAAAACACCTACTACAAATAGCCGAATCCTTCGGCTACCTGGCAACAGACATTAAACATGCCTATATGAATGGATTCCAAGTATTCCAAGTATTCCAAGTATTCCAAGTATTCCAAGTATTCCAAGTATTCCAAGTATTCCAAGTATTCCAAGTATTCCAAGTATTCCAAGTATTTCGAATCTTAGTTAAGAATAGGAATGCTGTCCTTTCCTCTCCAACTTGCAGCGGCGTTTTATTTATTATGTGACTTTAGATAGCGACCAAGATGGACTCACATTTGACTTTTATTCTTAAGTTTGTGGGTGGATTTCTTATTTCGCCTTACCAGGCTTAGGGAAGGTGCATACATTTGACTTTTATTCTTAAGTTTGTGGGTGGATTTCTTATTTCGCCTTACCAGGCTTAGGGAAGGTGCATACATTTGACTTTTATTCTTAAGTTTGTGGGTGGATTTCTTATTTCGCCTTACCAGGCTTAGGGAAGGTGCATACATTTGACTTTTATTCTTAAGTTTGTGGGTGGATTTCTTATTTCGCCTTACCAGGCTTAGGGAAGGTGCATACATTTGACTTTTATTCTTAAGTTTGTGGGTGGATTTCTTATTTCGCCTTACCAGGCTTAGGGAAGGTGCATCTATGGAGTGTCCAGTCTCCAGGTTTTACCCTGTTGACATTTAGCCTATCCAGCTGTATGGGAACTTAAAGTTACAAATATCTACATTACTGCATGAACATAGTCAAGCCAAAGGTACTTAACTCTAACGTCAAATCAGTGCGCACGTGTGGTTATTAAAGCTAGAAAATAGATTGAATGCGCTCGTGGGATCAAGATGCTGAGCAGCACATGAGCTGCAGTGGTTAGCGACCCATAGCTGACTGCTAGCGTCAGGGCCAGCGAACAATAGCTGCCAAGACCCTTCTACTCCTCCACGCGGTGATTATGGATAACAGGCTGCAGCAGGGCAGACTGGCTAAGGAGAAGTGATCGAAGAGGGAATGCTAACCCGGTACTCAAAAAAGGCTTGCTGAAGTCGGATGTGTGGACCGAAAGGTGCAAATATCGCAGCCAAGCTGTAAACTAAGCCGTTATCTGGACTACATTCTGCTACTTAAGCCCCTTCAGGGTTTGGTAGTGGGAGATTGAGAATGAACGAAGAAGAAGGAGAAGAAGAAGAAGAAGAAGAAGAAGAATGCGCTTGTCAATAAATACATTAGACGTTGGGGAGGAAGACTAACGTCTGGTCAAGCAAAATATACTGGCAAGACATGCTAGTCAGGATCAAGCAAAATTTACAGACCAGACATGTTAGTCAGGGTCAGGCAAAATATACTGACCAGATATGTTAGTCAGGGTCAGGCAAAATATACTGACCAGACATGTTAGTCAGGGTCAGGCAAAATATACTGACCAGACATGTTAGTCAGGGTCAGGCAAAATATACTGACCAGACATGTTAGTCAGGGTCAGGCAAAACATACTGACCAGACATGTTAATCGGGGTCAGGCAAAATATGCTGACCAGACATGTTAGTCAGGGTCAGGAAATTTTTTCTGGGCAGACATGTTAGTCAGGGTCAGGCAAAATATACTGACAAGACATGCTAGGGTCAAGCAAAATATGCTGATCAGACATGTTAGTCAGGGTCAGGCAAAACTTACTGGCCAAGACCCTCAGCTCGGCTTCTTAATAGCCGTCCCTTAAAACGGGCTCTTTTCCTGGCAGATTGGCTTACAAGGTGCGGGATCGACGCAGATGAAGCCAATCATAGCACAACGATCTGAAGGACCCCGGTCCACCTTCATCAGCACACTCTGGATGTGAGGACAGGTACTGCAACCTGCCACTCAACGTCCTTTTCATGGCGCACAAAAAAGGAACCTACTCATTGTGGGCATTCGCAACAAACAACATTAGACGTCTATAGGGCATTGGCTGGAAACTACTGAGCAAGTACGATTACAGTCCAACCAAAATTATGTTTCTAATGTCGACAGGAAGAAACGTTAGACGTCCACCGGGCGTGTGCTCCTGATAAAATGCTGCTGTTACAGGCTGTTATGTGGAAACCAAACGGCAAAAGGTAATGGGTTAGGCCCAGAAAGACTATATGCAGAACTGTCACCAGGGAGTTGAGGTGGGTTTGAGGCGCGGGGGCGGGGGAGGGGGGAGAGTTAACACATCCATAGGGCTAGGGAACATGCAAGAATTTCAGAGAGTGGTCGCGATATGATTGAACTGGAGAATTTTGAGTTCTGCCTTATGGCTGTCTCTTGATATAAAAGCCCAAGAGAGAGAGAGAGAGAGAGAGAGAGAGAGAGAGAGAGAGAGAGAGAGAGAAGAGAGAAAGAGAGAGAAAGAGAGAGCGAGCGATAGAGATAGAGACAGAGAAAGAGAGAAAGAGCGAGATAGAAAAAGAGAGAGAGAAAATAGTATAGGTGATGAACTTTATCTTTTGATGTTTTTTGTCATTGAGTGATGTTTTACTACAGGGCGTCTTTCACCATCCCCTGTAGGAGGTGTGCCAACGTCGACCGGAGTGCGTCTATAGGTATAAATTGATATATTAAATAACGAGCCTTATTTTTATTTTTGTTTGTTTGTTTGTTCCGTTCGCCTTATTCCTCCATTCCCAAAAGCGGTGTGCATTTCACTATGTTTTTATCTTTCGCCTGTCAGCCCAGTGCATCCGACTTCGGTATGCATTTTATGTAAGGGTCTGCTTCCTCCTGCATTTTCTAAGGGTTTGCTCCCCCAAGGTAACGGCCGGTGCTATGGTTGGGGAGCGAACCCAGCATCTCCGGATTGTGAGTCGTGTCACTTAACCACAAGCCAACCTAACGAGGCTACTAACTCTATATACACACACAACTCAATTAGACGAAGAAGCATTAATCCAAACAGGAACTAAATATTAACAAAGAAGAATCCGAAGCTGTTTAAAAGCAAGACCTTATGCTAAGAGTCAGTCATGATTGCAGGTGAGCCACTGGAAAAGATGGGCACTTTCAAATATTTGGGCAGCGCCATCCATACTTCAGGGGGGCACATCAGCAGATGTAGGGGGGCTAGAATTAGAAAGGCAAGGACAATATTCCCGTTGTTGGGTAATATATGAATATCCAGAGAAATAAAGACTAATATCGAGTTAAGATTGTTTCATTCCAGTGTCAGGTCAGTGCTTGTGTACGGAGCAGGGACTTGGAGACCGACAAAAGCAATACAGAGGAAACTTTGGTCGTTAGTCAATAAATGTCTGTGGATGACAAATGGGTATAAGATGGCAATGAATGGTGAGGAATGAAGACTTATGGGAAAGATGTCAACAATATCCAGTGTAGGGGACGGCTTGGGCTAGTGGTTAAGCGGCTTGACTCACAACTCGAAGGTGTTGGGTTCGATCTCCATCACAGCACCGACCGTTACCCCGGGGAAGCAAACCCTTAGATAATGCTGGAGGAAGCAGACCCTTACGTAAAATGCACGCTGAAGTCGGATGTACTGAATAAACTGAAGATAGGTGGCACTGACGAGTGCACCTGTGGTACAGGGAAAATGACCGCTGAACATCTGCTGCAAAATTGCCCGACATACGATGACCAGAGAAGCACATGTGGCCATCACCAGTGCCAACACTAGACAAGCTATATGGCAGTGCCGACAGCCTCAGGATGACAGCTGCTTTCTTCGAACAAATTCAAGTTGACGTCTGACAGCGTACGAAGAAGAAGAAGAAGGATGCACTGGGCCGACATGTGCAAAATAGAAACCATATGGCAACGCACACCGCCTTGGGGATTAGAGAAAGAAAGCGAACACAAAAACAAACACACAAACAACATATCCAGTAGAACAACAGATCAAACGTAGAGACTGATGTTGGTGAGGACACAGGCTACGGAAAGTACCATCAAGTTTGGCCAGACATGCCCTTACTTGGAATCCACAAGGGAAGAAGAAGAAGAAGAGTGAAGACTAAGAAACACACGGAGAAGAAACTGAAAATCAACTTCGGTTCATTTAACCTCAACTGGGCAATGGCAGAACAAGCAGCTCGAGACACAACTTGCTAGAGGAGGGTTGTCAATGGCCTATTCACTGAAGCAAGGACGAGCATTGATGATGATGATGACGATTATGCATACAATATTATAAGGACATGTAGAAGGCTAACAAGTTCACAGAATAATGCACAAGTTAACATTTCAAACTACAAATGAGCAGATCGAGCCTTAAAACAGATCAAGCCACAAGTTTAGTAAATTAGAAGTTAACAGACCAAGAAACAAGTTAACAGATTAAACTAGAAATTAGCAGATCAAGAAACAAATTAACAGATCAAACTAGAAGTTAACAGAAAAGCCACAAGTTAACAGATCAATGCTCAAGATACCAGATCAAACTAGAAGTTAACAGATCAAACTAGAAGTTAACAGATCAAACTAGATGTTAACAGATCAAGCCACAAGTTAACAGAGCAAGTCACAAGTTAGCAGACCAAACTACAAGATGAAAGATCAATGCATAGGTAAACAGATCAAACTAGAAGTTAACAGATCAAACTAAAAGTTTAAACATCAAACTGCAAGTAAATGATCAAGCCCCAAGTTAATTGATCACAAAGTAAGAGATCAATCCTGCGTTCTACCAAACCCCTTCTGAATAAATCTACATAAACCCGTGTCGTGATTCTTTATTTATGGACAAACAAAATAACAAACGACTTTTTCAAACGTGTGTCGTACTTTCCCCCCGGCCGAACAATATTATCTTCTCTCTGGACATCGTTTATAAATGGCAGACAAATATTTGTCTGAACCGGTGACCCATTCAAGAAAGTATCCTAGGTGACTGTGACATTTCGGTTGGCTTTTGCAAATCCTTCCATCTAATATGCCATTTCGGTGTCTCCCTGATACAATCGGATGCGTTCTATGAAAGAGCTCCATAATTATCCCGTCTTTGTAGTGCAACTTCTCATAAACATTGCTTGTGGCTTTCATGCGGTGATGTCCCTTTGACGGGAATGAGCTCCCCTTATGTCCTCGACAGGGATAGAGTTGTCCTCTCGTACTCGGATCGTGTGGCCACGGCTTGAGGTGTTATGATCAAAGTAGGCGTGCCCACACCAAGTAACTTTGAAAATCTGATTCCGATTTTATCTGGTGACTTCGCAGTTTCAACCGAACAGTCCCTGGGATGAAAGCGATATGTCTACTGTAACCTTCCAATCCACACGAGCGATTCCTGGGGAAAACTGAAGAGGTTTTCTGGTTCTTTCTTTGCATGTTGTAAGAGGCGAGTAAAGAAAGTTGTTCACGCCAATGTGCTTACAGATGCACTGGCCGTAGTCACAGCACTGAAAAGCCAGAAAGATACTGAACTTAATGAATTAAGAGCAGTACTCTGTCAACTATGCCAGCAGGCCGCACCAAAAAGAGTAGTGGTGCAGTGGGTTCCATCTTACTGCAACATCCAAGGCAACGAGGAGGCAGACAGACTGGCAAAAGAAGGTGCACGACTACCACAACCAGATTCTAGTGTGACCTACGAAGAGTCCAAAATGCTTATTAGGGCCAGATACATGGCCAAATTGTAAACAGGACATACTGGCTACACAAAATACGATGCCTATTACCAGTTGAACAGAAGAGAGCAGGTCGTGGTCTTCAGACTTCGCACTGGCCACAATAGACTGAGGTACCACCTATTCAACAAATTGAAGATAGGTGGCACCGACGAATTCCCGTGTGGTACCGGCAAAATGACCTCTGAGCTTTTGCTGCAAAACTGCCCGATATACGAGGATCGGAGAGAGCAGATGTGGCCATCACCAGTGGCAACACTAGACAAGCTCTATGGCAGTGTCGACAGCCTCAGGATGACGGCTGCTTTTTTCGAAAAAATAATGGTTACTGTCCAACTGCGTACGATGAAAAATAAGAAGAAGTTCACGCCAATGACAACCTCACCATTTTCTACTTTTGATCGCTGGAAATATAATGTCTATATCAGCAATGTTGTCTATTGTATAAACTTTTCTTCATATACGTCTATAAAGTTTATATTCCAGGAAAAAAATTATTAAAACTTTGCAGCAAATGAATGGGCACTGGCTTACCTAAAAGATGGTTAGGGAAGATAAATGCCGTGTTGGAACTTTGTTTCAACAAATGACTTGAATCAGACTTTCATAAAAGATGGTTAGGGAAGATAAATGCCGTGTTGGACCTTTGTTTCATCAAATGACTTGAATCAGACTTTCATAAAAGATGGTTAGGGAAGATAAATGCCGTGTTGGACCTTTGTTTCATCAAATGACTTGAATCAGACTTTCAGAAAAGATGGTTAGGGAAGATAAATGCCGTGTTGGAACTTTGTTTCATCAAATGACTTGAATCAGACTTTCATAAAAGATGGTTGGGGAAGATAAATACCGTGTTGGACCTTTGTTTCATCAAATGACTTGAATCAGACTTTCATAAAAGATGGTTAGGGAAGATAAATGCCGTGTTGGACCTTTGTTTCATCAAATGACTTGAATCAGACTTTCATAAAAGATGGTTAGGGAAGATAAATGCCGAGTTGGAACTCTGTTTCATCAAATGACTCGAATCAGACTTTCATAAAAGATGGTTAGGGAAGATAAATGCCGTGTTGGACCTTTGTTTCATCAAATGACTTGAATCAGACTTTCATAAAAGATGGTTAGGGAAGATAAATACCGTGTTGGACCTTTGTTTCATCAAATGACTTGAATCAGACTTTCATAAAAGATGGTTAGGGAAGATAAATACCGTGTTGGACCTTTGTTTCATCAAATGACTTGAATCAGACTTTCATAAAAGATGGTTAGAGAAGCCGGCAATAGTATTGTATCTTTGCTTTCACAAATATTTCCTTACATCTAATCTAAACCTTTCTTTAAGTAATGTGGGTCTGTGGCATCTTGTTTTAGCCGACTGTACTTTGAAAAATTTGTTATAGTCTAATTTATCCTTGATTATCCTTTCAATCATTTCGTAAAAGGAACTAAAGTTGGTTGTGCATGGCGTTAGCAACCAAAGCATAAAAAACCCATTGCTATTTTAAACCGAAACTGTGAATGCTGCGAGTAGAATACAGACTTCTTGCAACGGGGCCATTTATGTCAGTGGTCTTATGTTGTTGTTGAATGCTCACAATGAGAATGATTAGTCTTTTGTGAGCCCTAAAAGGGACGTTTAGTGGCGGTTGTCGGAGGATTTGCTCACATAGCGAGCGTGCTGATGAAGATGAACCGGGGTCCTCCAGGCGGTTGTGCTATGCTTAGCTTCATCTGGGTATCACTCACTAAAATAAAAATCCTTTTTTTTTTAAATTAAAAAAAAACTGTCATACGACAATTTTCCCATTGCTAGGGTAGTCGAGGGGTTTTGACGGCTGAGGACTACAGGCCGCTTAGCCACTGCTGTCACCACGTCGTGTGCTGGCTATGTTTGTTTATTTCTCCCCCAACAGAAAAACAACATATACTATACCAGGGATTCGAACCGCTGCCCTCTTTGTCGGCAGGCAGGCCTCGAAACCATTCGGCCACGCGCTCATCTCTGGGTGTCACTCACTACTATGGGGACCTACAAAGCTCGAAAATAAACTTCTTGTCAAGGGACTAACAGTAAAAAAAAATCTTTGATTTACGTTAGAGGGAAATGGAAAATGGTAGCTGGTACTCGGAGACGGGCTTTAAATAGAAAAGAACCCAGCTATAATAGCGACTTCTGAGTTAGATAAATTAGGGGGTCAAAGATACAGCACAGTTAATGAGCTGACAACAGCTAGCGACTCTTAGCTGGCTACTTGCATAAGGGTCAGCGAACCAGATCTGAGTAAGACCTTTATTTCTCTCCCAAACGGCGGCTCTGGGAACAGGCTGCACTATTGTAGTCTAGCTAAGAGATTACGGAACGCATTAGTAAAGCAAACTTTGTATTACAACAAAGCCAGCTGAAATAGGATGCGCCGTGCCATGCTATCGCAGCCTCGCTGTAAATTACGACACAACATCCCAACGTTCTTTTTCAGGATGAACACTGAAGAAGAAAAAGAAGAAACAGAAGAAGAAAATAAAAGGTGATTAATGACGACAATGCTCTTATAGATTGCTATATGCTATATTCCTCTATACATGCTAGTACATGCTATACTATATAGTAAAAAGTAACCCATATCACTACTGTAGCTGTGTAGCCATTTCCTCCCCCTCGTCGCTTTTCCTTCCCGGTCTGAACCAGTACCTATTTAAGGCTGGGTCGACCCGGGAACCGTTGCGGTAGGAAAAAACATTTCCGTCTGAACTGGGAAATGAACCCAGGACCACTCAGTTGCGAAGCCAGCTCCCTAACCACTGCGATACGCGGCTCCATCAAATAGAACCAGAAGTGGTCTGTGCTTCTTCTTCTTCTTTTTCTTCTTCTTCCTCTTTTTCTTCTTCTTCTTTTCTTCTTCTTCTTCTTCTTTTTCATCTTCTTCTTTTTCATCATCTTCTTCTTCATCTTCTTCATCTTCTTCTTCTTCTTCTTCTTCTTCTTCTTCTTCAAGCATATAGTCACCACCGCAGATAGCTCATATCAGGACGCCTTTGTCAAAGAACTTCGTGGTGTTGGTGGCATGATTTCTGCTGCCACTGATTTTACATGAAGAGGTTGCTAGTCCCTTGCACAACCCTCATTATCTTTCCTGTACGACATTTCTATTCAACCCGACTACGACTCGAATGTGGGTCGTCTCCTCTTTAACATATTCCTATCATTCGATCCGTTCTCAGGACTAACTTCTCGTGACAATTTCGTAACATTTTCCAGTATCCGGCTATAATTTTCATTCTCCATCCATCTCTCATCTGCCTTCTTGTGATCCTGACCCAACACTCACTCCTTCGAGGCTCTCCTCCCAGCTGCTACCCCTCCTGCTCCCTTTGCCTCCCCAAACTACTGTAACTTTAGCACAAGACCATCTGCCATGTTGTAATCGTTGTTTTCAACGTGTTGATTAAAAATTAAGCACCCGGTCTCGAAGACCCTTAACCAGCCCATTGGCTTCTCATTGAAGTGCTGGTGTCCAGTTTGGGATACTGGTTGGAACAGTTTGAGCGATTCCGAATTCGACGGCTGAAATACAGCAGTTGTTCCCTCCCTTTGATTATCGGTCTTCTACGAACTTTCTTATCCGTAACAGCTGGAGATTTACCGAGAAAGGACCCGGATGGAGGAATACGACCATTGTAACCTTCATGGCACGTGGTAAAAGATGAATAAACAGGGTTGTGAATGAAAGTTAACAGCCTCATTAAGCAACATCAATGTTAATTGAACTACTACTGAAATTGATCGGGTTAAAAGATTTATGTAAAAACAGTCGCTTGCTGTAGTGGCAATAAGTATGTCAGAGTAGTTAGTGGACAAATGTTGGACGTGTATTAAAGTGGTTATGGGACAAATCTGGGAGGAGTGTTAGATTGGTCAGAGGACAAATGTGGGACGTGTGTTAGAGTGGTTAGGGGACACATGTAGAACGTGTGTTAGAGTGGTTAGGGGACAAATGTGGGACGTATGTTAGGGTGGTTAGGGGACATCAGTGGGACGTGTGTTAGGGTGGTTAGGGCACATCAGTGGCACGTGATTTAGGGTAGTTAGAGGACATCGGTGGGACGTGTGTTAGGGTGGTTAGGGGACATCAGTGGGACACATCTTAGAATGATTGGGGGACATCAGAGGGGCGTGTGTTAGGGTGGTTAGGATAAAATATGGAACGTGTGACCATGTTGTTAGGGAATATATAATTGTGTCTTTCACCCGGTTAGAAGATCAAGAAAGCAAAACATACTATCTAAAGGTGAGGGAAATCTGTGACAGGCCGCACATGTTATGAGATAATCAAATTATTTTTTAAGATATGCAATTTAAAGTGGTAAATAAACTACAGATGAGAGATAAAGCGATCGTCTCTCAAGAAACAAAAGCGTCAAACTGTGGGGCTTCATATCCCACACAATTCAACCGTCTCCTGGTCTCAAAGAAGGAAAGACCAGAGTCTAGTCAATCATATTGGAGATGGACGAAAAGAACTCAGAGATTCTGTGTAAACTCAGGGTACGCAAAAGAACTATTGACAATTGAAAATCGACAAGAGTATGTTGTTAGACGCTCGGCTTGCAAAATTATAAAAATAATGAATTCATACCCTATGAGCAATTTACTTTCTCCACCATATCTAGAGGGCCAACAGAAGTAAACATTGGAAAAACGAACTTTAATGCTGATAACCTTCGGCTATCTGGCAGCAGGTATACATCTGCCTGTTTTAATAAATGTATTCTAAGGAATCCAAGTAAATACGCAGGAGACATACAACCTATTGTATGTGCTTAAAAGATTTGCAATTAAGATTTGTTAAAAATTTATTTTTATTTTATGTGTTTGCCTCACTAGTCTCTACTGGCGGTGGCACGCCTATTCCACCCTAAACCGTAGTCAATTTGGGCGATATTAAGACGCATAAACTAGTGCTTGGATGTATGTGAGCGTCTGTATGTACCTATGCTAGGTTTGTGCGCTCTCAGAAGCTAGCCCAACCAAAGTGCAATGGAAGGGTCTCACTATGATGGCGCGTGTGAAAGTTGTGCAAGAGTGTGACTGTAGGACAGAGTCAAATGAAACAGAGTGAGGTGATTAGAAGGAGCCGTACAGAAGCCCTTCAAATGCCCTTCTTGCAGTTAAGACAGGTGT